>CM029677.1:9388173-10588173 GCA_017311315.1 Dendrocalamus latiflorus
TACGTAGTAGTGCAGTTTGCAAAAGGTAGGAAGTGCAGTACAGGTGGGAGCATAGCACTACCGAGACAAAAGAAGAGGTCACAGACATGAGTACTAGGGGCTTCACTAGTTGCCGGTCTACAACTGCAGCGAGGCTTCGACAGTTTAGTTCACCATGGCATCTTCCGCGTCCAGCGTCAAGGCCTGCGCTTGCTCCTGGAGTGCGGCGTCCACCTCTATAACATCCTAAATTTTGGATATTCGAAATTATGAAGAATTTAAAACTTTTATTTGCATTTTGTTGGTAGTTGAAATTTTGTCAAAATCTTATTTGGATTTTCCCAAGTTTTGTGCTAAGCAAAATAATAACCAAAAATAATTCTCAAATACAAAAAACAATTATGATGATAAAAGATACGAAATAATTTAAATGTGAGTTTAAAAGTTTGAAAACCTAAATTACTTCATTAAAATCGACCGTGAGCCAAAATGGGAAGACAAAATCGAGTGCAAATAAATGAAGTCCCTAATATTAGCCAATTCCAAGTCAAGGCTCTCTTAAATCCAAATTGAAAACCAAAATCCAGAAATCAAATTAAATAAAAATCCATCTTCAATCAAATTGACCCAAGAACTCAAACTCAGATTTAATTTTGAGTTTTCCAATTGGAAATGAAAATATGAATTAAAAAATCTTGCATAATCCTTTCCT
The DNA here is from genome assembly GCA_017311315.1 of Dendrocalamus latiflorus. NCBI lineage: Eukaryota > Viridiplantae > Streptophyta > Magnoliopsida > Poales > Poaceae > Dendrocalamus > Dendrocalamus latiflorus. The sequence continues at coordinate 9,388,865 of CM029677.1, forward strand.
CTTTCCCCTTTTCTCATTTCCCTTTATCTCCTTCCTTTCACTGCCCGTGGGCCTGGTTTTTACCTCTCTTTCTTCTTCTCCCTTCTCTCCTCTCTGCTCTCTCTTCGGCGCTTGACCAGCCGACCCTGCCTCCCCTATACGCGCACGTCGCCTTGCCTGCACATCCTTCAACCATCACCACTCCCAGGCACACGCCACGCTCTGCTAGCACCAACTCGTGCCACAGCGTGGCACTTGAGCCATGCCGGCCGTGCAACTGCCCGTGCGTCATGCCACACCGCAACGCCATGCCTTGCTCCTGTCAGCTCGTCACCACGCTGTGGCCGTCCCATCGGCATGCCCTTGTGACACCCACATCTCGCCAGTCACCTCATCACCTGCTCCCACGCCGCGCCATGCCCTACTTTTGGCTGTGCGCCACGCACTGACAGCATGCACCCAGCTGCATGTCGTCACCCATGCCGAGTCCTGCTCCTGGGTTGTCGGCAACAGAGCAGCCACAGCACCCCCTTCGGCTATATATAGCATCCTTTGGACCATCTCTAGCCTCTGCACTCCTTCTCCTTCTTCCTACCCATTGATCCCGCCATTGCTGAGCCATGCCCTTAGCCAAGCTTGGGCTGCTGCCATCTTCCGTCCGATGTTCTGGCCACGTCGATGAGTATCCTTCAAAATGCACTGCGTCATGTCGTGTTCCATACCTACTATTGCAATTTCCCCAAGCTAATTTTAAGCCCCAGCTACTGAAGCACGTCGCGCTGGCCAACCTTCCCATTTCTGGCTGACGACACCTCCATCTTCCCCATTCCTTCTCCAGAGGACCTCGGCTCGATTCCCTATGGTGGAAGCATCACTGAGGCATCCTCTACACTCCCCAAGCATCGCCACGCCCTCCCCTCCACCCCCAACTCACTGGCTATGGCAATCATCCTGCATCACCTCCTACCTTCCTCCAGCTCGTGCTCAACTCCGTTCTCACCTTCCCTCACCACAGCAGTGCTGCGCCATTTAGCCTCCATCGTCGGCATCCCAACCTGCCACCAAACTGCCTCTGCTCTATCTCGAGCCGCGCCACCAGCCCTCCTGGATCCCTTGCATCCCATTTCGTGGGTCACCACTGCCTCTCTGGTCCCCCACCTCCGACGAAGCTGTGGCCTAGCCAGCTGCCCACCGCCCGTGCGCCTTGTCCTGTTCTGCCCGAACATGCCCCCTCCTCTATTTTGTTTTGTGTGTGCCGCTGGCCCAGATCTTTAGGAGTTAGCTGAGTCAACACATTGTATTGGTTCACTAATCAAATTACAATTCATGTTTGATAGCTTATAAAAATCATGAAATATCTTTTTAAATGGGTAATTAAGATAAATAATTCAGTTACAAATAAAAACTTAATTATGAAATTAAATCAAATGTTTATGAAAAAATAAAATATTACAAGTTTATTCTTGATTAACTGCATGTCAGCAAGGGTTAGCAAGTTAGTTACTGTATAAGGATAATTAAGATAAGAACAAGTCATGAAAATATAGGAATTAATATTTATATAATCCGATTATCATGTTGACCCTTTCTCAAATAATGACTAAACAATTAAGGAAAATAATTTCAATGTGACAACACTAATCTCTAACTGTACATATTGAGATTTGACTTGAAGATTACCTTGTGTATCATTAAGTGATTCTCAAAATAGCTAATGTGCCATTAATAATTATCCCAAATCCAAATACTACTGAAAATATTAGCAATATATATAACTTTGTAAAATATCCGAATATCATGAGAATCATATGTAAAAACAACATTTGAGCTAAGAATAAAAAAAATAGCCAATGTGCCACTACATCTAAATTTAAAATGCCTATTTAAAAGTAAGGGATGCCAAGATGTAGTCTTGGAAGGTGAATACAATAACCAAGGTCACTTAGGGTAAATAATGGTATATAACAAGATAGGCTCACATAAATAGGGTTTTTATCAAAATTAAATTAAGCCAGATACTAAGTAAAGGTATATAAAAATGTCAACGGCATTTAATGTAGATGTGTATTTACGTAGAAAGATCATGTCAAGAAGACATGTAATTTCGCGTGTCAATTAAAACATAGTGACCCCTGGGTCATTGTTTATTAAAGTAATCTTACTAATATATAATCTGTAGTCCAGTGATACCAGACATAGTTAGGAGTTGCATTTATCCGAGACATATTTAATAACTAGACTAAGTTAGGGTTGCCCTCGGTCCGAAATACATTAAAAACCCTAGGATTAATTACTGGTCTCGGTCGTCAACAAGTACTAACCTAACTAACGTTCACCATTAAATTGTAGGAATTAAAGAAATATTCCCATGTGATAACAAATTATTGGGGTAATCATTTGACTAATCATGTGATTAATTTATAATTAGGACCACATAAAATACCATGTCTCAAATTGCTAGAAATGTGAACTATAAGATTAATTCGATAAACCAAAAATAGTATACATCACATATGTAACACATGCACTAATTCATAAATGTTAAGGCTTGACAAAATAATGCTCAGCTAAACTCTTACAATTGTCTGTAGGTCTAACCTAACTCATGGAACTTCCTTAATAAATATAAAAATTATAAAAGAAGTTATTAAATAAAATAGGTCAACATTCAATAGCCAGCTAAATCTAGCCAACTTCTAATCCGAAGCAGAATATTCTCATAAATATTCCTTTGTCAATGAACCTTCCTTGGTATCCATCTCGACGAATTTCCCTCTACCATTCATTACTTCGCTCCAACCCCCTTTGACTCCGTCCATACCGCGCGCCCAATCAACCTTACCTGAAATCGCCCATTAACTCATAATGAAGCTAAATTTAGTTTATTCGAATTTATTTGGGCCTTTTGAGTTACTTGCATTTATTTGGATTCAGTTGTTTAGCGTGTAATTAAAAATTAGAGTCTTGAAGAATCAAAGAATCAAGCAAGACCAAGATCCAGATGAAGATAAAGACCAGAAGCTCAAAACCATCAAATGAGAAAGCTTTGAGTGAGTTCAAGACCGCAGTAAACCGCGCAAGGCAAGTTAGTACTTTGATCATGTTGTACCTACATTTTATGCAATCTATTTCTGTTTAAATTATCAAATTGCATTGCGTTATTTTATGTGCAAATCTATGATTGTTTTAAGATTCTAGTTACATGCCTATTATTTATCTTATGAGTATTACATTCCCTTGGAATATTTGAGCATTTGAGCCTTATCACCCTAGGAAATCTATAATTGTTACTTTTGGAAATAATTCTACATTCATATGCTCTACTTAGTACTACTTAGATAGTCAAGGGCATTAACTTGGCTGGCACCATTTCAATATTGAAACTTGTTTGGGTAGTCATTGATGGAAGGTGGCTGGTATGTTGTAACATGGATATTTTATTCTCCCAAAAACCTCAAATTGCTTAACTATTAGGGCAGATGGTTTGGGAGTATCGTGCAGTGGATGCACGAGAGTGTGGATTGTGATAGAACCACCCAGATAGCCCTAATGACTAAATTTTATGATGACCTCCCAATGTACAATAGTACAACTACAAGTTGACAAATTATAGGTAGGGCTACCTAATTTGCATTGACCTAGTGTGGTTATGTGAAGGTGTACACACGTGCAAAGGGAAGAATAGTCTCATCCCCGCCTTTGGCATGACTGCTCAAGAGGGAAACTTCTCGAGGGATGGTCTCACAATACTACAAAACAAGCTATACTGGTTGTCTCATCACAGACAGTTCATGTGGAGCTGTCTGTGCTTTGATTATTACATATAGTTCATGGCTAAACCCGTCTCTGAAACTATCACAGACGGATGGGTTTAAAAGCCTTCTATGATACATGCATTATCACAGATGATTTTTAAATAGAATCGTCTATGAAACTATCACAGACGATTCGTATAACAAACCGCCTCTGATATGTGCATTATCATATATGGTTCGTGTAACAAACCATCTCTGATAATGACATGTCACCGATCCGTGGCGTATCCCCCAGGATTTCGATCTCACCCGTCCATTCTCTCCACATGGATTCGTATAACAAACCGCCTCTGATATGTGCAGGCATCGGTTCCTCCCACCGCTCGGCCCTTATTAATTACTCTCCATCTACCTTTCCAACGACAGTCACGCGTGAGTTCATCCACTATATAACTTCCTCCCTTCGACGACGCCGATCGACTACTACCGTGAGCTAGCGCCTCCGTTGTGACACCTCGGTCGAATGCAGAACACACTCTTGTCGTAAGTGTCGTAAGAGTGTCTTCTTCATTCTCACCATCGCGCCACAAAGGTGGCGCTACCACTACCTCTCCATTGCTGGTGATATCCGGCCGCCATCCGATGCATCCAGCATGTTCCTCAATGACACCGACTACCGCTGTGAGCTAGCACCTCCGTTGTGACACCACGGTCGTCTACAGAACACACTTTTGTCATAAGTGTCATAAGAGTGTCTTCTGCAGTCTCACCGTCATGCCACAAAGGTGGCGCTACCACCACCTCTCCATTGTCGGTGATATCCGGCCGCCATCCGATGCATCCAGCTTGTTCCTCGACAACACCGACTACCGCCGTGAGCTGGTGCCTCCATTGTGACGCCACGGTCGACTACAGAACACACTCTTGTCGTAAGTATCGTAAGAGTATATTATCCAGTCCCACCGTCATGCCACAAAGGTGGCGCTACCGCCGCCTCTCCATTGCCGCTGATATCCGGCAGTCATCCAATGCATCTAGCTTCTATTGTCTGCTAGGATATCTGCTTCTTATATATTCTTGCTGTGTTAAAGAGTTGGGGTTCGTTATCTTGTTATGATGTAATGGAATGTGCTGTTGTGTTTGCCACTGTATTTGCTTGTTTTCAAGCGGCATAGGTAACATCATTTCTTGAGGTTAGCCAAAAAACAGAAAAAAATTTAGGTATACAATGAACTATCACAGACAGTTTTGTCGTATAAACTATCTATGAAGGACTATCACGGACGGTTCTATATACCAACTATCTGTGATACTCGCCAATCATAGACGGTTGGTAACTAGAACCGTCTGTGATGTGTGAGTATCACAGACGGTTTTTGTTTCAATCCCTCTGTAATAGTTTTCTTCACAGTCGGTGCTAGTTACAAACCATCTGTGTTGTCTTTATCACAGACGGCTCACAAACCGTCTGTGATAACCTCCGATTATCAATGACACATAAATACAGGTGGTTCTATAGTAGTGTTATCCGATAGAAGAAAGAACTTAGTGGGCGTAACCACACTAGAAAGATGCATTGTAACATCCTTGTTATGATTACCAGTCGCACACCTAAGAAAGCGTGTAACGATGTTGTGAAATAATCATATCTCATGCGTAAAGTGTACAACCTCTATAGAGTAAAAACTATTCAAATAGCCATACCCATGGTCAAGGGCGGACATGGAAACTTAACCAGATATAGTTCTATTTCAAAAACTTTGTGGGTAGGATTGAAAAATGGCGGGCTGAAGGAAGCCCTGATTTGTGTTGCCCTGGGTGTCGCCCTAGTGATAAGGAAGGCGGTTATAATATCGAAAGGTTAGCATATGGTGCAGGAGCCATATAACGGTGGATGAAATCTGTACTACTACTAATATTACACTCTTTTACCCAAATATCATGTTTTAGTTCAAACTGCTAGGTCTCAGGGAATTTCTATGTACCATATCTTTAAAAACAATTTATGACGAATAAAACAACTCGAGCCTTCCCTTGGTTAGCCATGCATATTATTTATTGCATACTGTGTATTGGCTCACAGAGCATGGTAGTTTGTGCTCGCCCTTGCTTACTCAATTAATCCAGAATCAGGAGTCAGATTACTATGCTCTGGCAATACACCTGGTTATGATGGTAAAGAAGATGAAGAGGCCAAGAACTAGGTCGCGAACCCTAGTTGGCTGCCTTGGGCACATCCTGAGAGTCCCACTTGTGTGTTCTATTTCTGCTGCTACATTTTATTGATTTCGGTCTGATCAGCCCATGTGTTGTGGGTTGTGCTGATCTGCATTTTATTATATTCATGCTTCCACAACCCACCTTCTTGCATCTTGTGGGTTGTGCTACAGCAAGCTAAGACCCTGAAAAAGAGGCTGTCGGTGGACCGTCAGTGAAGGTGAGCGAGGAGACCTTTGGGACGGAGCTTGGATTCGCCGTCCACACCCACAAGTCAAGTGTGCGAGCATCCTCCCGATGCCTTGAACCTTTGTCAACATGATCCAGGGCACATTTGCTGCCTATTACTCTACTTCTGACCTCAACATTCCAAGCATGTAGAGGGATTCCTTCAAGACAAAGCCAGACATGGAATTTGAAGGATGCCCCAAAGGCATGTCGGGTGGCTTCCATGGCCGGACGTGGAACTCCAAGTCGTGGAAATGGAACTTGTCCAGGTGGGTTATTTCATCTTTGTGATGCCTGTGCTCAAAGTTGACCAAGAAATTTTTCGGGCAGTGGTGGTGCACTGTGAAGTCTGCTGACCTTAGATTGAACCGCTTTCTGAGGGCTTCAGCAGTGGTGTGGAGGTCGGTATCTAGCTTTGTTTTGGCCAGCCAGATAATGGCTAAATAGCCCTCACAACTGTGAAGTTCTCTCTGGAGCTCAATGCTGGAAGGGATGATGCAGGCGTCGTCGGAGGGATGGGTGGCCGGGTCGCCGAGGTTTGGGTTGGCCATGACTTCAGAGAACTTCTGGCACAGCCTTGCGTCAGTGGGTTACGCAGGAGCCACGGAGGGAGCTTCCATGGTAGTTGACCTTCACTCTGGGGTTGAGAGGGCTACTCCCAGGGTGGTCCTCCTGGTTGCTAAGGTAGCCCTGGCGGTCGACCACCAAGTGGGTTGTCAAGCAGCTATAGAGGAAGCGGGGACCCAAGCAGGTGAGCAATAGTGGATGGCCTTGTGGCTGAAGTGCAAGTAGTGAATGCACTTTGTTGGGTCTCTGCAGGACGAGGCACGGTGGTCACGAGCGAGGTAGATGAAGCACCGACCTTTTGTGCACTCGAGGAAGACGCAGTGGCAGGAAAGCGAGGCCGCTTCAAATGGGGTTAGGAGGGAGGTTGTTTTCTGCTTCACTCCTTACGCCACCAGTATTTGGGCCTGACAGGGTTCCACTGCGGCCGAAGAGTGCAGTAGTTGTGAGGTGTTAAAGGCGCAAAGTTGTCTAGAATTACAGCATCCTACTGTTGCAATGTCTTCTGACATCGGGAAGGGCTGACAGAACTTGAATGTCCTTAGGGTGTGTTTGGAGAAGGTGCGGTGGTGCACTGATTTAATGCGACGTGGAGCTTCAATGTTGAGTTGAAAGTCCTCCACAAAGGAGACCCTACGCACTGTGAGTTGACTGTCGGAACCCGGAGTAACGACTCCCGGATCCTCTGTGTAAATCGCACTAGTCCAGGATCGGCTAGTGCACACAGTAACACAAAGATAAATACCAAGCCCAAATGACTAACTTCATTAAATAAAGAGTACGGCCTCATGGCCAGGTCTTACATCAACGCCCATTGGCAAAGATAAATAAAGCAAATAACTGCGGAAGCAAACTGAAAAGAAGCGAAGCCTAAGCCTGCCCACAGGCAAACGACAGTAAGACGCGGCCTACTTGTCCTGATCTTCACCGTTGTCGACGACATCTTCCTCTGTATGGAGATTGCAAGGTGAGTACAAACTTGTACTCTGCAAATCACACAGAGAAATGCAACATAATGATAAAGGCTTCAATGGAAGGCTTATAGGGTTAGTTTGCATAAAACAACATTTAAGAAATATAGTAAGTAGATTGAAATTGCTGAATTTAATACAATAAGTAAAAGTAGAACTTGTAATCGAAAATAATACCGTCAGTGCAAGCTTCGACCATACACCAACCTATTCATGGGCATCCCACCTGTACCATCTTTTCCAAAAGACCACGTATGGATTCCATCCATCCACACGCTTTCGCTGCGCAACTCTGATAGATTCCATCCATCTACCAGGTTTCGATCTCTCACGGATTCCATCCATCCGCAAGGTTTTCATCTCTCATGGATTTCATCCATCTACAAGGTTTTCGAAAATCATTTTTGAAAAACAAAGTCTAATCCATGAAAAACTTTTACTCAGCATGCCCGTGACCGTGGGCATGGCTATCCAGGATAGATTATACACTCTGCAGAGGTTGTATAGCTTTACCCACAAGACACGATCATCCCATATTGCCACCGGTTTACACACTTCCTTAGGTGTGCGGCGAGGAGTTGTGACAAGGCCTTTACAATGCAAAGCCTTCAACCTGGCCAAGCCAACTCTAAGCTTTCACCCCAGTAAGGAATCCACCAGACCGAGACCCCCTCTTGAGCTTGAGTGAGACTTCACATGGCTTAACCACGCTCACTCAAGTGAGACTTCTCATGGCACCAACCACGCTCACTTTCAATCTACAACTTGACTCAGGTTGGGACTTCACAAATTATTTAGCCAGTGCTGTCCCATACCAGCCATGTGGTAGTACGATAGGGCTTTGCAATAGTAGCTCACAGACCGGTCCTTAATCTGACTTAGGCCCAACCACATACCCCTGTGCACAACAATCAACCCTGCGGCTCCGACCAACAGGGCATGCCTACACCCACCAACTAACCAATTGCCTAAGTCTAAACCAGTTTTTATATTTTTGTTTTCAAAATATTTCATAAACCTCCTTGACTCACCCAAGTCAAGAGTACCTTTGAAAAGCTTATCATTTTATGTGAAAAGATATCCCCCAAATATTATAACTAAGCAGGTCTAAGCATTTGATTTAAATTCTCTAACTAACACTAGTGTATTAATTAGAGTTTGATTCTAGGGTGACAAGGTATAAGGATTTCAATATCAATGGAGGAATTAACAAGTAGGCATTAACTAGATTTAAAACTGAATTGAAATACGTTGAATAAAAATATGCATGCAGAATAGTTTAAAACAACATAGTTTTATTTTGAAATCTATGATCAACATGATCAAGGAGTGTGACTTGCCTTGCTCTTCAACTTGGTGTGAATCTTCGTCGAAGAATTTTCCCGAATCGTTGAAGTCTACACGTGAAAATAACCCACCAAATTCAAATAAATTCAAATTGACTTCAAATATTTGAATTGAGGCCATAAATAGATGGGAATTTTTGATGAATTTAGAAATTTGAATGGGCTCAATCGGAGTTAGGATGAAGAAGAACGGGCTCCAGGAAGTTTAAAATCAGAGAAAAAAGAAAAAGGAATTTTCTGGAATTATTTTTCTAAAGGAAAATGGGATTTATGACGTTAGCAGAGAATTTAATTTCGGCTGAATTGTTTTTAACTGAAAAATAGGAATTACTGCGTCAGCAGGCGTCAGCCCTGGGGTTGGGCCGACTGCCAGGTGGGCCCGGGTCCATGTGGACCGAGTCCACGGTCGGAGGGGCGGCTGAGGTGGCGGCGTTCCGGTGGCCGGGGAGCACGGCGGAGAGGTGGAAGGGCTTCGCGGCGAGGCGAGGAAGCCGAGGGGGCGATGGCGTGGCGCGAGGAGGCCGGAGGCGACGGCGATTTCTCGCCGAGGTTGGTGGCGGCGGCGGTGGTGGGGAAACATGGCGCGGGGTCGCTCCGGTGCACGGGAGGGGACGGGAAGCGGAGGGAGTGGGGAGGTGGGGGAAGTGGGGGCGTGGGCGCGCGAATGGCGGAGGCGGGTGCGCGGAGTGGCGCACGGAGGGGAGGGCCGGGAAAAGCGGGGCGGCGGTTGCGGCCTGGCGGCAAGGTGGCACGGAGGAGGTGGAGCGAGAAGGAAGAAGGGAGGTGGGGAAGACGGGCCTGACAGGCCGGGCCCACAACGTAGCGAGAGGGGAAGGGAGGAGGCGCTGATGGGTGGGGCCGAGGCGCAGAGAGAGAGAGGGAGGCGCGTGCGGCAGCGATTGCACCACGTGGGGGGGGGGAAGAGGGAGGTCGGGCGGCTGGTGCAGAGGGGGAAGCCGATGGTGGGATGGGCCGGCACGGGCGGCATGGCCGAGATCGGGCCCGACCACGTGTCATCCCGAGAGGGAGGCGGGGTGGAACCGCGGCGGCGACCTGGGCGGATCCGGGCCGTCCACGTGTCGCCCGTGGGGAGGGGAGAGGAATTTTTATTTTTATTTTCTGATTTGGATTTTTCAGCAAGCCTAGAAAATTAAATATAGCTTAGAAAAATTTGAAATAAATCCCAAAAATTCTAGAATAATTCACAGAAGTTCCTGGAGTCATTTTAGACTTGATAAAAATATTTCCAACTAATGTTGGTATTATATTTTCATACCTAAAGTACTTTTTATTTTAAAAAAAATAGATTTTGAAACCCTAGAAAACTCAGAAAACCCAAATAAATCCAAAATAATTAATTTGAGATAGGATTTTTATAGAAAATCAAAATATCATTTTATTTATTAATATTTTTATGTTTTCCTTAAAATGCTTTTCAAAACTAGGCTTTCCAAAAACAGACAATCAGGGCAAAGCAAAAATAAAACTTAGGCAACAAAAATACTTATTTTTATTTTAAATTATTTTTACTATTATTATTATTTTTTAAAAACCTGGGCTGTTACATTGACCTTCGGGAGATTTTGCAGGATTTGGGGGCAGCCCCTCAGATTCGCACGTTGAAGAAGCAGCCACGCCAGAGGCAGGTGGTTGGCTTTCTTTAAGGTAGCTTCAGAGTTGGGGATTCAGCTAGCCTACTTGGGGATCAGCCTGGATCTGCGACATTAAGGTGGTGATCATTTGGGTTTATTTTTGGTGGCTTATGGCTGAAAAGCACTGTAGCTGGCTGAAAAAAACACTGTAGCTGACAAAGGCTTATTTAGCATAATTAAATTTAAAAAAAATCAAAAAATATGTTAGCCCATTACATATAATACAAATAAATACGGGAAAAAAAGCTCAACAAAAAGCTAAAAGTTCAGAAAAAGAAATTTTTGAATAGTGAAAAATAAGCTGGAAGCTAAAAGTTAAAGTCCAACCGATCACCCGACAAAGTAGGCCTGAGGGAAATCCTGGCTGGAGATCCAGGGATGGGGAGGTAGGTTGGAGCCGGGGTCGTAGATTTGGCAATCATAGGGGCAGGTCGGAGCTGGGGCCACAGATCCTACGGTCGTAGACCTCTACCAAGGTCACGTCGGCCGTTAAAAACCGTCCGGGAGCCCGCAGAGCCCACATCAGACGGCAGCTGAAGAAACCCCCCAGTGGCACTGCCAGGAGCGAGAGGGGCTAGGGGTGGGGGTGTGGGGGGAGGGGTAGGGAAAAGGTGACAGCGTTTCATTCCTTAAAAATATCAATACGGGACTGATCTGAATTAAAGACACTGATTTGATTGAATTGTGCTCTCGACACCTCCATCTTTTGTACATTCAAACCTGAGAACAATAAATGTAGAATTATAAGGTAGCATCTAATTCTCATACAAACCAAAGTTATACTCATTAAAAAACGAATGTACCTATTGGTTTATTTTATTGGCACGAGCTCTTTTGATCGGATCAGTTGGAGCTTAGGTAATATCTATGCTTTTCATGTGTACCAGAAAGACAAGACCTAGTGATACTAGGGATGTCCTCGTCAATATCTTTTTTAGCATGTAGAAATTTGGTTAGAAAGACCTCATATTTAGTTTGAAAACCAATATAAAAAACGTGATGGATTCACTTAATGCATGCTGCTGTCCCAGAGCCGAATCTGGTCCGGTGCAGCCCAGAGGAGGAATGGTGTTCTGTCAGCGACAAGGTGAGAGTCGGTGCATCCCCAAATATGAACAGAAGAAGTCAAGAAGAGGCAGGGGGTGCTTAGCACTGGTAGATTTTTTATTTTATTTTTTGAAGACTGCGCTGGTCGATTGAGAACGGAGGCACACAGTGCCATACCCGTGGATGACGAGCGGCGCCATGCGCTGCGGGAGATCGCGGAGCAGTAGGTGAAGATGCGAGCAAACAATGGCCGCGCGCGGGCATCTTTGTTGCATGTACATATCGCTGTTGCTGTGACAACGTTCGTTCGGTGAACGGTGGCGAGACGTTGCTGATCATGACTTGACGAGATTTTGTAGCATGGCAAAAGACGAGGGAGGACTGTTGTGTGTGAACGGTCGTGACTCTCCGTAAGTTTACTGGCGCATGGGGAGTAAACCGTGAGGCCTTGGCTCTTTGCTTGACTCTTGGTTAGAGGAAGGGAGTTGCTGATATCAAATGGCTGAAATTTTATTGGAGAACGATCAGACAGCTTCATAAATTGTTGATGATATGGCTCGTCCAGGAGGCTTCTTTGTTGCAGCCTATTCTTGGTAGGGCTGCAAAACTGAGATTTCTCTCTAAGCTGACAATGCAGCCCTTTTTGTTAACCCTTCTAAGGAGGAACTACAAGCAGTTCAGCGGACTCTCGCTCTTTGGTATGATCTCGGGCCTCAAGACCGACTTGGTTAAAAGTGATGTTTATCCGATGAGTTGTAACAGTTGAAAAACTAGTGTCACCAAGTGATCCAATAGCCAATCAATAGAACTAGAAAACTAGAACTATCATACAATGGAGTAATGCAAAAGTAAATAAACAATTGACACAAGAGATGAGAGAGAGTAGTCAGCGATGTTCTTTATTAATCTCCTTTGATGTGTTTACAATGAAAGCCTCCTCCTATATTTATAGTCTAGAGTCGTTTTGGTATACGCCCACATCTCTTACTTAGAGACCAAAAAGAAATTTTGTGGGGCCCACGGCCTAATTGCACCCCCTACGAGGGGTTAGTTTCATAACACTCCTTGGACAAATACTGTGATATGTACATCTCTTGTTCAAAACTCTTTCCAAAAACTCAGTGAAAAGGAACATAGAAAAGTGTATGTCACATATGCAAGTTGGATTGTACTTATTGCCTCATTAACAATCATATGTGAGAAAACTTTTAGTAAAAACTTACTAAGGGAAAAAGAATACAACACATGATCTTATTGATCATATAATCTTCTTGATTATCTATTCCATATGAATGGTATTTGATCTTCTTGATAAAAAAATCCTCATGAATTTTACACTTATCTAAGTGGTAACACATTCAAGGTAACTCACTTTAGGTGATGATCATCAAATTGATTCCTTCTAGGAAATCAAAGCGAAGACTCTCATAGTCTAAAGTATGATTATCATTGTTAGCATATATGCTCCCCTTAAGATGGCATCTGTTGGAATCTTCCTAATCCAATGCCATAATCATGATACTATGAATAAATTTACTACATTATCACAATATTAGTCTTCTAGACATTTATCCCACTATTATTCTACAAATTATGAGAATAAAATAATTTTGGAGCAATGTGCTTAATACATTCAAATAGCCACTATTTAATTGTGCAACAGAAGCAAATATTTGTCCTTATAGAGGACTATAGGGGTAAATCAGTTGTAATGCCACATATTTTTTTTGGATATAACTTGTTAAGCCTCTTTATTTTGGTTAAATACTTTACAACTCTATATGAATCAATTTTCAAAGTTACAACCAATTAGTCTTTTCTGCAAAACTATAGGAATTAGCTTGTACCACTACATATAATAGGAGACTACTGGTTTTCTACAAAGACCAATGAACTGTCGCTGTTCACCACCTCATTATTCATAATAACCTATTAAATCTGAATTTGCTAGTTCTAAGACTTCCTTTTAACGATTATGGTTCAGTCTCAATTGCTTTCTTTACTTGACCTGATATGAGTGCTTTAGGCATCTCTTTGCCATGGATTTGGTTCTGATACGGGTTCTCATTAAAGAAACATGAGCAATCTTAGAGGCAATGTTGTCGATAGCTATTTTATTTCTCCCATATCCTCATAATTTTAGGTTATTTCATTGTTTACCAAATCTTTGTCATTTTCAAAGATGAAAGATTATTGGTCATTCCGCATTCCCAGCATTATGTGTTGCACACGCTTATATTGCTAGGTTTTCATCTTCAAGATCAGCCTCTTTGAGAGGTCTTTCTCACCTTGTGATTTCTCTTCAGGAGTCTTAAGGAGTGTTTAACCATTATGTGACTAGTGTCATCTCGATCCTAGAATCTGTAGTCGTCCAAGCAAATTTAGATCATTGAGCAACAAGCCATTTTGCTTAGGTGGATATACTATTCAAAAACCCGAGGTATAATACTCTTAGCAGTGAGTTAACTTCTAGCAAACTTAACTTGGTTACTTTTTTAAAGATTCTTGAAAAATATCTGGTAAGCTCCCACTTCAGGCTTATAGGAGTATCAACTAAACTTCTAGTTTAGTTTGGTTAGTACGTGAATCTTAACATTAAACACTTTTCTATCCAGGAAAATATCAAGGCATTTGGTAATTTTGGGCATTTCTCTCCACCTAATGCTGAGACCAGATCTTTCTATCATACCATAAAAATCCCCTTTCATGAGCACTGGATTGATGAAATTTTAGATCCAACATATATCCCCAACTATAGGTGAAGGCCCATAGATGTATTCTATGGTGGTGATACAATGTGAGAAATATTTCATTCTTTCAACACACTAATTTCATTTTGGGGATTATTCGTTATATGTAGTGAGCTAGACTTTTATTAATGCGGTGTAAAAAAACTGCACGACCCTAACATTTGTAGGGTATCCCATCTCCTGGTGGGTTATTATTTTGTGACAAAGATCCCATAAGGGAATCCGAGAGTTGGTAGACTTGTTTTATTGTCTAGCTTCTTTATTCTTTGCGCAAAAATTTGATCCAATTAATCATTCAAACTTCAAGTTTACAATTATGAGCATGTTTTGTATGGTCACAAGTGGTGTATGTTCTTAATAGCATAACATAAATCTACAAGGTGCTCTTCAGGAACATAAATATAATGTTGCAACATAAAGCATTGACCAAAATTGATTTGCATGGAATACTAGATTTTCTTTTAGAAAATAACCTTACTTAAATCACCAAAAAGATTTACCATTCTATGGGATATTCATTATTCTATAGGAATATGAAATTTTATTTAAGTGGGTGATAAACAATATGCCTAACTTCTACGTATGTAGCCGACATAAATATCGCTAATTTAGATCATTTTGGGTCGTTGTAGTCCAATAGGTCATCATCTTTATCCGGGTGCTTACTATTGCCGCCAATGGCGATGCGGTTTCACACCTCTTATACCATGGGTGTATTTCTTAAAGCATAAACAGATGACCTACTGTGGGCTACAAAGGTAGTGGCCATCAATAACATAGCATGAATGTCATTCTACATATCTTCTAGATGTTGACAATCATCATGTTATATATTTATTAATCTCCCAAATAATATAGATTAATTATTGTTTTTGTCTCTAACCTAGGATTTATCATTATGCCTATCATGGATCTTATTTTCCATATCTTTCTTATGCCTCTTTATATCAAGTTTACCTCTTGTGCCCAAATCCCCCCCCCCCCCCCAGGCAACCATAAAATGTTTTGAGTAATAGCTTATGCTTTAGACATTTGATTTGAATCAACTCAAGTGCTTTCTAGCAAAATTTTGCAATCATACTTATACTAGAGTACAATTTTCATTTGGTGTGAAACGAACATATACCCTGTAACTTTTAGCTTACAGAGTTACTAAAACATGTGGTTATGGGTGGAATTATATAGAGTTCAAGTCATAGGGTGCATGTTATTTTATACCTATACGAGGATTATTCTATTTTCTTAGTCAAAATGATTCTTCAGGGATGGACATAAAGCCAATAATTCCATTTGTGCATGTGCTTCTATGAAATTGTATTTCCTACTACCTGCTGGGCATCAATACGCAAAAGTACTAGTGGATAAATAAACTTCATGGTTAATTGAGGCTTAGTGGATATCAAGAGCTCATTTTTCATAATTATTTATAATATGCAAGGCCTTTTTATTTACAATATCAAACATAAACAATTCAAAATTTTGTTCCATGCAAGATTAAAATCTAGGAATAAATGCATATGCCTTCAGGCAAATACAAACCATGCTCTTCTAGAGCTTACAATAACCATAGTTCTTGAAGAACTTTATCTAAACTAAATGCACACACTTCTAATGGATAAATGTCTATATATAATAATAGCTAAGATACAAATTGAAAGGCTACATCGAGTCCCCATATTGGTCCTCGTATTCTTCTCTAAGAAGATCATCAAAATCATCATCTATCTAACCATCTTTAGTGGTGTCCTTCATGATTGAGTCTTCATGCTTCTCATCAAGAGCCGTGGCTTCATGCTCATCAAGCTCCTGAACCTTTGCTAATTTAACAGCAAAGTGAGACTCTGGACCACTCTTCGGTTTCTTCCCTCCACTCATTTTCTAGTAGAGATCAACAAGATGCTTAGCGGTGCGATAATTGTGAGACCAATGTCCTGCAGTTCCCCATCTATAGCAATGCTGCCCCTACTTCCCATAATTACCACCTTAGGGTTTCTTCTAGGATTTATCCTTTCCCTGATGCTTAGGCTTTGTCTTAAACGCTACATGCTTCTAGCCTCTTCACTTTTCTGGATAGAACCCTTTCTATGGTTCTGCTTGTTCCTTTAATATGCATTGGCATGAGCATTGGCATGAGCTTTAGGTGCAACCATGCTCCTAGTGGGAAGAGGTGAGTGATTCTTCATGAGCAACTCATCTTCACTTCTGTAATTAGCAGCACACCAATCAACTCTGAATACTTTTGGTACTTTGAGTGATGATATTGCATTTGCATGTTCACATTATTAGCATGAAAAGTGAACAACGTCTTGTCAATCATGTCTTCATCTGTGATGTCCTTGCCACACAGTCTTAGTTGAATGACAGTATGATGTAAGGCAAAGTTGTAATCGCCACAGTCTTTTAGTCTTGGAAACACAAAATGAACAGTCATGTCTTGCCTTCGAGAGCAAATCATAATTTTGTTTCTCATAACGCTCCTTCAGGGAGTCTGACAAGACCTTTGGATCTCTCTCAATCATGTACTCATCCTTCAGGGCTGAGTTAAGGTAATATATTCTGAAAACAAAACCTGATTCTTTTAAGAAGAAGTAGGCTTAACAATAGCAGCACCAACATTGTTACTACTAGGAACATCTTTAATAGTTGCTCCAGGCTTCTTGGCATTGAGCGAGATCTCAACATCCATAGCCCAGGTTAGGTAGTTGCTGGCATCCAGGGCAAGCACAACAAACTCTCTCTTAGAAATATCAGACATATCCTACATTATCCATGCAATACTACGTAAATTTACTGCGGGCAAACAAAATTAAAGTATGGTATGTGTGCAAAATAGTAAAGACATGGTTACTTGTAATTATTAGATAATTTTCTTAATTTTCCAAGCATTTTTGGACTACACATATATTGGGACCATGCGCCTCAGAGCACTTAGGACCTCGTGCCTAAGAACACTCAAAACCATGTGTCCAAGAGCAATTAATCATGTATTTTAGCAATCTTCTGGATTACCAAAAACTCCATAATGAATTAGCTAGGAAAGGAAAACCACAAAATGTGACGTTTTCAAAAGTGCAAATCTATGGTTTCACATATTTATAGAAGTTCATATGCCTAAAAACCAGGTTTATATGATTTATTATGGTTATAACAAAAAAGATACCTAACTAATTAATTAATTAATTAATTTACTTAAACGTTTAGGGTTAAAGTGCAAGAAACCTTATAATATTAAATCTAGTACAAAAACAAAAAACCACAAGGGTTGTTCTACAAGAATATATTCAAATTCTAAATTTTTATAATTTTCCAAAGTCTAGGGGTTTCTCAAACATCCCTTTTACCACAAAAATTGTTGTAATTTCCTAATCTTCAAGGGTGCTTTTGGAAATTCCCATCGGGTCGGCCCTTTTATTGCTTGTCGGGCTGGATCAGAATCCAACCCATTAAGACCCATGCGAGTCGGCCTAGATGGCCTTTACAGCCCATTAGGCTAAACGCCCTGCCAAGGTAGTTGCTAAGGTTTTAAGCCTAGCCGCCCAGCTTCTTCTCATGCACGAGCACCATGCTATGTGGCGGCAGTGGTGACCAAAATAGCGCAAACGATAGTAGTGAGCCGACGGAGCATGCAAGGTGGTGGCGGTCGATGTAATGGTGTGGCAAGCCAACAGCTACTCACACGTGCCACACTTAAGAGCTATGCGGGCGACCAACGGTGTAGAGGTAAGAGGCACCAGCAATGGGGATGGCATGGTCGGCGGTGGAGCCATGCATTCAGGTGCGAATGACCGACAATAATGGAAGACAGCGAGCACGTGTCAATGCAATAGTAGCAACTAGCAGCGCCGGGGACGGGGATAGCCCGATAGGTGGTGATGGTCCTCACATGTTCAGGCTCAGGGTCGATGGTAATGGCAAATAAGCTAACTTAAATTTTTACCATAAATTAAGGGCTAAATCTATGTTTCACTAAGTCACACCAAGGCTATGTCAATACCAAATACAATTTTAGCTAAACAATTTTACACAACTAAATAGCTTGAAATGTAAATGCTGAAAAGTAAAAACAAGAGAGAAAACTGCTATGATGACAATCGATGTTTTCCCGTGGTATTGAAGACATGTCGGTCTTCACTAGTCCACGTTGATGTAAGTCCAAATGGATTAGATCAGCTTCACGAATTAAGCCTAATGAATCTCAACTTCACTAGAGTTGTTCTTCCTCCACTCCGGAGATGATGAGCACCGAACCACTCACAAACAGCGCTAGGCCTCTTCACAACTTTTTTTGAAAAGATCACCGCACAATCTTCCCCCAAGCTATCTAGGTTGATGGACCATGTGGAGGTGACCCCGAATGTGTGATGAGTAATTGACATCGGTTTTAGGAAAGTCGAGTTTGGTTTGTGAGGTTTGTGCCTTATCATTGCGTAGTGCAATCGGTTTGGTCGGACTTGGTCAAACTTGGTCGTATGAGTTTAGGATGCTTAGTCTCTTGTTACGACAGGTTTGAGCTTTTACTTGCTTAAGATTACTCTTAATGCTTCTGATTACATGTTATCGAGCGGTGCTATGTGATGTGTTTCTTGTCTGTGATGGCTGCAGGACGTCGAGGCGGAGTCGTGGCGAGGCACGGAGAATCGGACTAGGCGCAGGCGGTGCCAAGGTCAGAACGGTCGAGGTGTAACGAAGACGACGAGGACTCGAGGTGGTTGCGATGCTTGGACGGCAAGACACGAGGAAGCTTCCCGGAAGGTGCAGGAGAGGCGTTTCGGTAAAAACGCAAAGCTGCACTAAAGGAAGCGGATTATGGATAAAGCACTAGAGTTGTTGAGACTTAGCGGGTAAAGAGAGAGGCAAATCCATTAGTGGGAGGCTATAAAAGGAGGGTGTCTCCTGCATGGTCTTCATGGCTTTAGAGGTTGTTCTTCACTTTGCCCTTTAGTTGGTGAGAGTCTGTTTGGGTGGAGTGAGCAGAGGTTGTCTCCCTTCGTGTGTGTGTTCTTGAGGAAAAGAGAGATGGGTTCTTGATTGCTCCAATCATGTATAGGATTGTAGGTATGATATGAGTTGATACTCCTTGTAATCATGTATCTTTCATCCTCAATATCAATCTGAGATGGCTTTGTTTGAGTTTGATTGAATTCCTGGCTCTCTGTTTGTTTTTGCCTTCGATGCCTTCTTTGCTTGATTTCTTGATTTTCAGTTCTTGTGTTGATTCTTGCTGAGGGGTGGCAAAATGGGTTGCTGTGATCTAGGAGATACTCAAAAGCCATTTGGCTAGTCAATCCTAAAAGCAAACCACGTTTAATTTCAGTTTTTGCTTTTTGGCCTCCTCTGTTCTTGTTTTCTTCTCTAGGGTTTGATGTGTTTTATGATTCCCTCCATGGGATGGCCTGGAACTTGGCATGTTAAGTCATGAGGCTATTAATTAGCTATTCTCAAAGTTTCATGAGCCAAGGATCAAAGGTTGGAGAGGAATTTGAGTTTTGGTTCAGTTCTTGCAAAGATTTCAGATTTTTGTCATAATCTGATATTCTTGCTCTTTGGTTGAAATCTTTTGTTCCCTGAGGTTCCTAAGCTATTTGGAACATGTTCTTGTTCCAGTAGTCTGAGGAGATTACCTTCTTTTCTCAAATTTCTATGGAATCTGAAGTTTCGAGTGTTTTCTGAATTTCTGTCAGCCTACTGCCTGTTCTGGAACCCGAGGGGCGGTCAGACCGCTTTGTAGTAGCCGGTCAGACCGGACCCAACATGGCGGTCAGACCGGTGTGGTCAGGCCGGTCTGGCCGGCGGCAAGGCAGCGGTCAGATCGCCTGGTCACCTGCAGTCTGACCGGCCAGGTTTTCAAGCAGGTGTGTTTCTCCTTATTGTGTTGGTTCCTCTCCGTTGTTTTGTCTCTGTGTTGGTTTGCTAGTTTTGAGGTTCCAGAGACTGGAACTTATCTCTTCATAGCTTTTTGTAGCTATTGGAGAGGAGTTCTATTCGGGGTTCTTTTGGGGGCAAATTTTTTTTTTCGACATTCACCCCCCCCCCCCCTCTGTCGCCATTTCGGTCCAACATAGGTGCTAGCAAACACTAAGAGTAACAAACACAACCCTTGCTTGAGGAAGTATTAAGTGCCAAAAGGAGCAACAAATGATGCAAATGCACTTTAATACTCTCAACTACCTCAAAAAGTGAAATGTGAGCAAATGAGTAGTATAGAAATGCACCAATGACTCTAATGAATTCAATGAGGTCTAGAGATAGTGCCATGGTGCTGGTGAGGGGGTATTTATAGCCCCTAACTATAAATTCAACTGGGCAAAATCTCACAAAATTCAGTAGGTGTGGTACCACCGCCATGCATCGGCCGATACTACCGCACATACTATTTAATGACTCTTTTATGTGCAATTAATGTGTCTCAACTAGCCGTTAAACTTTTAGTGTGGTACTACCACCCTCGCAAGGGCCGAGGGCCGGTACTACCGTACGGCGGTAGAACCGTTTGGCACAAGCGATAGTACCGCTTGGCACAATTGGTATTACCAATTTTCAAGGGTTCAAAAAGTGTTAAAAATATGCTCTCTGGAAATTAAGTATCGTCAACTAAAAATCAGTGCTACCGTATTGC
Organism: Dendrocalamus latiflorus; assembly: GCA_017311315.1. Taxonomy (NCBI): domain Eukaryota; kingdom Viridiplantae; phylum Streptophyta; class Magnoliopsida; order Poales; family Poaceae; genus Dendrocalamus; species Dendrocalamus latiflorus. The sequence goes on from CM029677.1 coordinate 9,409,990, forward strand.
GGTAGTACCACACTTCAAGTGTGGTCATACCAAATTTTCTGACATTGGTTTTTAAAAAGCAATTCAAGATGTATGCATGGCTGTTAGTTGTTCAAAATTGCATAAATTAAATCCTCAAGCTACTACGCATGATCCTCTTTATAGTACGACATCTAGCCTACAAGTCCGGTATTTCCTCCAAACACCAAAACCGGTAAAAATATAAAAAGGATCCTTAAGCTACAAAATACCTATGTATTGAGCTATGTATATCCTATATCACCTTTGCATACCATTGTCATGTTGTCATCCATTCTACTTCAAATTGTCACCGTTCAACCTCTTTTCGACGGATGATTACCCAATTATTGTGTTAGTTTATAACAACTGGTATCAGAACCAACACCATGGCTTTTGTTGCTAAGTTATCCCTACTGGACAACCTAATGGAGCAGATGACGATGATGTTGAAGATCATGCACCAACAGATTCACCCACCCCCATTGGAGAAGTTTGTCACTCTACGTTACAGCTTAAGGACGAGCTGTTTCACTAGGAGGGGTATGATGTTATGTGTGCGATACTGTAGCACACGTGTATTGTTCACTGTGGTTATTGTAGTGTAGGGACTGTAGCGCCGCATGTATCAGCCATGGTTTGTTATTTAGGAATCTATCTATTAGATGCTTGGTATTTTCTATTAGTTAGGTAAGTTATTATTAGATTGGATTGTTAAATATAAGTTTCTTTATAGATTATTTTTAGAAGTTAAGTCGGGTCATCCCTATAAAAGGGATAGCATGTATCCATTATGAATCAAGCAAAGATGAATAAATAAGCCTCTATTTCCTAAAGTTCAGTTGTGGTCATTGCCTTGACCAACTATTCTAGATCTATTCCTCCCTCAATCGGTGCTCACTTTCGTCTAGCGCTGTTCTACTTCAAGTTGTCGTCGTCCGACCTCTTTTCTACAGATGATTATGCCCTTGTGCTAGTTCATAACAATTGATATCAGAGCCACTCACTATGATTTCCAGTGCCACACCATCCCTCTTGGAGAAATTAAAGACTAACAGCAAAGAGCAGAAAGTCTTCAACTGTGGCCACCACCGTAGCTCGAGGACGAGCTGCCTCACCACGAAAGATGTAATATTATGGTTTAATGCTCAGGAAAGTACTGTAGCACACGTACCGACACTTTCATTACCACAAAATTCTTTCGTTGTGCTGAACTTTTGTTCTCTTGTTCCTGTTTGAATCTCATGATGCCTAATTGTGTGCAGCAGCATTTATTCTGCAGTCACATTTAGCATGGTAGTTTCTCTTCCCATACCCAATTAGTAAATTATGAACAATTGAGCATGCAAGCGAAGTAGCTTCCGTTTTTCTTTATTATATAGTGGAACCAAGTAGCTTGAGAAATTGTTTTTCCTCATCCTATTTTTCTTCCATTTTTCTTTGTTCTTAGCAAGCATATGAAGGACGTGGGAACGACAGGCATCTCATTTGCATTGAGGGCCCTTTCGAGACCTCCCATGATCTTGGTCGTGTGGTTGACAAGTTCAGCATCAAGATACTCAGAGGAATTTGAGCGAGTCGCCGATATCTTACAGTACGATCCAAACCCCAGTGTCACGCTCTTTGAAATTTGGACACTGTTGGACCCCTAAACAATACAATTTCCATTTTTGGCCCCCTTCTGAAATAAATTCCAAATCTATACCCCTCCTCACCGCGCGTCTCTCCGCTGCCGCCACGTCGCCCGGTCGTGCGGTCGGGGACCGCACGACCGCCCTGGCGCGGCGCTGGAGCGCGCGACTCCCCGCCGACCGCGCGACCGCCTCGCCCCAGCGCGCCACCGCCCCGCCCAGCGCGCGTCCCCGGTCCCGCGGTGGCACGAGCGCGCGACCGCCCCGCCCAGCGCGCGTCCCCGGTCCCGCGGTCGCACGAGCGCGCGTTTGCTCCCCCGACCGCATGTCCCCGACTGCAATACTCGTGAATATTTGTATGGTTTCGCAATTTTGTAGTTATAAACTGAGAAAAAATAGATAAAATTGCAATAATAATTTATGTTCATTGTTAGTTGCAGATGTAAAAAAATTTGGATAAATATTTTTTAAAAACGATTAATCATAGAACGATCGTTTCGTAAAGTGGTAAGTGATATTTAGGGTTTCGTATGGTTTTTAGGTTTGCAATCACCATGTTATTTGTATGTTTTGTCAATTTTGTAAATGTAAACTCGGAAAGAATCTGACCAAGTAGTAATAAAAGTTTATATTCAGTATAACTTGTAGATGCCAATAAAATTTTGGTAAATTTTTTTTAGGAACAATTGACCGTAGAATGATCGATACAAATAGTGGTAAGTGACTTTTAAGGTTTGCTGTGTTTTTAGGGTTTGCAATCTCCGTGATTGTTTTCAGTTTTGGCAATTTTGTAGTTATAAACTGGATAAAAATCAGATAAAGTTGTAATAAAAGATTATGTTCATTGTAAGTTGTAGATGCATAAAAAATTTTGGTAAATTTTTTGTAGGAAAGATTGACCGTAGAACGGTCGATACATAAAGTGGTAAGTGATACTGTGAAGGTGAGTAACATGGAATGCGATACATAAATTTTGGTACATTTAATATTGTTAAATGAGGTGCTACGTGAATCATGGAATGCGAAAATACTAGATATTAAATTTCATAATACAGTTGGGAGTAACATGCCGCGTAGATTTTTATTACATGCATAACATATAGCATGATATGCGACTAACCCACCCAACTGCTCGTACGACCTACTGTGTGGACCGGGGCCACTTTCCCTTCCTTGCCCGCTCGGCGTTGAACTCCTCCGCGGCCTCTTTTGCCTTAGCCGCAATTTCCCTCTTTCTCTCGCGCTCCATCTCGCGAGCCTCCCGATCCCTACGCTTGCACGCTTCAAGATGAGCTTGCGTCTCGCGCTGTATACGCAGGGTGTGCTCGTGCTTGCGGCGCTCCTCCTCCAGCAACTCCTTCTCCTTTGTGACATTCCACTCCTCGAAGTCGAGGGTCCATTGGTCCTCAGGGTGGATCTCAAGATCGATCCATTTGCGGTAGGCACATAGGGGCTCCGGAGACTGTAAATAAAAGAGAGATATTGTTAGTGCGTGTTGTGAAGGAGAAAAGGTAGGGGAAAATGGTGCATGTGGTCATTACCGGCTGCCGATAGGTTGCGGTGTCAAAACGGCGGTTGGGGTAGTCACTGGAGTAGTTTGCGCAACCCCAGTACCGCATACCTAGACTGATGCGGTGCTTAGACTTGAAGAACTTGCACACGTCCCCGCACCAACAAAGGGGAGGTGTCTCCCCCTCAGGTGGTAGTTGTGGCGAACGCTCGGTGGGGACGTCCGGGATGGGGTTGTTGCTACGCGGGCGCTCTGGGGGGGACCTTTCATCGTAGCACGATGGGCTTGTTCTACCCGGGCCTGTATCGCCCTTATTTTCTCATCGCGGGCGGCATCGCAGGCTGCAGCTGACCGTGCTATGTCACGGGTCTCCTCCCAATCCTTCACCATCTTGTCCCATTGCTTCTTCTTGCCTTTGTCCATCCCGGTTGGGTGAGGGAAGCGCGATGGAGTATGGGGTTTGGATGTGCAATGTTTGCTGGGAAATGGAATGCATACCAATTTATAGGGGCCGTTTTGTCTCTACTCGTACGTGTAAAGATGGCCCGCGTGGTCGTAGCAGTGAGTAAAGATGGGAGTGCTGCGATATCACTGAAAAAAGGCCCCCGTTTTGTCATGTCACTGCCCAAAGCTGGCATCTTTTGTCATCTCACTGAGCAAAGCTGACCTCTTGTTGTCATGTCACTGAGCACAGCTGCCCTCTTTAGTACTGTCCCTGCCCAAAGCTGGCATCTTTTGTCATCCCACTGAGCAAAGCTGACCTCTTTTGTCATATCACTGAGCAAAGCTGCCCCGTTTTATCATGTCACTGCGCAAAGCTGGCATCTGTTGTCATCTCACTGAGCAAAGCTACCTCGTTTTGTCATGTCTCTGAGCAAAGCTGCCCCGTTTTATCATGTCACTGCGCAAAGCTGGCATGTGTTGTCATCTCACTGAGCAAAGCTGCCCCGTTTTGTCATGTCTCTGAGCACAGCTGCCATGTGTTTGTCATCTCACTGAGCAAAGCTGGCCTCTTTTTGTCATTTGACTGAGGACAACTGCTCTCTTTAGTAATGTCACTGCCCAAAGCTGGCATCTTTTGGCATCCCACTGAGGACAACTGCTCTCTTTAGTAATCACGAATTGGCTATACTCATGCCTTTTGGCATTGTTTAGGTGTTTAGCTCTCGCCAATGGCCTCTTATCTCTAAATACAGAGCATCAGTGCACACTCAGTCACCCAAGCTAGAAATGATGTCCTCCTTATTCAAGCCACGGGGAACCGAAGATGATGGCCTCATTCGGTAAGAGGTGTTATTTGATCCAATATTAAAATTTATTTCATTGTCAATATTATGTACATCTGTCCCAGTATGCATTTTATGCTTTCTTATGTAATGCCTTTTGAATGTGATGTGTATCATTGCACTTGGGACTTTCAGGGAATGACTTATTGACTTTGACACTAGCTCAGGGACTGAAAATGGATAATTGATGAGATAGGCTCGTCCCCTGAAGACCTGCAGGAATTTGTGCATTCACTCTCTTACGTGTACGTAGAACATTGTACCACACGTCATTCTGCCAAGTTAAAGTATTAGCCTAATATGTATATGTCGTAATGGCCTAGCCAGAGTCATCAAGCAGCTCGGTAGGCGGTAGCTCAACAGCAGCCCGTTTTGTCTAGTCACTGAGCAAAAGCTGACCTGTTTTGTCTAGTCACTGAGCAAAAGCTGACCTCTTTTATCATGTCACTGAGCAAAGCTGGCCCTTTTTGTGAGGTCACCTCAAAAGCTGGCATGTTTTGTCTCCTCACTGAGCATGGTGTGGGGTCAAGATTTGTGTTGTCTGTGGTCTTTGTGCGTGAGGCTACCCCCCACACAGCCTATAAAACGGAGCCATCCCTCACATACTCCCTGGCCATGTTATCAGTCACCTCCTGAGTAAGTTGTTCACAATCTGTGTAGTTTTATTTCGTGCTCACTCCCCCAGACTAGGCAATGAGTCAGCTCAGCACGTCTTCATGGGCACCCACGGTGATGTGCCCAAATTGCAACTTGGTGGTTAGACGTAGGACATCACAGACAGCCAAGAATCCCGGGCGACACTACTACAAGTGCCCCAATCACTCGGTGAGTCATATTGTTTCGGGTTCATTCAAATCGTGGTCGTATGTTTAAAAATCTTCTTGTCATGGAATCGCAGGAAGCTCATGGTGGTTGCTGATTCTGGGTGTGGGAGGATGAAATGGGAAATAGGAATGACAGTGTTCGCCGTGAGAGAGTTGTCGTGGGGGGTTGCGACCCCGTCGGGATGCAGCATCGTTTCGACAGACTAGAGTGGAAGATAAATTTAATGTTGTGTGCTATTTTGTTTCTTGTGTTTATTGTTATCCTCAAGTTGTAGTGCTGGAGGTTATCCTCGTGTATGTTCGCAATGTTTTATGCTATCTTGTCGTCAAGCTCTTTTGGTAATGTTTTATGTACGGTTGTGTTGTATTTTAGTTCTTGTGTTCGTTGGTGTGTTGGTGGTTGTACTACTTGCTACATGTCATGTACGTGAAATGTATGAGTTGTTCGTGTTGTCTTTGCCTGATGCCTTCTCCTCGTATATGTTGGTAATTTTTTATGGAATTTTTTGTACGGATAATCCCTTTTTTATTTGATATATACATTGGTAAGTGATATTTTTATGTTACTAAGAATTAGTGTACCAAGAGTATGTTAATATTGTTAAATGACTTGCTATCTGAATCATTGAATGCGAACACACGAGATAATAACCTTATGTGAATAGAAATATACTTCATAACATGCTGCGTACAATTTTATTACATGCATAACATATAGCATGATATGCGACTAACCCACCCAACTGCTCGTAACATTTTGTCTACTGGGTGTAGCGTGGTTGTTTCCCCTTTTTATCGCGCCTTGAAGATGGCTCCGCTGCATCCTTTTTCCTGTCATTCTTGGACTTGAGAGCTGCCTCCCGAGCTTGAAGCTCTTCCTCCGGACGCTTGATGGCTGCTTCACGCAGACTTAGCTGCTCCCGCCTCCTTTGCAGCTCATCCTCCTTGCCCTTCAGACGGATTTGGTCCACCCTCACGCGGCGCTCTTGCTCACGCCGCAGCTGTCGTTCCACCTCGCGAGCCTGAGTCATCTTGACAAAGTATTGTCCTTTGTTTTCCACCTCCACTGCCTGGTTATGTGGCCATGTCGGCGACACCCTATCCACCCATTCGATGAACCTGCAAGCCTATGTGTGGCATGGTAGATGTCATGGATCAAGTTGAAAAACGACAACGAGAAACAAATGATTTAGTTGTCGTCGTTACCATGAAATCGTCATCCAGGTTTGGACACTTGAAGAACCTACGGCCGTATTTGGCTCGCTCTTCTTGATCCGTCCAGACTCCCAACATCGTCCTAAAGCCGCAGCGGCACTTGGGGCGCTCATGCCACTCCGGCACTCCAAATGGGTCGGACCTCCAGGAAGACATTGTTGTGTAGTAGTATTGTGAAGGCTTGAGGAGGAGATGTGGTATGGAAGACATAGGAGGCCTTTATGTAGGCAGGTTATCTAGTGCAGTGGGCATAGTCCATGGAAATGTCCCTATGTAGGCTTTTCAGAGCCTGTATCCTGTATTTATGAAACAACAAGGAAAGGTGACATGAAAACTCACTGGAAAGGATACATGCCTATGACGTGAACACTCACTGTAAAGGCTACAGCCTACGCCCCTATTTTGTTGGTTTCTGTAGCGATAGGCTTTTCAGAGTAGCAATAAATGTTCCTATGTAGGCTTTTCAGAGTAGCAATAAATGTTCGTATGAAAGCTTTTCAGATCGTAGTCTTTATGTAGGCAGTTTAGCTGGCATGTGTTGTCATCTGACTGAGCAAAGCTGCCCTGATTTGTCATATCACTGCATAAAGCTGGCATGTGTTGTCATCTCACCGAGTAAAGCTGAGCGCTTTTGTCTTGTCTCTGGGCAAAGCAGCCATCTTTTGTCCCGCCATTCGATATAAATAGCACGGTAGAGGTCCCATGAAGTTGTAGCCAGAAAACCCTGTAAATCGAACAAAGAACATACCATGGCGGAAGATGAGGGGCCAGTCGGATATGGGTCACCGAAGGAAGACCTTCCCTTGGAAAGGAGGGAGATGTTCGGACCACAGTACCGCTTGCTACCAAGCCGGCGTGCGCAACCAGCGTGGCCGAAATGCAGACACAATGAGTACGTGGTCGTGCAGGTCCTGGAAGGGCCGAACGATGGCGGGCGCCGTTTCTTCCGATGCCCACGCTCCGGGGTACAAATTACTAATAGTACATTTTTTTATTGCTTATGGACCCTCCATGTTTACTGTCATTTTTCGCAGATGGCGAAATGCGACTTCTCCCGCTGGATCGACCCTCCTCATGAACGGTATATTGACCGTTATGTGGGTACTTTATGGGACCGAATAATGGACTTGGAGTACCGAATGGAGACTCTCAATGAGGAGAACAATGAGCTCCGCCAACAGATGCAACGCGAGAGGGGAAACGAGGAGGTTGTCAACATAGGAAGCTCTTATGATCCCACATGTTGCTGCGCGAACCCGAGCTGCATATGTGCGTGCCACTACCACGATGGCCAGCCCCGTCCGAGGCGGCCCCCTCAGCAGTTCTCCATGTGGGTGCCACGAGGCTCGTTTGGCATGTAGGCCACGAGGGTACCGAATGTGTTGATGCTGTGCCAGTAGGACTGTTGTGTTGATGTTTTGGGTGTAGAACTTTCCATAAATTCTGTCTGTATGTGCAATGTATGTGTTGTTTCGTGTTGTAAGTGCATGACGCCTTCATTTTCTGTGACCTTCATATTCTGTGCCCTCTTTCCATAACGATGTAATGTGCAACGTTGTTAAGCATGTGATGAATTGGTTGTTATGTACGTGGAGTTGTTATCACAAGGCATGCATTACAACACCAACTACTGATCCGGACATGCATTGCATCGTCTAGCTGTGTGGGCGGCAGGCGGTGGAATAAGTGGTCAAGCTACGTTATGCTACGTTGTCGTCAAGCTATGTCTTCTCCCGCTACCCCGTGTTGTCATCTCTCAGTTGGTTGTATGCCGTACTAAATCAAAGAACTTAGAGCAACCCTTTTATACTGGAAACCATCTTTGAACATCAAACCATCAAGCACTTGAAAAACATCACAAATATTACAAAAGCACAATTTAAAAAATTCATTCATCATCTCGTCGTCGCCGCCTCGTACGGCGCATATGATCCTCTGAGAAGGTGAACCTACTAGGGGAGCGGGGTGCATCGCGAAGATCGTAGTGGGGGGCCGTGTTCGCAATTAACTGTGGAGACCATGGCCACCAGTCTACGTCGCCAAATGCCAGAAGCTCGAACCTCTGGTGGAAATCCGAGTACGCACGTCTCGGTCTCTCCCTGGCCCACCTCAACTGACCATGCGTCCAACGTGTACCCATTGTGGGCGCATCAACGGGGTCGTCACCACCATACAACTGCGGGATGAGGTCATAAGGGTGCACACGACGACCAAAGTCAGGCCTGCCAACGGGGAAGTGTTCCCATGACCACAACTGAAGGAGAAGGTAGCAGGCGGCTAGGATCGGCTCGCTGGCCGCGGTACGCTGCGAGGCGTCACACAAGCCTCGGTATGTGGAGCTAAGGACTGCTGATCCCCAGCTATACTGTGGCTGCTGACCAGGCCAGCCATCCGCCAAGGACTCCGCTAGCGGTATGTAGCTAGGCTGCACGGAGTCTCCAGTCGTGCTAGGGAACAAGACGTACCCGAACAGATATAGCAGGTATGCAACGAAGTGCGTCCGCACCGCGACCTCATCTGCGTCTGCAGGACAGGTCATGAAGCGACGAAGCCATCCATGTGGCACCCCAGCTGCGTTGTCTCGGATCGCATGACCGAACCGGTGACCCAGACGGACCTTCCAATCTGCTGCCTTCGGGGGTGGCACCAAAGCAGCACCACGGAGGGGTAGACCTGTAATCATCGTGACGTCCTGCAGCGTAACCGTCATCTCCCCCCACCGGAAGTGGAAGGTGTGAGTCTCCGGCCTCCATCGATCAACGAGAGCTGACAACAGTGGCGCATCGTACTGGAACCCATGCGGTAGATCCAACATGCGGGCAATGGGCAGCAGACCGGTGTCCCGCAGTAGTGGGATGTACCGAGGGTCGAGACGCCAGTTCTCTCGGGGGCCCCTAAGGACGAAGCAAGGAGGCCCCTGTGCGGGTGCCGACAACCACACATGGCATCGGTGGTGCTCGTCCCAACGGGGCTCTAGCAGCTCGAACGCCATGTCCTGCCAAAGAAGGATAACAAGTTAGTGTACATTACAACAAAATGTGCAACAAATAACAACATAACTCACAACAAATGTTATGACAGGGAAACGTACGGAATGTACAAAAACATACGTAAAATGTGCACAACAATATGACCCACACGACAAGGAAACATATGGAATGTGCGAAAATATACATAACATGGTAATGTGCAATACATAGCTACACCATCGAGCCAACAATTAAGCGTACACCTCCTGAATAATACATTACATATGGATTGTGGTTGGTACTACGGAGCGTTGCTTGATGCCGGCCTATTTGGGCACTGACTGAGGGAGTGGCCAAAGGTCTTGCATAGCCTACACTTCGGGCGCCGAACACGATCCCCTCGCTGGCTCTCATCCATGTCGTTGCGGATGCGACGGCTTTGTCGTCTTCCACGCCCGACATGCTTCAGTGCATCGTTGGGCACCCACTTTATCTCCCCCGGCCATAATTCCCTGTAGTGCATGTCTACCCCGTAGGAATGGAACTCTGCACTCCAGGTTGCATACAAGTGCTGCATGTCGTAGTACTTGGAGATGTACTGTGTCGACGCCTGGTTCCATACAGTGCATGCCGCGTACACATGGGAGCATGGCTTGTGCAGAAGCTGGGGCTTGTTGCAGCTGCAAGATGCTTCATCACCAATCGTGCATACCTGCTTGCGCTCCCCTCTAATGTGACCCATGACATACTTCTGCCTTAGGCGGACCTCAAACTTCCTCCTTAAGCCATCAATGGGCTGAGCAATGTGGGTTCGAGCCTTCTCCATCTTCCTGTCCATGAAGGCCTGCATGACCTCAGAGTATTGCTTGTTTTCCTCAACGTGCTTCTGCGCCATCCTGGCTCTATTCACAAAGTACCCGACGGTACGGTTCCAGGTCTCGGCCACAATTGCCGTGATCGGCAGGGATCTGACGCCCTTCAATACACCATTGTAAACCTCGGACATGTTGGTTGTCATGATCCCATACCTCGCCCCACCGGTGTCGTGCAACAAAGACCACATTTCCAAGTCAGGTGCATTGGACTGAACCCATTGTGAGAATACCCCGACTCTTGTGGAGCCCCCCTCCACGGCCCCTGCTTCTGCATGCACATGCTTCGTAGCCTCCTGATCGAGCTGCCTCCGCAAGGCGTCGAACTTCCGCTTCTGGTTCTGCATGCATAGCTTCTTGAACATCTTCATGAGGTCCTTGCTACGGAACCTTCTGTGGAAGTTCGCTGCAATATGCCTCATGCACCAGCGGTTCTTCACATCAGTCCACTGGACGGGGGCCTGCGTCCCATCCTGCAACGTTCGCAACGCAGACATCAAGCCTGCATTGCGGTCGGAGATAAGGCACACTTCGGGCCTGTCTTGCACTACGGCATTCTTCAAATTGCAAAGAAACCAAAGCCAGCTATCTGTATTCTCGCTCTCCACAATTGCAAATGCCACTGGGAGTAACTGGTCATTTGCATCGGCTGCAACTGCGGTAAGGATAGTGCCCTTGTACTTGCCGGATAGGAACGTTGTCGGAACCCGGAGTAACGACTCCTGGATCCTCTGTGTAAATCGCACTAGTCCAGGATCAGCTAGTGCACACAGTCACAACAAAGATAATAATCAAGCACAAATGACTCAATATATTAAATAAAGGGTACGGCCTTATGGCCAAGTCTTACATCAATGCTCATTGGCAAAATAAATAAAGGAAATAACTGCGGAAGCAAACTGATAAATAGCGAAGCCCAAGCCTGCCCACAGGCAAACGATAGTAAGACGCGACCTACTCGTCCAGATCTTCACCGTAGTTGACGTCTTCCTTCTCTGTGTGGAAAAAGCAAGGTGAGTACAAACTTGTACTCCGCAAGTCACCCGGGAAAATGCAACATAATGATAAAGGCTTCAAAGGAAGGCTCATAGGGTTAGTTTGCATAAAACAACATTTATGAAATACAATAAGTAGATTGAAATTGCTGAATTTAATACAGTAAGTAAAAACATTACTTGAGTTAGAAATTAATACCGTCAGTGCAGGCTCCGACCATACACCAACCTATCCACGGGCATCACACCCGGACCATCTTTTCCAAAAGATCACGTATGGATTCCATCCATCCACACGTTTCCAAACACTCGTGGATTCCATCCATCCACAAGTTATCATCCTCTCATGGGTTCCATCTACCCACAAGGTTTTCATCTCTCGTAGATTCCATCCATCCACAAGGTTTTCGAAAACATTTTGAAAAGCAAAAACTAATCCATGAAAAACTTTTACTCAGCATGCCCATGACCGTGGGCACGGCTATCCAGGATAGATTATACACTCTGCAGAGGTTGTACAGCTTTACCCACAAGACACGATTATCCCATATTGCCAAGCTATTACACACTTCCTTAGGTGTGCGGCGAGGAGTCGTGACAAGGCCTTTACAATGCAAAGCCTTCAACCTGGTCGAGCCAACTCTAAGGTTTCACCCCAGTAAGGAATCCACCAGACCGGGACCCCCTCTTGAGCCTAGACGAGACTTCTCATGGCTTAACCACGCTCGCCCAAGTGAGACTTCACATGGCACCAACCACGCTCACTTTCAACCTACGACTCGACTCAGATTGGGACTTCACAAATTATTCAGCCAGAGCTGTCCCATACCAGCCATGTGGTAGTACGATTAGGGCTTTGCAACAGTAGCTCACAGACCGGTCCTTAATTGACTCAGGCCCAACCACATACCCCCGTGCACGACAATCAACCACTGCGGCTCCAACCAACAGGGCATGCCTGCACCCACCACTCTAACCAATTGCCTAAGTCTAAACCAGCTTTACATTTATTTTCAAAATAGTTTCAAAAACCTCATTGACTCATCAAAGTCAAGAGTTCATAATAAAAGCGTATCATTTTATGTGAAAGAGTTTGTCATTTTATGTGAAAGATATCCCAAAACAAATATTATATCTAAGCAGTCTAAGCATTTGATATAAATTTCTCTAGCCAACACTAATGTATTAACTAGAGTTTGAATCTAGGGTGACAAGATATTGAGGAATTCGAATTCAAAGGAGGAATTAACAATTAGGCAATAACTAAATTTAAAAATTGAATTGAAATATGTTGAATAGAAATATGCATGCAATATAATTTAAATCAACATAATTTTATTTGCAATTCTGGGATCAACATGATCAAGGAGGGTGACTTGCCTTGCTCTTCAAATTGGTTTGAACCTTCGTCGAAGAAATCTCCCGAATCGTCAAAGTCTACACGTCAAAATAACCCACCAAATTCAAATAAATTCAAATTAAATTCAAATTGAACTCAAATATTTGAATTGAGGCTAGAAATGGATAGAGGGGAATTTTTGATGAATTTAGAAATTTGAATGGGCCAAATCGGAGTTAAAACGAGGGAGAACGGGCTCCGAGAAGTTTGAGAAGGGAGAAAATGGAAAATCTGGATTTTTGGAATTATTTTTCTAAAGGAAAAGGGATTATGACGTCAGCATGCGTCAGCGAGGAATTTCTTTTTCGGCCGGAATTATTTTTCAACGGAAAAAGGACTTTATTGCGTCAGCATGACCTCAGCCCGAGGTGGACCGACACCGACATGCGGGCCCCTGGTCTATGGACCAGGTCCACGGAAGGAGGAGGAGGCCGAGGTGGCACGGGAGGCGGGGTGTGCCTGCGTGGCGCTGACGGGGGCGGGGCAGCGCTGAGGTGGCTGCCACCTGGTGGCCACGTGGCGTCCACGCTGGCACAGCGGTGGCACCGGCCGGAGGCAGCTCGGGAGCGGTGGCTCGCCGGCGCACGGCGGCGAGATGGCCGGCGGCGAGGTCGGCAACGGGGAGAGGGGGCCGAGGGGAACGCGGTAGAGGGTGCGGCCTTACCGGCGGCGAACGGCGGCGAGCTGGCGGCGGTCGAGGCGGTGGCGCGCTCGGGTCCAACGGCGCGGCGGCGCTCCGGTGGCCGGGGAGCACGGCGGAGAGGCAGAGGGGCTTTGCGGCGAGGCTAGGAAGGCGATGGCGGTGCTGGCGGAGCTCGGGGAGCGGTTTCGCCGCGGCGATTGCTCGCCGAAGTCCCGAGGCGGCGGCGAGGAGGAGGGCGCTCGACGCGGCGGCGATGGGATGGCTGGGAGGGCGAGGGGAGTGGATGGGGAGGTGGTGCGGAGAATGCCGATGCCGAGGGGGGGTTTAAATAGGGGCGGAGGGGAGCGGGGGCGCACGGATTTCTCGCCGGAGTGGGGGCGCGGGCGGCGGCAGTTGCGGAGAAGGTGGGGATCGGGCGCGGGAGAAGCGGGCGCACGAGGGGGAGGACGTGGGGCGGCGCGTGGGGGAGTGGCGGCGTGCTCGGGGAAGTGGGGGCGGCCGGGTAGGGCGGAGGCCGTTGCAACGGCCGGCGGCGGGGCGGGAGGAAGAAGAAGCCCGTGGGGGAAGAAGGGGGCGGGTAGCTGACATGCGGGCCCGGGGTGGCAGCGAGAGAAGGAGGGAGAGAGAGAGACTGCCGGGTGGGCCGAATGGGGATCGGGCGGTCGAGATGGCAAGGGCGGCAATCGGACGGCCGAGAGAGGGGTGAGGCGCGGACGGCGGAGATGTCGCCACGCGGGGGAAGAGGGGGCGGATCGGGCGGCCGATGAAGAGGGGCGACGTGGCGCAATCGGGGCCAGCCACATGGCGGGCAGGGGAGAGGGGAAGGCGGGATGCGCGGTGGATCCGGGCGGGAGGCGTGGCGGGGATCCGGCCGTCCACGTGGCGGCCGGGGAAGGGAGGAGGGGATTTATTTTTGGAAATTGATTTTGGATTTTCAGAAAAGCCTAGAAATTCCATTAAGCCTCAGAAAAATATGAAATAAATACCAAAAATCCCAGAAAAATTCATAGAATCTCCTGGAGACATTTTGGACTTAAAACCAAATATTTCTAACTAATGTTGGTATTTAATTTTCATACTTTAAAATACTTTTTAATTTCAAAAATACATTTTCAAACTCCAGAAAATCCAGGAAACCAAATAAACTCCAAATAACTCCAAATAATTAATTTGAATTAGGATTTTTATATAAAATCAAAATATCCTTTTATTTAATAATATTTTTGGGTTTTCCTTAAAATGCTTTTCGAATCCAGCTTTTTCAAAGACAGAAATTCAGGGAAAATCCAAATTTAAAATTTAGGCACAACAATACTTATATTTAATTCAGATTTTATTTTAACCAATTTTTAATTATTTATTTAATTATTTCTATTTTCATAAAAACCTGGGCTGTTACAATCTACCCCCCTTAAACAGAATCTCGTCCCCGAGATTCGCACGGGCTAGCAGAGAAATAGGTTTGGCTTACTCGGTATGGCTTGAGCTGACATCTGATTCTGGCGTCCTTTGACGAACTTCGTAGGCTTACTATTTGCTGCCTGCGGGTGGTTGGCAGTCGATGCTCCAGCTTGATACTTCCAAAGATTAGGAGAGAGGAGACTCAAGGCAAAGGAAGGAATAGGGGATATTTTGCACAACCCAAAACTAAATTTTAATAAAACCTTTATTAATCACTTAATAGGTAATAGTTACGACTGTCGACGAAAGAGAAAACTTGACAGCTCATAACGACGTCTTATTAGCTAGCCTAACAACTCATCCTAAAGGGGTAAGGGTCGTCTTGGAGTCATCCTTCATGGCTCTCATGGTACGAAGCTGGATCTTTCAAGGCGAAGATTGAAGTGGCGACAGGGTCGAAGAATTCCAGCTGTTGCCATCTATAGTTGTTTTGGAACAAGGGAAGATGCAGAAATAGGTTTTTCAAAAATGACATTAAGACGAGAAAGAATTGAGATAAGGATAAGCAAAGATTAAGAGGTAAGATTAAGCAAAACTTTTGAAATTACTAGTTTAGTAAAATAAGTCCTTAGGGTCAAACCATTCTACTATACCTACGGTCGCGTCTTAGTATCGTCATGGCTCTGATACCACCTTTGTCGGAACCCGGAGTAACGACTCCTGGATCCTCTGTGTAAATCGCACTAGTCCAGGATCAGCTAGTGCACACAGTCACAACAAAGATAATAATCAAGCACAAATGACTCAATATATTAAATAAAGGGTACGGCCTTATGGCCAAGTCTTACATCAATGCTCATTGGCAAAATAAATAAAGGAAATAACTGCGGAAGCAAACTGATAAATAGCGAAGCCCAAGCCTGCCCACAGGCAAACGATAGTAAGACGCGACCTACTCGTCCAGATCTTCACCGTAGTTGACGTCTTCCTTCTCTGTGTGGAAAAAGCAAGGTGAGTACAAACTTGTACTCCGCAAGTCACCCGGGAAAATGCAACATAATGATAAAGGCTTCAAAGGAAGGCTCATAGGGTTAGTTTGCATAAAACAACATTTATGAAATACAATAAGTAGATTGAAATTGCTGAATTTAATACAGTAAGTAAAAACATTACTTGAGTTAGAAATTAATACCGTCAGTGCAGGCTCCGACCATACACCAACCTATCCACGGGCATCACACCCGGACCATCTTTTCCAAAAGATCACGTATGGATTCCATCCATCCACACGTTTCCAAACACTCGTGGATTCCATCCATCCACAAGTTATCATCCTCTCATGGGTTCCATCTACCCACAAGGTTTTCATCTCTCGTAGATTCCATCCATCCACAAGGTTTTCGAAAACATTTTGAAAAGCAAAAACTAATCCATGAAAAACTTTTACTCAGCATGCCCATGACCGTGGGCACGGCTATCCAGGATAGATTATACACTCTGCAGAGGTTGTACAGCTTTACCCACAAGACACGATTATCCCATATTGCCAAGCTATTACACACTTCCTTAGGTGTGCGGCGAGGAGTCGTGACAAGGCCTTTACAATGCAAAGCCTTCAACCTGGTCGAGCCAACTCTAAGGTTTCACCCCAGTAAGGAATCCACCAGACCGGGACCCCCTCTTGAGCCTAGACGAGACTTCTCATGGCTTAACCACGCTCGCCCAAGTGAGACTTCACATGGCACCAACCACGCTCACTTTCAACCTACGACTCGACTCAGATTGGGACTTCACAAATTATTCAGCCAGAGCTGTCCCATACCAGCCATGTGGTAGTACGATTAGGGCTTTGCAACAGTAGCTCACAGACCGGTCCTTAATTGACTCAGGCCCAACCACATACCCCCGTGCACGACAATCAACCACTGCGGCTCCAACCAACAGGGCATGCCTGCACCCACCACTCTAACCAATTGCCTAAGTCTAAACCAGCTTTACATTTATTTTCAAAATAGTTTCAAAAACCTCATTGACTCATCAAAGTCAAGAGTTCATAATAAAAGCGTATCATTTTATGTGAAAGAGTTTGTCATTTTATGTGAAAGATATCCCAAAACAAATATTATATCTAAGCAGTCTAAGCATTTGATATAAATTTCTCTAGCCAACACTAATGTATTAACTAGAGTTTGAATCTAGGGTGACAAGATATTGAGGAATTCGAATTCAAAGGAGGAATTAACAATTAGGCAATAACTAAATTTAAAAATTGAATTGAAATATGTTGAATAGAAATATGCATGCAATATAATTTAAATCAACATAATTTTATTTGCAATTCTGGGATCAACATGATCAAGGAGGGTGACTTGCCTTGCTCTTCAAATTGGTTTGAACCTTCGTCGAAGAAATCTCCCGAATCGTCAAAGTCTACACGTCAAAATAACCCACCAAATTCAAATAAATTCAAATTAAATTCAAATTGAACTCAAATATTTGAATTGAGGCTAGAAATGGATAGAGGGGAATTTTTGATGAATTTAGAAATTTGAATGGGCCAAATCGGAGTTAAAACGAGGGAGAACGGGCTCCGAGAAGTTTGAGAAGGGAGAAAATGGAAAATCTGGATTTTTGGAATTATTTTTCTAAAGGAAAAGGGATTATGACGTCAGCATGCGTCAGCGAGGAATTTCTTTTTCGGCCGGAATTATTTTTCAACGGAAAAAGGACTTTATTGCGTCAGCATGACCTCAGCCCGAGGTGGACCGACACCGACATGCGGGCCCCTGGTCTATGGACCAGGTCCACGGAAGGAGGAGGAGGCCGAGGTGGCACGGGAGGCGGGGTGTGCCTGCGTGGCGCTGACGGGGGCGGGGCAGCGCTGAGGTGGCTGCCACCTGGTGGCCACGTGGCGTCCACGCTGGCACAGCGGTGGCACCGGCCGGAGGCAGCTCGGGAGCGGTGGCTCGCCGGCGCACGGCGGCGAGATGGCCGGCGGCGAGGTCGGCAACGGGGAGAGGGGGCCGAGGGGAACGCGGTAGAGGGTGCGGCCTTACCGGCGGCGAACGGCGGCGAGCTGGCGGCGGTCGAGGCGGTGGCGCGCTCGGGTCCAACGGCGCGGCGGCGCTCCGGTGGCCGGGGAGCACGGCGGAGAGGCAGAGGGGCTTTGCGGCGAGGCTAGGAAGGCGATGGCGGTGCTGGCGGAGCTCGGGGAGCGGTTTCGCCGCGGCGATTGCTCGCCGAAGTCCCGAGGCGGCGGCGAGGAGGAGGGCGCTCGACGCGGCGGCGATGGGATGGCTGGGAGGGCGAGGGGAGTGGATGGGGAGGTGGTGCGGAGAATGCCGATGCCGAGGGGGGGGTTTAAATAGGGGCGGAGGGGAGCGGGGGCGCACGGATTTCTCGCCGGAGTGGGGGCGCGGGCGGCGGCAGTTGCGGAGAAGGTGGGGATCGGGCGCGGGAGAAGCGGGCGCACGAGGGGGAGGACGTGGGGCGGCGCGTGGGGGAGTGGCGGCGTGCTCGGGGAAGTGGGGGCGGCCGGGTAGGGCGGAGGCCGTTGCAACGGCCGGCGGCGGGGCGGGAGGAAGAAGAAGCCCGTGGGGGAAGAAGGGGGCGGGTAGCTGACATGCGGGCCCGGGGTGGCAGCGAGAGAAGGAGGGAGAGAGAGAGACTGCCGGGTGGGCCGAATGGGGATCGGGCGGTCGAGATGGCAAGGGCGGCAATCGGACGGCCGAGAGAGGGGTGAGGCGCGGACGGCGGAGATGTCGCCACGCGGGGGAAGAGGGGGCGGATCGGGCGGCCGATGAAGAGGGGCGACGTGGCGCAATCGGGGCCAGCCACATGGCGGGCAGGGGAGAGGGGAAGGCGGGATGCGCGGTGGATCCGGGCGGGAGGCGTGGCGGGGATCCGGCCGTCCACGTGGCGGCCGGGGAAGGGAGGAGGGGATTTATTTTTGGAAATTGATTTTGGATTTTCAGAAAAGCCTAGAAATTCCATTAAGCCTCAGAAAAATATGAAATAAATACCAAAAATCCCAGAAAAATTCATAGAATCTCCTGGAGACATTTTGGACTTAAAACCAAATATTTCTAACTAATGTTGGTATTTAATTTTCATACTTTAAAATACTTTTTAATTTCAAAAATACATTTTCAAACTCCAGAAAATCCAGGAAACCAAATAAACTCCAAATAACTCCAAATAATTAATTTGAATTAGGATTTTTATATAAAATCAAAATATCCTTTTATTTAATAATATTTTTGGGTTTTCCTTAAAATGCTTTTCGAATCCAGCTTTTTCAAAGACAGAAATTCAGGGAAAATCCAAATTTAAAATTTAGGCACAACAATACTTATATTTAATTCAGATTTTATTTTAACCAATTTTTAATTATTTATTTAATTATTTCTATTTTCATAAAAACCTGGGCTGTTACAAACGTCCCATCCACGGTTAGCACTGGACGGCACCACCTGAACCCTTGTATCGCCTGATGGAAGGCCCAGAACACTCTGTCAAGAATGAAACAGTTCGGGCCCTCCGTAGGATGGACCCTCTCCTGCCTGTTTATGTAAGTGCCTGGGTTTGATTGTGCAATTTGATCCAGCATTCTTGGGACCAGGTCGTACGCCTCCTCGTACGTCCCATACATACCGTGCAGCACCTTTCGCTTCGCCCGCCACACCTTCTTGTAGCTCACTTCGTAGCCCGCCTCGTTCGCTACTGCTGCCATCAGAACCTTCGGGGTAATTGACACATCCGCCTGGACGAGGTGCGTGACCACCTCCGCAACATAACGTGATGTCATGTTGCGGTGTCTATGTACTGGCCCCGCAAGCTCGCAACTGTGATCTTGCAGCACCGTTATCCGGAACTCCGTGCCAACGCCCTTGTACCGTTGTGCACGGACTTTGCCACCACATGACCCGTCCACACACTTCACAACGTACGTGTCCGGCTTTGACTTGTGGACCCGATACGTCCGGCTTATGTTGACGGCATGTCTAGCAATAGCCTGCTGGACAGCACTCTTATTACGGAAGCACTGCCCCAGAAAGAGTGCGCCCTCGCTGAACCCCCATTCTCCCTCCTCCGCCTGTGGCAGAACTAGGGCTGCCGCTGCGATGTCGTCCAGTCTGGACGACACGTACGCACCGTCCGTGGTCACAACACGACCTACCACCCCTTCAGTTGCACCTTCGCCATCCTCGTCCTCTCCAGAGCTGCCTGTGTCAACCTCCTCATCCTCCTCGCTGTCCTCTTCTTCCACCCGGTCCCCAAGATACTCATGACAGTCAATACGGGCGGCCCACCACCTGTCGTGCACACCTTCGTTGGGCTGGAAATTCTGCGCACGCCTCCTGTCGTCTTCATCACCCACTTCCTCGCCCACATGTTCTCCCGCAGAAGGGTCTTCATGACCGCCGGCCACTTCATCTCCACCAGCGGCATCTGAACCAACCATGCCTGATGATTCTGCCCTCTCCACGAACTCGACATACACCATTGGCCTCCCATATATCGCAGCATCAGGGTTGCGCACGACCTCCATGTAGTTCGCCCATGAGGCGTCATTGGTCACCTTCAGAAGTTGCCATATGCTCCCCCTTCCGTCATCCACCATTCAGGCATAGACTGCCTCGATCCGTAACTTCTTCCTTGCGGTCTGTCGATCAAACGCTGAACGGACACACCTCCGTAGCTCAGACAAGCTCATGGCGCTCAGACCGGGTGCCCGGATCACGGTCCGCTCGCAATTTGACAGGTCCGCCCCATACGGCCCATCACGTACGAGACCACTCCCATAAAACACCATCAATTGTTCAATGCCAGCCATTGCGTACCTAACATAAGTGCATAATCAACCATTTTAGTACACAGCATGTAACAATCGTACCATCTAATTAACAGTTTCGATTAGTATATGTTTTGTATTTCTAAATCTACAATTTATTTGTAACTATTTCACTTTCTAATTGTACCATACATCAAATTAAATATACATATCATTTTTTTTCATCAAATGACCTTCATACTACGGTCATTCACTAAGCATACTAATTATACAAATTGTCTCTAATCTAACTACTACAAATTTACCACCTACAAATGCTCCAACATAAATATTTACTTTTTCAACACATACACATTATTTAAACTACAATCTTTTCTAACTATGGACATAAACAGTCTATGTAGCAAACGACATTTGGACGCAGCAAATATTTCTAAAAAGTAAATGTCTATGTAAATTTCTAGTGGTATATAGATAGAAAACGACATAAACACTACAAATAACTACGGTCAACATTTTTCGAGACGCAGCAAACGACATAAACAGCGTATATAGATTTGAAGTCTGTAAACCATTCGAAAAATTCACTTCAAAAGGTATCCGTTTATTTTGATTTTGGGATAAGTTCAAAGCGAAAAGATGCTGGGCTAGAGTAGAGTAGAGGTGGTGGCGGGTGCCATGCCATTTCTGATTTCTTTCTCCTTCCACCACCTCGATTCTATACGATACAGTACAACCAACAAGCGCACTAGCACGCAGACCAAGATCTTCCCCACTTGCAAACTTACTGCACAGTCCTCACCTGCTCCTCCCCACACCATACCTGTTACTTTGCTCAGTTACCACTTCTGTACCTTTCACCCTCCATTATTTCTAATCTATCAAATTTATTTCTAATTTATTTTAATCCTAGTACTATTGTTATCACCTACAATTGCTCTAACATAAATATGTGTTTTCTCAACGTATATTTTCCACCTAACTGAAACTACTTTACAGTACGTATGTTCACAAAAAAAAATTAAACCCTATATACACTACAATACATCATGCTAAACATATGCAAGATTTCCTATACATACATAGCGTATAAAATATTGACATAAAATAACAGTAACACACGATGGTTTCGTTAATTCAGGCCTAATGACATACATAAAATTATAGTTGCATGGGCACAAAACTTACCTCTTGTTGATGCTCACGAGACGATCTACAACTTTTCTACTTGCCAAGTCCACTGATTCCAAACGAAAACAATTCAACTCTTCCGGCTTTCGCTCCTCTCTTTTCTTCAGCACAAACTAACTACATTACAACACGTAACTTCAACATAAAATACAACATTATCTACACTACAATAAAGCATGCATCATATGTTGATTTTTACCTACACATACACACTGTATGACACATTGACTTATAATACATATATTCACATAAAGATTACCTAGAAATACATAACGTACCAAATATTGACATCGCGTATCACACATTCACATAAAATAACATTACCAAACGATGGTTTGTGCTAATCGACTAATTATGGACTAATCACATACATAAAATTTTAGTTTCGCGGGCACAAGACTTACCTCTTCTTGAAGCATACGAGACGATCTACAACTTTTGTATTTGCAAAAACCGCAGATTCCGAACAAACACAACTCAAATCTACGGGTTTTCACTCGTCACTTTCCTTCGCTTCCTCACTCTCTCGCTCTGGCTTCGTTTCAGCTGTGCTTGAGCTTCCTGGCTGGCCAAGCATTTCTTCCCTCTCCTTGCGCTTTTAAGTCTGCATGCGCGTGTGCTCCTGAGGGGGGCCGTTTTTGGGCTTCTGACGCGTGTGCGATTGGATACAAGAAAAAGCCTTCCCAGCGTGCTGCTGCTTTTTTTCATTTTGGCCGAAAGGACGGGACGCGAATGGCAAAGATTCGCGCGGTCGGCGTCAAGACACGCGCTGGGCGGGGCGGTCGCGCGCTGGGCGGGGCTGGACGCGCGCTCGGCGGGGCGGGACGCGCGCTCGGGCGAGGGACGCGCGCTCGGGCGAGGGGGACACGCGGTCACGCGAGCGGTCGCGCGCTGGGCGGGGAGTCGCGCGCTCCAGCGCCGCGCCAGGGCGGTCGTGCGGTCCCCGACCGCACGACCGGGCGACGTGGCGGCAGCGGAGAGACGCGCGGTGAGGAGGGGTATAGATTTGGAATTTATTTCAGAAGGGGGCCAAAAATGGAAATTGAATTGTTTAGGGGTCCAACAGTGTCCAAATTTCACGCTCTTTGAGCCTTACGTGCCCCCTCCTCCGTTGCCGAGCCTGCTCCAAGAAGAAATTACGAGCACCGGTGAAGTTGAACTATGATATCACAAATCTTCGTCGTGCTGTGTCCAATAAGTCCTTTGTTTTGAAGATTTCCCAATAGCTCGTTTCATTTGTGCATAGTTGTACAATAGATATTTGGCTGTAAAGCAACTAGAGGCCTGAGCGGTGGGCAACAGTATGTAGCTGCTAGGTAAGGGTGGGCCAGGAATATCTATTATCAGACATCTAGTGCTATTGATTCTCATGTAGAAGGCGATGTTTCGACCAGACTGGGACTGTGCATGATGATCGTGGTTTAGCAAAATAGGTTGTGCTGGTAAAACGAGGAACCTTAAGCTGTATCAACCTTTCAACTGTGACTTAAGATGCCTTCATGACTTGGATAAAAAATAAGCGTGCAACAAACACCCGCCCCGCTGCAGCAAAGCGACACCATGATTGGCGCAACAAATCAAAGCGAAACACGAGTGGCTGGGGTGATGAGGACGGAAGAGAGACCCCTCGGAGTGAGTCGAAGGTGCCGAAGCCGAAGCGGCCGGTCAAAAAGCGAGGAACGTCCGATGGGCCGGGCCGTACGAGTGTTTCGCTTGTATCTGGCGCCCAGCCCATAGCATTATCTGAATTTTTTCACGCTAAACCAGTCAAATTTTGTGTGCGAAGGATGAGCATCCGACGATCCAGATGCCTCGCACTCTCCTATATATATGCCTGCCGTACCTTAAAAATCGCAGCGACCAGCCCACCACGCCCGCCCGCCTCCTCACCGCCTCACCGGTGCTGGCATGGTCCACCGGTGTGCCACAGGCGTCTTAGTCGGATCATTACTTTGCAAATCCAAACTACCGTATTTCCTGTACTAGCCCAGAATCATTGAAACATCATATTTTTGGGCATGTAATTTTTTACTTGGAATGAAAATTTCGAAGTGAGTTTGAATTCAAAAGCCATTTCAAAATTCCAAACCAAATTTGAATTTCAAAAAGTTTTAAAGCTCCTTGGGGTTGGCCCAGCCCACCCCTACCTCAGCCTGGCCCACCTGGCCTTGGCCAGCCTAGATGGCCCCCTGGGCCGCCCTGTGGCACGCCACTCAGCCCGAGCCGCCGTCCAACTGCGCCGTGCGTGCCCGACACTACTCCCGGCTATGCCTCTGCGCGCCCTCGACCCGTCTCCGCAAAGCTCATGCCAACGTCGCGCCACTGCTCCCCCACAGTGCGCCGTAGCCCTCACCTATGCCTAGCGCCTCCCCTCCCCAGCTAGCCCCTCTCTCCTCCTCTCTTCCCCATGCGCCCGCCACGTCCGCACCGTGCCCACTACATCGCCCACACATGCCCGGAATCTCTGCCTGCCATATTGCCTCTGAGCCATCCTATCGCCTTAACACCCTCCACGCAGCATGCTAACTTCCCCCTTTCCTGTGCCATGCCGTGCATTGGCGTCCCCCCTCCTAGGCCGCCTCCCATGCTCTGATGGCACCAACGGCCGTCCCCCTCTCCTATGGCTATAGTAGCCCCGCACCACCTCTTCCCGTCCCTAACTACTCCCCTCCAACCTTATTTGCGCCCAAGAGCCCCTAAGCGTGCTTCTTCCTCACCGTTGGCCGTTTCGCCGCCCCAAGGCAACCCTGCACTCCACGGCGACCCGATCCAATTCCTTGCGCATAGAGAACACCCGAAGACCCTGAAGCTCCGTGAGCCTGAGCTGGCAACCCCATCATCCCCGAGTTCTGCCTCCACCTTCGATAAACTTCTCGTAGCCCGTAGAAGGTCCCGTAGCAAGGATTTGGTCTCTAGCTCCCTGTAATGCTGTGGTGCCATGCTCCAGTTGGCCGCCGCCACTTAGTTCATCGCCAATCGCTGCAGCCACCAAATTGAGCAGTGGTTTTGTTCAATTTGGAGTTCATTTGAATTTTGATTTGTATTTATTTGGTTTGCTCTCTTGTTTGCTCGCTTTCTGATGTGATCTATTGACTAGAGATGAGGACACGGAAGAGCCCTAGTCCGAGGCAATGCAAGAATTCCAAGACCAACCTGCTTTTGGGCTAGGCGAGTCAATATTTTGATCATATTGAACCTATATTTGTGCACATTTATATTCATTTAAATTATCAAATTGCATGCTCTATTTGTTATGCAAATGTATGTTAAACTTAAGGTAGATATATACCTACTTGATGTTGTATTATTACACCATCCCTTGATATTTGAATCACATAATCCTTGACACTCTACATATTTAAATGGTAACTTTACTAGTCTACTTAAGCGTCATGCTAACCTTTTCTAAGTACCAGGGCATTATATTACTCTAATCATCATATTTTAATCATGAAACTAGTTTTGGACAGTCATTGGATGGAAATGACTGGTATTTTGAAATAACTTAGTTTTATGCTTCCCAAAATCCTAAACTTACTGTTACCATAACTGGGTGGAGGGTATGAAGGCAAGTGCGGATGTAACATAAGAAATTATGGTTTGTGGCATGTACCGTCTAAATGACTTAAGGACGTAATCCTATGATGATCTCCTAATATAAAACAATACAACCATAAGTCTATAATGGTGTCAGCTTGGCTAAATAATTTATATCCATCAGTGCAAGTTGCACCATTGGGGTGACCCACGAGTCATATCGTTGGATTTAAGCCATCATGGACACGAGTCATGTCGTTGGTGTAAGCTGTCGAGTGATGCAAGAGGGGATCTGGGTGTTGTGGACGTAACCACTCTCAGATGAAATCTTAGTGGGTATGTGCCTTATATTGGGGGGTACATTGTAAAAGCCTTGTGATGATCTCTTTGATTCACATATCTAAGGAAATATGTGAAATTTGACAAGTTGATTATCTCTTGTCGGTAAAATATACAGTCTCTGCATAGTATAAATTATTTGAATAGCAATGTCCACGGTCAATGGCAGGCATGAGAACTTACTCGAGTTAGTTTCTATTTCAAAAATCTTTATGGTTGGAATGAATACTCGTTAGGTGGATGTAACCCTGAATTTGTTTTTTCGTGGATGGATGTAACCCTAGTAACCAAAATTAAGCATATGATAGATGAAATGATGTAACGTGTGAATGAAACCTGTACCACTATAAATATTACACACTTTCACTCTCTTTAACAAAATATGGCTTGGTTAAAATACTAAGTCATAGGAATTTCTAATTATTGTAGGTTCAGAATGTTGCCTTTAGCAAATAAAAGAACTCAAGCATACTTTTGTTGAACTTTGCATATATGAATATTGCATTTTGTGTGTTGACTCGTGGAGCACTATTACTTGTGCTCACCCTCGCTCACAAAATCCCTCAGAGCCTGTGGGCTAAGGATACTATTCATACTACGACATCCCAGAAGCTAATGGTGATGAAAATAGAGGAGATTAGATTAGATTCTCGTAGTCTTGGTCTCATCCTGGTCTGCCTGACTAAGTTTGTGTTTAGTGCACTAATAATATCTAAGTCCTTGATTAATACCGGTCACACACATGTTACCCCAGTCACTTGCCTGTGGCGAGATGTACCTCCCCTTTTGCTTTCACTACGGCTTCCGCGATTTATGTAATGTATTCATTTTGCTTATTCGGTCCTATTATAAACTTGACTCGATGTAGTCTACTTGAACTCTGATTTTTGTAATATTAATATATGGTATGATTTATGTCTTGTATGAAATAATTCAGTGATGTATCTATGAGCATTATCAACTGATGTAAGGAATTGTAAACTGGTTTCACAGAGGATTCAGGATTGACTAAATTCTGCTTCGACGGAGTTGGTATCAGAGTATACGACTATAGAAACCTTAGCTAGACTGGTCGTGCCTAAGGACTAAAGTTTTAATTTCAAAAAGCTAAGAAAGGCTTTCACAAAATATAGTGCAACTATTGCTCTTCCCCATCACTCTTAGTTTTTTTACTTACCTTTACTTTTCTTATGTTTTACTCTGTTACCAACTCTCTCACTTTTCAAAACTGTAGATAGCTGGATCGTCTACAGAGAGTTCATGGGACCAATGGCGGACGCAGGAATTTTGGAATGGGTGTTCGAAGTTGTAAAAATGGATGTCTCTTCCTATCCTTGCTAACCTCCTGAAAACAATATATGTGCATTATAGCATACTTCTGGTTGATGCAAAGGTCAGGAGGAAAAGAAAAGAACATGTACAGGGAAAATGGGATGCATTATATTCAGCAGTCCTAAGATTAGCTTATCTAAGTACATAGCTAAGTACATTATTACTGTATTACATCCATTTGATTAAAACAAAGGGAAATCATTTGGAAATGTTGCATCATGTTACCTACGATATTATATGTGTTTGAACTGAAAGTCTTACATTTGGTAATTTCTAGTGTTATACTTGCTGCTACAACTACAGGACTCCAGCATTTCATTTTAATGACTGAACATGTCTTAAAAGAAGCAAAATTTGAAGTCAGTTCTGGAAAATAAAGTACAACTTTGAATGCTAGAAGGCATACTGTTGTGCCTCGAGTTGATTCTGTTACAGCCTTTGGTCTGCCAATTTTTGGTGCAGAAAGAACTGCATATATCACCAATAATTGAGTGAGATGTAAAGATAAGCAAAAAAAACTATAGCATCAGACAGAATAAAAGACCAATCCAGAATAGATGGGCTACAACCTCTAAATAGCTTTACCAAGACCACTTCTGACAACTATATGACGTTCAAGAAGACATGAAAGTTGTTTTCAAAACATCAGCACTGGTTTGTAAGTATAGATTTGGGTCAAATAAAATAAATCACTGTGAGGTCTGTAAAGTAAGTCTTGGAAAATGAAAGGTAGCAAGAGGAAGAGACTGAAGAAAATAAATTTAATACATGCAACTATTAAGGAAAATCAGATTATCGGAAAGTGAAAGACTGAAAAGCCATGGAGTTGAATTTTCATGATGCTATCAATGTGCCTCATGTAACCCCAAACACCAGTTTTCCTACTACATTTACCATATGGTCCAGATTACTTTGCATAGTCTATACTTGCAATCCATGGATGGTGTTCTAGCATTAGCAACAACTGCATTCACATCCAAAAAGCTTAACCACAAAAAATTAACTCAAACTGCGTAGAGCATTTGGCATTTTTACCATGCGGTACCTTTTGGTTTAGCACTAACACGAGAAGAGTGGCGATCAATTTGCTTATGCTGGTGCAGTACTCCACTACTACCTTTGGCGATCTTCTTCAGTGCATCCTGGGGGGGAAGGTGTTTTGTATAACAGATGCAACCTTGACAATTTTGAACTGCTCTCTGAGATTTTTTTTTCATACTTCATGAACATGAAATTTGGGTTGAATAAAGTATTTTCCTTAAGTGCTAAGCAGAAACAAGTGAAGAACATTATCTCCGGGAAGCTAACACACAAGGAACACTACAGCAAAAATCACCTCTCAGCAAATCAGTGAGGCTTGGACAAGTAGCAAGTTTCGATAAAATTATCACATAAACACCCCAATAAAAGGTGGCCATTGCAGAGCCAAAACAAACTACAAAACAATCACCGTCACTGGAAAGCAGTAGCAAACCTGTCTCGCTCCATTGACAGCGGAGCGGAGCTGAGGGCCGGAGAGGAGCGCCCAGATCTGGCGGTCGCGGTGCCGGCGGAGTGCCGGAGCGGCCGGAGGGCCGGAGGGCTGGCGCGGAGGCGGAGCGGGAGCGGAGGGCCGGCGCGGCGTCGGAGGCCGGAGGCGCTGCTGCTCGCCTGCTCGGGTAGGGTTACGGGTTGTGGCGCTGTGCACTCGGGGCCGCGGGAGCTCGGGCAGGAGACCGCAGTAGTATGGCGCAGCGCAAATAGGCCGGTCGGCTGGGCCGCACGTAGGCGCGACCGCGCGAGGCCGCGAGCGTCGGGCCGGCTAATTAAGTGACGGGCTGGAGGCTGAAACTTGTGTTTTTAACCAATTACATATATATATATATATATATATATATATATATATATATATATATATATATATAGTATAAATAACAGGGGCACCTAGGTGTCTGGACACCTAGTCTCCCTACCTTTGGATTGCTTTTAGATGCGTGCTAGTGAGATTGAGACTTTCCATCCATGATTAAGACTTTCCTTCCATGATTGATTTAGCATGCCTAATATATTACATACCATACATACCATTGCTCTAGCACGTATCTAAAAGCAATCTAACGGCAGGGAGCCTAGGTGTCTGGGCACCTAGGTGTCCCATTTCAGCGTCCTATATATATATATATATATATATATATATATATATATATATGTGTGTGTGTGTGTGTGTGTGTGTGTGTATGTATTATACCTCATATATACTAGATTTTTTGTCAACAAATTTGGGTGTTCAGCTGAACACCCATGAACTACTGTAGATCCGCCCCTGCCGCCACTGTGTTCGCCAGTCCTCCGCCATCTCCCCTCCGTCGACAATTTTGCCGGCCTCACGGCCCCACTCCCCTCCGCTCAATAGATCAGCGGGGAAGGTCGGAGGTAGGCGAGGCAGCGAGGGGTGTCGAGCGGAGGGCGAGGGCGACGACGGAGGGGAGAAGTGAGGGGCCGAGTCGCCGAGATCTACGGCGGAGGCGGTAGCACGGAGGGGTTCGCACGAATGAGCGAGATCTGAGGGGAAGGCGGCGGAGGAGAGAGGGAGGTCTAGGGTTAGATTTGTATTGGATTCATGGAGGGGTTCGCACGGAGGAGCGAGAGTAGTAGTGGCCAAATGGGCCGGGCCTACCCGGTCCGCACCACGGCCCGGCACTGTAGACCCGGCCCGATTAAGGCACGGCACGCCGGCTAAACGGGCTGGGCCGGCACGGCACGCTGGACCGGGTCGTGCCTGGGCCGAGGGCGCGGCACGGCGGGACAGCACGGCCCAGCCCGTCCAACGGTCCTAAACGGGCCATGCCGGCCCAGCACGGCACACCTGGCCCAGCTAAAATTCGAAAAAATAGCCGTTTTGACCGTTGGGGGTAAAAAATTCGAAAAAATTGCTTAATTTTGAATTGTTGACATGACTTCAGACTTTAGAGGCTGCTAGTACAAGTTCAGGTCACTCCTGAGCAAAAATCAAACTATGACCCTAAAACAGTTCCTGTTGCTGTTATCTCATTCAATAGAGCTAAGCTTGCACCTGTATGCAAAATTGCAAACCTATAATAGAGATGCAAAACATATCATATTCATACATACGCAATTCGTTCGAGCAGATCAGGCCTAGCTAGGTAGGGTGCAAATTAAGGGGCTTCGATTTATCCACCCAAGCTTTCAGCCAGGCAGGTCACCATCCGATTGGATTCTATATGTATGGATTGGGCCTGTTAAGGGTATTAGAGATAAGGTATTAGAGATAGAATAGGACTCTTATTTGTTTCCTTATATCTCTTGTACTCTCCTATATATATGACCCATTGGGTCTCATATCAATACAAGCGCTATTCATAAGGGTATTAGAGATAAGGTATTAGAGATAGAATAGGACTCTTATTTGTTTCCTTATATCTCTTGTACTCTCCTATATATATGACCCATTGGGTCTCATATCAATACAAGCGCTATTCATAACATGGTATCAGAGCTTGGGTTAAAACCCTAACCTCGATCTACTTCCGCTCCGGCCGCCGCCGGTCACCGCCGGCCGCCGCCGTCGCCTCCCCCGGGAGGATGGATCTCCTCTCCCGGGGGCGGCCTCGTCGCCGCCGTCCAGTGGGCCACCGGATCCCGATCCGGCCTTCCTGCCGCCAGTTTCGGCGTCCTCTGCGCCGCGACTGGGCTGCTCGCTCCGCTGCTCTGCAGGCCGCCGTTCCACCCAAGGCCGCCGTCGCCGACTCCGCCTTGAGTCGCCGCCGTCACCGACTTTGTCGGATCCGGCTCCTCCCGGCTCGCGCCGCCGCCAGATCCGGGCCATCTTCTTCGGTCTCGTCGCGCCGCCGCTTAGAGCGGCGTTCCCCCGCGGCGGCCCCTCCACGCGCTGACGCGCTCCCGCCTCGGCCTCCACCAACGCCGCGTCTCTTCGTCGCCGGCTCATCCACGCGCCGCCGCCCAGATCTGGCCGATGCCGCCTCGGATCCGCGCCGCTGTCACCTCGACCGCCGTCGCCAGGCTGACTCCCGCCCGGATCCAGCCGGCGCCGCCTCAGATCCGGCCTCTCCGCCGCCGGCTTCAGGGCTCTCCGCGCACGCTCATCCGCGCCGAGATTGGATCTGTCCTCGCCTGGATCCTCGCCGTCGTCGCCCGCCGACGACTCACCGTGCCCGCCTCCACCAGATCCGACTCGCCTCCGACCAGCTCTGGTCTGGCCCGCGCCGGATCCGGCCGCCTCTGGCTGGATACGATGCTCTCCGCACCGACGCCATGCCTCTTCGCCGCCGGCTCTACTGGACCGTCCGCCTCGGCGTTGCCTTCTTGTGCCTCCAGGTCGTCTCCCGGCCGCTCGTCGCCGACTACGCTCGAGGCCGAGGTCGCTCCGCCGGTCGCCGCACCGCCGGCTGGTCGCTCGTTGTCGACCCGCTCGCGCCGTCGGCTGTTGCCGTCGCCGTCGACGACCCCGCCGTCCCCATCGCAGTCGTCGCGTGCGCTGGGCGGGCCGGCGCCCCTTCTTCGTCTCCTCCTGCCCTCCTTTTGGCCTTTGACCGAGAGTGGGCGACGGGAGTGTGGAGGCGGTGTGAAGAGAGAGGAGAGAGGGGTGTTTTTGAGTTAAGTCGCGGTCAGTTATCTCGTTCGTCTCGTTGAGGCATCTGCGTTCGTCTCACTGAGTCAGCTGTTTTCGTTTTGTGAGTCTTCAATTATTTTTCGTGAGTCTTCCGTCGCGTCCATCTAAAATCCGTAGTTTCTGATCTTTCGTTCGTCCAAGCCGTGCGAGTCCACAAATTTATTGTTAGTCATAGAAGTGTAGGAATTCTCTTTTGCATGGCAGCAGCCGTTGCTTTTTTCCTTGAGCCGCTGCAGATCGTAGAAGTCTCTATGAGGCCGCCGCGCTTCTTCTGCACCGCGCCTCTGTTACGCTTATTGTGCATTGCGTCGCCGCGTTTCTTTTGCACCGCGCCTCCGTTGCGCTTCTTGTGCATTGCGCCGCCGCGATTCTTCTGCACTGCGCCTCCGTTGCGCTTCTTGTGCACTGCGCCGCTGCCGTCTCAGGCTTCGATCTGTGCCGTCATGCTTCTATCTATTCCTCTTCGGCTTGATTTGACAGTTTATTCGACGACTGCACGCAACGACGACTTTATCACGACTCGGATGTTGGATATTTTTTGTTTTAGTATTAACCCTTTTTTCAAATGCAATGCTATTGCATACGCCTTGCATTTGTGGGGGGTGTTAAGGGTATTAGAGATAAGGTATTAGAGATAGAATAGGACTCTTATTTGTTTCCTTATATCTCTTGTACTCTCCTATATATATGACCCATTGGGTCTCATATCAATACAAGCGCTATTCATAACAGGGCCAAAGCCAGATCATCTTGTAATTGGGTTCCATTAGAACAGCCCAGATCGGTCGAACGGTTGTTCAAGCACACACCTCAATTGACGTTGACCTAGGGATTTTTCTTCTCTTTTTTGGGTTGTCATCCGATCAATTCCGAAGGATTGAACACACAATTAGCAATGGAAGACTAGTACCAGAATTTGATCTAAAATTTAATTTAAAACCATTTCTAGATAAGTGTTCTACGTCTTGTACAAAACCTGGCAGTGTTAACTGCTAATTTCTGTCACAATGGAAAGCATAGAAGACATAGTCCAAAGAACCCAAATAATGGTGGTATGCCACTCCCGATGAAGATCCTTCAATCAGGAAAGCTTGGCTAGGTGTCACGGAGATGTTCGATTGATTGCCTGTACAACACAACCATTATTGAACACAAATTGTGGCTTACATAAATAAATGCACTAAAAGAAAGCGATATTCCACGTTGGTTTGAATCTCAGAAAGATACCTCAAACTATAGTAAGTGCACCATCAAGAGAACAAGAAACTTATCTAACCAAATGGTCCACAATCAAGAAGTATTAAAAGGGCAAATACAGAACATGAACATGGATAGCTCTTACCTAGCAGCTATATAAGTTGCAGTTAATTTAACTCTTGTCATGCTGTTTATTCTTCCTTTTATGTTTTGGTTTGACAGCATCTTTCAGACTCTTAGGCGATCTACTTTCCTGGGCCCCATCTGACTCTCCAGCAGCCCCAGAATTTGATGCACTTTTCACCCCAGGATTAGATTCAGTTAGCATTGGTTCAACATTCTCATGCTTGGTGTCCTTTACTACAGATGGTGGGTCTGCATAATGCAAGGGAAATTATCAAAATGATGGGTATGCTGTCATATGAGAGAATCGTTATTGTCCCAGTTAAGATCTGAATAGAGCAATGAAACACGACCTGGTTTAGGATTTTTTTTAGTAATTAGTATGCTCAGTAAAAAAGGACAACTGGAAGGATATTGGTGGACTGGCAGGAGGCAGAGTTATACATGTCAAAATTTCAAAAGAATCACGTAAACAGATAATCATTGGTTCACTCAGCCATAGAAAAACCTGGATATTGGATCACTCAGCCAAAGCATGTTTAGAAACAAGGAGTGTTACGTGTTTGAGACATTTCACAAAGATGGTATTTTCATGGTTAGTAAGCACTACACACTACAAATGCGAACTAAAGCATGATTCAAGACTAGGAACATTAGATGTTTGAGACTTCATTAAGATGATTTCACATAGTTAGTAATCACTCAGACATGCACAAAATACAATTTACAACAAAACAAAAAAGAATAACAGGCAAACAAAATTAACAGTACCAGGCGAGATTCTGAGGGAACTTAATGAAACTCCTTTAGAGTATGGATCCCTACATTGCAAAAATTAGGACCGGTTGGCACAACTTGTGTCAATCAAATATTTAACGCTAGGATTTAGAAAACAAATACAACGCTCCAATAACTACCAATTTGATGGGCCACCAATGAATGTGCATGTTTGTTTGTGTTTAACAATTTGGTCCCCAGACAAGGATGAATTCCTTTGTGTATTTTGATGATCCTCATCACCTTTGCTTATCTGCTGAACATCACTGCATGTCTTTGTAGTTTCAGTTTCCAATGCACCATGTGTGCTCTCCTTCATTACATCAGGAACGTGACTATTTTTAGGCACTGAGGCTGGCAAACGCTTTATTTTCTGGAATAGCCTTGCATTGGTGTACATCTCAACCTGAACAAAAAAGAATAAAATAGCTTGATGCTTAGAATGAAATGCGATCCAATCATTGAAACAGAAGGGTGATCAGAAGCTGAATAGTTTCACACTTCATAAAGCACTAAATCGGGCATATAAACTGCAACGCCATAGCAGTGATGCTGCTGACTCACCTTGTTCTTTATTTTGCTTGTTATATCAGCAGCCTTAACTGAAGCAATTCTTAAACACTGCATGATGACACTTGACATGACACCCTCTCCACCAGCTTTCTGAATGGCACAGATATCACCATTCGAGTTAATTGTAGCAGTCATTCTTCCACCCATAACAGCTTCTTCCTTGTATGTTGGATCGATAACCTACACAAAAAATTCAGTCAAAGAATGTAGTACGACAAGAACAAAACACGACGGCCGATAATAATAGGCCCTCTCATCCTTAGAAATATTGTAACATACCATGATGTTACCCTCATCAAAATATGCAAAGGTTACAGCTATGGGGAGATGATGAATCGTTAGAGGTAGTGGATCCCTAACCTGTAATATTCATCAAAAAAATAAAACATAAGATCATTTTCGTGTCAGTGTCAACAAAGGGACCAGCATGTGAGAGTTAACAATGGGGTTGTGTTTGTGCTTGCACATTACAGGAAGGTACGGGAGTCATATAAATTAGCTGCTTCACATTATACTGACACAACAAACTAGTGAATGCGATGTTTTACAGCCGAGCTTAACTTTGAGAAATGTATCAGCAAGACAATATACAATATAACACCTTACAAGTTTTATATTTACCTCAGGGTCATGTACTGTAACTTGTTGACCATCTTCCCCTCCAACCGTGCATTCAGGCCTCCGGAAAGTAGACAAAGCAGCCAATGCAGCAATGTTAGCTGCATCAATGAGATTCCTGAAGGGTAGAACCATGGCATTTGGCACGTTTAGCACTCTAACCGGAAGTGTTCACGCATTAATTACATCCGTAGACAATATGTAACCCATACCCTCCATTGTCCAAAATGTGAAGGTCGACACGCACAGACCAGACATGCTTCCCGGCAACAACACAAAAGGACTCCATATCCACAGCTCGGCTCTCCCTAAGAAACATCGAAAAACCTTATTAGACTTCACACTTAAAACTCTTTGACGAAACGACCAAACAGCAATTAGGAGACCTTAGGCCGCGATCGATGACACGGCCCAGCTCAACCGCCGATTCCCCAGGCCGCCCCGGCTCGAAGGCGGGATCAGCCATGGGCGAGAACTCGGTGAATATGGCTAGCGTCCCCTCGTTAGGCCTATCCTTGTACGGCTGCACCAATTGAGCGGTCACGTAGCCCATCACACGCGTATCGCCGAGCTGCACCTCCGACGAGCCATCCTCCCTGTAGATTCCAACAGCAACCTCATTAGACGCACGCGCAAACCACATACACATGCACATCGAAGCAAAGCTGCGGCACCAAGATCATCAACTGGTTGCCGCAGCGGTTGCAGCAGCTCGTATTGTGCGCGACGAGAAAAGAAGGGATGGGGATGGGGACGGGGATGGGGTTGAGCTGAGCAGGCACCTGCCGAACTCGATGTTGAGGTAGCGGAAGTCGAAGGGGCGGCGGCCGTCGACGCGTTGGTCGGACTGGAGGGCTTGCTCGATGAAGTCCCGCTCGTTCACCGTCGGGCGCCACCGCTGGTCCATCGTCGTCTTCCCTCCACCGCCTCCCTGCCGATGGGACTTTAATTGAATGGCAATATGAGCACAAAACTTACCCATCAGATAGTTTTTATCTCATGCAGTTTGACAACGATGCACTGTTCTTTTTTTCCTCCCTTCAGTATTTCAAAAGGGGAAAAGCAGGGACAGCTGAATGCCATGTTCCTACAATGTACAGATTGCTCTCAAATTAGAGCAAGAAGAACATTGCATTAGTAACATCTATTCATTTGTGGTCACATAATTCAAACTCCTTACGACACACTCAATCAAAGTAAAATATACTTGAATTAAATGTCAAATGTGTACGCGAGCAATGACACAATTTAGCAACAATGAACAACCAACGGAGTAGAAAATAGGGCTTGAATGGCATACCATGAGAGGTACACAGAGTTGCGGACTGCTATGTAATAATTGCTTTCAGAGTTCTGAAACCCGAGAGACAATTAGACAGTCTTGCCATGCATAGTAACAGTTAGTGAAAAGAAAATTAGTTGAGACAACAATTGAAAAATTAGAAAAAAAAATTATCAACCAAAGTTAGAAAAATAACGATGCTTGACAATCTATGAATATATGAATCAAATTGAGCTTACTTTTAAATACCTTGAACTCCTTAACCCAAATTCCTATGAACCAAACAAAAAATCAGATTTGCAAACAGAGAGAGAGAGAGAGAGACCTGCAAATAGATGTGACATATTTGGGCCATGCAGTGCTCACCTTGTCTGGGTGGCGGTCGGTTGTTGCGGCGAGGGGTTGGAGTGAAGCTCTAGAATCCCTATGTCTAAATCCAAGCGAGGCGGAGTCAATCTAGGTGAGGCGGCTGCAGTGAAGCTCACCAACGGCAACAATGTCAATTCCAACTGGTGGGGGAGGGGGGAGAGGACGACCTTAAAGGAATACGTGTAGGCTACGATAGCAGAAAACAAAACTTTTCTACCGCGCACACCAGGACATCATGCTAAGGAGGGATCATAGATCGTTACCACTAGATGCGCAGCGCAGCGGAAGAAGAGTTGGAGAAGCCGATCCAACCACGCGTGTCGAGGTAGTAGCGGAATTAGTCGATCGTCCCGAACAGATCGTCTCCTCCACGCGATCAACCACACCACGTGCAAGATCCAATATGTAGATTGTTGATGCCGATCAACGCCGCAACGAGCAGCGCCTCCACCGGTATCCACACGTCCGGGGCTGGAACGCTGATCGCGAGTGTACCAGCACTCGCGAGCGGCTAGGGTTTGGCTCGGGAGGTGGCGGCTAGGGTTTAGCTCGGGATTAACAGAAGCATGCACCCCTCAGCCCCTCGCCTCCATATATATATATAGACCTCCTCACTTGGGCCTCGTGGACCGAGACCCAATAGGAGTCTATCCGGATCTCTATCCGAATTGAGCCCACATCCGAATCACATTCGAATTAGTGTTCCAACCCGTTAAGTGTGCGACCCTGTAGGTTCACATATACTTGGTCGCGACCCGGAAACGCCTTTCCGGTCACCCTGTTAATAGCGGCCTCTAGTAAGACATATTAACCCCAAAGTATACGTAAAGATCATATCGGCTGAACCTGTAATGTTCTCATGTACGAATCCCTTTGCCTCACGATATAGATTAAGTTCAAGGCGAGACCTGTGTCATCCTCTTAATAGCTCAATCACTCTCTCGATTCCGTGAT
Source organism: Dendrocalamus latiflorus (assembly GCA_017311315.1). NCBI lineage: Eukaryota > Viridiplantae > Streptophyta > Magnoliopsida > Poales > Poaceae > Dendrocalamus > Dendrocalamus latiflorus. The sequence goes on from CM029677.1 coordinate 9,447,448, forward strand.
GGATTATAAACTTGTGATTGACTCCTCAATCACCTTGGCATGGCCATGCACTTTCATAATCCATTACATCGAGGGGCCCAGAGATATCTCTCCCATAAGGAGGGGCAAATTCTATCTTGATCATTCACATCCCACTACATGTTTCATGGCAAACCCGAAGACTACTTTTATGACTACCCAGTTACGGAGTAGTGTTTAGTAGTCCCAAAATAAGCTACTACGCATGTTGGGAACCATGATGATCTCAAGTCTAAGGATTCCACATAAACACTACTTGAGACCAACTGATGACACATGGAATCTCTGCAGTGTCTCATGGCGGGTCTATCCAACATATATTCACTAACACATGTCCATATTATTGATTTGGTATCTCCATACCATGATCCATGAGACATGATCATCAATCAATACATATGCTGATCTTTGAATCATATTTGTTCCTCATATGATATATAATCAGGGATCATTTAGAAATAGCAACATTTTGGCATTAAGAGTCTCATGAATAAGTCACATACTCATTGATCAATAATAATAATGTCTATTTCAAGGAACAAAGCAATGTATCATAAACATAGTATGTGATATATTCAACATCTCCATGTTGCCTCTAGGGCATATCACCAACAGACCTCGAGTGAGGGCGGCGGCGTAAGGTGATTGGGAGGGGGGTGCTGGTCGGGTGCAGGAGGCGCCGCAGGGTTTAGCTTTGGCCTTTGGCATGTGCAACCATGTTGTTGGACCACCCAAGGAGTGGGTCGGCCTACCAAGAGAGTACAGCCTGAACTACTACCTGGGCTGAGCTATATATACCTAGACTATACACTAAGAGTTTTTTCATGCCTCGTGCTGAAGCCCTTGTTGCTATGGGCCTAGTTCCACATCTGTGGAGGAAATATGAACGATATTTTCATCTTTAATTCTATTATAAGTAATTTGGGTTTAGTTAAACTACCTATGGAGAGAGAAGAGGTTTATATGGAGTAATATGCAAGAAAAGTTGTTGGGAGAGAAGATGCCTCTTTATAGTTAAATAAATAATATAGGACTAAGTTATGCTAATGATCTTTTGTGGGCCACGTAAAGTGTTCAAATGAATTTTCCCTCAACTATTTCAACGGTTTCTAGTGGCCCACAATTTTAGCAGCTCATTTCTCTATTATGCTAATATTAAACAAAGGATCTTGTACATATAAGATTCTCTATATTATACATGAGAATGGATATTGTACCATACTGTTGCAGACTTTCCTACTGGTCTCCAAAACCCAGTTTGTTCTACATAGAATGGACCTGTGCAGATTGGCCATAGGTTGGTTAGAAGTTGAATAAAAGACAACAAAAAGGACAAAATATCAAGAAGTGGGATCTTCATAGCAAAAGATGGATTGGGCGGCATTTCGTAGACACCACAACTAGGAGTGGCATTTCCTCACAAAAGAAAAAAAAGTTAGGAGTGCAATTGAGCTATATTTTTGTCTAGTCTGATATGAATTGGTGTAACAGATGTATTCTTTACCCATCAAAATAATTTTTAACTCCCGAATGGGGAGAATTTGGCTCCAAAATTATAGAAGTACTGTCCCATGTCTGCCATTAGGGGTGGATATTGAGCTAAATCCTCGTTTTATCGAGCTTTTTTCTAAATTGATATACTTTGATTTAAAATTATTTTACGTATAATTTAGAAGTATTTTTAGAAACGAGCCGAGCTAGAGTAAAATTTAAATTTATTTGAAATCAATTTATTTCAATGTTTAACCAATTAACAAGTATAATTAAATCAATTTTAAACCGTATCAGCGAACCTCACTAATGAGCTTTTTTTAACCCCTATCTGCCACGCTACCGTCAGCCGTCAAATTGTAGAGTTGGTACTACACCTCGCAGAAGAAGAATTTGGGCATGTTCTTTTTTGCTGAAATTTATGACTTTTGACTGAGGCTTGTGTTTTTTGGGCTGTTTGTGCGAGAGATTTTAGAGTAACAGAAACTCACGTACGATTTTTACTGATATAAATGAAATTGGTATAATATGTATTATAATTAACTAGTAGATCTTATTTAAAGATATTTTATTTAAAAATTAGTTATTATAAAAAATTTAAAATAAAAGCTGAACAAAACCAGAGCAAGGATAGCCACAGAACCAAATCACGAGGTGAAATAGTCTCATCAGCAAATGATTTCAAATCCAGGTCTTCAGCTGTTTGGTACCTTCCCATCTGCGATCTCCTTAGCTTACCTCATAGTTCGCACACTAGCTCGGCATAAAAAAAGGGGAAAAATAAAAGGAAGAGAGGAGATCCGGCGAAATGGCGGCGCCGCAGCGGCCGCTTCCGCTGGCGTTGAATCCGGAGATCGGCCCCGACGGCATCGCCCGGGACGCCCCCGTCATCGCCTACACCGAGAAGGTCCGCAGCCATACGCCCTTCCTTCCCCCTCCCAAACGCGTTCTCGATTCGTCAATAGTACAATGTTCCATCGCTGCCTGGTTTCTTGATTTGGATTCGGTTGGTTGGTTCGTAGGTAATTGAGGAGGAGCAACTGCAGCTGAAGAAGTGAGCCATTTCTTTACCTACTTCTAATTTCGTGTCTATTGTCTACAATTCTTGGATCTGCATTAGCCTTTTTTTATGTGAATCTACACTTTGTCCGCTAACGAAATTGATGAACATAGAGGAAGAGAAATTGTGATTGTATGTGTGAGGATGCGGCTATAGGAACGGAAATGAATTGGACGAGGCTATACATCTCTTCTGAATCACTTTCTGCCTAGGTGTCATGCTAGTGAGAGATAAATCATATCCCCTCACTCGTAATGAATTACAGAATGTGAGATTTAATTGTGCGAGTGTGCATTGTGGTAGGTGTGCATGAAATTATTTGCCTTAGGAACAAGAATTAACTTGTTGAACCATGGGAGTACTGTAGCTGTGTAAGGAGCTTAGCCCAAGTAGTGTATAGGGGTCATCCAAGAAGTACTGTTGATGTTAATTTTATCAACAACAATTTACTGTCCAGTGAAAGATGAGAAGTAAATTAACAGTGCCTTGTATACATATATTGTGTTTAGAGAAATTCCTTATTTGCCATACAAAACTACTAGTTTCCTTATACTACCGAAAAACTTGTGTTTCCTTAGATGCCACTGAAAACTTTTCGCATCGCTTTCATGCCACATCTGTAGCTCTGTTAGGTCAATTAGCCGTTAGCACATGAAAACTATCGGATTTTCTGAGAAATACCCATCTTGCCCCTCTTCTCTTACTCTCGCACTAGCCCACATGTCAGCTTCCTTCCTTCTCCACCATCCTCCCTCTATTCTCTCTCCTACCTCGCCTGATGCCACCACCCACCACCGCTCCCCTTCCCTCACCTCCCCCACAACGCAAGCACACACAACCCTAGTGGCCTCCTCGCCTCCCGCTGCCGTTCGTTGGAGATTTTTGAGTCAGTCGGATTTGGGTGGTTCCAATTTGGGCGCCCACGAGCTCAGGGTTAGGGTGACAGATGGGGCTTTTGGGTCCATGGCCTTGGGGAAATGGACAGCGGCACCACCATGGAGGAGCGGTTAGCTGATTTGTGCAAGGTACGGTTCTCCCATGGAGGTCACCATGCCATTGCTGTTGAGCTCCGCCGAGCTCAAACTCCGCCTCCCTTGAGAATATCAAGAATCCGTTTGCGTTTGTTGTGGTATGGGTCCAAGAACTAGGGGTAGGGCACTCGCCTTTGATCGGCCGGCCATGCTGCCGCCAAGGCTCTGAGGTTTGTTGAAGAAGAGAGACTAGAGAATTTTGTTTATTTCTTTGCTTCATGATAACACGTACAATGATGTCCCTTTTACAGGGATGGCTAAACTTGACATCTAAAAAATATATCTCTATATTAAGGAAACTAATTCTTAATAATAGAAAACTTATCTCTAATATATAGAAATAATCTAAAAGAAAATAAGCTCAAATAATAAGAAAACTAATTATTATATTTCTAATCCGCGATATACTGGCGAACCACCCAAATTCTATGCGCTACAGTACCCGTGGGTATTGTTCAAGCATTGCTATAGTACCTGCGCGGTACTGTTCACGGTTGTTGTAGTGCTCGTGGTACTGTTCGCTTGCCTGATGCGTGTACGCCGAGATCCTAGGCCATACCATTACACCCCTTGCGGTGAGACAGCTCATCCTCGAGCTGTCAGGTGGCGGTAATGGTTGAAGTCCTTCGTAACCCCATATCGACGAGAGGGCACGAAGATAACCTTGTATCGTATGGAAGAAAATCAGCGAAGCTCCAATCGATAGCAACCCCTGGGCGTGGTTTGATGACGTAGGAGACGTTGAGGGCATGGGCACCCAACGCGGGGCAGCAACATCATCCTTCTTGCCTCGGAATGCAATGGTTGTGGAAGAGATGCGACGACGTCGCTGACCCCCACATGGCAACCGTTGTGCTCCGCACTTGCGGAGGCATAGTGTCAGCTGGCCGGTGGAGATGACCACCATTGGACAGCGACAACCTTTCTCCTTGGCAAAGGCACTAAAGGTGAAGCCTGAATAGGAGTCGTCGTTGATGACGTGGCCAGTGCCAACACCGGAGCCGGGGGAGATGGTGGCAGCGCAACCATTGCAATAGCATGCGACGCCTCATCCTGTTCCTTTAGCTTGCCCATCAACTTCATAGCCTTCTCCAAGGTGGCCATCATATTGTTGAGTAAAGACTCTATTTTCTTGCTGCTAGCTATCAACATGTCCAAAGAAGATAATTCAGCATCAGAAGCTATGGTGAGTGGCTCTGATACCAAATATTGAGGTATGAGTCCGAGGACCGAGGGTAGGGCACTTGCCTTGATCAGCCGGCCATACCGCCGCCAAGGCTCTGAGGCCTGTTGAAGAAGAAAGGAAGACTAAATAACTTTGTTTAGTTTTTTGCTTAATGATAATAGGTACAGTGCTGTCGATTTTTTATAGGGATAGCTAAACTTAGCCCTTAAGAAACATATCTCCATATTAAGGAAACTAATCCCTAATAATAGAAAAGTTATCTCTAATACATGAAAATAATTTAAAAGAAAATAAGTCCAAATAATAAGAAAATTAATTATTATATTCCTAATTCATGATATATTGGCGAAACACCCAAATTTGTATGTGCCATAGTATCTACGGTATTGTTCATGCGGTGCTACAGTACCCGCGCGGTACTGTTCATAATTGCTGCAGTGCGTACTCTTCGCTCGCCAGCTGCATGTACGCCCCCCTTTTTACTCTTTACCCGCTATTAATTTTGTCATGCACCTTACAGCCGAGTCGTAGCGAGCTTTGTCCCACCGTCAGTCGAAAGGACTGCCTCCGCGATCACTCTCCTCCACCAGTAGGCTACACTTCAATTCATTGCATTGGTATCATCCACACCCTCCAATGATTCTCACTCACCAATCAATTGCAGCATATTGTTGTCGTTGATCCATCGCCACCATCCTCCATTGCCACTGCCGCTGTTCACCGCTGCTGCCGCTCTTCGGTGAGTCTTCAGCTACATTGCCACCACCTATGGACTCCACTCTCTCCCCTTGTTCTGTTTTTCTGGTCACCGCTGCCTTGATGGCCACCACTTGCCATCAGTGACCTCCACAGATGAGCCCGTGCGCCTCCTCTACTCTCCCTTTCTCGCGCTCTGTTTAGAACGAAGGGCACCCTCCTATCTCTCTAATCCTGTGACATGTGGACCCAGCCATCAAAGGATGAGATAGAGGAGAAAGAAGGGTATTTTGGTCTTTTTGGATCTCACTTAACAGCCCATTGACGGAATATGGATGCTAGTGGTGTGAGAGGGCAACGAAATCTCATCCGGTGGCACCTAAGGAAAGAGCAATTTTTCAGTAGCATATCAGGGAAACCGGTAACTTTGCATGGCAAATAAAGAATTTTGTCTTGTGTTTATTAGCTGCCACCAAAATGTGATTTTGATTTAGGGACAGATTTTAGTAGCCTAACTTACAAATTACTCTACGGTTGTCCATGTAAGAATGAGCGCATTTCATTGATGAATAGTGAGTGATAGCCATGCTCTTCAACTAATTTATTAAGAAGTTAGAAATTAGTACTTTCATCAGCAATAATGCAATTTGTTAAAGTTAAACTAGTATTTGGGGACATACTTTGTGTGCACTACAATCCTGAGAACTGAGGTGTGTTCGAAGTTGCTACTCTGTTCCTTGTGAGACTTATCTTTGATTTGATTTTAGGCTGTTTTGCTTTATCTGTACAGCTATGCTCTCAATTTTCCTGCGTTTTCGAATTTTGACATCAGCATTATGTGCCAGATGTGTACAAGCTCTTACCCAGTTTTCTTTTTCATACATTTTGTTAGTAGAGTGCCTATAGTGTGTGAGCACAGGCAATCTTGTATCAGTATGCTTGATATGTTTAGGGCTATGCATTGTTTTCTGCACCTAACACGTATCATCATGATTTTAGGCTGATGCCAAAATCTTTGCTTCTACATACAGCTATGCCATGTTAACATAATTTACTTCATATTTACCTTGAATGTCTTGGAGCCTTCTTGAAATTTGGAGACATTATTCATTAGAGCCATATCTGTTTGTCAATCAGGATTAAGCGGAATTGTTGCTTGAAATCTTGAAATTGTTGCCATTTCTGGAATGTATTTGCCATGAAAACCATTAGCCAGTTAGTATTGGCCTATGTGTCGACGATTAGTGAGTCGATCTTACAAAATGAATATGAATTTGGGGAGTAGTGAGTCGATCTTACAAAATGAATATGAAGTTGGAGAGTGAACGATCACAAGGAAAAGACAGGGTGTTTATACAGGTTCAAGCTGATAACCCTACTCCTGTCTTTTCATTATGAGGACAAACTGATTACAACGGGGCTCCTGATCACTGGTCAGAGACCAATGAACCAGGAAGTGTAGCCTAATTGCTATGAGATTGCAATTAGGGAGGGAATGAGAATGTCTAATGCTAATGCTTGATCGAAAATCTGGTGTCGTTGTCCATGTCCGAACGATACTTATAAAGCGTCGAAGGGGTGGTAGACAGTAGTTGTTGCGATTGAGGAAGCGCCTTGGAGCAGGTGCACGTGGTGGTAGTTGTCAGCCACTCATCCTTCTGGTGTGGTTCAGGGACGATCCTTGGACGGTTTTTGTCATAGACTTGAGGGTGCTCAGGCAGTTTTTGTCATAGACACACCTGAGCACATGGTGTTTATTTGCCACACGTGCCGATCCATTGTGGGTTCATAGACCGGTTGGTAGGATCGGTATATCCCACGAATATTCTACAGGACACGTGTCTGATCCGTAATCAAGGTCAGCTTAGGTTCATGGAGCTGGTCGCTATGTCCCCAGGTGTCAACTGGTTAAGGAACAGACCTGTTCGGCCTTTGTGGGCTTTTAAGTATTAAGATAATCGAATGAATAAATATTAACAGCTAACCAGATATATAATTCTCATCACTATGTATGTTTAGTTATGCATGGGTCGCACTAATTTGTGCATATTAAGTTTCTTTCTGTCTTGTCAACTGTGGTGTGTCTCCATGCGTTTAACTCATTTTCCTTTTTATTATTTCCTTTGACATAAAAAATATTTAAATGATTATACTGCTCCTCAGATACATTCAGGAGAACTATTCCAAAATTCGTGATGTTGAGAAGGAGCTAGAGAGTCTGACTTTAGAAATGAAACTGACAGCTGGGCCAAAGAAAGCAGGTAGCTAACAGTTTGTTCAAGAGCACTTATGGTTCAACTTCTGTACATAGAATACTTCCACTTTGCTGACTTGTTTCTGCTTTTGTTTTTTTTTCTGATTCCAGCACTTGAGCATTTAAGGAAAAAGATTGAAATGTCAACAGAGAGAATACGTTTGGCTAAGGTGAAAGAGGAACAGGCAAAGAAGGTTGGATACTCTGATACAATTAACTTTAATTTTTAACTGTTATATGACATAATGGCTCTCCTTTTTCCAAAATGTCTCCATTTTTTACCTTTTTTTCGTGTACTAGCTGCCCATCTTGTGGATGAAATGGAAGGATGCAACTCTTTTGCAAGGAGATGTTCAAACTTCTTACTGCTACAATACCACTATTGCCTAACATGCAAACTCTGTTGCCTACGGCTTTCAGCAATTGTCATATGTTAAAATTAAGTTCATGGGAAACAATATCAAATATGCATGGTGGATTTTGAAAATTTTCTATTGTAGTAAAATAAATAAATCTTAACTCATTTTTGCTCCCAAAATGCAACCATTATCAATCCATTATGATTAGAACGAATACAACCTTAAAACACTGAAATTGGAGATAAAGTGTGTTCTTGTATTTTTGGTTTTCATGTTTGTAAATACATGAATGAAGGTAAACTTAAATTTTGTGATGACGATTTTCCTCTTTCTGTTATTAAGTTCTGGAAGCCGGTGTTACGATTTTCTCTTATGTAGATGAACATGTTTAGGGTTCAATGTGCAGCTACTCCCTCTCCATTCTTTTCTCAATTTTCTTGATTAAAATTCTTGTGTTTACTGTTTTTCTACTTTTATTTAACATTACTAAGCTGTTTGCTTTCTATTGATCTCGTAAGTTTGACTTTTTGGGTGGGGGTATTAGGCCTGGGAAGCTACTGCACTAGCTGTTAAAGAGGAAGAGGATGCTAAGCAGAAGCTATGTGATGATCTGAACCGGCTGGTATGTGTTTTCCTTTTGTAGTTCTTATTCATATACCTTGTAAGTTTTTCTTATTACATCATCAAATTCTGTTGAGATCTTGCTATTTGATTTAATTAGGTCCAAGAGAGTGCCGCTTCCCAGTATTCGAGATTAGAGGAACTAAAGAAGCGTTTAGAATCTCTGAATCCCAGCAGGGCTTCTGTTGATGTTTCTGTAAGTCCAGACTCCTGTCGTCATCAACCTGATCTCTACTTGAGACACCTTGTAGAACATGCTATTTTCTAATTGCCAGTAGTTGTGGTCATCAACCTGAACTCTACTTGAGACATCCTTGCAGAACATGTTATTTTCTGATTGCCAGTAGTTCTTTTCTGTTGCTTACATGTATATTTATGGTTTGGGTCCACTGTGTCCTTGGTTGTATGCCGTGTGCCACTGCTTATCTTGTTGTTTATAATTAACAGCTTATCTTATTGTTTGTAACTAACTGCTTATCTCATTGTTTATAATTATCAGGGTCTTAATACTACACAGCATGCTATCACAAATTCAGTACCTCAGCAGCCCACCGGACAAAATCCTGCCAATGCAACTGGCGCTGTGAATAATGCTGTCGAGCCTGTCTCCAGTGTACAGCAGCAAAGACCCGCCGAAGCAGAAAAGAAGAGAAGACCATCAAACTCCGGAAGAGGTAGAGGTGGTGTGATGATCCTCCCCAAGGGAAGAGGTGGTTCTGGGTCAGGATGGACGGGTGCTGGGTTTGATGTGGATGGCGGCATATGAAGCTAGGATTTGTAGTTATGCTTGAAAGTATTGACATGATGCGTTCCTTGGCATACAACAATTAGATTGCTCAGTTGGAACAGTAGAGTGGAGAATGTAATGGACTGTCGATTATTTGTTTATCAATGTATATGTTGTGCAGTAAGTTATTCATAGCTGTAACCAAGGTTTGAAAAACCGGTTCCGGAGAGAATCCCGGTCGCCGGGCGGTACCGGTAACCGGCCGGTTACCGCCCGGTAACCGGAAATCCCGGTGTAAAACCGGAAGAAATTCGTCAAACGTTTTTTTTTTGTCGGGGCGGTAACCGGCCGGTAACCGGGCCGGTTACCGGTTTTACCGGTCAAAAACCCGGAAAAACCGGTGGAATTTGTAATTTGCTAGTTGTATACTGAAATATTCTACTTTCTTGCTGAGTTGAAGTGTTTTGAGCCAGAGATGAACAAAAATGGATGTACTAAATGTAGAAGTTGAATGCTTTATGTTTCGTAACAGCTTGTACCACTGGGTTCATATTTGTTTCTCTATCCGTCTGGATAAATGTTTTGTGACTTACAATAGTGAGTTATTATAAATAAATGGTGTCTTAACTGACATCATTGGCTAGATGTCATCAGCTAATGGTCATAGTTGGGAGTTGAGAGATGTTGGTCAGTCACTGGACTAAGTTAGCCATGTCTGAATTGCATCTGGAATTCTGGATAACTAATGTATGTATACATTATCATATGATATTAGAAGTACCCATGCTAGATTTATAGTGCTTGTATTCTAGTATTCTACATTGCTATGCATCATACTTGTAATTCAGAGTTGCCTATCTATTTAATTAAGGTGGAACAATGTTAAGCTAACCAACTTTAAGAGTGAATTTGTGGTATTGTTCCTAAACATATGCTTAGCCATCCAAAGTAGCTACAAATGCCCCCTGGAACCCATTCCACCATCTACAAATTCAAAAATTTCAAATTTCCATCTCGGCCGGTATTTTTATACCGCTCGCCGCCGGGAAGAACGGTTACCGGCGGTTACCGGCCGGTAACCGCCGGTAATCCGAACCCTGGCTGTAACATCTATAATGTGACCCACAAGACAGTCAAAAGAATTTTTTAATTAACCGAGTAACTGCTCCAAGAATCATTTTGAGCAAACTTCACAAAAATGAGATTAGGGTTTATTTTTTGTATAGTTGATGCTTTTTCTCCATTTTTTTCATGCGGTTCTTCCCGTAAGAAAAGGACCCAATTTTAGATTTAGCGGTTATCCTATGTATGTATACAAATGCTTTTCACTAACTGCAATTATTGTTAATTTTCTATTCTCAGAGCGCGCTACATCACCTCAATTTTTCTTAAACCTTGTCTTTTTAGCTTTTATGGCTTTTGGTTTTGGCTTCTGCGAAAGCTGAAATAAACGAGGTAGTTTTTTCAAATAACTTCTTAGGCTTAAAATCATGTGTGCCATCCGTGTTGGTGTCTTAATCAGTGTCTTTTACCTAGAATAGTTATGTCGTACTAAACTTCCCACATTCCAAGTCACATGAAATCATAAAACCCTAATTTCCGAAACCTAAAATCTTAATTTTTGAGATAATTTTGAAATATATAAAATTCTAAAAAAATTATGAAATTAAGTCTACTATGTGAGGATCCTTGAAAAAACATTTTATAATTTTGGAAAGTCATTTTCGATATTAAAAATTCCTACAAATAGTACATTTAAATGAATTTTTGAGTAAAATTCAGAAATAATAAAATTACGAAAAAATTATATAATTAAGTACGCTGTATATGGAGTCTCTACAAACAATTTCATAATTTTTTGAGCTCATTTACTATATGTAAAAATTCATACAAATAGTACACCTAAATAAATTCGCTAATTACAATTAAGAAACACCAATTAACTAGGCTAATTGAGTGGTGCACGGCCACTGGGCAGCACCTACCTCTAGTTTACAGTGGCCGAGCAGCAGGCCCACAAGTCAGCTGCATGGGCTCTGTCGCCCGATGATCAGGCAGCAGAAGTGCTATTTTTGTCATTCTAGTGCGTATATAGCTATTTTTGTAAATACAGATTTAAAATTCGCTATATGTACCAAAATTTCATAGAGGGGAGCCCATCCATGTCATCAAGTGTTGCATCAGATAAGGGGAAGGAAGTGTTTCCCTGGCAAAAAAAAAAATGGAAAAAAAATATCCCACCACGGCAGCGCACCTCCCATGTCCTCGTGATAACGCGCCTCCCATGTCCTCGTCCCGCACTCTTCTCTCCGTCATTTCTCTCACTCCAACTCCGAGTTGAAACGACAGATGCTAAGAAGAATTGGATGTCATTTGGGACGAGGGAAACAGTAAACATATAACATCTGGCTCTAGAAATTTCAATGCGGTCTGACTGCCTTCTTATCACTAGTATGACCGCCACAGCAGTTTGACCTATTACTTCCTGACATGTGTCATTTTTACATATATTTACCCGTTATTTTACCCTCATATTTTTCGCATTTCGAGATCATTTATCATCATTTAGAAGTTTTTCTATAATTAATTGTTCAATTTAGATCATTTTACATTTTTTATGCTTTTTCATGGACCGGTGCGATTGAGGCACATAAGCGATAAATATGGACTACCAAGACTGCTCTGTACAAATGTGCGCATCGTCACGGATGTGCAGGATCTTTTCGCAATAAAATGAGAGTTTCTGAGGGCCAAAACGGAAGAAAACACTAATGGAGAAGGACCTCCTTGTAAACCCTAGATTCTTCGAGGGCTAATTTGCAAATGCCAAAAATCCCCAATTCCTTCAAAAGCCAGCCGCCGGCCATGGAAAATGTGAGCCCGGTTCATCCGTCTCCCCTTGCCCCCTTTGCTTCTCCTCTCATCTCCCCTTCACTACCAACGGCACCGGCGAGGGCCGGGCCTGACCTCGCCGGACGCCACCGCATCACGAGTGCTGCTCCCCTCTGTGCGCCTCCTCCCGTCACCAAATCCAAGCCGGCTCACCGACGGCTACGCCAACCACTCCACCGCGCCTTCCCTTCTACTGCGCCGTCATCCCCCGCTGACTCCTCCTCCTCCTGCTACCTCTTCACCGACGCTGGCTTGTTCTTCTCCCCTTGCCCCATTTGCTTCTCTCTTCTCCCACCATCCTTCTCCATCTTCGGCCGCCAGTCCTTCATCCCTTCGCCGCTACTCCACAGCACCACCGCTTCTACACCAACGCGCCAATGCCACCTCTCCTCTCCTTCCCACCGAGCACCTACATTAGCTCCACCGCAGCCCCATCAACGTCGATGAGGTTCCCTCCTCTGCATCCAGGGCATCCTCGGCCATCTCCTTCCCTTCCAGTTGGTAGTCGACCCAACTCCTCTGCGCCACTCACCTCAGCTTCCTCTTTTTCTACGGTTAACTCCAAATCCTCTCTCTTTCCTTTATTTTCTTGTTTAGTTTTCTTGATTACTATTATTACATGAACTGTGAATATTAAACTGTGATTTGAGATGCATTATTGAGCACTGTAATGGTTCTGTTAATTTTGCACTGTGATGTATGTGATCAGTGGTTGTGTTATTGCGCTCTATTAAATTGTTCCAGGATTGCTCTTTGTTCTAGTAGTTTAGCACAAGAATTTGCGCTTGTAATTTGTTATGTGTGATGGTGATATGACCTTTGTTACAGGCAGTGGTTAGATGTTAGCTAGTTGTTAGTAGTTTTTGCCACTTGTGATATCTGTTTAGCTATGTTATATGTTATCTGTTTAGACGTCTACTGCGTATGTGAGTTGTGATCGATGTTAGATTGTCTTTGTTGGCATTAGGTTAGTAATACGAGTTATGCCATTGTTAGTAGTAGTTCTCTGTACGTTGTTTGTTTGTGTTGTGCGATTTAGCGAGCCGGCAATCGTTCCCTTCCCCCTTGTTGTCTCGACTCCCTCTTTGCTTCTAGTCCTCCCTTGTGCTTCTCAACCTCCCCCTTTTCTTCTTTTCGCGGTTGGTCGTTAGCGAGGTCGTGCATTTGTTCTTAGTTCTTTGTTGTGTTGTCATGTGCCACCGTCGTCTAGTTAGCCATCGACTGTCTTCCCCCTCTTTCTCTCTTGTCTCCCTCTACACTTCTAGACTCTTTTCTACTTTCTCGTGGTCGGTAGTTAGTCAGGTCGTCGGTCGGTAGTCGTGTCATCGTTCTTGTAGTCGTTGTAGTTCATGTGTGTTCGTTCGTGTAGTTAGTCGTCATGTAGTTCGGTCGTACGATGTCCATTCGTGCGGTCGTTCATCCCGTCATCCATTGATCATTCAGTTTGTCATTTCGTCCATGCAAATTAGAGTTCATTCAATAGTTAGTTTGTTTAGTTGATTCAGTAGTTGTTTTAGGTTTAGTTTTCTCCCACTGTTTCGATTGACCTAGTTTTAGCTGATCATCGGTAGCCTCAGTCTAGTCCTTGTGGAGAACACGACACTCGCCGCTATTTCAGTGGCAACTCGTGTACTTGTGGGTGTGCTATTTTTGCACGATCACTTCCCATTCAACATTTTATAGAGTTTTATCTATCTCTGGCTTAATTTTCTTTCGTGGTCTGACCACCATTTTGAAGTCACTTTGGCCGGGGAGTACGGTCTAACCGCCATCTAGACGTCGATTTGCTCTTAACATAGACGTATTTTTTCTTGTCCCCATCCACTTTCTTGGTGTGGTCTGACCACTATCCTTTGGCCGGTCTCACTGAATGGTGCCATTTGACCATAGTAGTTGCCGATCGACTTCTAACAGAGTGTATTTTTGGACACCTCTAGATCTCTATAGCATGGCCTAACTGCGGGTTGTGAGAGTGATCTGACAAGCCCCTATCTCAATGGCTAGTTAAGCGCATTTAATGCTAAAGCAAATAGCCATTGGAACTATTAGCCAGTCTGCTAACCGCATGTGCTAAGTTGTGCCCCTTTTGAGTCATTCTTTGAACCCTATTAAACATCCATGAGCCCTTGTCTTGCCTCCTTCACCTCTTAAACATTTAGATCATGTTCTTTGAGGTAGTTGAGATGCTTGAGCTTGCTTTGTGGCACTTGAGCATGTTCAAGCAAGTGTTATCAACTGTTACTCTTGAAGGTTGCCACCTCTTAGATGGGTTGCAGACATGAGAACCAGTGATTTTCTCAAAGGATCTTGTGAGAAAGCCCTGTGGCTTGTGAAGGTTGGACCTCATTTATCCGTAGAGCAGAAGATCTACCACTAGTGGATTGAGCTGTATGCTCCTGTGGAGCTAGCTTGATTCATTGAAACTTTCCTCAACATGGATTGGGAGAGACATGTAAGTCTTCGATCACCACCAGAAAAATTGTTGTAGGACCGAAATGGCGACAAGGGGGGGGGGGTGAATGTCGACTTCTAAAATTCGTCCCCAAGTACTCACAAGCAAATTTACCTCTCCGAATAGCTACGACAAGCTATGAAGAGGAGAGCAAGACTCTCTGGAAACTCGAACAAACAGAGGAAAAGGCCACTGCAAAAGAAAGAGAACCAACACTGCAAACAAAGAAAATTTCAACAGCAAAAACCCTGGGGCCGGTCTGACCACTGGGTAAAACCCGGTCTGACCGCTGGGTAAAACCCGGTCTGACCGCTGGGTAATAGCCGGTCTGACCGCTGGGTAAAGGCCGGTCTGACCGCTGGGTAATAGCCGGTCTGACCGCTCCCCTGTCCCCAGGCCACCCGAGAGCAATTTCAGAAAACTGATTTCCGGGCAAAAGTTCAGATCTTCAAAGAACTGAAGAATTGATGGTTTTCTTCCATTCTTTTTGTCCCTTAGCACCAAAACTATATTCCAAATAGGAAGGGGGCTAGGGAGACAAGGAAATCAAACAATGAACCAAGAATTTCAGATTTTGACAAAAATCTGAAATTTTGCCCGAGCTGAGCCAAAAAAACAAATTACTCACTAACCGTTGATCCTTTGACTATGAAACTTTGAGGATAGCTATTAGATAGCCTCTGGACTCTCCATGCCAAATTTCAAGCCATCTCAACAAGGGAATCACGAACAGCACCAAAACCCTAGAAACAGAAGGATGAGCAGAGGAAGTCCAAAATGAAATCTTCAGATTAAAACGAAGTTTGCTCCAGGGGAAATCGACTCTAGCAAACCCTAATTCTCCTCAAGTGCTCAAATGGGCATGCAGCCCCTCCTCTCCTTTTATAGCCCATGGCTAACGGGTCTCCGCCCCGTTACACCGGCTAAATCCAACGGAGCCCGCTCCCGCTTGTGCAGCCTTGCGAATTTCCCGATTCGCCCCTCCTGCACCTTCCGGGAAGCTTCCGCGCTCCTTGCCTCGCACGCCTCGCAACCACCTCGAGTCCACGTCGTCTTCGACACCTCCCGACTGTTCTGACCTCAGCGCCACCTGCGCCTAGTCCAGTCCTCCGTGTCTCGCCACGACTCCACTCGACGTCCTGCAGCCACACAGACAAGAAAACACATCACATAGCACCGCTCGATACATGAAAGCATAAATAACATCATACTCACCATGATGAAGTCCAAACATGTCGAATCATCAGAATATGTAATCTAATCCCATACGACCAAGTTTGACCAAGGTTCGACCGAGCCCGTTGCACCACGCAACGTCAAGGTCCAAACCACCCAAACCAAACTCGACTTAGCTAACCCTATGTCAATAACTCATCACACACACGGGAGGACCTCCACATGGTCTCTCAATCTCCCCCTTGATGAGTATATTGGCAAACTCCGAAAAAGCACAAAGTTGAGTTTGAAATGAAAGAAGTCAAACATGGTCCAAAGGAGGGAAATGAAGCTAATGACCATGTCGACAGAAGGAACCACTAGAGCAACAACTGAAAGAGCAAATTATTCTCCAAAGCTCTAAGATGTTCCCAAATGACTTTTTCTACTCTATTCTCCCCCTTTTGGCAATAAACACATCAAGAATGCAAGGGAGAAAAATATGACATGTCAATGGATGTATATGGCTGAAGTTTGTTTATTTTTAAGCATTTTGAGCCATGAGAATTATCCATAATGACCATAATGAAATACACCAAGCCATAACTCTATAAGAAGCTATCTAGATCATGACATGACATGTATAAGCTAGCTAGAACACATAGATGACAATCTGAAATATAGTATATTAAGTGAGAATGTCAAGTCATCAAGAAGTAAAGTCTAACTAGAGGTATCCAAGAATGATGCCGGCCATGTCAAGTAAGCTAAGCGGAACCAAGAAGCTAATATTGAGATCAACTAGAGTGCTATGCTCAAGAATGAAACATTGGCGCAAGTACTTGGTTCTTTTTGTAGATTAAGCAAATTGAGCACATGAAACATTGTTTTTTTAAAACTCAGGGTTGTTTCTAACCCAAATTTTGTTTATGTGCTAGATTTCAAGCCTTATGCGACTACTCCAAGCAATAAGCTTAAGAAGATAGTCTAGGTCATCCAAAACTCCCCCTGAGTTCATGCATCGTGCAATGGCAAGCCGTCTCATGAGAAAGAATTAGTGAAATCAGTTTTTTCGCACAAAAGAGATCTTTTTGCTTTGTAAACATGTTGTACTACCTCATGCTACATCAAGAGACTAAAATAGCTCAATCTAAGGCTCAATAAAAGATTCAACGCTCAGCTAAGCCTAGTTGACACGGCATGAATCATAAAGAAATAGCTCCAGAAGGACTAAACTCAAATGCTAGCGTGACAAGTTTTACTTCAAGTTGGGCAATTTTAATTAACTTATCATGGTAAAAGCTAGTCTACACATATGAAGTCATGATCAATCTAGCATATAAAGCACAAATCATGGCAAGGTGTACAGCATTGAAAACATGTCATAACAGGATAATAATCAAGGCTCAAAGCAGTTATATTACAATGCTAAAATGCAGAAAAATACAGCTCCCCCTCAACATGAGATACAACTTTTAGTTCAAGTTGAGTTAAGTCAAAATTTAACTCCAGAAGCTCCCAAATGAACTCTCCCTGAACCAAAGCAATAAAATCGAGAAGCTAGCAAATAAAACCAAACAGGCAGTCCTTAAAGCATAGAAAAGATATAGAGGCAACTATGGCTCAGACTGACTCTCATCTACCCCATATGACTCCAGGACTATTAGCTGACCGTAAAACACACACTAGAGAGCAAACACGTACCCTGTCTACCCGAGGGTGGCCCGACCCTCGCGAGAACCTACAAGAAGTGAGTGAGCTCAATCTAGTGAGATAAGAAACAGCTAGTGCGAAGCAACCTGGAAACACAAGATAAGAGTAAGAGGTCTAAGCAATTAGACTAGAGAAACACTCTAACCTATACTAGAAGGACTAAACCCGATGCACCCCAAGTGCAAAGTAACAAAAATGAGACAGAAGCATAATCAATATAGTAATGCAGTAAAGCCCAAAGTTCCCCCTCACTATAGTCCATAAGGACAGACCACCGCAAGCTCTCCCTGCAGAGCTGAAAACCTCGAACTATCTAAAGGCTTGGTGAAAATGTCAACCAACTGGTGGTCACTCTCCACAAACTGGAGCACTATATCACCCTTCTCTACATGGTCTCTAAGGAAGTGGTATCGAATATCAATGTGCTTGGTCCGAGAGTGCTGCACTGGGTTCTTAGCAATGTTAATCGCAGAAGTGTTATCACAAAAGAGTGGAACACTGTCTATCGCTAACCCAAAGTCCCGCAGGGTCGAGACCATCCAAAGCACCTGGCTGCAACAACTGGCAGCAGCAACGTACTCGGCCTCTGCAGTGGACTGTGCAACACCGGACTGCTTCCTCGAAGACCAGGAAACGAGAGAAGTGCCAATGAATTGACAGGTGCCAGAGGTGCTCTTCCTATCTATCCTGCAGCCAGTAAAGTCTGCATCTGAGAAGGCTATCAAGGAAAGACAGGATGAGGAAGAGTACCAGATACCATAGTCAATGGTAGCTCGAAGGTACCGAAAGATGCGCTTCACCGCCTGGCGGTGAGGTACGCGAGGAGAAGCCTGAAAGCGAGCACACAGGTACACTGAGAAGTGTATGTCTGGTCTCGAGGCAGTGAGGTAAAGAAGGGAGCCGATCATACTTCTATACTCTTTCTGATCAACTGGCTCGCCATCCTCATCTGGGTCAAGATAGGCTGTAGAAGCCATCGGAGTTGACACCGGCTTACCATCACTCATGTCGAAGCGTCTCAGGAGGTCACGAGTGTACTTGCCTTGATGCAAGAAGGTAGCCTTGCGAGTCTGCTTGATTTGGAAGCCAAGGAAGAAGGTCAACTCGCCCATCATGCTCATCTCAAACTCGGTGCCCATGACATCCGAGAACTGTGAAACCAGAGCGTGAGAAGAGCCGCCAAAGATGATGTCATCGACATAGATTTGGACGAGCAGAAGGTCACTACCAAGTCTACGGATAAACAAGGTCTTGTCTACTTTACCCATTTCAAACCCATGACTCAACAAGTAGGACTTAAGCCTCTCATACCAAGCTCTGGGAGCCTGCTTAAGTACATACAACGCTTTTGAAAGCTTGAAGACATGGTTACGGTATTTGGGGTTCTCGAAACCTGGAGGCTGTTGGACGTAGACTTCCTCCTCAATAAGGCCATTGAGGAAGGCACTCTTCACGTCCATCTGGTAAAGCTTGAAACCCTTAGAAACTGCAAAGGTAAGCAGGATTCTAATGGCTTCAAGTCGAGCTACAGGGGCAAAGGTCTCCTCGAAGTCTAGACCCTCAACCTGGGAAAACCCCTGAGCTACCAGTCTAGCCTTGTTTCGAATGACTACCCCATCCTCACTCTGCTTGTTGTTGAACACCCACTTGGTTCCAATGATATTGTGACCTCGCGGGGGCTCAACAAGAGACCAGGCCTTGTTTCTCTCAAAGTTTTCTAGCTCCTCATGCATGGCATTGACCCAAGACTCATCGGAAAGAGCATAAGAAACATCTTTGGGCTCAAATGAGGCAATGAAAGTAGAATGGAGACAGAATTGAGATAAGCCAGATTTTGAGCGAGTCACACGCTCGAAAAGGTCTCCAATAATCTGCTCTGAAGGATGAGCTTTCTGAACATGTCTAGGAGGTCCTGGATGAGATGAAGAAGTGGCCTCTACCTCATGAGCAGAAGAGGTAGGAACAGAGCCACTAGCTCCAGAAGACGCAGAAGGCAAGGGCTGATCGCCTCGGGGTGCGGTGGAAGACGGCACCTCAAGGGGTGGATGAGGGACTGGATCGGGTAGACAACCCTCATCTCCATCATCCTTATCATCCACGAAGATGGGCTCGGACTGCTCTAAAGAACCTGAGATATCAGGCCTAGTCCCCGGACTGGCCTCATCGAAGGTCACCTCACAGGTCTCTACCATTTTACTAAACTCGCAGTTCCAAACCCTATAAGCCCGCGAAGAAGGCGAGTAACCTAGAAAGATACCATCACAAGAACGTGACTCGAACTTGTCTAGGTTCCCGGACTTCAGAATAAAGCACTTGCAACCAAAAACACGAAAATGAGAGACGCTGGGCTTTCGCCCGTATCTCAACTCATAAGAAGTGCGGTGCAAGTGTGCACTAAGAAATACTCGATTTGAGACATGGCACGCGGTAGCTATAGCCTCAGCCCAAAACTTCCGCGGTGTAGAGTACTCATCAAGCATCGTCCTGGCCATCTCGACCAAGGTACGGTTCTTCCTCTCCACAACGCCATTTTGTTGTGGGACGTGCGGAGAAGAGAACTGGTGCACTACACCTGCCTCACCATAGAAACTCTCAAAGTAGGAATTCTTGAACTCCGTGCCATTGTCACTGCGGATCGCTCGTAAGGCACCAGGGAGCTCAACAGAAAGCCTACCGAAAAGACCTCGGAAATGTGAAAACGTCTCATCATTCGAGGCTAAGAAAAACACCCAAGAATACCTCGAGAAGTCATCGACCACGACAAGAACATACCACTTCCCTCCTGCTGACTGCACTCGAGCTGGTCCCACTGTATCCATATGGAGCAGCTGTCCCGGTGCATCGGTCATAGTAACTGTGACCGGAGGGTGAGAAGCGGCAACCATCTTGCCGTGCCGGCACGGAGCGCAAACTAG
Organism: Dendrocalamus latiflorus; assembly: GCA_017311315.1. Taxonomy (NCBI): domain Eukaryota; kingdom Viridiplantae; phylum Streptophyta; class Magnoliopsida; order Poales; family Poaceae; genus Dendrocalamus; species Dendrocalamus latiflorus. The sequence continues at coordinate 9,468,018 of CM029677.1, forward strand.
ATCTTTGACCAACTTGTGTTTCGGCAGACCACGAATGAGATCGTGGCCGCTAACTCGAGTCAAATGGTCAAACCCAATGTGACCAAGTCTCCTATGCCAGAAAAAAAGATCGCGGGACTCAGAAGCAACTAAACACCTGAGAGGATCACCAGAAGACTCAGAAAAATCAGCACGAAAGATCCTCCCAAAACGAGAAATCCCGCAAACCAGACTACCCGAAGCATCAAGAATTTTGCAATCGTTTTTCTTGAAGCTCACCTCGAAACCGTCATCGGTAAGCTGAGAAATGGAAAGCGAATTGTAATACAGCTTACTAACCAAGGCAACATCCTTAAGGATAAAGGAAGCATTAATACGCACAGTACCTTTGGCGATGACGCGCCCAGACGAAGCGTCTCCGAAGGTGATTGTCTCATCACCTGGAGCGCGGGCTAGGGAGGAGAACTAACGGGAGTCTCTGGTCATATGACGAGAACAACTGGAGTCTACAAGCCAAACATTCTCCTTCCCTACCCGGCGAACCTGAGTCAAGCAGAGAGTAAAGTCTCAGTACTGGGGTAAATCAAGAGTGATTTTGGCACCCAATACTGAACAACACGTCGAGTAGATGAAGTCGTCAAGCACGACTGACCTCTATCTACACTACGCTCTCTGTGACTCAAAGAAGCAGAAGGTCTGTGTGCAGACCTGAAGCTGTTGCTAGGTCCGACTGCTATGGGAAAGCGAGTCGAAACACCGGCAACCTGCTGATCACGCCGTGGGTAACTGTCTCGACGGGGGAAACGAGATGTACCCTCAGGACGACGGAAGTCACGACCCGGAGCAGCACCAGGACGGAAACCAGAAGACTCAGAAAAACCAAGTCCTCGATGCTGCCCAAACCCGTCAGAAGCAAACCTGGACCTCATGTTGATCTTAGGTGCACTCAGGATCTGGGGCTGACCCTGAATACCCCTACGAGACTCAACACGGTCTCTACACGCGATCTTGGCGCGCCTGAAGTATCTCTCGATCGAGTGTCCATCCTTTCGACAGAAGGTGCAGTGGTAGCTCACCTTCGAAGAGGTGGAAGTAGCACGCGAGGGCTTCGGCTTCTGAGAAGCCGAAGTAGCAGGTGGACTCACCTTGCTGTCAGAGATCCCTTGAACAAAACCCGCTGATTTGAATTTGACCTCATCAGACCTGGGCTCAACCTCGATCGCACCTCCTACTATGGGTCGGAGAATAGTAGGAGGATGCTTCCTCATATCCTCATAGAAATCATATCCTAGACCTTGATTGAACTTGCAAATCTTGGATTGGTCTAGAATAAGATTAAGCTTCTTCTTTCCGCCTACAAATCTCTCGAGAGTGTTCATAAGATACTGACACTCCCGAAAGAGAGAGGTGCAAGAAGAGCTAGGGGAAGAAGAGACAGCAGAGGGTAAGGGAGCAGATGAAGAACCAACAGCAGAGGGACGATTGGCTTGTGCACGCACAGCCGATACAGAATGGACAGTCCTACTGCTAGCAGGTTGGCTCGCGTCGCTAGGCGTCTCTACCTTACCCTGGGGCTTCTCCCCATCCTCAGCAATCACATTACAATCTGATAGTTGCTTCTCTAGTAAGTCCTTCGTTAGCTTCACGCATTTTTCATTTAATGCAATCAAATCAATTTTTAGTTTTTCACAATTTTTGCATGGTGAGCTAACAGGGTCCTTAGAAGCATAATTAGCCAGTTTCTTATTATGGTCAATCATTTCTTGAAACTGCTTGGAAACAGATTCAAGTTCAGAAGTTAATTTAGGACAGTTTGAACATGAAGCAGCTGGCTCAAGCAACCAAGAATACAACTCAGATATTTTATGGTCTGCCCGTTTCAGGTTCATGTTCAAGTTATTGCAGTTTTCACAAGACTCGGGCAGATCTAACAGCATGGTGTAAAGACCTCTAAACGCATTGTCCTTATCCTCACACGAGGTGCATGCAATAGTCTCGACAGTAGAAGATGAAATAGGCGCTACTCTACTCATCTCAAGCTCAGCAAGAAGACTAATGTTCTCCACCTTAACAACATCAAGCTCAGAGGACAAACTATCATGCGAGGTCCTTAGCTTCTCCAAATCACCCATCAAAGCAGAGCATGTATCACAGTCATCACTAGGAGGAGCAGATGTAAGAGCAATAATTTCTAGTGACAATCTGTCAACTTCCTTCTCTAACTCAGTACACCTAGCCCTAGCTCTAGCATGAAAACCACCTAGCTTAAGGAAAGCATGATTAAGCTGGTCGTAGGTGGGGCATACCTCGTCCGAGTCGGAGTACAGCTCGCTGTCGCTGAGTTCGCCCTCGAGGGCCATGAAGCACATGCCGGAGAAGTCTTCACCGCTCTTGGGGTCTTGATCACCCGTCCCATCGTCGTCGCTCCATCCCTCCACCTCGCTGAGGTCGAGGTCGTCGAAAGCGGTGGGGACGCGGTGAAACAACTTCTTGGCCTTCCCGAAGTCGCGGAACTTCTTCTTGCCTGGCGTCTGAGCTGGAGTCTTCTTGTTGCGGTTCTTGTCGGTGTAGTCGTTCTTGCCCGAACCGCCGTAGTCATTCTTGCTCTTCTCTAGCTTGGGGCAGTTTGCCCGAATGTGGTTGGGGCCACCACACTCGAAGCAAATGACTGGTCCTCCTCTCTTTCTGTCCCTCCTCCCCTTGTAAGCATGGGAGAATCTTCGAGCAAGGAGGACCAGCTGCTCATCCGCGAGCTGCTCTAACTGATCATCAATTATGTCACAGAGAGCAGCAAGGGAGAAACCGCAAGAAGAATCAGAAGAGCGACCAGAAGCCAAGGTGGGATCGGTGACTAAAGCCATCGACTGAGACTTCGACTTTCGAGAGACAATGTCGATCTCGTGCGTCTTGAGGCGCGAGTACAGCGCGTCAAGCGTCAAAGTTGAGAGGTCGGTGGTGTCCTTGATGGTAGTCACCTTCATCTCCCAAACACGAAGGTCGAGTGCAGCGAGCATCTGACGAGCGTTGTCCGAGTCGGGGTATGTGAGACCGACCGCTCGGAGGTTGCTCAAGATTTTGTGAGATCTCCCAAACACGAAGGTCGAAGGCGGACGAAAGATGAGATACGCGATCAAACTCGCTACGACTCAGGCCGTGGGTTATGATGTTCCTTGCCTTAGCGTTTGCCTCAACATCAGCCATGTTCCCGGCATTGATGTTCTCATCGGCAGGAACAACGAACCGGACCTTCACCTTGAGCCAGATGGCATACCCCTGAGCCTGGATGTATGTTTCCATTCGGCTCTTCCAGAAGGGGTAATTCATGCCATCGAAAATGGGCGGCTTGGTGGAGTACTTGTCCGTCGCCATGGCTCTTGAGACCGGTTAACATCTATTGAAAAGAGCTAACCGGCTCTGATACCAATTGTAGGACCGAAATGGCGACAGAGGGGGGGGGGGTTGAATGTCGAGTTCTAAAATTCGTCCCCAAGTACTCACAAGCAAATTTACCTCTCCGAATAGCTACGACAAGCTATGAAGAGGAAAGCAAGACTCTCTGGAAACTCGAACAAACAGAGGAAAAGGCCACTGCAAAAGAAAGAGAACCAACACTGCAAACAAAGAAAATTTCAACAGCAAAAACCCTGGGGCCGGTCTGACCACTGGGTAAAACCCGGTCTGACCGCTGGGTAAAAGCCGGTCTGACCGCTGGGTAATAGCCGGTCTGACCGCTGGGTAAAGGCCGGTCTGACCGCTGGGTAATAGCCGGTCTGACCGCTGGGTAATAGCCGGTCAGACCGCTCCCCTGTCCCCAGGCCACCCGAGAGCAATTTCAGAAAACTGATTTTCGGGCAAAAGTTCATATCTTCAAAGAACTGAAGAATTGATGGTTTTCTTCCATTCTTTTTGTCCCTTAGCACCAAAACTATATTCCAAATAGGAAGGGGGGCTAGGGAGACAAGGAAATCAAACAAAGAACCAAGAATTTCAGATTTTGACAAAAATCTGAAATTTTGCCCGAGCTGAGCCAAAAAAAAAACAAATTACTCCCTAACCGTTGATCCTTTGGCTATGAAACTTTGAGGATAGCTATTAGATATCCTCTGGACTCTCCATGCCAAATTTCAAGCCATCTCAACAAGGGAATCACGAACAGCACCAAAACCCTAGAAACAGAAGGATGAGCAGAGGAAGTCCAAAATGAAATCTTGAGATTAAAACGAAGTTTGCTCTTGGGGAAATCGATCAAATGACCTTGAAGCAACATCCCATGACGGAGCAACCCATTTTGGGCCTTCCCACCAAGCAAGAACTCAAAACAACGAAAATCACAAAATCATCAAAATGGAAAAACGAAGAACAGAGAAGTGCACGGGAATCAAACTTCTGGGATTTCATTCATTGTAGCAAATGGAATACAAGGAGTCACGATACACATGGACATTAGAACAAGATGAAAGATTACATGACTCTCCACTCAATCCTCTCCCTCTCCCTCAACCATGAATGCTTGGAGTGGGATGAACTCTCAAGAACCCTCACATAGAAACCATCGATGGAGTACAGAGGGAGCACTATCTCTAGCAAACCCTAATTCTCCTCAAGTGCTCAAATGGGCATGCAGCCCCTCCTCTCCTTTTATAGCCCATGGCTAACGGGTCTCCGCCCCGTTACGCCGGTTAAATCCAACGGAGCCTGCTCCCGCTTGTGCAGCCTTGCGAATTTCCCGATTCGCCCCTCCTGCACCTTCCGGGAAGCTTCCGCGCTCCTTGCCTCGCACGCCTCGCAACCACCTCGAGTCCACGTCGTCTTCGACACCTCCCGACTGTTCTGACCTCAGCGTCACCTGCGCCTAGTCCAGTCCTCCGTGTCTCGCCACGACTCCACTCAACGTCCTGCAGCCACACAGACAAGAAAACACATCACATAGCACCGCTCGATACATGAAAGCATAAATAACATCATACTCACCATGATGAAGTCCAAACTTGTCGAATCATCAGAATATGTAATCTAATCCCATACGACCAAGTTTGACCGAGCCCGTTGCACCACGCAACGTCAAGGTCCAAACCACCCAAACCAAACTCGACTTAGCTAACCCTATGTCAATAACTCATCACACACACGGGAGGACCTCCACATGGTCTCTCAATTGCTTGCGTAATTATCTTGTGGTTTGATCTTATAGCTCTTTGCCTTAATTGCAAAACTTGTTTAGACTTAGATTGTTGGTGCACTTAGTGAGCTCTAGATTATTTAGGTCTTGATTGTGAAAAACAAATTTAGTTCATACATCACTCAAAATAGGTGTTAGCCAAAAGATTTTAAAAACCACCTATTCACACCTCTTTAGTTGGTTAGCCTTGATCCTACACCGTTAACCTACCAATATCATGTTTCACTTAACTCTCACATGACTCGCATGTTTTTCAAAGTGGGTCTTTACTTAAATTCCATCTTAACTGCATCCACTTAAGCTTCACCACTTCTTTTGACCTAAACTTCCATCCATGGTGCCACGTTTTTTCTCTTCTCTTTTCTGGTATTTAGCACTTTATCAAAATGCCCTTTTATTTAATCAAGCCCTTTCTTCATCTCTAAGCAATCTCTATGTCTTGACATGTGTCCTTGATGCACCAATAACTCTCCATTTAGTCAGCAACTCTCTCTCAATTCTGGTTGCCATCGGACCGCCTCTACACTTGAACCAGTTCGAGCCACTTTAATTCCCCACATAGACCAACTTGCCTATCCATTGTTCTTGTCCTTCTCATAACCATGATTGAGACACGTGACCTCACCCAGCATCACAACCATTCTAGACCTTAGCTCACCAAGCATAGTCTTAGTCTCAGTGATGACTTGGACACAAATAACGACCAAAAACTATTTGTTTATCACAAGTTCTATGTACTTGTGTCTTGTTATTCAAAGAATGCATCATGCAACTGATATGCACTGACACTAAAGCCACAAGACCATTCTCTAAAAATAATCTAAAGACTCTTTGTTGGTTCTGAATGACTGAGAATGCAACTAGAAGAGGGGGTTGAATAGGAGCCACACGAATTCTTCAATTCTTTTCCCTCAAAATTTTTAGTCTTTCAATTCAATAGCTCTGATGAGCTATGAAGATCAGAGCCTAAGTACCTACAGTTAAAGCACTATGAAAAACCAAGCAAAACATGCCTTAACATGCCCTGGGCGATCTAACCTCCAACTAATGGGTGGTCTAACTACTTGGGGAGTCTGACCTCTGCCTCGGGTAGTCTAACCTCTCCTTCAGGACAAAACTGATTTTCTGCACGTGGGGTATTTATTGTAGGAGTAACTTTGGGGTTGGTGTCATCTTCACATCAATCCATCCCTCGTGGTTAGAAAAGGCAAGTGTATGATAGAATGACCATACAGGTTGTTTGCTTTTGCCATTTTATGTTAATAAAGTACTTAACATGTTAGTTTACATGTTTATACTTGCTTTCTATATTGCTCATATGATGATGGATTAAATGGCGATGATGATAAATGATTAATGTTGAAAGAATAATGTATCACTGCTTAGTCCAAATAATTGGATTCACTACTACAAAAGGGTCATCACAGACAGTTCAAAACTGTCATCATAGACGGTTTTTTGAACCGTCTGAATTTATGTGTCAGTGATAATAAGAGGTTATCACAGACGGTTTGTGAGCCGTCTGTGATAAATACATCACAGACGGTTTATAACTAGAACCGTCTATGAAGAACACTATCATAGACGGTTCTAGCTACCAACTGTCTGTGATACTCACACATCACAGACGGTTGGTATATAGAACCGTCTATGATACTTCCCTATCACAGATGGTTTCTGATTCAAGCCGTCTATGCTAATTCTTCATAGACGGTTTATACCATAAAACCGTCTATAATAGTTCATTCTATACCTAATTTTTTTTACTTTTTGGCTAGCCTCATGAAATGTTTACTACATCATTTGAAAACAAGCAAATATAGCAACAAACATAGAAACACATTCTATTTCCGTTAAGATTGGAATCAACTATTACAACATCACAAGATATCGAATAGGTTACCCATAGCATGCACTGTATACACAAAAGGACACTTACAATTTTACAAAGATAAGCTTCACGGCTACAAATTCAGAAAAATATTTACACTATAAGAAGCTTTAGGCTAATGCAAGCTAGACTTACACATCCTTCATTAAACTACAATGTAAAACAAGTAGTGCGGGAAAATTTTCAAGTAGCAGAAACAAAAAGGCAATGAACACCATTTTTAGCTTATATGATAAAATCAACAGCTTCTATGCCAGTGACTTAAAACAGTGCAGATTTGCCATTGCCTTCTTCCTTTCCATCTTGCTTCAAATGAAATTTCAGTTGCCCTTACCGAACCCCTTCCCACCCTTGCCGCACACAAACGAGTTAGAGTAGTACTGGTGTTCTTCGAGTACGGAGAGGGGGTTAATAAGAGGGCAAGTGGTGGGAAGGAGAACGATGCCTGCTGTTCAATGCGGAGAGAATGGACGGGTGAGATCGGGATCCTAGGGGATATGCCGTGGATCGGTGACATGGCGGGACATCATAGACGATTTGGATTACAAACCGTCTATGATACAGACATCACAGACGGTTCATAACAAAAACCATTTATGATAACAAGAGATATCACAGACGGTTCATAATAAAAACAGTCGGTGATAATGGCGGCACAAAGATAATATATCGGTACAATATAAATAGCTAGTCTCAAAAAATAAAATAGCAAAATTTTATATGGCTTATATATACTCATTTGGAAGGTTTCAATGAGATCTACAACTTTGCAGCTGAGATGAAACCCAAATTCCGAAGGGAAGATAAAAAAAAGCTTTGGCAAAAACAGAATCTGAAAAAACTTAAAATGCAAATTTGGGGCTAAAGATGACCGATTTCAAGGGTCTTAGAGGGCGACTAGAAAAGCAGGTCAGTTTTTTTGAATCGGGCTCGTTGTTGGCTTTCCAACGAGTACAAAAATGGCGAAAACGGACACCGTATGCAAAAGTTATGCCCTTTTTACTAAAGGTGTCTCAAAATTGAATCCTACTCGGAGTCAGGCGGGAGATTATGAAATTTTAGGGGATTACGAGGCGGGAAACCTATCACAGACGGTTTTTAATACAAACTATCTGTGATAAGTTCATTATCACGGACGGACGGTTTAAATAAAAAATCGTTTGTGATGTTCTTATCAAGAACCGTCTATGATAATTCATAGATGGTTCTTGATAAGAACCATCTGTGATGTCTTGTATTATCATAGATGATTCGTATAAATAACCGTATGTGAAAATACAACAGACTGATATTCGTATAAACTGTCTGTGATACTTACAGTACAGATGGTTCCTATGAACCGTCTATGATATAAGCGTCCAGTTTAGCCTCTTTTATAGTAGTGATTATCTTCGTTATTGTTATTGCTTCAACTGAATGTTAAGATTTGTTCCATTCAATATTGTCATTTTATACTTAGTTTAATATTTTGTGAAAGCTTGGTCATTGTGTAGATGGTTAGTAGTTTGTGAAAAATGATTTAGTTTGAGAATGAATAGAGTTTGTGGTGACATTCTGGACTCATGTCGTGCTAGGGTGTTACAATTGTACTCATACTTATATTCTGCTAGCTTTGATATAATCATATGCCTTTGTCTATTTTAGCATAATTCTTGTTAGCTTGTATGCGATTGAGATTCTCTTTGTATGACACCGTTTTAGCTTAATGTTGTGGATAGCTCGTAGCTATTTTACAGTGCCTAGCATAATCATTTGCATCTCATATTTGCATTGTTACTTTCACTTGCTTAAAACTTCTCTCCGTTTTTGTTTGGGGGTTTTTTTTATGTTACCTTTAAAGGGGGAGAAATTGAAATAGAGGGAGGAATCCTTGATATCTTAAATTGCCAAAGGGGGAGTAATATAAACGAGGGGGAGAATTTCTTGATATTTCTTGCTCTTTCTAGGGAAGAATTTCTTGATGTTTCTTATTCTTTCTGGGAAAAGTTTTCTTTGTTTCTTTCAAAGTACTTTATCCTTGTTTTATTGAAATATCTGTTTGACAAAGTTTTTTTCTTCTTACACCTAAATATCTAGAAACAATGATTTTCATGTGAGATTGTCAATTTACTTATCAGGGGGAGATTGTTGAACCGAGGTGCTGGTTAAATTTGTTGTGCTGAGTAATTGAAAAAATGTCTTGAGGACTATGTTAGAACCTAGGTGCAAGTTCATGTTGTGATGAGAAATTAGTCAAGCGTTTTTACGTTAAGGTGCATTGATACGTGATGGATTACTTTGTCTATATGTGCGTATGTTAATTTGACAGATAAGAACGTCATAGCGATAGAAGATAGACGTAGGTATGTGAGTCCAATGGATATCAAGAACATAAGGAGAGGTCAAAGAGACTTGCCATAGATGACAGACCAGATGTTTACGCGAATATCATCTGCCTTACGTGCATGCGTTGCAGCGACGAAGTTTTGGTTTACGTAAAGCTAGTGTGGTTTATGTGAAGCAAATGGAAGCAAACTGCGTCACGCTGTGGTTTACGTAACCTGCGGAGTTACGTGGGCAACCAACACTGAGTGCAGCAACCAGTGTACGCTATACATGTCCAAGTCGGCTGGGCCCAACCGTGCCGGCCCATGGCCCGGTACTGTTGGCCCGGCCCAAGTATGGTACGGTCCGTTTTCCTAACGGGCCGTGCCTAGGCCGACGGCACGGTACGGCCCAGCTCACCAATAATCGTAAAAGGGCCGTAACGGCACGGCCCGACTAAATATAATCCTTTTTTTAACTGTTGGGAGCTAAATAATTCGAAAAAATAGCAAAAAATTCAAACAAATCTGAAATTATTTCTATAAATAGGGGGCATCTGGCCTCCATTTTCCATACCTCAAATCTCACTCTCTTCTCTCTGTTTAGCTGCAAAAATCCGGTAGTATTTGCGCAAATTTCACAAAATTAGTAGAAATTCGTGCAAATTTTAGAAAATTCAAAAATCTTCAAATTTTTTTTGAGAGTTGCAAAAGAATAGTGCTATCTTATTTTAGTTTTTTGATATTATTTGTTGATTCAATAGTAAGTTAATTGTTCTTTACTATTTCGATTTGCAGTTGATTCAAGAGTTTTTTGTATGAATAATCTATTTTTTATTCCAAATTATAGAAATATACGTGCAGGAAATTTTTTTACAAAAATAGGCTCCAGTCACCTAATGGGAGGGCGACTGGAGCTAATCGCCCAACCAGGGGCCGACAGAATCTCTGTCGACCTACCCTCAGGAGACTGCAACCAGTCGCCCCCATTGGGCGACTTGCAGTGCAGCCGCCCCCCATTGGGTGACTGCACTCAGTCCCCCGTGAATTTTTTAAATTTTGTCAATTTTGTAGTTTTAACTAGAAAATAATCTGCTAGAGTTATAATAAAAGTTTATGTTCATTGTATGGTGTAGGTGCTTAAAAAAATTTGGGAAATTGTTTTAGGAACGATTGACCATAAAACGATCGGTACATACGCTGGTAAGTGATATTTTGATGTTACTAAGAATTCGTGTACGGAGAAAACCGGTATGTTAATATTGTTACACGACTTGCTATGTGAATTATTGAATGCGAAAAGACGAGATAATAAGCTTGTCTGAATAGAAATAAACTTCATAATACAGTTGGAGTAACATGCCGCGTACTTTTTTATTACATGCATAACATATAGCATCATGTGCGACTAACCCACCCAACTGCTTGTATGACCTACTGTGTGGACCGGAGCCACTTTCCCTTCCTTGCCCGTTTGGCATTGAACTCCTCGGTGGCCTCTTTTGCCTTAGCCGCCATTTCCCTCTTTCTCTTGCGCTCTCTCTCACGAGCCTCCCACTCCTTACGCGTGCACGCTTCGAGATGAGATTTCGTCTCGCATTGTATACGCAGGGTTTGCTCGTTCTTGCGGCACTCCTCCTCCCGCATCTCCGATGACCTTGCGACATTCCACTCCTCGAAATCGAGGGCCCATTGGTCCTTAGGGTGGATCTCAAGATCGATCCATTTACGGTAGACACATAGGGGTTCCGGGGACTGTAAATACAGGGGAGAGATTGTTAGTACGTGCTATGAAGGAGAAAAGGTATGGGAAAGTGGTGCACGTGGTCCTTACCAGCTGCTGATAGGTTGCGGTGTCTAGACGGCGGTCGGGGTAGTCATTGGAGTAGTTTGCGCAACTCTAGTAACGCATACCTAGGTTGATGTGGTGCTTAGACTTGAAGAACTTGCACGTGTCCCCGCACCAACAAAGGGGGTGTCTCCCCCTCAGGTGAGAGTTGCGGCGAACGCTCGGTGGGAATGTTAAGGATGGGGTTGTTGCTACGCGGCCCCTCATTGCGGGGAGCTGACCTCGTAGCACGTTGGGCTTGTTCTACCCGGGCCGCAATAGCCCTTATTTTCTCATCGCGGGTGACAGCTGACTGTACTAGGTTGCGGGTCTCCTCCCATTGCTTCACCATCTTGTCCCGTTGCTTCTTCTGACTTTTATCCATCCTGGTGCGGTGAAGGAAGTGCGGTGTAGTGTGGGGTTTGGAAGTGTAGTGTTCCCTGGGAAATAGAATGCACACCAATTTATAGGGTCTGTTTTCTCCCTACTCGTACATGTAAAGCTGGTGCGTGTGGTCCTGGCACTGAGTAAAGCTGGGCCGTGCTGCCATATCACTACAAAAGACTGCGTCGTCATGCCATGTGACTGTGCAAAGTTGGCCTCTTTTGTCATGTCTCCGTGCAAAGCTGCCCGCTTTTGTCATGTCACTGAGCAAAGCTGCCCTGTTTTGTCATGTCACTACGCAAAGCTGCACTCTTATGTCATGTCTCTGCGCAAAGCTGGCCTCTTTTGTCATGTCATTGCGCAAAGCTGCCCTCTTATGTCATGTCTCTGTGCAAAGCTGCCCTCTTTTGTCATATTACTACGCAAAGCTGACATTTTTTGTTATCTCAATGAGCAAAGCTGCCCCGTTTTGTCATGTCACTGTGCAAAGCTGCACTCTTATGTTATGACTCTGTGCAAAGCTGGCATCTTTTGTCATGTCACTACACAAAGCTGACCTCTTTTGTCAGCAATACTCCATTGCACTAAGTTCTCTCGTTCTATATAAAGAGCACAGTTGCGGTCCCATGAAGGTAGTAGTAGAGAACCCTATAAATCGAATGAAGAAGTACCTTCTCCGTTGTGCAGATACATACCATGGTGGAGGCGAAGGGTGAGTCGGAGCGGGGTCACCAAAGGAAGACCTTCCCGTGGAAAGGAGGGAGGACTTCGATCCTAACTACCGTTTGATACCCAGCAGGCGTGCTCAACCAGTGTGGCCAAAATGCAGACACAATGTGGGCACAATCGTACAGGTTGTCGAAGGCCATTTCAATGACGGGCGACGTTTCTTTCGATGCCCACACTCTGGGGTACAAATTGCTAATAGTACATTTTTCGTTACTGCTTATAGAGCCTATATGTTTACCGTCCTTTCCCGCAGATGGCAAAATACGACTTCACCCGCTGGATCGACCCTCCTCATCCACTGTATATTGTCAGGTATGTGGATACATTATGGGATCGAATCTTTGAGTTGGATGAGCAACTCTACACTCTCAATGAGGAGAACAACGACATCCGCCAATTGATGCAACACAAGAGGGGCAACGAGGAGGTTGTCAACATAGAAAACTCCTACGATCCGATATATTGTTGTGCAAACTCTAGCTGCATAGGTGCGTGCCACTACAACGACGGCCAGCCCCTTCCGAGGTGGCCCCTCAGCAATACTCCATGTGGGTGCCATGAGGCTCGTTTGACATATAGGCAACGAGGTGTATGGTTGTACCGTAGTATGTACGACTGTTGATCGAAATAATGTGCAATGTTGTTAAGCATGTAATGGATTGGTTATTATCTTCGTGCGGTTGTTATCACGAGCCATATCTGCAAAAATAGTTCAAGTTAGCACTTATAAGGAACCAAAAACTATCGTATTTTAACTAACAGCAAATAGAACTAGTACATTACAGAAAAGGGGAACTAACATAGCAGTTATACAAATGGTACATGAAATATACGATACATTTAGTCTGACATTTCGGTCACATAAGTGCGTACTAAACAAACACAGTTTACAATGTAAATTTAGTTCTAGTCTCCAACAACCAGTAGTACACGCCATGCCGCTCTGCCTACTGATCAGCACATGCATTGCATTGTCTAGCTGTGTGCCCATCCTGACCACGTCGCCCGCAACGTGCACCAGATGCTCCGGCTTGTGATTTTTCCATATCATTTCTAATACGCTGGCTCTGTCATCGAACCTTCCCACCCTTTAGCATGTTAACATCTGTAATCTAGGTCCTCACTGTAATGTCCAAGGTGGCAAAGTTTTCGACCACCTTGAACCCCCGGAGCTCCTCACACCAAGCCTGCAGTACCCTCTCCATAAAGAAGTACTGCGACATGAAGTTCGAAGGATCCATGCCCACGGTCCCGCATGCAGCGAGGACATGAGAGCATGGCTTGTGTAATAGCTTCAGCTGTGTTGCACGTGTAGCTAGGTTCATTTGCATGATCTCCAAGTCATACCTCGTGGGTAACAAGAGAACGAGTCGTCCCAAATTCGACTCTATCACGGAGTATCACATCAAAACTATGCTCCCTGTTGCCCTTGAGAACCCAATTGTACACCTCGGCAAGGTTAGTTGTCGTTATGCCGTACCTTGTGCCATCCGTGTCGTCCAATGGCGACCACTTCTTCAATGGTTCTCCCTCGATCCACTGCGAGAAGCACTTGATGTTTCGTGAGCTCCTCCTTCTTGGACCAGCTGGGTTAGGCTCATCGAGTGCTGGCAAGATTTCGGTTGTGCCGCCCCAGGAATGACCGACCCCTTGCTCCTCTCGTCGATGTTCTTCCTAGTGTGTTCATCCAATAACTTCCAGCCTCTTGAATAGCTTCATCAAAGGTTGTTTCGGGAACTGCTTGAAAAAGTTAGCCCCTAAGTGACGAATGCACCACCTGTTCCTTATGTCCGGCCAAAAAAGGGCTCCTCGGGGTCTTCCTGAAGTTTTCTTATAGCCTTTATAATCCCAGCGTGGAGATCATGGATTACGCACACACCAAGACGAGTGCCGACAACTCTAACCCTGACATGTCTGAGAAACCACAACCAGCTCTCATAATTCTCATTTTCCACGAATGCGATGGCCAGCGGCAATATTTGGTTGTTGCCATTAACGCCTATGGCTGTCAGGATCTGCCCCTTGTATTTGCCTGTCAAAAAGGTCCCGTCAATTGAGATCACCGGCAGCATGTGCCTGAATGCCTCAATACAAGCACCAAATGCTAACAAGGTTGTCTGCAACACCTCATATCTTGGTGGACTTGTGGACGTCTTGCACAGCGATATATGTTCCCATGTTCCTGTCCTGCAACACCTTAAGCATACGAGGAAGATTGTCATATGCCGCCTCGAAAGACCCAAAATGTTTTTCCAACGCTTTCTGCTTGGCACGCCACGCCTTCGCGTAGCTAATCTTGTACTTAAATTTATTCTCGATAGCTGCCACGATATGTGTTGCCGAGCGTGCTGCCTTAAAAACCCCCTGTTGCCCGGGCGTTGGGCGACTGAAACTACAGTTGCCCAATTGTACAACGACCGAAATCCAGTCGCCCAACGCTCAGGAGAAAGCAATAATTCATCCAACCGTTGCCATATTCCTCACATGTCGCATCCCGGTTGGACGATTAGCTCCAGTCGCCCCCATTGGGCGACTGAAGACTATTTTTGTAAAAAAAAATTCCTGCAGGTATTGTAGGATCAAAAATGGCAACAAAGGGGGGTGAATGGTGCCATAAAAAATCGCCCCCGAGTATCCACAAACTCCGTCTCCAATAGCTATAGAAGCTATGAAGAAGTCATGTTCTTGCGCACTGACATCCAGAGAAAGATTGGCAAACAAAGCGATGAAATGAAGCAGACAGCAGAAAATGGGTCAAAGAAAGACATGCCAGGCCAATTAGACAAAACAAGCCAGGCCGGTCAGACCGTCGGTATAAAACCGGTTTGACCGCCGGCTAGTCACCAGTCTGACCGCCAGTCTTCTTGCGGTCTGACCACCCACACTACGCCGGTCTGACTGCCATTGCATATCCGGTCTGACCATAGGTCAGGGACCGGTCTGACTGGCCGAAACCCTAGAGGTCAGACCGCCCCCTAAAAAACAGAGCTGTCGATTGAAGCTTTCCATAGTATTTACTGAAGAAGCAGTGCACAGGGAAATTGAGTGTTTGCTTCTGATCTTCTCAGCCCAAAATAGCAAGACAACAAACTTAATAGCAAACAGGGCCTCAGGAGGAAGGAAATTCAAACAAAGAACAGAAGCAAGCTGAAAACACTAAAAACTACTAAGAGAATTCAGCAGAAGAGGCTAAACTCAAATCACTTGTGATTTTCAACTTTTTTGCTCATGAGATTTTGAATATTAGCAGGAAATGGCATCACAACAAGAAGTTACAAACCAAGAGCAAATAATCCACCAGGACATCAAAGATCCAACCTTGCCCTGCCTTGAAACCCTAACTCTGAGTGAACAGGGGAAAAGAGAGGATTCCACTGAGAGAAGAGAATGTTCATGATTCTTGCATAAGCTCTTGGGAATGGAATGGCCAAATGGCCTTGAGTATTTTCCCATCACAGAGCAACCAAAACCATCTCTTCAAACAAGATTCACTCAAAATCAAAAGAATTAACAGAGAGCAGCAGAAAACAGAAAGGAACTGAAGCTCATGATAATTCAAATGGATTCATTTTTGGGAATGATTATATAAGGTTTACAACCACTCACTACGTCCCCATACGTAGTTGAGGAGAAAAGTTACAAAACCCACTACATGCTTGAAATGAACACATACTTAGAGCTCACAACACGCAGGAGAACACACTGAGAACACTCTCCACTTCTTGCTTGCCCATGCTCTGCCTCCACCTGTCCACATAAGAAGCCAGGAGCTCACCCCCAAGTGGCAAAACAAGAATTACAGTCCATACCTCACTACTTGACCCTCACACAAATGAGGCAACAGGTCAACACAGGAAAATGGAGGGAAACCAGCCTCTCCACTCCAAACTTGAGTCAATTCTCCAAATTGCCCTCAAGCACCTTCCCGGAAGCTTCCTGCAACCAGCACCTTGACCGTCTGGACCTCGACTCCTCCCTGAGTCTAGTCCCGGTCCGCTCCGCTGCACACGACCGCACCCAGCATCCTGACCATCTGGACCTCAGGTCCTCCTTGAGCCTATTCCCGGTCCACCTCGCCGCTGCCCGTCGTGTCCACTTGACTCCGGCCGAGACCTCCGACTCCACCTGAGTCTAGTCCTAGTCTGTTCTGTCACACACGACCGCAACCGACATCCAACTGTCTGGACCTCCGACTCCTCCCTAAGCCTAGTCCCGGTCCACTCATCGTTGCCCGTCGTGTCCATCACCGGTAACTCCAGCTCCGGTTCCTCGTCTCCCGACTCGCAACTACCTCAGCAGTCTTGATCATCTTCGGCATCTCTGACCGTCTGGACCTCAACACCTCCTATGCCTAGTCCCGGTACTCCTCGCCTCACCATGACCTTGCTCCGAAGTCCTGTAGCCACACAGACAAGTAAACCATCACATAGCACTGCACGAAACAACATAATCAACAATAGCATTAGTAAAAGGTACTCAACCCTGGAATACCCAAAACAAACTCAAACTCTCTAACTCAAGCATCAATTACTCATCACAAACATGGGGATACTTCCACATGGTCTCTCAGGTACATTTCTGTAATTTCGAATAAAAATGGATTATTCGTACAAAAATTTGTTGATTCAATGGAGAACTACGATTTTCAACTCTTCGAATTCGGCCTCTCAACGGAGGATATCCTTTCAAGAAGGATATCCATCAGCGGAAGGTTCACACCTACAACAAACTGGAGAGCCAGAAGAAACGACAGCCCCGGTGGCGCAGGGTCCAATCGATCCATCTTCTGCTGGCTCAACAAGTGCATCACAACCCTTAGCACGGGTGCAAAAAGAACAAGAGCTAGTACATCAGAAGTCTGGAATGATTTCGACAAGAAGTTCAAGATCGACGATGATGGGAATTCAGTGAGGTATGTTTTTTGTAAAATTTATGGTAATGAATTGTCTACAAAATCTTCAGATGGGATAGGTCTCCTGCAATGGCATGCTGCAAGCTGCAAAAGAAGGCAAGGAATACAAATATGCCAGACGCAGCTGCAATATAACCCCGACGACTCGGTACGTACTTGGGAGTACAACCCAGAGGTAGCCCGGGAATCTCTTTGTAGATTAATTGCTTCTCAAGATTTACCTTTAAATTTTGATGAGTCTGATGCTTTTCAAAAATATATTAGGATTGCTCATAACCCTCAATTTAGTGCTATATCTAGGCAAACCATAACTAGAGATTTAATTAAATATTATAATAATTGTCGTGAAAAATTGAAAAAAATATTTCATACATGTGCATTCTCTATTACTTTGACATCAGATATGTGGAGTGGTAGGGCTAGAGAGGATTATATTAGTATTGCTGCTCATTATGTTAATGATGACTGGGTAATGAAAAAAAGAATTATAGGATTTAAATTAATTAATGTTTCGCATACTACTAAAAATATTGCAGAAAGTTTTATTAAAGTTGTAGAAGTTTTTGAGCCTCACGGATAAGATTTTTTCTAAGATAATGCAGCTGCAAACACTAGGGCTATGGAAATTCTAACTCCTTTGTTTAATACTTATGCACAATCTTTCTTACTGTATCAACGTTGTGCTTGTCATATTATTAATCTTATTGTTAAATCTGGTTTAAAAAGATTAAATGCTTGTATTGATTCTTTTAGGGATGCAATTTCATATATTAATTGTTCTAACCAATGAATAGCCGTGTATAAGAGCTTTTGCGTAGCAATGAACATCCGTCCTAGAAAATTTGGTTTAGACATGCCTGTTCGATGAAACTCTACTTACCTTATGCTTAAACATATATTGCCATATAAGATCACCATATATGTTTTCCTTCACACCCAAGGTCATCAATCTCGTAGCTCCTCCAGTAGAACCCAAGTTAGAGACCCTGAACTTACCAAGGACGATTGAGTTGTTGGTGAAAAATATTTTGCTTTTTCACATAAACTACACTTTGTCTTTCTGGAGTATACTATCCAACCTCTCCTCTAATTGTTCATAACATTCTTGAAATTGCCACTCACCTAGAGGCTTTTGAAAATGATCCTATACTAGGGGATGCTGTAGTTGCCATGAAAACTATGTTTTTAAAATATTGGAGGGAAATTTCTATTTTCTATGCATTAGCCTTTATTTTGGATCCTAAGGCTAAACTCCAAGGATTTATAAATGTATTACAACTTTTAAGTGATGCTACCAGTTTAGACTATTGTACATACTATAGAGTAGTTAAGGATAAATTATATGAGGTATATGAGAAATATGAAAATAAGTTTGGATCTGTGCGTTTGAAAAGACCCCCGGTAGCCCCTAGCACCTCTAGAGGGACTATGCAATGGGGCAAGATTTTTGGTTCTTCGTCTAGAGATTCTCGTGCAGGTGCAGGTACACATCAGTCAGGCGACAAAGCACTAGAGACTTATCAAGCTATCTCAATAGTGATAGCGTTAGCTTCGAGCAAGAGTTGAACATCCTCTCATGGTGGCAAACCCAGAAAATAATATATCCAATGCTATCCATATTAGCGCGGGATGTGTTGACTGTTCCTGTCTCTACAGTCTCCTCGGAGTCAGCCTTCAGTCTATCTAGAAGGATAATCGAGGAGCGATGAACAAATCCCTCGAACGAGATGGTCGAAATCCTTCTGACCGTCAAAGACTAGGAACAAGATGAATCAAGACTCCAACATACTACAGATAATAGAGATTTAGAAAAATCCTTTGAGAATTTATATCTAGATAGCAATGAATAGGTTTTTCAATATTTTTCTACACATGTAGTCACTAATGAGCTTTATAGACTGTATCCTTTTTCTTTACCAAGGTTTTCTCAAATTGAGTTTTTACTTGGTAAAGTTTTTAATGAGGCAGTCATCCCATATAATTTAACAAGTTAATAAAGCTCATTATCATTGAAAATAATTATTTTGATGATTAACAATGTCTACAATTTTCTATAATTTTTCTGAATTTTTTTTCTTAAATTTCTAACTTTTTTTTGTAGTTTTTCTTAATTTTCTATAGTTGTTTTGAATTTTTTTCTCTTTTTCCCGACTTAATGGGCCGACCGGGTCGGCACAGCCCATTAAGCTGTAACCGTGCCCGTGCCGGTATAGCACAGTCGCAGGCCGGCACGGCACAACCAGTTTAGACGGGACTTAACGAGCCGTGCCGTCGCCAGGCCCATGCCGCGCTGGCCCAGCCCGGCATGGCCTATTGGACACCTCTAGTGTACGCAACCAGCGTAATGCATAGCGACCACTAACCAGCACGGAACACTACCACAGAGTGGTCGTGGACTCTGCGACCAAAGTGGTCGTGGACGTGGCGACCAGTGTAGCGACCAGTACACATGCATAGCGACCAAGGTGTGCAAGCGTAAGCCAGCAAAGCGACGTGAGGAGTGCAGCGATCAGCTAGGTCAAACGCTAAGACCAGCACAGAAGTGAGCATGCAACCAGCGCAGGACGTACGTGGAAGTAGGCAAGTGATCGCGATGTCGAGTATTTTTTTCACTTTTGACATTATTTGAATGTTTATTTGAAAAAAGGCAGTCATTATGTCGACTTAGCACTACTACAAAAAAATTTATATTAGACCTCTCATCACAGACAGTTGACCAAAATATCAATGTTAAATGTAATCATAGTCAGTTTAGATTGAAAAACCGTTCTTATACTCGTTGAAAAGCTAACGACGAGTCCGATCTAAAAAATGACCCGCTTGCACCAGTTGCCCTCTAAGACCCCAAAATCGTCTATCTTTAGCTTCAAATTTGTGTCACAAGTTTTCAATTTCTGTTTTGCCAAAATTTTTGATCTTCCGTTTGGAAATTGAGGTTTGCCTCAACTGCAAAGTTATAGATCTCATCGAAACCTTTTAAACAAGGATATATAAGCCATATAGAACTTTGCTATTTTATCTTTTAAGACTATCTGTTTACATTGCACTGGTGTATACATATATTATCTTCAATAATTATGTATCACAGACGATTTATGGTTCAAACCATCTGTGATAATTACGTATCACGGACGGTTTGTGGTTCAAACCGTCTGTGATAATTATATATCCCTAATCCAATCTCAGTCAATTGAAACCTAGCAATCCCCACTCCACAGATTGTAGCACCCATTCCGCCAAAAATTTTCCCACTCCTGCATCTCCCTCCCCTATACATACTCACCCATGGTCTCGTTGCTCCCTCACCCTCATCCTCTTTACGTCTCCTAGTGCCACAACTATCGCCTTCCTAAAGTGCAGTAGATCGACGAGCTTGTTGTCTCACTCTCACTGCCATCGCCACTTTTCATCGAGGTCTACGAATTTGGACAAGATTGTGGTACATCAGCGTTCAAATTTTCGACGAAATCTCTCCACACCGTCCTCCTCCTCGACCCCGACCCTGGTGACCCTTACAAAGTATATGGCACACAAGTCTACAGACAGCAAGGCGCCACAGAAGCAGCTAGCTACCAAGACAGCGCTCAAGTCAACGCTAGCGATGACGAGATCAAATACAACTCATCCATTGCTTCTTCTATGTTCTTGCATGCCATGTTTAAGAGTTGGGTTCGTAGTATTAGGAAATTTGTCTTGCTATGTTCTTGCTGTGTTAGACAAGTAACCTGCTCGTTATCGTGTTATGCTATAATAGTGGATTCTAATCTTAATGAAAATGGAATGTGCTGTTATATTTGCTGTTGTGTTGTATTTAACACAGAAGTTTCATAAAACATCTGTGATAACCACCGATTATCCATGACATATAAATTCGGACGGTTGAGAATGATAATTCTGAACCATCTATAATATGTAGTAGTGTAGCAGAAATGTCGCTTCTGACACATGGCCACGTTGCGGCAGCACGAATGCTACACGGCTACCGTGCGGCAGAGGGGCTGCAACACAGCCACCATGCAGCACACCATTAGTAGGGTAATTAGCGCCAATCTAATCCTAATTAGCGATTTCATTTAGGTGTATTTCTTGATTATTTTTACATATAGCAAATGAGCTCAGAAAATTATGCAATTTTATGTGCAATCTTTCAACATATCGTACTTGATTGTGTAATTTTTTTCATAATTTTTTCATACTATTCGTAAGAATTTTGTAATGTACCTAATTGTGTAATTTTTGAAGAATTTTGTGTGCTCTAAATTGTCTCAAAAATTAAAGGTTTAGTTCTCAGAAAATTAGATTTAACTTTTTTGAAATTAGGGTTTCATCATTTTATGTGACTTGGAATGTGGAAAGTTTAGTACGATATGAATACTCTATGTTCACATGAAATGATGAAGCCCTAATTTTTGCTAGGCTTCTATAGAAATATGTCAACAATTATGCTACGGGTAAAATGAAATAGACATGCACCCTGAGTGATGTGGCGATATGCACCTGCAACGAGCCGAAGCTCATGCCAAGCCGTGCCCACATGTGTAGAAGGCGTGTGTGCAAATGAGGTAGGTGTCAAAGCTGTACATCTTTGAGCACTACGACATGCAACACCTTTTCAGCACGTGGAGTGCATAGTTTCACTTCTACGACTTGAACATGAACTACAAGGATCTTTGGCTGGACATGGTGAAATGGACCCCCAACTACACCTGAGACTACCCCAATCGGTGTTGGGACACAGTTAGGGATGGAAACAGATCGAATACGAATCGAATAGTCACAAATATGAATATGAATCCATAATTTTAAAATGAAGACAAATTCAAACATTCTCAAATACGAATTGAATGTTGTAATGAATACGAATTCGAATTGAAAATGTACTTAATTCGATCGAATACGAATATCCTAAAATTTTTGTAATAAATCTCAGTAGAACAAATTTATGTAACATGACTACACATCTACATGAGCTAGCAATGTAGTTGATATAGTTGGAAATTATGCAAAGTAATTTTCAATTCTTACTTGTGAATCTTGGTTCATTAGAAAATCGTTTCCTACAATCAATCCCAGGGAGGTCGCCAGGGATGGAAATAGATCAAATACAAATTGAATAGTCTCAAATATGAATACAAACATTCTCAAATATAAATATGAACATTCTCAAATACGGATATGAACATTCTCGAATACGGATACGAACATTCTCGAATACAAATATGAACATTCTTGATTATAGATTTTGCTTGCCACATTTGCGTTTTCTCGGATACGAATATCAGATAAAATGGATTATCATTTACTATTTCCCATCCCTAAACATGGGGCAGTATCGCGAGCTGGTAAGAACTGGTTACAGTATATTCCCCTTGCATTTCTCTTCGAAAGCACTTCTAACTACCTCTCCAATCTACCCGTAGTCTTTGGATCTATTATGCGCGTTTCGCAAATGGATCAACCAAGAGATCCACCCACACGACCAGTGGTATCTCGTTTGTGAGGAGTGGAATGCTGAGACGGGCCGCAAGAGGAGGGAGGAGTGGTGGCGCAACGAAGAGCATAGCAAGTGTATCTGGTGAAAGGTGCAAGCTCATTTAAAGGCGTGTAGGCACAGAGAGCACGAGGCATGCGAGAAGGAGCGTGAGAGAAAGCACAAAAGGACAGCCAAGGCCATGGTAGCTGGCAAGGACTGCAACGCCGATCTCGAAAGGAAGGGCAATGGCCTCGGTCCACACAGTAAATCAGGCAATTCTATTATAGCCCTAGTCATACCTACCATATTTTTCATATCTTGTAAAGGTTTATGTTTGTACATGGTCTGGATGCTTATAGCGCTCTGTGCTTTAGTAGTAGCGATGTTGATAAAACTTGAAAGATTCATGTATGAATGATTTATGTAACATGCAAAGTGATAGTTTTGGGGTTGTTATTCCATGCATAATTGAAAAAATTTTACCATGAAACCCTAACGCAAACGGCCACCCGAAGCGATAGAGCAACATAAAGTACTCATGTCAACTAAACTTCCTACATTCCATGTCACATAAAATGATGAAAACCAAATTTCAAAAACTAAAATCCAATTTTTCGAGACATAAACCCTTGATTTTTGATACAATTCAGAGCACATAAAATTCTTGAAAAATTACACAATTAGGTTGACCATACAAGGATTCTAAAAAAAATCATAAATTTTGGAGATCATTTGCGACATTAAAAAATTCCTACAAACAATCTTCTTCAATGAATTCTTTAGTGAAATTTAAGTTGGGTAAAATTACAAAAAAAAAATACAATCATGCACGCTACATTGGGTGGCTACACATAAAATTTCGTAATTTTTGGAGCTCATTCTCTTTATCTACGAAATTGAACAAGCAGTGCTCCTAAACGATATCCCTAATTATGATTAGATTAGTGCTAATTACTCCACTAATCGTGTGCTGCATGGTGGCCGTGCGGCAGCCCCTCTGCCGCATGGTGGCCGTGCGGTGGCAGAGGCCTTGTGTTGACCCTAGGGTTGCCGCACAACCACCGTGTGTCAGAAATGACATTTTGCTAATTTGGCCAACGACTGTCATTCTTATAAATTTGGATTTAAATAACGTCAAAAGTGCCAAAAAATCTCTGTCGGGACCCCGGATTTTCGAACCCGGAACCTCTATGTATTACAGCACTAGTCCCAGATCAAAGCTAGTGCACACAGTCAAACAGTGATGATTACATAACCAACAACGCTTTATTACAATAATAGAGAGTACCGACCGAAAGGTCTCATTATTACAATTGAGATTTCAAGACCTCACACACTCACAAAACACAGCGGAAGCAAAAGATAAATCCAGCGGAGACCCATCAATACGCCACAGACAATTGACTGGGGTAGCGCAGCCTAGTACTCCAGGAAGCCTTCGTCGAATCCACACGTGAAGTAGTCGTAATCTCCCTCTTGAGCTTCATATTCCTCTGAGTATTATTTTTGAGTGCAACATGTGAGTACATAAAGTACTCCGCAAGTCATGGGAAAATGCAGTAGATGCAAGGCTTAACAAAGGAGGGCTATATGGTTCTTTTGCACAAGGCAATATTTTATTTCAAATACCATTAAATATTTTCAAAGGAATTAATTTAATAAAGTAATTTTTTTAACAGAAACTAACAATAATTTTATAGTGAAGGTTCTATCCACCAACACTAGTTAACTGGCTCTAACCGCCAATGTTCAGGTCTACGGTTTCCATCCACCCACACTGGCTCCATTCGCCAGGACACACTTCCGAGAGTTCCAACCACTCCCGGGTTCTCAAAACTTTTAGTTTGAAAGAAAATCAAAACCAAACATCTACCATGTGAATGCATTCCTAGCCCACCCTTGACCGTGGGCACGGCTATTCGAATAGTTTAACACTCTGCAGAGGTTGTACAACTTTACCCCAAGAGATAAATTATCCTAATAGTCGCCATGTTTCCTTTGGCATGAGACCCAGATAAAATATCACAAAGCCTTTACCTCAATCTAGTCTAGCTGACACCACCCGCTGAGGTTTCACCACTGAAGGGTTAAATCCACCCAGTCAGAAGCCCCCTCTTGCGCCATATGAGTACAGTAAATCCATGTCCCTCACTGTGAATAACCAGTAAATCCCTGGCACCCACTTTCCACTGGTGGCACCTAAACTAGACTATCGTAAGTTAATTAGCTAGGTCATACCCATATAGACTTGGGGTTGTACGGTAGTGCTCAGTCTGGACAATCACAAGCGTCGGTCCTTAATTGACTAGGGCAGAACATACACTTTACAAGATCTCGTGCTAACCGCACCAATCCAATCTAACCATCCGCCCTGGTCTAAAACAATTTTCACATTTTATTTTATTTAAAAAAATAGTGGCAACTCCAATCGCCACTAATTTCTAAATACAAAGGCTAGTTCGATGAAATATAGTTTCCCATTCCAAGGCTACAAAAGTTAAATAGCACGACTAAGCATTTTTCTACCGTTCTAATATTTAGCAAAGAATTATAATACTCTCATTATTGAGACAAAGGAAATCCTAAGGTTACAAAGGTACATGGCATTCAACTTCAATCGAGGGCATAACAATATTTGGATTAACTAATACCTTAATACAGAAATTATTGTTTTATGTAAATAGCAATGCAATTAAATTTAAAAAAATAAAAAACATTTCTCAAACATAGGTACAAAATGATCAAAGGAGACTTGCCTTCTTGCACGCTGTCTGGTCCTTCTTGCTGTGGATCGGGAAATTCTTCGACAACGTCGGGTTCTACGCGCAAAACGATAAAACAAACGAATAAATAAATACAAATAAAATCACAAAAATATAATATATATACTGGAAGAAATATTAATATTTTAGATGAATTTAGGAGAAAGAATCAACAGATTCGGAGTTTGGACGACAAAGAACGAGCCATCGGAAGATCGGTTGGAAAGGAATTTACTGGAAAGTATCAAACGAAGGTATAGTTTTTGAGATCTTCTTTTTGGCTAGATTTCTGGTTTGATAGAGTGCAACACAAGTGGGAAATGAGGAGAGGAGGTTGAGGTTCAATTTATAGGTGAAGAGGAGCAAAGGAATTGAATGACGAAGTAAGGCTTGGAGTAAAAGAAATGTCGGTTTCAACTTTGCATGCAAGAAACTGAAAAACTGAAATTTTAATGATTAAAACTGAAATAGAAATGATGTTTGGCAATGAATAAAGGTGTTCTTGCTGCATGCCAATTAATTTGGTGGATGGAATTAATTTTGTTTGTGTGCATGCATGGCTCACGGTCGATTAGCTGAAGAACAGAGTGTTTGCTGGTCTAACGCGGGGAGGTGAATAGCAAAGGTAGGAAGAAGAAATATTAGGCTAAAAGAGAATAGCCCAAATGCTTGAAAATAATCTATGGCACTGGGTGGTGAGAACTTTGGAGTTAAACGAGCTTAAACAAAAGAAAACTTTGGCCTCGGAGGGAAATCTCATTATTCCTTTTTATTTTTAGAAAAAGTGAAGTGCCAAGAAAAATATTTGGATTTAGAAAAATTGAATCGATTTGATGGAGATTTTACAAAGTTTAAATTTGAATTTTGGAAGTGCACAGAAAATTTGGAATGGAACTGAGGCTTTGAAAATGAACTAGGTATTGGAATTTAAAATTTAGATTTTTAAATATCAAATAAATTTCAAATATTTAAAAGGATGGCATAAATGGATATTTTGGAATTTTTGATGAATTTAGAAATTTGAACGGCTCAATTTGGAGTTAAAACGAATAAATACGGGCTTCAGTAGTTAAAAAAATAGAAAAGGAAAAACGCTGTTTTCTGAAATTAATTTTAAACCGAAAAAATACATTTATGACGTCAGCATGATGTCAGTCTTGTGATTTTTTTAAAATCAGTTAAGAGACTGACATGTGGGCCCGGTCTACGGTGGACTGAGTCCATGGACCCGGAAGTGCTGAGGTGGCGGGCTGGTTGACGGGGCGTGAGGTGGTGCTGCGGTGGCGGGTTGAGGTGCACGTGGTGGCTAGATGGCACCCACGTCGGCTGCCACGTGGGCGCGGCTAGCTGACGTGGCACACCGACCGATGGTGGCGCACGGAGCGGCGATCGGCGAGGGCTTGGAAAGGTAGAGGCGAGCTCGGGGAGTGCGGAGGTACCGTCGGAGGGGCCGGCGGGCGGTCGGAGAGGACTGGCGACGACAAGGAGCGGCGGCGGGGAAAGACGATCGGTGGCGGGGGTCTTCGGTAGAGGAGGAGCTCGGGGAAGCGGTGGCCGAGATGCGCCTTGCTTCATTGGTGCTCAGAGTGACGGCGGCGCGGCACGAGGAGGCTCGAGGCGGTGGCGATTGCTCGCCGGAGCTTCGGCGGCGAAGGAGAGGGAAGGCGCACGGGGCGGCGGTGCTATGGACGAGCTCAAGTGCAATTGAGAGAGGGGAATAGTAGGTGTGGTCTCATGGTTGGCGGAGAGGCTTTATATAGAGGGGGAGGAGTAACGGACGAGTAATTACTTGCCGGAGTTCAAAACGGCTCCACGCACGGTTTGATCAATTCGTGGGGTAACGAAGAGGGGATGTGGGCGGTTCGGGTGCGGCGGGAGTGGGGGATATTATTGCGCAAATGTGCGGGAGGAACGGTGGAAGGAAAACCGAAGTTTCAAAGCTTCGGTTATGCCATTAATGGCGGCGGCGACGACAGTTTGAGGAAGAAGGAGGTGGGGGAAGGGACGACCTGACAGGCGGGCCCCGCGTGTCAGTGAGAGAGAGAGAAGGGAGGGGTATGGGCGGTCGGATTTGCGACAAGTGGCGATGGGAAGATTTTGGCCGTTGGATTTGAATAAAGGGTTAAGTTATGTTGGAGGGTTGAGATTAGATCGGAGAAAATGATGGATTAAATCCGGGCGCGACACGTGTCGGCCTGAGAATAACCCGGATTTGATTTTCGGATTTAATTTTCAAAAAATAACAGATAATTTTATAAATTCTTAGGAAATAGTAAATAATGTCTAAAAATTCCAGAAAATTCATAGAATATTTCTGGGGCTATTTTAGACTTAGAAAAAATATTTTTAAATTCGAATTTGCTTTTAATAATTTTATAAAATACTTTTTAACTTTTAAAATTGATTTTTAATTCCATAAA
Organism: Dendrocalamus latiflorus; assembly: GCA_017311315.1. Taxonomy (NCBI): domain Eukaryota; kingdom Viridiplantae; phylum Streptophyta; class Magnoliopsida; order Poales; family Poaceae; genus Dendrocalamus; species Dendrocalamus latiflorus. Next base: position 9,495,878 of record CM029677.1, read on the forward strand.
TTTCTCAAAAATTCTATAAAATGTTTTAGACTTTCTAAAAATATTTCAAACTTACATTTTGTATTTTAAATTATTTCAAAAATATTTTTTATCTTTGAAATTGATTTTAAAATACTAGGAAATTCTCAGAAATTGCTATAATTTCGAGAAAGCTTGGAAAAAACAAAATAAACTCTTTTTGGGTTTAATACAATATTTAAAATATATTTTCTTGCTCTTTAGCTTTGAAAGAAAATCCAAATAACTCCAAATAATACTAAGAAAATCACAGCAAATCCAAATAAAATTCAAATACTTTAAAGTAATTATTTTTAAATTAAATTTTTACAGAAAGCAAATTTTTGGGATGTTACACTCTCACAATTAATAATAATTTCATTTCAAGGTCAGAGGAAGCAATTGCTGCTCGTAATGCCAAACCTATCGATTGTCCAACATGTCCTAAGCTTTCAAAAGAAATTGTTTGTCTCGAGGCCTCACTTCAAAATTTTGCTCATGGTGAGGAAAAGCTTGATATGATTTTGGACTCCTCTAAGGTTTGTTACAATAAAGAGAGGTTAGGTTTTGAGAAAGGAAAACATGGTGTTGGTCCGTTAATGCTCCCTAATGATGGTCCAATTAAATTTGTTGATAGTACTAGTAAAAGCAATTATGTTGGCTCTATTGTCAAACCCAAAGAGACTGCCGTTCAGGCGGTTCCAAAGGGTGGAGGCAAGCAAGCTAAGTCTCCGGTTGCTGTTCCCAAAGCTCAACTGATGAGGCCAGTTTATCATTGTGATTCCTATAATAGAAAGGGTCATCTATTTGATTTTGTTATGACACAATTTCGCTAATCATTTTTATGACAATAATCTATTTTACACTGTTGATCTACTGCACGGGTACAATTTCCAAGCACCCGACTACCCTCATGGTCGAACTCATGTCTTTCAGCATTTTGTTGAAACTCCACGAATTCTAAGCCATGCTGGTCGGTAACTCATATTGAACAGCAGCACCTGTCATCCCTCTATTCCTAAGATCAAGCCTGAGTCCCCCAAAGTTGGTTTTCAAACTTCTACTAAAGTGAAACAAATGTGCATTCCTAAAACTGAATTGATTGCTTTTGAGGAATTCAAGAAGATTATGCTTAATTCACCTTCTAATAGTAAGTACGTAGTTGTCAAGGGTTTTTTTGTTTGTAAATAGATTTTGCATGCATGTTTATTTCATTTGCATTATCTTTATTATGATGTTTGCATTTCTGTATTGTGTCTGCGTTATTTATATTGCTTTTCTATTCGTTTGTTTTTGTAGGATCAAGTATGGCGACTAGAATGGGCGAATAAGAGCCCAAATTAATTCCGAGACATTTGAAAATATTTTCCTTTCAGTGGAAGCAAAACTCTTCACTCCAATAGCTATGGAAACTAAGATCAGAGACAAATAATCATACGAAAAAATCTAATCAAAATGGAACAAAATGTGCTTTGAAAACCGCCAACAGTCTGACCCCTACATACATAGCAGTCTGACATCCATGAAGGGGAGATCTAACCTCCAGGCCGGTCACACCTCTATTTCAATGGTGGTCAAACCACTATAAATAGTCAAATCAAGGAATGCTACAGTTAACCCCAGTCAGACCGCAGCTATAGTAAATTCAGGAATAAATAGTATTTCAGTGCTATTTTAAATCTGAAAATCCATGTAACTTTTGATCGGCTAATCCAAATGACTTAAGCTTTATATGCACCTACTCTAGGATGTCATGAACCTATTCCAATCAATGATAAAGAAAAACGTTGCTAAAGTTTCAACCTTTTTCCATTCGAATGAAAGGTGTACCAACACAGGTCAAAAGAGGGAAATCTCAATCTGCTCTTGCTCGTGAGCTCTTGATGAACAAGATGTTCCAAAATAGGTTCTTACATATCATAACAAGATAAATCATAGTACGAACTCAAGCCAAAACACCCATAACGCCAAAACTCCAAAATCACCCCTTCTTGAGCCAAAACCGAGCAAACACAAAAACTTGCAAGTACAAGTGTCTAGATGGATGAGATCTGGTCTCCAAGATACATCTTTGTGACTTGCACATTCTTGGCACACAGCAAGATCAAGAGGAGAAGAGGAAACACCAAAAACTATGCCAAATCAAGATTTTATCACTTGGGCATAAGAAGAAAATATTGGACGAATTGTAATCTCTATTAATACTTGGAGATGAATATTTGCAGCCACTCCATGCCACATATCAAGCCTAAGAACGACAAAAAGCTCAGCTACAAGAGCCTTTCACATCTCCCACAAAGTTCTCTCCAAGAACCCTAGCCCCTCTCTCTACTTTGCATGGATGGCTTAACCCTAAACCACCCTCTCCACCCTTTTATAGCAGAGGCATATGAGAAACCCTAACTAGCGCCTCTAGTTATGTTTCATCTACTTACATGGGCTAACCCATTCATCCAACACAATTTTGGGTTTCACACTTACACAAACACGCTTCTCAAAACGTACACACCCATTAACTCATTAGTGATTAAATACTTAATAAACTTCATATTTTAGCACAACCAAGACCTAAACCACTTAGGCCATGCCGTAACTTTGCACACCGCCACTTTTCTGTATTGAGCAATTTACTAAAATGCCCCTCTACCAGCTTCCACGCAGTTTCCCACTTCCTTTGTCACGAAGCATCGCCCATACTTCACCATCTGCCATGTGGCCCCAATTACTTATCGCCAAGCTCTCACGCGTCCGAATCCCATTGAATCGTCCTCTCTTGTAAATGATCCAAGTCACTTGGCCTACCACATGCTTCTCTTCGTGCATGACAGCCCTTGGCTTCCATGACCACACAATTCGTCGGCTACTCCCTGAGCCTAGTCCTGATCCACCTTGCCATTGCCCGTCATGTCCAACACCGGTAGCTCCCACTTTGGTTCCTCATCATCCTAGCTTGTAACCACTCCACGAGCCTCAGACATCTTCAGTATCTCCCCGACCGTTCTAGACCTCAGCAATACCCTGCGCCTAATCCTGGTCCTTCTATGCCTCACCATGACCTAGCTCCGAAGTCCTATAACTAACAATAACAAGCAAACCGTCACGTAGCATCGCACAATACACAAATTCATCAAGTAAAGATTACATCGCAAAAGAGTAATAGTCAAAGCTCACATCTAAATGCCTAGTTTACAATGCAATGCCATGTATACATGATGCAAAAAGGAAGTAAAACTTAAAACTCCCCTATCTACAAGAATTACTTATAAATGAAAAATAAGAGCTAAAAGCAAGAAAAGTAAAACTCTTGCAAGATTGAAAACCTCTCCACCATATGGTCTCTAGCCCAAGGAACACACGCACTGCTGAGGAGCGAATTTATCAGACTAGCCACCCCACTACTAGAAGCTAGTAAAAGAAGAAGCAAACTCAAGCTAGATAGGGCAAGAGATCTTAGAGATCCTAGTGAAGAAGAGAAGTGCCTAAAAATACACAAGACAGAAGGCATGACCCTCAACACCTTAAACTGACCTAAAAACCATAACACTCCCAAATGCTATGCAATGCTGAATATGGAAATAGAAAATTGACAAAGCACAAGCAAGAACCTACGTCACACTGCTTGATAGTGTGATGTAGTCGAGGTAGTCGAAGCTGAGCCAAGTTGCATCCCAAGATTGTTAGCCATCACTAGATGCCGAAATGAGAAAGAGGAAGACATAGAAGCTCTAGAACTAATGGGTATGACCACTTCCCTGGTATTCTGCTATAATATTGCACACTTGATCTTCTATCTCTCATGTAAAGCCTATATCACTAGACAAGAAGTCGTCTGTACCTTGGAACTGGGGTTAGTGAAGAATGACATGCAAATCCACTTACAGGACATATGACAAACAAGAATGCTATAATCTAAGGTAAGAGATAGGAAATATACATTCAATACTCACATAAGCATAAGCAAACAATTTTAAGCATCAACAAAAATGTATATAGCATGGCAATGTGCAAAACACAAACACTACATGCTAGAGAAATAGATCAAACTCTCTTTATATCTATGGTCAAGAACGAAACAAATGAGCAACAAAGCACATAGCATAGCAAGCATACAATCAAGAACAAAGAATGCAAGAAATGCTATGGCAATGCTTATGTATTCATAATTAGCAATACCACTTGTATCATCAACATCATGTAAGTATAAACTATGTCTAAAATATGCTAACATGGATCAAGAGTTAGTTATGCTAACATGGATATCTAATGGATACATAAATACTTAGAGTAAAATATCACAAAAACATGATGGTGAATATATCAAGATAACACATGCTCATGATGAAATGCCAAGCTCAAGCATATATGACAATCACGATTAGAGTTATAGCCTATGCACATATGAGCATGATCAAGCATAACATATCAAATGCTGAAACTATGATAGCACATGGCAATATGACAAGGCTCATGCATCCACAATTGGTATATCACAATACCAAGTATATAGAAAATATGAGATAGAATAATTCATGCAAATACATGGTACAATGACACCAAGCATGCACATTAATACATGAAACATAAGCAAGAGCATGATACATAACATTGCAAGAATAGTATATGCTCATGAAGATAAAGGCCATATATCCACAAGACATGAATAATTAACAAGTACATGCATATACAAGCAAAATATGCATAAAGGCATGACAAGAATCGACCATAAGTGATACATGTCAATATGATACATGTGAACACATGTATAAGCACAACATGTCAATTATGATCAAACATGAATATAAGGGCATAAAGTATAAGATAGCTCACAAATAGATAAAAAGGCCAAATGTGAACGCACATACCTCTTGGAGGCCATAAGAGGGAGTGGAGAACAATCTAGTGTTCCAATCATGTAATGAAGCAAAAGACCGTAACTCAATCAATCACATATTCTTCATCCCACACCTCGGTACCTACACATGAGAAGAACAAAGTGCCTGAATCTTGGATCCCAAAGGGTTAGTAAGCAAGTACTTAGAAATCTAAAACTTAGACACACCAACACTAAAGGTATGCGAGTAAGTATGATGCAATGGGTGGTTCATACAAGAAGATCCACTCTTGGAGGCACGACACAAGTGGACAACTCGATGAGAAAAATGAATGCCATCTTTGAAAAAGCGGCGAATGCCTCACTTGAAAGCATCAAGGTGAGAACCAATAGGAGTACCAAAATAACTCACAACTCCTCGCCGTGGGTGCACACCTTGATGGAGAAAATGAGGTCCACCACATGAGAAACAGTGAAAATCCTTTCTTGGGACAGCACGTCAATAACAACCATAATCATGAGAATCAAATCCACAACTCCATCCAGTACCACTAGAAAAGGTGTCAAAAAAAACCATCAACAAAGCGAGCCTCCATGCGAGACTCACGAGTGTTCATGTCATGAGAAAAGCTAAGCACACTTGAAGACTTAGAAGCATGGATTCGTCTCATGCGTTTGGCATGTTGAAAGAAAAAGTCTACATGATGTCCATCCTTTCCACAAATGTGCAATGGTTAAAGTTCTACTAGAAGACACGATCCGAGAGGACAAAGCACCATCCTTACTCAAAATAGAAGTATCTTGGGACAAATATGAAGACCATGTGTCGGCGCTAGGTCCACACAAGCTATGAGATGCGCGATGTGTATTTCTAAAAGCTCAACAACAAACTTGACGCTCGTGCTTGACTCGGCGAAACTAAAACTCAACAATGTGTCCATCCATCTTACAAAAGGTGCAATAATACTTCTCTTTGAGAGATGAAGTGGTATCATGTGAGGAAGAAGCACTCTTATTTTTAGAATTCCCTTAGACAACATTGGAAGAGCCACAAGAAGCATCAAAAGTCAAGTAAGACCTATCAAAAGCAGTAGCACAAGCACCAACATCAAGTGACTCAAGAGAAGTATGAAAATAATCTAAATCCAATTGCAAAGAAGTAATATCAACTTTTAAAAAATTAATATCATATTGAAAAGCAACACAAGAGTCACAAGACTGGGCACTCATATCATTGCACACTCTCTTCAAATAATCAAACTCATTCTTTAAGACAATGCAAGATGTGTAAGAGATTGAAAATACATTGATAATGTGCATGCAATGCAAAGCATCAGTCTCATTTAATAAGTTAGCACAATTCTTGCAATAAAGTAAATCATCATCAAGAAATTTCTTAATTTCTAAATACATGCTATGAGGACTAGACTTAAGCGCATCAATTTCAGCCCTAGCGTAATCTAATTGCTCAAGACAATTGAGCAAGTTCAAATTTAATTTTTTTTATTTTTAGCTCTAGCAAATTCAAGTTGTTCTACACTATGGAATGAACCAATTTTAACTTCTCAATTTCAGCAAACATACTAGAACAAGAATTATATTCATTCCTAGCTAAATATCTAAAATTGGCTAATTCAAACTTACCAAAATCAAGCTCATGATATAAGGTAACACAAGAATCGCAAGGCATAAAGCATTTGATTTAAGCAATTCATTTTTCAGATTTTAAGCATGTAAGATAAGTTCTTAATTTATAATTATTCATAAGTAATGACTCACAAGACTCACATGGTAAAAACAATTTCCACCTAGCTACTTCATCAAGCAAATCATTCTTTTCATTCCCTAGAATCCCCATCTCTAATTTAAGAGCATGTAATTTTGAGATGAGTTTCTCTTTACTCACCATTCTTAGCTTGAGTCGACCATAAACTTTGGAGAATTTCTCATAGTCATCCTGCATGGTCGCTCCGCCCAAGCCATCGGGATCTGTCGTAGGGGTGGCCCCCACCTAAGCTCAGCAGGCCTGTTAGGAGGTTATAAAAACCAGAGTAACACGTGTAATGACATAAGTGCCCCTAATGGGGATGTATGGATGTAAGGGCATAACTGTAAAAGTATACCCCATGTGAATATATATATCAAGATGAGGGGGAGGGTGAGACAGAACACTCCCACCTCTCCACTACCATCTCTCTCTGTTTGGTATGTAGCCACAACAGTTGGCGCCGTCCGTGGGGAGGACAGGAGCAAGCCTGAAGACCGAAGAAGAAGGATGGCACCGAAAAAAGCTTCGTCGGCGGCGGCGAAGGGAAAGAAGACGGCTGGATCGGCCGCTCGCCTATCATATGGCTCAACGCACAGACAGATCAAATTCGCAGCGATTCGGCTGCCCAAGATTTGGAAAGAAGAACCGTCGGGGCCTAGAGGGCCGTGCCGGGTAGGTGGCCAAGCAGAGCACAACGCCTCCACGCCTTCAACACGCGTCCAACTTCCCGGGGAACGAGGCGAACGGCCGCGGTCACGCAACCGCTCACATCCCACGATGCACCAGTCGTGAGTCGCCACGTGTCCCACCTGCAGAATGGCAGACTGCACGACGCGACAGCCTGACTTCTGCCAGGCCAGGCGTCGGCGTGATTCCAGCCGCCATTAAAAGCGCACTACCAGACTGCAAGGTCACAACAGCCCCGGAGCGCAACCATACCGGCGCCAAGCTCCAATCTCAGCGCAGGGACGGAGCGCGCGCGTCTACTTCGAGCTAGGCGCCAGCCTCCGCTGCCACCCGTTCGAAGGGTAGGGGACGGAGCGCGCGCGCGTCTACTTCGAGCTAGGCGCCAGCCTCCGCTGCCACCCGTTCGAAGGGTAGGGGATGGAGCGCGCGCGTCTACTTCGAGCTAGGCGCCAGCCTCCGCTGCCACCCGTTCAAAGGGTAGGGGACGGAGCGCGCGCGTCTACTTCGACCTAGGCGCCAGCCTCCGCTGCCACCCGTTCGAAGGGTAGGGGACGGAGCGCGCGCGCCTCGGCTTCGACTTAGGCGCCAGCCTCCGCTGCCACCCATTCGAAGGGTAGGGGACGGAGCGCGCGCGCGTCTACTTCGAGTTAGGCGCCAACCTCCGCTGCCACCCGTTCGAAGGGTAGGGGACAGAGCGCGCGCGCCTCGGCTTCGACTTAGGTGCCAGCCTCCGCTGCCACCCGTTCGAAGGGTAGGGGACGGAGCGCGCGCGCCTCGGCTTTGACTTAGGCGCCAGCCTCCGCTGCCACCCGTTCGAAGGGTAGGGGACGGAGCGCGCGCGCGTCTACTTCGAGCTAGGCGCCAGCCTCCGCTGCCACCCGTTCGAAGGGTAGGGAACGGAGCGCGCGCGCCTCGGCTTCGACTTAGGCGCCAGCCTCCGCTGCCACCCGTTCGAAGGGTAGGGGACGGAGCGCGCGCGCGTCTACTTCGAGCTAGGCGCCAGCCTCCGCTGCCACCCGTTCGAAGGGTAGGGGACGGAGCGCGCGCGCCTCGGCTTCGACTTAGGCGCCAGCCTCCGCTGCCACCCGTTCGAAGGCTAGGGGACGGAGCGCGCGCGCCTCGGCTTCGAGCTAGGCGCCAGCCTCCGTGGCCACCCGTTGGAAGGGTAGAGGATGGAGCGCGCGCGCCTTGGCTTCGACTTAGGCGCGCATCTTGATATGTGTTCATCTATAATTGTTTGAACAAGAGAGAAGTTGGAAATAAGGTTTTGAATGATGACATAAATGTGAGGAAGAATAAGGGATAAGCAAAGAATGAGAGGTAAGAATAAGCAAAACTTCTTGAAATTACTGTTTAGAAAAATAAGTCCTTAGGGTCTGACCATTCTATTCTACCTACGCTCACATCTTAGAGTCGTCATGGCTCTGATACCATCTCTGTCGTATCCCCGAGCAACAACTCTTGGATCCTCTGTGTAAATCACACTAGTTCAGGATCAAATAGTGCACACAGTGGACAATAAAGATAAATATCAATCATAACGAAATTTATTAACTAAATATGGGCAGAATTGCCAAAGTTTACATCCACGGCCAATAGGCCAAATTTAAAAATAAGCAGCGGAAGAAAAACACCGAAGCGAAAGAACCCACTAAGCCTGCCCACAGGTAAACGACAGTAAGATGCGGCCTACTCGTCCGAATATTCACTGTAGTCGAAGTCATCTTCCTCTGTGTGAAGATAGCAAGGTAAGTACAAACTTGTACTCCGCAAGTCACATAGAGAATGCAACGTAGTGATAAAGGCAACAAAGGAAGGCTTATAGGGTTAGTTTGATCATAAAACAGTATTTAAAGAAATACAGTAAATAGATCAAAATTGCTAAATTTAGTACAATAAGTAAAAATAGTAATTGTTATGAAATTAATACCGTTAGTGCAGGCTCTGACCAAACACTAACCTAACCACTGGCATCCTACCCGGACCATCTTTTCCAAATGATCTCGTATGAATTCCATCCATCCATACGCTTTCAATCTCTCATGGATTCCATCCATCAATAAACAGTTTGTAAAACTATTTTGAAAAACAAAGTCTAATCCATGAAAAACTTTACTCAGCATGCCCATGACCGTGGGCACGGCTATCCAGGATAGATTATACACTCTGCAGAGGTTGTACAGCTTTACCCACAAGACATGATCATCCCATATTGCCACACGATTAACACACTTCCTTAGGTGTGCGGTGGAGAGATCATAACAAGGCCTTTACAATGCAAAGCCTTCAACCTGGCCAAGCCAACACTAAAGTTTCACCCCAGTAAGGAATCCACCAGACCAGGACCCCCTCTTGAGCTAAGTGAGACTTCTCATGGCCTACGCCAGCTCACTTTCAACCTACGACATGACTCCGGTTGGGACCCGCAAATTAGTCAGCCAGGACTGTCCAATACCAGCCTTGTGGAGTACGATAGGGCTTTGCAATAGTAGCTCACAGACCGGTCCTTAATTGATTTAGACTCAACCACATACCCCTGTGCCCGACAATCAACACTTTGTCTCTGAACAACAGTGCATGCCTGCACCCACCAACTAACCATTTTCTTAAGTCTAAACCAGATTTTATATTTAATTTCAAAATATTTCATAATCCTTCTTGACTCACCGAAGTCAAGAATACATTTGAAAAACTTATCATTTTATGTGAAAAGGTTATCCCAAAACAAAGATTATGTCTAAGCAGGTCTAAGCATTTGATATAAAATTCTCTAGTCCATACTAGTGTACTAACTAGAGTTTTATTCTATAATGACAAGGTATAATGTTGCACAAGATCAAAAGTGTCACAGGATGGAAAGCCTTAATCCTGGATGAAAAGTCTCAATCATGGGTGGAAAGTCTTAATCATAAATAGAAAGTTTCAATCATAGAGTTTGGGCACCATAGATGGTGTCCCATTTCAGCGTCATATAAATAATAAGGACACCATGGTGCCCAGGCAGCATGATTTTAAATGTATCAATTCCATCTAAATTCAGGTATATTTTGAAAATATCTGTTTTAGGGTATGTACTCATCTATCACAATTCAAATGAAACTTATAAGTATGAAAAAAATATACTCAAATTCAAAGTTTTGAACAAATTTAGATCACATACTTTGTTGTTTTATATATATAATCAGCATACACCTACAATCAAACTATCATAAAAAAGACAACTACAATTTGAAACTTAGTTCAAACAAGTTTGAACTAGTTAGTAAACTAGTTAAACTTGGCATCCAAGAAATTTTTCGCACACAATACATATCTATTTTAGACTATGGTGTCCGGACACTAAGAAGCACTTGTTTTTTTACTATATATATATATATATATATATATATATATATATATATATATATATATATATATATATATATATATATATATATATATATATATATATATATATATATATATGCCCTCTACTAGCTGTTGGAGGACTTTGATCTCAAGCAGATACTGGTGTTCGTGATAGGAATTAGTAGGATCTAGCAGCTACGAATTTAAATGAGAATATATATATATATATATATATATATATATATATATATATATAAAAGAAATGAATTACTGCGACAAGTGTCCTTTAGTTGATCCCAAAACATGGATTCGTAGCTACATTCTCATTTAAATTCTAGCTGCTAGATCCTACTAATTCCTATCACGAACACCAGTATCTCCTTGAGATCAAAGTGCTCCAACAGCTAGTAGAGGGCACAGCTAGCCCAATTCATTGCTGTCACAACTTAAAGGCCTTATTTATTGCCTCTAGCCACTGCTAGTGGAGTCAATTATTTATGTCTACTTTTGTTAAATCAGTGTTAATTTTGAAACGGACAGTAGTACGTCAACTAGTGGGTGTGCAGTTGCTGTCAGAGCTTGAGATTAATGATACGGTGCTGCCAATGCCACTAGACAAGCCTGCGCAGTAGAGCAGTACTCGCTCAGTTCAAAAATATATATAGCCGTAGGATCTGTGTTCTTCACCTTTTAAAACTTGGACTACTAGCTACATAAGCGCGGCGCACGCCGCACTAGCTACCATGTGGACCGAAATAAAAGAGATAATAATTCGCGGGGAGTTTCGTAAAAAAATCGAGGACACATGCGTAATTTCGGAAACACTAAAGGTCTTTTTCGTAAAAAATCGAGGACCTGTAAGGACCTATACGTAACTAAAAAGGACCCATACGTAATTTTAGCAAACCGCGGGGCGCTATCCAACAAAGTATATGTAATTTCAGTGAAGTGGAGGGTGCTTTCCGAAAAAAAACCTGACAGGGACCTTTTTGCGAGAACGGAGGACCTTTACGTAATTTCAGAAAACACAAGGACTTTTTCGCCAAAAAGCTGACGTGGACACGGTGAGAGCCCGGGAATCCCCCGGCTGTAATATAGGTATTATTACCCTCTTCATGTGGCTATATTTATTCATAATAACGGAAGTATAGACTTGTTCGTTTCGATTTAAGTTTTTGGTTTCTGATTTATTTTTTATTACTTTTAAATTTAATCTTTTTTGGTTTTTTTTAGTTTTTTTAGCTTTTTTGTTGGTTCTTTTTTTCGTATTCATTTGTGTTGTTCGTGATGGGCTAACCTGTTTTTTATTTTTAATTTTTTTTAATTTAGTTACATTGTAATTTCAGTTAGCTGCAGTATAATTTTAACCATAAGTCAGTTTATTTCAGCCCAACTGAGTGGCACCATAATCATATCTAAATCTTAAGTGTAGTTATTATAATTTTTAACTCTTTATACCTATGTAAAAACTTTGAAAGTGATTAAGTAGTTGTGATATGTCATTTAATAGAGGTATATATGATCATATTTTGTAGATTTAGTGTTTCATTAATTTGGTGCATGTAGCAGACTATAGACAAATATTGTGAAACATAGGGAGTAATATATATCTTAAAATATAAATTAACTACATGAAAATAATGTCATTATACTTGTCATGAAAAATACTCTCATAATATATAATATTCATTATTTTGTCTAATATATTATGATAAAAACTATAGTCAAAGTATTGCGATGGTATATAAAAAGTAAAAAAACAACTTACATATTATTTGCCCTTATTTGTTTCAAATATAATGCCTCAGTAGAAGTTGACAAAGCATTTAATAAGAGTTAAATGCCTAGATTAATAGGGATAGAGATGTCTACTTTACCTTTTTCTCTTACAACGATTTCTTTGGTTCTTAATATACGTGAAAAAATATAGCAATGTCTATATTATAAAACCGGGTAGCCATCTCCCAGTGGACCTCGTCCAATCCAATCTGCATTTGACCTATTTATCGCTGCAGTGTGGCACACCATCCTCGATGTCTCGATGAGCTGTGCGGGACACTACATTGCCCTGCAGCTGAACTTTTTACCAAAAGGCTAGTGAATATTAATGAGGAACAGAGGAAGACATCAAGACCAACCGGTAACTTTACGCAGTGGTGGGTCCAGGAAAATTTTTTGGAGAGGTTGAAGTACCTTCAGCTCGACCTCAGCTCCTTCTACATTATACATCCATGGCTAAAAATTTAGGAGGGGCTCCAAGGGTCCGGTAGTAGTAGGGGGGCTCAAGCCCCCCCCCCCCGCCCCACCGCTGGATCCGCCGCTGACTTTACGGATGTTGCCAATGCCATATGGTAGCTCACGCTCCAAATAATTTCAGCTTTTGGCTTTCAATTTATTAAAATCAAAAGTTGTTTAGAACATATCAATTTCTAATTTTATTTTTTTATTTTTTCTGCTTTTGTTTTGTTTTTCTTTCTATTGTTTGTAGAGATATAACAATATTATTTAATTATTTATTTTTTAATTGAATGACTTAGAAAAAGCTAATAACTGTTATAATATAATTTTAGTCTTAAACCAAAAATTACAGCCAAAAATTGAAACTTTCAACCGGTTGGAGCTGTCGTCGTAAGATGTAAGATTTCTGGGAAGGATGCATTGGACATTGGGTGTGCATTGGCCGAGTTGTACCATTTGTTGGGGACGGCACAAGGAAATTGATAAGCTACCACGTGACGAGACGCAAGAACGACTTAGCCGGACATCAGTTATGCTGCGGCTAGCTGTAGGTGCATGCGTTCCTACGTGAGAAATGGAGAAATTCACCAAAGAAAAAGGGCACATTGATTGCCCTGAAGTGTACAGCAAGCAAACATAACGCGCTGGTTGTTCCGTTCATGCTATTGACCTGTCTTGGCCGGCGGTCATTCAATGTGCCATGTAGTACTGTATATCTCTGAGCTAGCTGCCTGAATAAGTGCACAGATCAGAGATTTCAAAGAAAATAAATGCAGATAAGCTCGCATAGGGTAGATTTCGGTCTGATTCCTTTAGTTTGTAGTTTATGATTTTTTTTAAAAAAAATAGCATGGCTTCTTTATTATTATTTTAAAGTAGTTTATTGAAATGGTTTTTTCAAAATAATTCATTAATATTCAGTTCATTCGTATAAACAGTTGCACACAAAAAAAGTCATGAGCCACAGTCTAAAAAAACTGGCCTGTTGGATGTACACAATTTATTCAGCATTCACACACACGCATATATATATATATATATATATATATATATATATATATATATATATATATATATATATATATATATATATATATATATATACACACACACACAACTGGCAACACTGGTAGTACTAGTACTAGCATGTTTTAACAACTGCTGCCGTGCATGCATGGGACAAGGCATAATATCTCCCAACAGTGATTCAGTTTTGCTCTAACCATCTACTGCACACAACATGTTTGAAATTGAACTCCTAGTTAAGCGATTGTTTTTTATTAATGTCGTTGTACGTTTGGCAGGTGGATGATTAACTAGCTCCCCATAAATTGCCCATATCTTATTCAATGCATTGCTGCGTTTTTAGATGCGAGACTTATGAACAGGAAAAAATTGATCATATACCCTCTATTTAGATAGAAATTGAGGATTTACCCTCCTGATCCACGTGTCAGTGACTTATGATGACCCCACGTGTCATTGAGATGTGGAGGGTAAATCCTCAATTTTCCAGCTAAAGAGAGGGTATATGATCCAATCTCCCTATGAATAGGGATGGGAAACAGTAAAAAGGGTAATCCATTTTATCTAATATTTATATTTAAAAAAATATGAATATAGTAAGCAAAATTAAGAATATTCATGTTTGTATTCAAAAATATTTGTATCCGTATTTGAGAATATTTTGTATTCGTGAATGTTTGTATTTGTATTCGTATTCGAGACTATTCGATTCGTATTCGATCTGTTTCCATCCCTGGCAATCTCTCTGTGGATAATTGTAGGAAGTAATTTTCTGATGAATTAAGATTCACAAGCAACAAGTGAAATTTACTTTGCATAATTTCCAACTCTATGCGCTACACTGCTAGCTTGTGTAGACGTGTAGCCATGTTACATAAATTTATTCTACCAAAATTTGTTACAAAAGTTTTAGGATATTCGCATTCAACCGAATTAAGTACATATTTAATTTGAATTCGTATTCGTTATGACATTCAATTCGTATTCGTATTCGTTTTAAAAATATGAATTTGTATTCGTATCCGTATTCATTTTAATTATATGGATTTGTATTCGTATTTGAGACTATTCGATTCATATTCGAATTTTAAACATCATTACTCATGATCTTTGCAATACTCTCCCCATATTAGATATTACACTTGAATAAAAACTATCCAACTAAAGGGTAACACAATTTTGTATACATAGATAAGGATCCATACATAAACTTAGGACCACGCTCCCAAGAACATTTGGAACCACATGCTTGAGAATATCGGGAACTATACATCCAGGATCATATTTAAACATGCAACTAAACATTATTAGTAAGTCAATCATTACCAAAAAGTGCCCTAAAGTTCATCATTAAATTCCTAGGTTCCGTTAGCTAAGTTCTGGACAAAAAAAAGCATGTGAAGTGAATGTGATACTTCCACCACACGCATGACGCCTTCAAAGGTCACCTAAAAACAACAATTAGGCAAAGTTAAGTCTAAGACTCGGCAAGTATATAGTAAAACAGTAAACATCATGTACACATATCAACATCTTAAACGCATTTCAGTATCTCTTTTTTTATTCATTAACTCTTTCTTATCATTAACACAATGCAAATGCACATGCGCATGACTTCTCTTCTCTTTTGCTCATATCGATATAGGGGAGTGAGCACCCATCGATACTTACTCAAGCCCACTCTCTTTTATGTAGAGACCTCAATAGCCCATTCTCTTTCATATGGGGACCATAATCTCTACTTCTATAAAGTGCCTATTGAAGTAAGTCTTATTCTTTCGACTCTTACGGGATGTCCATACAAAATAAAACATAGATGCCAATAAAAGCCGTCTCTTTTTATGATATGAATGCACGCAATGCAACATTTCTTTTTAGCATGTATCATGTACCATTAGCTATTTTTCAACTATCATATCATCCTCAAATAACCATATCGTATACTATTATCATTATCCAACAATTATCACGTAATCAACATCATTTAGGCAACAAGATTTATAGGCACATTTATATGAACAACAGGGTAAACATGTCATAATCATAAAACATCAAAGCCACCAAACCATCTAATGTTCTACCATGCAGTTGCCTGTTTAACCATGAGGATGATGTGTGGATGGAACTGATCCTGAACCTCTACCTGGATAACCACCCCATCTCAAAACATGCAATAACAATACAAACTCGCAAATGAAATGCCTTCTCTCCTATGTGAACCTTGACCTAACAAACCCTCCTTCATCGAACAACCCACATGCTGTCCTAGTGATCAAACGACTATAATGTATTTACTGAACAACGGGCTTACCAATTTTGTATCTAATTTTTCAGAATATGAAAATTAGTAAATTAACATAACAACAAGCAGCAATGACCACATCCTACACAATAGCCCTCCCAATGTCATAACTTTCCAAATCTAGTGTCTGGCAATCACGATTATCTACATTATACATTTCATGGCACATTGTCCCAACCTTCAGTAGCCATAGAAGAACGAATAACTGTAGCTGGTAACTTGCTAGGGAGCAAGGCCTCCTAGCTAATAGCTAGTCGAACTAGTTGCCTAGCAACCAAACTCAGGTGATGCTAAGGGGATCTAAGGGGCAGCAAAACCACCACAACCTCACATCAAGTAGACTTCTTTTTTGTATAACTCCTTTATGCCAGCTTCATCATATGCCCAAGATGTATATGCCATAGATTAGTCCGATCAGTGTTGGACAACCTGGTCAAAGCAACAACAGCATTTTTTGAACAGGGTAGTGCCTTAAATTTTACAGCCTTCATATCACGTTTTATAATAACAAGAGCACCTTTGGAGACCATCTAGACTCCATCTCCATCTAAATACTTATACCCTTTGATATCAAGAGTACTCGGCGAGATAAGGTTTCTCTTCATATCTGAAATGTGTCAAACCTCTAACAGGATTTTGATGGTGTCATCAAATATCTTAGCATGGACAGAACCGATGCTTGTAATCTTGCAAGGTGTATTGTTACCCATCAACACATATCCACTCGGAATAGCCTCATATTTAATGAACCAATCACCGTCCGGACTCATGTGGAAAGTATAGGCCAAATCAAGCTCATCACTAGTTTTAGAATCACTAGCAAAGACAACAAGAACATCCCCCGTGAAACCTTCTTTAGTGACAATAGTGGCTTTGGTTTTATTATCTCGTTGGTCTTAGAACTATTGTTTCTCTTCTCCTTATTTTGGAGTTTCCAGCACTCAAAAATGTCATCTTCACTCTTCATGCAGTAGCGGCATGACTTCTTGGCTTTTAACTTCGAACAACTTTTGTATCTGCTTGAGCTTTTGTCTCTGGAATCACTAGTCAAAGATCTCTCAACTGGTCTACCCTGAATGAACAAATCTTCTACATGCGAACTTGAGCCATCACACAAAACCATACTTTTCATCTTTCCTTTAGCATACATTGCTTCATAAACTTTTTTGAGAATACAAGTGTCCTGACTGTAGAGAATTGTGTCTATAAATGTAGAAAATGAATTGGGCAGTGAATAGAGTAGAATATGATCCAAATCTTCATCATCATATTTAATCTCCAAAGCTTTAAAGTCAGCGATGACATCTTTAAATGCGATCAGATGATTAAGCATCAATCCGCCCTTTACCAACCTAAGCAGGAAAAACTCTACTTCAGATACATCTTGCTAGTCATATCCTTAGTTATGCAAATCTGTTTTAACTTTAGCCATAATGCAGCAGTAATGTTCTTCTTCATAACCTCCTAGAGGATATTATTATAGAGATGAAGATGATTTTTAAAAGAGCTTTATGATCTCTTTGCTTCTCCTCAACGGACAATGCAGCAGGTATCTAGTAGATTCCTAATAATGCATCATGCCAATCGAGCTGTGCAAGAATAGCTTGCATCTTGAATTGCCAAAGAGAAAATTATTTTGCTGCGATCCAACAATGGAATTCATATTTCATTGATGCCATGTCAAGTATGCCCTAGGTGGATCGGGCAAAGAACCAAGTTTTGATACCACTTATTAAGAAATCGACTAGATAAGATATGAAACAATGAAGAATAATCACGAATATGATACAAAAGTTTTAAACAATGAAGAATAATCAAGAATACAAGACAAAGATTTTACCTAAAAAACCTTGCGGGAAAAAACCACAGATACATGATCAGTGAAATATCTATATAAAGAAAAAGTTACAGAACACTCTTAGCATATTACATATGCATTGACTTTTTCTACCAAGAGGCTTGTAGGTTATAAATAGCCTTGGAGACAAGAGTCCTAGACGATAAAGAAACAGAGTGCTAATAAGCAACGGGAACAGAATCGTACTAGAGACGCAGCAGAGTCCCTGTAGAAGATGAGGAGTTATATTCGGAAGTGCATTAAATAGATGTATCTGACTCCAGTTGGCACAAGCACCTTTAGACAAAGCGTCTAATGTAGATTAGTGCAGAGTTCATTATGGACATGAAGATGATATCAATCATAACTCCGACTAGTACACATTGCTCATAACTAGTCATACTATCCAGAACATATTCGACTACACTAGTTCGACCATTCCAAAATTCTACCAGTCCATAATCGTATACTTGTCTGGTAATGAATTTTGGTAGAACTTGATGACGTGATTGCTTTTTAGTGTGCTCAGTTGGGCTTATTTTTTGTGGTTTATAGCTGAATTTTCACTGTAACTGGCTGAAATTACATTGTAACTGATGATGACTTATTTGACATAATTAAATTAAAAAAATTTAAAATAGAAAAACGGGTTAGCGCAGTACGTATAATGCAAACGAATATGGGGAAAAAAAGAACAAGCAAAAAGCTTAAAAAATCCGAAAAATCAGAAAAAGACAAAATTTAGGAATAGTGAAAAATAAGTCAGAAGTCTAATCCCAAGCGAGCGAGGCCAAATTCAGATTATAAAATACAATGGCATGCCTGTAAATTTTCTATTTGTAGACAAACTTGAGAATCGAAGCCAGATATATAACCACGCATCCATCCACGACTACTCATCAAAGCTACATCCGGAACACATACGTTTGCAGTCTCACTGTATCACCAACACCATGGTGACCTTCACATCACGTCGGAGCGAGCCCGAGCTGGTGTCGCCGGCACGGGCCACGCCACGTGAGACCAAGGCCCTCTCCGACCTCGACGACCAACGGATGCTCCGGTACTACGAGACGGTTGTCGGGTTCTTCCGCAGCAACAGCAGCAGGCCGGATAACCCGGTCAAGGCCATCAAGGTGGCCCTCGCGGAGGCGCTGGTGTACTACTACCCCATCGCCGGCAGGCTCCGGGAGGCCGCCGGAGGGAAGCTCGTGGTGGACTGCACGGCGGAAGGGGTGGTGTTTGTGGAGGCCTGCGCGGACGTGCGGCTGGAGGAGTTCGGCCAGCCGCTGTTGCCGCCGTACCCGTGTGTCGAGGAGCTGCTGTGCGACGTGGGCGACACGAGAACCGTCGTTGGGAAGCCATTGCTCCTCATGCAGGTACTACGTGTGTGGGTTTTTAGTTGCATGTGTAACTCAATTTTCGTTTCCTTTTAGAATAGGCATGGCATATACATATACATTGCTCTAGTTAAGCAACACAGGGCGTCTATGTAATCTGTCACTTTCAGCCGCGGACAGATGATGGCGAAGTGGCAATGCTGTATGGCATTGAGCGCGTTCTTCGCTGTGTCAGACGTCACTGGCCTGCTACACGCCTAGCTTGCCGTCTTACTACAATTTAATTCTGGGTATTGATAAACATCATCTAGATATTTTCTTCTTAACTATTATTCAGATTTATCACCATTGGATTAGAAATTCAACGGCCATGAATTCTCCTCCCACCTCATCCAAAAAAATCATCTCCTCCTCCTAAAAAAAGAGGCCGTTGGATCTCTAATCTAGCGGTCTTAAATCTGGATAATTGTTAGGAAGAAAATATCTAGATAATGCCTATCTTACCTAGTACTGGGGAAGAGAAGGGATCTAGACGGCAAAACAATATAGCGTTAGCGTCTTATATGGGTTTCTTGGAAATTGCATATATTGTTCTTGCGTTGCTACTAGTGTTGATTTGTTCCTTGGTATGTGTACGTTGTAGGTGACGCGACTAAAATGTGGAGGGTTCGTTCTCGGGTTCCACATGTGCCATAACATGGCTGATGGCTTCGGCATGGCTCTGTTTATCAAAGCTATAGCTGACTTAGCACGCGGGGAAGCAGCCCCTACCATTCTGCCAGTGTGGAAAAGGGAGTTACTAACAGCACGTAGCTTACCCCCGGTCACACACCTGTTCCCAGTATACGAATCAGTGCTGAATGGTTTAG
This sequence comes from Dendrocalamus latiflorus, assembly GCA_017311315.1. Classification (NCBI taxonomy): domain Eukaryota; kingdom Viridiplantae; phylum Streptophyta; class Magnoliopsida; order Poales; family Poaceae; genus Dendrocalamus; species Dendrocalamus latiflorus. The sequence continues at coordinate 9,516,121 of CM029677.1, forward strand.
GCTGCACTGCTGATGACATGATGCTGTCAACTCCACCCGAGAGCATGGTAGTCCAGTACTTCCTCTTCGGGCCAAGGGAGATATCAACACTACGAAGTCACATACCGGGATACCTTGCCCAATCCACCACAATCTTTGAGCTGCTAACTGCTGTCATGTGGCGGTGTCGTACAACAGCTCTGGGATATGACTCTAATCTGCGAGTGCGTCTGATGATCACTATGAATGCTCGTGGGAGGTGGAACAGTCACACCCCCATCCCACGGGGATACTATGGCAATGCACACATCTCTCCCATAGTAGAAGCCACCGTTGACGAGCTCTGCGGACAGCCACTCGCCCATACGCTTGAGCTCGTGCGCAGAACCAAGCTTAACATGACAAAGGAATACATGAAATCAATGGTGGAGACGATGGCATTGCTGCGTGAATGGCCACCTTCCACAATGGACAGAATATATGAGGTTTCTGACATAAAATGGACTGCAGCAAATGTGTTGAAGTTTGGGTGGGCTGAGTTGGCCGGTGGGGGCATACCATTGGCTGGGGACCTCACTTCAAAGCTAGGGAGCGACCACATGAGGTGCAGGAACGAAGATGGTGAGGTCTCTACTGTGGTGTCAATGCTGTTGCCAAGGCTAGCGATGGAGAGGTTTAAAAAGGAGATCGCATTTTGGTTGAACAAAAATGATGAGAAGGGTTTAACTATACTGAGTTCCCTGTAGCAGAGTATATCGACGTGGTTCTTAATTAACTAATGGGAAGTTATGAAGAACAATGCTTTTGGCCCCATGTCAAACGCATTTTCTGATGTTCGCGTACATCATTCTGAGGTTGTTGTGTCTCGCAATGAAACAACAGGAATGTTATTAGATACCATGCATGCAACCGTGTAGATCCAATGTATGTATATTTTTTTGCGCGGAGATCCAATTTATTTTGTATGTGTCACTCCAACAATTGCATTGTTCAGATTTCTGCCACACCCGCATTTTTTTTAAAAAAAATGCTTGTTGTTCTGCGTGTACTTTTCCAAATTGTCATGGATACCTTTATCAAATTGCGTTGGCCACGCACAGCCACGGTTAGAAGTCGAGACTTTCCTCACAGCTCTACACAATTCGTTATGGCAAAAAAAAAATTTATAGAACAATCCAACTGTTCATGACGGCTTAAATTATTAACTAAATTTTAATAAGAAATAACGTGAAATTAGGAAAAGAAAATAATATGCAAATAATGTTTAATTTGAAATATAATTATATTTGGAAATAAAGTTAACTTCAGAATTAGAATCAAGTTATGAATATACAAATGTTAAAATTTGAACTACAACTAAATTAAGAATGGAATGAAATATGGAATTAGAGTAACTTCAGAAACACGTCAAACCAGAAAAAGCATAGATATATAAAATAGAAACTCATAAATAATATTAAATCCAAAATATGGTACTCCCTCCGTCCAAGTTTATAGGTCGTATCTTTTGAATGGCCTTGTTCATGAATATAAGGCGTATTTCATATTCCAATGCAAAATTTGTGTGATATTTTCTTTATACTTATAATAAATATGTAGATTTATTTGCTATCTCTACATGCATGCATTAAATATAGTACTTAAAGATAATAATTAGGTGTAATTTAGCCATTTTCACCATCTTCTTGGCCTATTCTATATGCCAAAAGGAATTACACCTTATAAACTTGCACAGAGGGGGCTTAATATATATTAAGCAATATGTTAATTCATTTGCAGTCCAACCGGTAAGACAACTAGTCTCTCTAGTAGCGATTATGGGTTTAAACTCAAAAGCATTATGATGGTTTCCCTAGAAACTAGAAACTATAACAAAAAATAAATATGTTTCGAATATAGACTCCATAGGTCAAGTTTGATTCAAATCAACTAGGTAATTATATTCATATTTGCAACAAAAATCCAGAAAAACAGAATACAAAATTATTAGTTTAGAGTTAAAATATATAATATAAGCGGAACCCTGTATGCAAATTTGGAACGTAATATCCAAAATAAAATGGAATCTATATATAAATTCAGAATTAAACTTTCCATAAAAGTATTGATATCCAACTTGAATTGAAATGGACTGTGCATTTAAGAAATTTCGATTCAATCTTAATTACAATCTCCAAAAACAATTGGCATTCATGTATATATATTCTGCAAATGAAATATACCAATACAATTCGTGTCCAACAAAATCATTTTAAAATAAACTTTACAAAAAATAAAACATTGAATTTTTAAAATTTATAGGAATCCATATTTGGGGCTAAAATTTCATACTGAGACCTTGGTATCCAGATATATAAATTTAAAATTTATACTAAAAATATTATGAATATGTATCTTGTACTGAAGCACGAGTTGCAACTAATTGTTATACTAAATGTGTTTATCATAGTCTGATAAACTTCCAAAACATCAAAATTCTACTAGTAGATGCTTACTCGACTGATGGCCCTCTTGTCTTTATCAGCCTGCACAAAGAATATATGAAAAATGACCATTACCAGGTACACTGGACAAAGCTTTTACATACTCTCTTCTTTCTTTTTTACTTAACTTTCTCAAATTTGTGCTATCAAATTTTTTAAAGTTTGACCGCTAATAGACTCAAAACTATCTAGATTAGCTATATAAAAGTTATATCGTTAGATTTATCGTTAAAAATACTTTAATAATATTATAATTTTACTACTATATTTTAGTGTAAAGTTATAAAAAAATAATGGTCAAAATCACATCTTGGAAACCATAAAAAAAACATCAAGTAAAAAAGAACGGAAAGATTAATACATGCAGATTTCATCTGTCTACCAGACGACCTCAATGGGCATCTAGTTCTTGGCTTGCTGCATAATCTCACCATTGCAATTCTGCGTCAAACTCCAGTTACAAGCAAAGCAGAGGAGCGAACTCCAATCACTCCGGCATATCCTTTTTCTCCTACCTAAGCAAACAATGGAGTATGACAAGTTGTCAATCCTGAAAAGCAGAGGAGCGATGGCAATATATATACATCCTCAACCGTAAATTATTTATCTATGACCAATATTCGACAGATCTGCATCACTGCATGATCTCAATCTTAGAATAGAAAGAGAAAACTGTACGTTGAGGGTGATAAGAAATGCTGTGGGCAGAGCAGCGTACAGATGGATCAATACAGGTAACAAGATCAGGCTATTAATATCGAGTAGTTATTTCTTTCTTTTTTGGGTGTTCGAGTGGAAAGTGTGAAACGGTCTAACTTATTTCAGTTTAAACTTCTACCTTCTGACTTATTTTTCACTATTTCTAAATTTCATCTTTTTTCGGGTTTTTGAGCTTTTTTGCTGGTTCTTTTTTCCCGTATTCGTTTGCATTGTTCATGATGTGCTAACCCGTTTTTCTATTTTTTTTAATTTTTTTAAATTTAGTTACGTCAAATAAGTCACTATCAGTTATAGTGTATTTTCAACCAGGTACATTGCAATTTCAATCATAAACCAGCTTATTTCAGCTCAAACGAGCGGCACCCAAGATGTGCAGAGTGTGCTGATCCTATACTAGTTTTATGTAATAGAGGCTTCGTTTTTAAAAAAAAAAAGAATATCTATATACTTATGTCGAGTTGTAGTTTGATCTGATAACATGCCAATGCCACACTTTCTCAATTCTAAATTACTTATTATTTTATCTTCACGCACACAGAACAAGAATTCGGTTAATACGTAGTTGTTAAGATAGTTTCCCTAGTGATTGTATAACACGTCTCTAACACCATAACCAATGAGCAATTAATGGAGCATTTAACTCTTTGAAAACAAAAATCAACTTTTTTAGTAGATAGTAAAAATCACTAAGCTTTGGCTGAAGCTAACTACGATTGACTTCATTGCAGAATAGACTTGATCAAGCCTGTCAGGTCACTACTTATGTTGCTTTGGTAACTCAACAATGTGAATTGGTTAAAAAGATCCAATCTTTTCTAGCATTTTAGAATTATCACTTCAGATACAATGTGTTAGGGAAAATCAAAGAGAAATTTTGCTCAGTGCCATATCAAATAATAGAGACTTGGAAAGTACCATTGAGAAGAAGAGACGATACAAAATATCATCACAAAGGTCAAAAATATGTAAAATGCCATCACTATGACTTTTTCTATCTACGACTCGAGCAAATACCATTTTGCCCTCATTCCTCTTTCTTTACTTTCTTTTTTCCTTTTGTAATATCTGGTCTCACCTGTCATTCTCATCTCCCTCTTATCTGACCGATAGGGAGGCCCCACCTGTCATCCCCAACTCAAACAATTGCACAAAAAGACAACTGTTGTAGGGGTGGCTCAACCCCTGTGATGGCGCCTTACAACTGGTGCAATATGTAATAGGCTCAATAATATAAATGACTGTACCAATGTATCTCTACCTTTTGTAACTATTAAGGGGTAGGATACGAATTTTCCATCCTACCCACTTATGTATATAAACCCCAAGAGGGGTATGAGGAGGCTAGATTCGCTCATTTCATACGTGAGCACTCTCTTCTGTCGTTAGCTCTTTCTAACTAGTCTCTTCATATGATGTTTAGTCAGTAGCCACAATAAAAACTTAATCACGTCATTAATACTAATTATGGTGCTAAAATGCTTCTTCGTCCCATTCCTTCTGAAACGAAGGAGGCGGCCAGAACCGGCCTAGCCAAGCTCGGCACCGGCGAGCCATATGCACATTATTGCACAATATAAGTCTATCTTCCTAGCTACTCCTTTTTGTAGTACTGTATACATACGGTTGTATTTGTGCACAATTTCGTGCAAGCGCACAAAACATCACGACTTCACATGCCTTACATCATGTGTTAGAAACATGGGCAATATTTTAATTCCAAATTTTACTAGGAGATAAACACAATAAACTAGTGATGCAAAACTTACTACTAGCAGCAAGCTACTCATCATATTTCAGAATATGCTCAAGAAAATGTAGTAACTAAGTCGTACGTGCGTGCGAACGACTTACTTGTTAGCCTGATGAAGAATAGGAAGCCGCGCAGGCTTGACGCAGTGCGGAACGTAGATGTCGTAGTGCAGTGAGCGGTCGCCCCGTGCAGGTACTCTCCGCGGCAACGGTTCGGAGATAGCCGCTCTCCCTCCTTCCAGGTGCACGCCGGGAAGAAAGGTCGACGAGATTCAGACAGTACAGCACAACAGAGCAGAAAGTAGGGGAAGAATGGAGGTGCAAAATTCTCTCTTTTTCCTGGACGTCTCCAGGCCCTTTTAAGGGCGCTGCAGTTACTACTCACTAGTAACTGCTGCGTTTTAAACAGAATTATGCACTGGTAACTACCTCATCAAATCACAAATTAAGCAGTGTAAATTCACTTGTAACTGCCTCATTCAAATGTTTAAATCTCATTCAAACAGAGAGAGTGAGGTGCATGGTTCAGCAAAAATAAAGATGGACTTGATCCGCCAAGTGGCGCATCACGTCACGGCACGGTCGCGCGTCGCAAGTCACACGATTTTCATGCGAAAATACGTGAATACGCGCGCGCGCGCGTGCGCGCATGTGTGACTAGACAGAACCGTCCTCATACCATCTCTATCCATATTCAAGGGGTGGTGAGGACTCCACCTTATAAATCGGTCTTCCTCACCTTGCCTTAGCAATATGGTACTAAACCATGCATGCTTTGGAATTAAGGAAATATGCCATAATTAAATGGGCTAATTTCTAACATCATGTACTGGAATGAATTGGAGATCCACTTCCTGGCGCTTGTGCGCTTTGCCTTGCAAGCCTTCCTTCTCTTCTTCTTGGGTAATAGGAAGCGTACCACCTCCAGTGTCCTGAGGATGGAGATTTGGTCAAACATAGCACTGTTTATCTCAAAAATACCAGATCTAGCTCCCAAACAATAACAATTCCGTTTATAGCTCCCTCCCCCACCGCACGATTCTCAGACGCTAACACGTGTTAATCGTGTGGTCGAGGACCGCACGACACTGAAATCGTGCAGTCCCCAACCGCACGACAACTGGGTGCGGAGGGAAATAGTTGGTGGCATGGTCTACAACATAAAAAGTATATGAAAAATTTAGCAGTATGTTTACGTAAAATCTTCCATTAAACAATTTAACAAAAGATGCTCTCACTATATGCTTAAAACTTATGTTCTCTCTAATAACATATAGTGAGTCAAGATTCATATTTCATTAAGTCCTAGTGAGCTTTGGCATCACTGCTAGAAACCTAACGACGTAGGTAATCAACCCCTTACTAATTACATCATATGAAACTCTTATTTGTTAAGTGACATCTATATGTCCCGGCCTCAACACTATGCCCTTAGGCTAGTTTAGTTAAACCAATATTATGCATGAAGTGTCCAACACTTTTCCTGTCTTTTGAGATAATTAATGGCACCCTACTTTAGTAGACTTACCAGTTAATGATCAAAATCTTGATAGTGCAACAATTGAAAAAGCATCAAATTTTACTTAATTTTTCTAGAAGGATACTATTCTATAATGTTAAAAACACCTAAGAAAATGACATGAATAATATAATAATAGGAACATAAAAATATTCACAGTTAAATCATATTATACTATGAGATAGTATGGCCCTTAGCACGATAATATCTGTCACCACACTTCCAGCCCTTCGAGCCATCAATAGTTGAGGTCACCATATTTATCTACTTAGCTATTACTCCTAATAGCTAACAATGAATTACGTATGAAAATATCGAGCATCACAAATTCACACGTTGGTCGTTATACAATAATGTGTAGCCCATGGCTATAAATCAGCATGACGCGCAGCAATGAAAAACTCATACATGCATCATATACACAATGGGCCATACTATTCACAAAAACTTGCAAAAATGGGTTATGTGTAGAATATAATTATATAGCATGGTATGAACACATAACACCTATAATGTGTGGTACGATTACCTAACACGGTGGTCCTATTCATGAAATCGCCCTTGGAAATTTCATCAGATTAATCACATTAATCCAATTCCAAACCAATCTGACTAGTCGATTTTTCATTATCAATCACATTGATCGGTGTGGGAGGTTTCCAAAAAGAAAAATAGCTCGGTGTTATCAATTCATACCTCCTCTGAACCTATCTACTATCGGTGAAACCAATTGATCTTATCAACCAATGCCTAAACAGATCCATTAACATGAAATGATCTAAGGTTTCATGTCAGACTAGTAATAAATCTAATCTACCACCACCATATAGCAACTATATGCAACCAATCCAGATCAAATTCTATATAGGATGGCTCTGATACTACTGCTGGGATATGGGGAGGCTACACTAGTATAGATTAAAATTTTCTACTACGTAAACTAGAAAGCCATGTGAGTAAGAGATCATAGATCACTACCACTAGACACGCAGTGCAGCGAAAGTAGAGTTGAAGTGGCTGGTTCAACGAAGAGTGCATCGATGTAGTTGATCATCCTCTGGCCAACCGTTTTCTCCTCATGATCATCCCAATCAGTGCCGCGATCATAGCATTGCCTCTACCGAGGTCCACACGTCCAGGGATGAAACACCATGTGTCGGTGTGCTAGCACCAGTGTGCATGGCAGGGGTTATGACAAGTGGCGACCAAGGTTTCGATGGGTGTATCTCGGGATACTTCCCGTAGCCATCGTACCTCCCTTTATATAGCCTTCAATCTGATCCTTATCCGATACGATTAGATATCATATCCAACTCAGAAAGCCTCAGGCTGAATCTTTATCCAATATGAGTAGAGATCGTATCCTACTTGGAGTCTATCATCTGGACTCTTATTGTTCTGACCCATTAAGTGTGTGACCCTGTAGGTTCATGTATATTTGGCAAAGGGCCGTAAACTCCTTTCCAGTCCATAAGTTGGTAGTGGTCCTTAGTTAGACATAACCACACCCAAATATACATTAAGATTATATCGGACGAATCTATATAGTGTTTATGTACCGATCCCTTTGCCTTATGATATCATATTGAACATAGGGCGAGAAGTGTGCCATCCAATGATAACTCAATTATTTACTCGAACCTATAGTGGATTACTCGGTTGTCATTAACACATCAACCATATTCGGCATGGTCATGCACTTCCTTAATCCAACCACATCGAAGGGCCTAGAGATATCTCTCCCGTTATATTGGAAGGGCAAATTCCATCTTGATCGTTCACATTCCTCCACATGTTTCATAGTAAACTCGAAAGCTATCTTTATGACCGCTCAGTTATGAAATAGTGTTTGGTAACCCCTAAGTAAACTATTATACATGTAGGAAACCGTGATTATCTTAGATTTAAGGATCCTACATACAATATGTATAAGACTAATTGGTGACACTTAGGAATATAATAATTCCCGCAGTGCCTCATGATAGGTCAATTCAACACCATGCTCTCTAACATGTGTTCATATTATTGATTTGATATCCACATATCTATGATCCGTGAAACTTGACCATCAATCAATACATGTGTTGATCCATAAATCAAAATTATCCCACATAATGATATAAGATTATGAATAATTTAGAATAATATCAAAATATGAATAAAGAGTTCCACGAACAAGTCACATACTTGTTGATCAATATGAAAGATATTTATTCAAAGGAGAAAATAACATATTATTCAAAAGATCATAAATATAGAAGTGATACTATCATCTCCATGATTGTCTGTAGGGCATATCACTAACACATGTTCTCTTGAGCATCCTTGTTTGGCATATAGCGACAGAGGTATGCTTATTTGTCGATAATGTTTTTGACTCCATGCAAAAATGCAAGCAGAAAGCTATTAGATTATATCATGTCCATATTAGAGATGAACGGGCTTCCATATGCACACATTTTGAAAGTGATGACACAACTTAATTTGCAATAGATACTTCAACAATACTTGCTGAAAAGATAGTTCGAGTAAGCAACTACAAAGATACTAGAACACTACTTAGGTCTAAACCTATCCTTTGGAGTGCCACCAACAAACAAATTAAGGTTTAACTCACTATGCAGAAAGACAGATCTAGCATCCGATGCGTGCTTGAGTGAAGAAACATACAAGATAGTGTAACACCCTGGCTTAACAAAAACCCAGAATATCACCAAAAATTACAACAAATACAAATTTAAACAATTAATCCATATTAACAATAGCTAGGCTTAAGTAACTTCTCAACAATCCATGAACATATAAATTTCAGCCATACGGAAATCATTGAATGACACTACGATGAACCAACTAGCAATAATATGAATTAATAATAAACGTAATTAAATAAAACTTAACAAGTAGCAACAAGATAAAACCATTAAGTGTTAAAGACAACTCATTATTTGTCTAAGGAATTCATGGATAGCAAGATCTATTTCTGGTAATAAAAAGTGATCACTAAGTAGAAGAAAGAACTATTAAGTGCAATATCAACTTGTGCTACTTCCCACCCATACATGTCGTTAACAACGAGCACCTAAAAAACAATAAAGCAAGGGTGAGTGTACGACTCGGCAAGTACAAAGCAGAATAATAAATGAGGCACCACCACATTAACAATTTATACTCATTTACCATTAAGTCAATTTCATATATTCATTTTCATCAGTTTTCATTGACATGTCTTATTATCTCAATTCACATTTCACTTTTCACAAATGCAATGCCATTCTCATGCACATGCTTTAACTTATCTTCTGCTTATACCGGTATAGCAGAGTGCAACACCCATCGTTGTTCACTCATGCCCACACCCTTTTGTGTGAGGACCAATTGTTTGTCATGTGTCATACGGGGACCAACTGCCCATCATGGTTTATGTGGGGACCAACTGCCCACATCTACATATGGGGACCTCATTCCACTTTCATGGATCATATCTTTCCATCATGAATGCTCAACATGCAATGCAATGATTATATTTTTTAGTTCATTTTCAGCATCAAACAAGTGATATAATCATTATTTCACCACAATCCTCATCATCGTCGTCGTCGTTGTCATCTTATCATAATCAAGAAACCATGCTTTCGCAAAGCTGATCTAGCAGATCATTCACATCAAAAATATCTTCCCTGATCATCACATAAAGTCCATCAGAATGGACAATGCCGGAGAATTTACTTCAAAGGCATTTGATGATTATTGCATGGTGATGGGGATTACAGTTGAGTATTCTGTACCGCATGTTCATACCTAGAATGGTTTGGCAGAGGCATTAATCAAGAGAATTAAATTTATTGCCTGACCCCTTTTGCAGAATTGTAATTTGCCAGCTACATGTTGGGGACACGCAGTCCTACATGCAGTAAATCTCATCATCTTTAGACCATCGGCCTACAACATCCATTCACCTATGCAACTTGCGCAAGAGTCAGCACCGAAAATTTCTCATCTTAAGAGGTTTGGATGTAAAGTTTATGTACCTATACCCCCTCCACAGCGTACTGCCATGGTCCCCCTCCGTAAGACTGCGATATACGTTAGTTATGAGGCTGCATCCATAATCAGGTATTTAGAACCCATGACAGGAGATTTGCATACCGCCCACTTCGCTGATTGCATTTTTTGATGAGGATAATTTCCCAACATTAGGGGGAGGAAATCAAACCCTTGATGAAAAATGTGAGAAAATTACATGGCAAGCCACGGGAATCCATGCATATGACCCGTGCACTAGTAAAGCAAATAAAGAGGTCCAGAAGATCATCGACTTGCAAGCATTAGCAAATCAGCTGTCTGATCACTTTAGTGATTTGAAGAGCGTGACTAAGTCGCATGTGACTGCACGCAATGCACCGAAGAGGGTTGAAATACCAAAGAAAGCAGAAGGTATCCCTAATCCCGTCCAGAGGCCTCAGAATAAAATGACGAGAACTTCGGCCCCTCGAATCCCAAGTAACCGAGGATGCTCGATGAAGAAGGATAAGAAGGACTTATCACAGCCAATTACTGAAGTCCCCCAGAACGGGAAGGGGAGCCAGTTGAGACTTGGCACAAGTATGACACCTTCAGAAAAGGGCATACCGGATCTGAATATCCCCATGGAAGAAGAAATCGGCATGGATGTATGTGCACACATCGGAGCTGAAAAACTTAAGGGACTTGCCTCCGCAATTGGAAGAAACGATGTGCAAGGAGATGCTCCAGAAGAAGCAATCGCTCCAGAAGAAGCAACTCATGAAGAAATAGCTATAAATTATGTGCACACGGGAGGGTCCATGAATAGGACAACAACCAATATTGATATCTACTTCGCAAAGAAAATTGCCACAATCATCAATCTTGATCCCGAGCCTGCATCGCTCGCTGAATGTAAGAAAAGATCAGATTGGGAAGATTGGAAGAAGGCAATAGAAACTGAATTACTATCTCTGAACAAAAGAGAGGTGTTTGGACCCGTATGCCACACACCTCCCCATGTGCACCCTGTAGGGCATAAGTGGATATTTGTTCGAAAGAGAAATGAAAGAAACGAAGTAGTGAGATACAAAGCAAGGCTGATAGTACAAGGTTTCACTCAACATCCAGGAGTTGATTATGAAGAAACCTACTCCCAGTCATGAGTGGAATTACCTTTAGATATTTGATCTCAATGGCAGTAAACTTAAATCTAGAAATGAAATTGATGGATGTAGTAACTGCATACCTCTATGGAAACTTGGATTCGGAGATTTATATGAAGGTCCCTAAAGGAACCCCTCTCCCAAACTAAGACAGAGCAAATAGAAATCTGTACAGTGTGAAGCTCAAAAAATCACTGTACAGACTGAAGCAATCTGGCATAATGTGGTATAATCGCTTAAGCGACTTTCTCTGCAAGAAAGGCTACACGAACAATGAAGATTGTCCCTGTGTGTTTATTCGACGATCCCAGAATGGATTCTGTATAATCTCAGTGCATGTAGATGATCTGAATATCATCGGGACAATGGAAGACAAAAAAGAAACAAGTTTTTACCTGGAGTCAGAATTTGAAATGAAAGATTTGGGCAAGACCAAATTCTGCTTAGGCTTGCAGCTCGAGCATGTCCCTGAAGGAATATTAGTACATCAGTCAGCCTACACCCAGAAGGTGTTTGAAAGGTTTGGCTTTGAGAAGGCATACCCATCAAAAGTACCAATGATCGGGAGGTCTTTACAGCAAAAAAAGATCATTTTCGATCTAGGGAAGAGGGGGAGGAAGTCCTGGGACCGGAATTCTCATACTTAAGTGCAGTAGGAGCACTTATGTATCTAGCAAACTGCACTAGACCGGACATTGCATTTGCCGTAAACCTGTTAGCAAGGTATAGTACATAACCTACCAAAAGGCATTGGCAGGGAATAAAGGACATCTCCGATACCTCCAAGGAAGGTAGGACCTAGGATTGTTCTACAGAAAGAATCAATATTTGAACTTAATTGGCTATGCAGATGTTGGGTACCTGTCAGACCCGCATACCGCAAGGTCACAAATATGTTATGTATTCTTGTGTTGTGGAACTGCAATTTCCTAGAAATTGTCTAAGCAAAATCTCGTAACGACTTCGACAAACCACTTAGAAATTATAGCACTGTATGAAGCCGTACGAAAATGCGCTTGGCTTCGCCGAATGATTCACCACATCCAGCAGTCATATGGGATGAATATTGTGCAAGCCCCCACGATTATCTGTAAAGATAATGCAACTTGCATTGCACAAGTGCAGACGAGCTATGTGAAGAGTCATCTCACAAAGCATATCAACCCCAAGTTCTTCTATACTCATGAATTGCAAAAGATGAACGAGATTAAAGTATTGCATACTAAGTCATGTGAGAATCTGACAGATTTATTCACTAAGTCACTCCTTGAATCTAGTTTTGAAAGGTGTGTATGAGGAATTGGAATGATGAGACTTAGAGAAATGCAGAATTCAGAAGGAGAATTCTCTCAGGTCCATTATTAAACCATGGTCATGAAGACCAAGTACCCAAAAGAGTAAGTCCCGAAGATTGAATGAAATTGGGTGGATTGTACTCTTTTTCTCTTGACGAGTTTTCCTGAAATTTCTCGATAAGGTTTTTAATGAGGCAATCTATACATCACAACATAACATGTATCATGTACTCTTTCTCCAAATTTTTTCCACTGGGCTTTTATTGAGTTTTGATGAGGCATGACCGTGTCGAATGAATGCCCAAGGGGGAGTGTTAGGAAACCTGGGCCTAGACCAGAAATCTTGGCCCATGGTGGGCATCTCATCAGTAGACTATAAATAAGGAGTCGTACCGGCAGATTTTGTACACATACAATCAGAAAAGCAATAAAGAAAGATCAGGAGTTCTATCTACCTCTCTGTATTTTCAATCTATTATTTTATCTTCTATGATTGATCTTGTTTCAATTAAGCAGAGGAATCGATTGGATTAGTCGCCAGCGACGGTTCCTCAACAAAACCAATTTTAATCCAGTATTAGTAAAACCTTGTTTGGTACTCATAAAACCTGTTTTATGAAAAACTAATCTCTAGTCCACGAGACCCAGACAACCACAAAGGTACAATGGTTAGATTCTAGAGATGCCCTAGAATGGAGCTTCCCTAGTTCTAGATTTTTTTTAAAAAAAAGAACTTAACCTCCAGCGAGTGAAAGGAATCTACGCAACAAACCGAATCCGCCGTACCAGTTCAAAGCATCGAACGAATCTGGGCGCGAGGATTCGGTCACACGCCCTGCTCGACTTGGCTAGCCCACCCACAGGCCACAGCCCTTCATCCAGTGACAGGTGGGACCGCGTGGGGTCCCACGAGAATCTCTCTTGCCGTTTGTTACTTCAGTCGCTCCCTGCACCGTTGTTCTCTCTCCCTGTTTGTTACCTCACTCCTCTCCTCACATCACGAAGTCGCAGACCTCTTCCTTCGATCCGCTGATCGATCTCGTTCGAGTTGGTTGAGACAGAGGGAGAGGGAGGGAGAGAGAGATGGGGAGGTCGACTTTCAAGAAGGATTGGGGGCCGGCCATCTGCATGGTGCTGATCGAGCTGTTCACCACGGGGCAGATGCTGCTCACCAAGGTGGTCGTCGACGGCGGCCTCTTCGTCTTCGCCCTCCTCACCTACCGCTTCTTTCTCGGCGCCGCGTTGGTCGTACCATTGGCGATGATCTTCGAGAGGTCAGCATGAACCACATCTCGGAGACCTCCTTTCTTTTCCCTTCTCCCTTAAACCATTTTACGTGAAACTCGCTTTGCGTATCATATGAAAAAAGGGGGATTGTAATGGTGCTCGACAAGGATTTGAACCGTTCAGAAAATTATACTCAAGTAATTGCAACATAGTGTCTCTTCTTCCCGGTTGGGCCAACATTGGCGATGCTTATCTCCTCTAATTTCGTCCTTTTTGTTTTCTTTTTGTAATCCATGTCTCTATGCAAACACATTTATATGCAATCCATGCCTTGTTCTTTCCTGATGCCCGAGGCCACCTAGTGGTACAATATGCCAAGGTTGCTATTGCTAGCCGACGAGCTACAGCGAGAATGACGCCGTGCTGCTAGTCATCAACGGAACGAAAATACCAAGTGCAAATGGGACAATTGGTTTCACATAGGCGTTGTGTGAAAAAAAAAAGTAGAAAACTACATTCAACGTTATATAATCAATATGGGAGGTGCTTTTATACTTTTCTCAAAGTGATTTACACAACTTTTAAAGTAGAATTGAATGGTGGATAGCGGTTACTTATCCTTTCGTGTGCTTTGAGATTAATGTCATTCTTCTTAAAGTGAAAAACGTGAAAGTACTGCTAAGCTGACAGATTAAGAAATCAATTGAGAGAAAAAAAGTAGATAATACGGATGAGAAGCTACATGTTTATGTCTTTAAAAATGAAAACGGGGCATTAAACCTTAAACCACAGATAAACTAGCGACCCAAGAAGATCGAATCGAGAATACATGCATTTAAGTAAGCAATTGCAGAAGAGCAGTTTTCCTATCCTTGAGCAGGTACCAAGAGGTACCAAATTAGATCCAGCCGTTCAATCAGTGTGATCAACGGCTCAAAATTTGGTACCTCTTGGTACCTTGTACCTCTTGGTATCTCGCGTCCGGTACCACTAGGTACTGCCAAATCTCAGCCGTCCGATCAGTGTTATCAACGGCTCAAATTTGGTACCTCTTCCCTCTCAAGGATGGTAAAATTTCCCATTGCAGAAAGGTTAGGATTGAAGTTGCACGGTGCAACCTGCACCAGATCGAGAGTAGAAAAAACCCAACCAAACCATTCTTTTTTTTTTGGGGGTGTGGGGGGGGGGGGCTAAAAGTGTATGATCTTTGTTAGGGTTGAAATTCAAATACCAGGCCCTATCAAAACATGTCCTAAATCTTTGGAATGGATCTAGCTAGCTCGGACTATGAGTTAGTTGTCGCCATGCTTGCACGTTGCTTCTCTAGTTCTCCTCGGTGACACTGACAAGCTGAACATCTTGATCACCCAAGTGCATACAGTAGTCCAAGTACAAAAAAAAGCATTATACTAAACGCATACAAATTAGGAAAGTAATCTGAAAGATTGGAAACCTTTTGCAGCTAATTCTACTCTTCGACTGGTCCCCATGTACAGACTTGCACCCTTCAATCAGAGGTTACACACGCTGTATAGACTAAGGTAGCGTTTGGCTGGGCTTCGGCTTCAGGTTTTTGGGCTTCAAAGCCGTTTTCCCAGTCAAATGCATGGGCTTCGAAGCCGGGTCACAGAAAAGGCAAGGATAACCTGAGCCTAAATAAACTAGAAATTTGAAGCTTGATTTCCTAGCTTCTCTTGAAGCCTAGCTGCGAAGGCCAAAAATCTGAAGCCATGCTCGTTCAAACAGGCCCTAAGTTTGTATGCACGCCATTGCTCCAACATACAGTGACATACGCAAACGCCCGTCAGAGCAGGCAGCACAGAAGGTGTCTCCATGTTTGTTGCGTCGATATCCTTCTCCCCTCACATGCTCTTCTTATCGTGGGAGACATGGGGAGCTCCACAAACTTGAAGGAATGGTGTCCAGACTTCTGCTCATCCAAATTTTCACAACTGGGCAGATGTTGCTCACCAAGGTGGTGGTTGACGATGGGTTGTTCGTCTGCACCCTCCTCGCCTATCGCTTCTTCCTTATCGTCATCTTGGGCCTATTGGCCGTCCTCTTAGCCATGTTCTTTGAGAAGTTAGCTCCCACCATGACTATTGCCTATAATTTTTTCTCTTGTTTTATGCTGTACATGAACATAATTTTTTGTTTTCGGACAATTACACTATATTCCCAAAATAGAATAACGAGATATATCGAGCTAGCATTCAACATGATCAATTAGTGCTAGGTGAAGATTAACTCCAACAGCTTGTAATAGTATTCACATCAGAAATATAACTGTTCTTTGTTTTTCTTATTTTGTAGTGACTCAACACGGTAAATTAGTAGTTTTTTTAGAATGAAATTTCGTTGTACATGTCATCACTAGTGTCGTACAAATTATGTATTTGCTAATCTACTTATATTTGTTGCAGATGTGTTTAATTATGTTTCCTCTTGTATTGATCTAAATACGGCATAACGCATATATGTTGTTGTTTTTCAAGTCCATATATATGTAAATGTCGATGTCTGAATGTCCTGATGTAGAGGGAGGCTGGAGGAGCTTAAATTGAAGGCATTCATATGGATTTTTACCAGTGCACTCGTAGGGTGAGTTCTTTTATCAATAGTTCAGCTAGTACTCTGCGCGCAGATATTATTCCCTCTCTCTACCAAATTCTACTTATTGCTTACTTACAGATTCACAATTCCTGGTCTGTACTACATTGGCCTGGGAGACACATCACCAGGATACGCTATCAATTTCTACAACATCATCCCTATCGCCACATTCATCCTCGCGGTTCTTTTCAGGTAAAATAAGATTAGAAGATCGTTCTAAATTCCCAAAAAAAAGCACAGAGTTGAATGAGAAACTGTAGCAAAGTAAGAACTGTAACAATTGACTGTTTCAGGAAGGAGCCACTGAACATGAGAAGCATGATGGGAAACATAAAGGTGATTGGTACCATAGTTTGCGTTGGAGGTACACTAGTGATCAGCCTGTACAAAGGCAAGGTGCTGCATCTGTGGCCCACCAACATCGTCGGGTACCATCCAAAGCAAGGAGGAGCTGCGTTTGGGCACCACCATATGCGTGGAACTGTCTTGCTCATCACCAGCTGCTCGAGCCTTGCCGTCTGGTACACAGTGCAGGTATCAGCAGCTCATTACTTGCAAGATATTTCGACATATTTTGATGTTTCGAATTTTCGGGATAATGTGAGGAGCTAGGACTTGTCCCTGTTGTCGGCCTTGATTAAAATTAACCCCAAAAAATGAAGATTATGTGTTAACTGTCTGAACTCTCGAGCATTCAACATTGCAACTTAGATGTGAGCTTGTTTTAACAGGCTCAGATGCTGAAAGTGTTCCCTTACAAGTACTGGTCGACAGTTGGTACATGCTTACTGGGGAGCATCCAAACAGCTATTGTAGGGGTCGCAACGAACAGAGAGAAGGCGACATGGCAACTCAAGTGGAACATGAGCTTGCTCACGATTGTGTACTCGGTAAGCCTATTTTTCATTTGCTTTTTGCCCAATAGCCTGTGGTTCTCAACTATAGGAGCCTTGTTATCTTCTTTTTTTTCTCGCAGGCGATACTCAATACTGCTGCGAAGTTCGTGATGATTTCATGGGTCGTCACACAGCGCGGGCCCACCTACCCGTCAATGTTTTGTGCTGTGTCAGTGTTCTTCACTACTATCCTTGACTCACTGCTTCTCGGCCATGACCTGTCCGTTGGAAGGTATGCTTAGCATTTTTTCCATTTTTGTACATGACATTTATGAAGATAGCATTTCAATATGGATGTGCAAAACTGTAAATACCTTATATTGTTTTCCCCGCAAAAAGGAAAACTTGCTCGGTTTTCCTCGCAAACAATACCTTACTCTGTTCACATGGATGCAGTATTCTCGGTATGTTTATGATTCTTGCTGGGCTCTATCTTTTCCTCTGGGGGAAGAGAAAAGAATCGGTGCCTCAGAGTGAAGAAAAACCCAACGAAGAATTGCAATTTCAGAGTGGAGATAAAAGCAAAGAATTAGCATCCAACGTATGATTGCTTCTTCTCATGATGTAACAGAAGTGTCAAGACTGTTCCAAGGTTAATGTGAATGTGAAGAAGCTCTATAATGTTGTACTAGAACTCTGTTCAGACTGTTTCATCTGTCCAAGAAAAAAAAAGGTAGAATGGTGTACGAGTCCTGGCGTGCCTGGTGAACTCAGATGATAAAAGGACCAAGTTTGCTATTGCTACTATTCTTTTTTTTTAGATCAAGGGAAAATTTCATTAAGAGAATGAAAAAGGTCCCAGCCTCTACAATCCGAAGATCGTACACAGCTTAAAGGATACAACCACGAGCATTCAAGCACAAGAACTAACACAAAGCAAAAGACACAAGATACAGGAAAAAACAGACACTACGCCTCAATCCTATTCCGGAACTTCCATCCAAATTTTGCAAAGACCTCCATGATGACCGTCTCCAAAATCTGGCATCCATTCTTGAAGATTGGTTTTTCTTCTTCTTTACTTAACAAGGACCAAAGCCGGATCCAATATGTTGCCCTGAAAATGACTTGCAGAAAGGTGTTGGTTTTATCATTATTGAACACCACGTCATTTCTATTCAACCACATTGCCCAACAGAGAGCCGCAGCACCTAGTAAAATCTGATTTTTGAGTTTTGCCCCGATGCCATGAAGCCAAGAGCCAAACATATCCGATATACTAGATGGTGGATGAATTCCAAAGGTGATGTGCACTGTGTTCCATATAAATCTAGCAAAATGACAATCAATGAAAAGATGTTGTATCGTCTCCAAAGAGTTACAAAAACAACACTTGACACTCCCTTGCCAATTCCTTTTTGCTAAATTATCTTTTGTAAGAGTGACCCCTTTTTGGAGATACCAAAGGAAAATTTTAATTTTCAAATGCACTCTTATTTTCCATAGTAGATTTTTCGAAGGTAAGACTCCCTCTTGAATCAGATTCAAATACATAGAGCGAACCGTGAAAGACCCACTCCTATGAAGGTTCCAAACAAATACATCCTTCTCATTTGAAAGGTTAACTGTCACAACTTTAGAGACTAAGTCGAACCACGCTGTCAAATTACCTTCCACCAAACCTCTTCTAAATGACACATCCAGTGGCGTAGAAGCTAAAACCTTAGCCACAGTATCATTCTTTTTCCTCACAATCCTATAGAGCGCTGGATAGACATCCCTTAAGGGTTTATATCCTAACCAAATGTCCTCCCAAAATCTAACTTGTGTTCCCTTTTGAATTCGAAAAAAACCATGAGACAAGAAATCATCCTTGACCTTCATTAGCCCCGACCAAAAGTGGGAGTCACCCGGTCGTTTATAAACTTGCGTTATGGCTTTATTGGTCAAATATTTCCTTCTTAGAAGATTTTGCCAAACACCATCCTCATTAATAAGTTTAAACAACCATTTACTCAAGAGACATTTGTTTTGAATCCCAAGGTTTTGGATACCCAACCCGCCACAGTCCTTTGGTCTACAAAGTACACTCCACTTAGTAAGCCTGTACTTCTTTTTATGACTATCACTTTGCCAAAAGAACCTTGAACGGTAAAAATCAAGTTTTTGTAAAACACCCTTAGGGACTTCAAAAAAGGAAAGCATATACATAGCTAAACCATTTAAGACCGAATTGATCAAAACTAGCCTTCCTCCAACGGAAAGAAGCTTTCCTTTCCAACTGCTGAGCTTCTTTTGGGATCTCTCCTCAATGATTGCCCAATCTTTGTTAGAGAGTTTACGATGATGCAAAGGAATACCAAGATATTTAAAAGGTAAGACCCCGGTTTTGCAACCAAAAAGTTGTGCATACTCATGCTCGCAATCCTTAGCACTACCATAACAGAAGAGCTCACTCTTATGGAAATTAATTTTCAACCCAGAAAGTTGCTCAAATGCACTTAACACTAGTTTAAGGTCTTTGGCTTGGAGTAGATCATGATTCATGAAGAGAATAGTATCATCTGCATACTGGAGGATCGAGAGGCCATCATCTACAAGATGTGGAACAACTCCTTGAAACCTCCCATCAGACTTAGCTCTACCAATTAACGTTGCCAACATATCTGCCACTAAATTAAAGAGGATTGGTGACAAGGGATCACCTTGCCTAAGTCCCTTTTTTGGCTGAAAATAATGCCCTAAAATGTCATTAACTTTAATGGCCACACTACCACCCCTAACAATTTGATCTATCCACTTGCACCAAAGTGGCGAAAAACCTTTCATCCTCAATGTTTGTTGAAGAAAAGACCATTTCACCTTATCATATGCTTTTTCGAAGTCCAGCTTTAGAATCACTCCATCAAGCTTCTTCCTATGCATTTCATGTATGGTTTCATGAAGGATAATAACCCCTTCCATGATATTCCTCCCTGCCATAAAAGCTGTTTGAGATGGTTGAATAACCTTCTGAGCCACTAGTGCTAAACGGTTAGCCATTACCTTAGTAAAGACCTTAAAGCTAACATTAAGTAGGCAAATGGGTCTGAACTGTTGGATTTGAGTAGCCTCATTTTGCTTCGGTAATAATGTAATTATACCAAAATTGAGGCTGAAAAGTGGAAGGTTTCCTTTGTGAAAATCAGTGAAAAGAGCCATGAGATCTTCTTTGACGAGACCCCAAAAAGCTTGGAAAAACTCAGCTGGGAAACCATCAGGCCCCGGGGCTTTGTTGTGTTCCATTTGGAATATAGCCTTTTTAACCTCTTCTTCAGTGAAAGCGGACGCTAAAATCTCATTCTCAGTTTCTGAAACCTGTGGTATATCATCCCTAACGGATTCCATCATTGAGAAATTATTTCTCTCTGACGCCCCAAAGAGACCTTTATAATAATTGGTGATGTATTTCTTAAGGTTCTCATCACCCTCTATAATCCCCTCTTCCTGCTCGAGGCGGAAGATCCTAGTCTTCCTATGTTTTCCATTAGCTACCAACTGAAAATACTTAGTATTACAGTCGCCAAATAACAACTTAGTTGTTTTGGCTCTTTGGTACCATTTTATCTCCTCCTCTCGCAACAAAAGAACTAACCGCTCTTTATAATAATGCTTTAAATCATTTTCCGTAGCACTGAGAAGCTGATTCTCAGCTTTCTTATCTAATTCATTCGCCTTCCGAATCAATTCTTCCTTTTCTTTTTTGTATGAACCGCTAACATTCTTAGCCCAACCCCGTAGGAATTGTCTAAGTCTCTGAATTTTAAATTGCCATCTTTGTAACGATGTTTTCCCCCTTTTTTCTTTGTTCCACACTTCCGCCACCAACTCTGAGAAGCCATCACGTAACAGCCAACCGAGTTCAAATTTGAACAGAAGTTGATTTTTGCAACGAGTACCGTTTGCAGTATCTAGTAACAGAGGAGTGTGATCCGAAATTTCCCTAGTCAACGCCTGAACCGTTGATAGCGGAAATTTTGTTTCCCACTCTGTACTAACAAGGATCCGATCAAGTCTCTCATATGTTGGTGTAGCCCTAGAATTAGCCCACGTAAATTTCCGGTTAGATAATTCAAGCTCCCTTAAATCTAAACCATCGATGACGGCATTAAATAAAAAAGGCCACCTATCATCAAACCTATCATTGTTCTTTTCCTGTGGATTCCTAATAATATTGAAATCACCTCCGACAAGAACCGGATGTGTTTCCTTGGCACATGCTTGTACCAACTCTGCAAGGAAGGCCTCCTTAAGTTCAGGTTGAGCAGCCCCATAAACTGCTATAAGAAACCATCACCTCTCATTCTCAAGCGGAACTTAACATAAAAGTCTCCCTCATCAAAACTACCAAAGTCAAAAATTTCTAGATTCACCCCAAGAAGGATGCCACCGGACCTACCATGAGGTTTTGACCAGTGCCACAAAAAATCTCGACCACCACAAATATTGTTCAACGCCGCTTTTGAAAAATCTTTCTTCCCGGTCTCCATAAGAGCAATAAAGTCTAGCTTATGCTCTCTAGATAATTCTGAAAGGAACCTATATTTAGCCAAGTCTCTAAGACCTCTGCTATTCCAAAAGATTCCTTTCATTTTGATCGATTTGATTTTCTTTTTTTCCTAACTATTCCAATTTTCTTATTCTTCTTATTAAAAGATGACATAGATTTATTCTTCTTGAAGACAGTTTCAAATTCACAGCTTAGGTGATCGCTGTCGTCATCCATAACCTCCTCCATCAAATCACCACATAAGTGACCAAGAGTGAGGTTATTAACGTCATCATCTTCATCACTTTCTAAAAAAAACAACATCACTGTCATGTTCTTCAACAATTCTAGGAAAAAAAGCCGACAGTCTATTGCGTTCTACAGTTTTAAGCACCCGAACTGAACCTAAAACTTCTTTCTCATTTTTGCCAACATCCAGGCCTAGGTTGATGAGTTTGGAAGCAACAACAACATCTGAAAAAGATGTGAAGGACAGATTTTGCTTGTTACCTTCAACCTGCTCCAAATTATTCAACGCAGGAGGTAGAGGCGCCATCTTGGGCGCCTCCTGTGCCACGGCCGGGTACTGCACCCTTGCTGCATCAGGCTGCTGACGAGCGCCTTCTGGCGCAGCTAGCCGTTGGCCAGCACCTGCCGGCGTCAGCCCGTGAAGTACCCGCTCCTCCATCGGTGCTTGGAGCACCCCAACATCATTAGATGCTGCTGCTCCAACCCCCTCAACACTTAGCAACTCACCATCCTCATCAGAGAACACAACTTCCACCAACTCGTCAACAAGAACATTATCATTCTCCACAAGAACCTTGTTACAACACTTGTTATTAATTTTGAGATCACAAGCCATATCCAGCATCCGAACCTCCATACCTTTAATTTTTGCTTCAAGTTCTTTAATATGCTCTGCCATAACTTTAAATTTTGCCTCAAGGGTCGCCTGGGAAGTAGCCTTTCTTGTTGGACCCTGCGACGACGGCAAACCACCCCACTGGCCAGCTGGAATGCTGGTCGTTGCTGCTGCAAAAAAGCCTGCGCCGCCGCGGCCAAAACGCCCAGCAAGGCCACCCCAGTCAGGACTAGAGCCGCCCACCTGGTAGCCATGACGTCCCTTGTGCACACCACTATCCATCGCAACACCCTGAGCGTAACTGTTGCCGACGGCTTCAACACCGCCCCCGGCTCCTTGCAACCCAAGTCTATCCGCTGGCAACGAAACGTCGCAGGCAGACGAACAGTTGTGAGATGAGGCGAGAAACCTAGGACGAAAGCGTCCTCCCCGGGAGAAAAGCTCACACAGCCCGGCCGGAAAACGGACCGACCTGCTCCCAATCCGGATCACACCAGAGCGGGCCAAACGTCGTCTTTCAGTTTGGGCCAAAACACGTTGGCCCAGACCAGTCGACACCGTCGGCCCACATACCTCTTCAGTGCCCCGACACCACTCATTCAGGGACAACCCTGTTTTACCAAGATTAACCTTCCTCATGTCCTTAACTTTAATCTCCCCCAGCTCACTAACTGAAGACCGATCAAACTTAGGTAAGGGGCCTTTCCAAAGACGAATTTTTGAGGACAAACGCCAGTCCGCTACCTTCTCGGTTATCCTTGATGGTAAAGGCCTAGGATGCCTCACATGACCAGCCCCACAGTCAACCGAGCCAAATTTCGGAGACTCAATGTTTTCAGATAGCATTGCCTCAGCTCTGATCAATTCGTCTACTGAGAAACCCACTCGCAAAGCATCTCGAATAAAATCTGAACCTGAATTAGATGAAACAGTACTAGCAGCTTCATCTTCTTCCTCAGAGCTATCCTCCCCATCTGCTGCCCAAAATTTTGATCTACTCGTGGAATTTCTATCTCCGACTAGCGGAGCAGAGAACTTGGGGAGATCAGGCGCTGATTGCCTTCTTGGCAACACCCCAATCCATTCCTGTTCAATATGGGATTGCGACTTAGCGCACAGTGCTAGAGGGCGAGGATGTTTAACATGCCCAACCCCACAGTCTACCGATCCAAACTTAGGAGACGGAATATCATTAGAAAGGATCAATTCAGCCCTGAGCAACTCATCAACCGAGAAGCCCATTTGAATGGCATCCCTAACAAACTTCGAACCTGACCCAGAAGAATGCTGGCTAGCAGCCTCTTCGCCATCAATCGAACTGTCTTCATCATCCAGCGACCAGAACCTTGATTCTCGCTTCGGTCCCCTGACTCCAACTATCGGAACAGGCGACTGTAGGAGATAAGGTGCGGAATGTCGCCGAGGAAGAACAACTTGCCCCTTGGGCTCAACCTGCACCGGAGACCGGGCAGACGACGGATTGACGCCATTCCCCCAATCCTCCGTCATAGCAAAATAAAACCCACAGAACCACCACAGAGACTAGCTCTAGACACCAAGCACAAACCAAGAAAACAAGCAAGAAACTCAGAGAGGAGAAGAACGTACCCGCAGCAAGCTGTTTCCGAGCTACGCAATTCGTCGAGCACATACCGTGCACCTCACCAGCAAGACCCCACCTCTACCTCCGACGAGCTGAAGCCGGCCGGCGAACGCCAGCCGCCCTACCCCCGCACCGCCGCTCCACAGGCCCGAGACCGGCCACCGAAACTCCCCCCGCCACACCACTCCAGAGGCCAACCCGCACCAGTCCGCGGAAGGCGCACTTGCGCGACGGCAACCCCGCCTCACGGAACTGGAAGCGCGCTGAGAGGCACGCCCCTCGAGGCCCCAAGCGGCGGCGCCACCTCCGGCGGCACCGGAGTCCGTCCTCCCCGGGCGGGCCCGGCGAAGAACACCCAGGGCGGGAGGGACCTCAGTCGCCGAGACGACGCCCTCTCAGATCTCACAAAGAAACAAACTCGAAGCTGGATCAAACAACCAGCGCCGCCTCCAGCAAAGTTAATCAAAAGGAGGCCTCCAGATCGTGCCAAGCCAATGCAGCGCTGGGCGGACTCGCCCCTCGCGGCGCGCTTCGCGGATCTGAGGGCGCGGCGGCGGCGGCGGGGCGCTCCCGGGGTCGGATCCGGTGGCGCTGCGCCTAGGGTTTTGAGGCACTCTACTCCTTTCTCGTTTTCTACTGGATTACGCCATCAAATTGCTACTATTCTTATTAGAAATATTAGAATATACAACTGTATGGCAAATGTATTAGAGATAGGCTATGTTTTTTTTGGCTTTTTTATTTTTTTGAATTTGATTTCTCTGGAAGCCGAAACAAACGGGGTAACTTCTTCGGGAAGCCATTTCTCCAAACGACTTCCCAATCTCAAAATTGTGTGCGACATCCACGGTGGCTTCTCCACCATCCACCATCGTCTAGAAAAGCGTAGACAAAAGCTATCAGTCGTAGCCTAAAAAAACATGATCTATTTAGAATTGGTTAGAATTTGTATCCGATATAGCATATATATGCTTGCAAGGCTCAAGCAATATATTTAACAATTATTTTGCATTATCTTCCTTCCTGATATCAAAGTGGGTTCGTACCTAGACCTATTGAGCCACCACAAAATTCCACTGCACGCCTCAAATCTCCTAGGGGCCGAGCAGATCAACGTCATGTGTTTGCACATCCGTGTTATGGACTTCTTTTTTTTTTCTTCTTCCAATCATTGTGCACCTACACTGTCGGCTTCTCTGCTTCTTCGCGCGCTACCAGTGCGCAATTCAAGTTTGACTCCCTACCTCAGCTTCCCAGATCACTGCATAGCTTCTTTGACTCCTCTTCTAGGCAACCCTTCTTGTTAGTCTTACCAAGCCATCATCGTGGCTCCTTCTCTTCTCCCAACACGACATCCACTGTTGTGACGTCATCCCCTGCTGTTCTTTAACAATCAACACATGTTTGTCTCCGATGTCCCTCTCTATCTCTATTGGTTGCATGCACACATGCCCATATTATTTTTTCTCTTTCCTGCATTAATTAACACATGGAGTGCAACACCCGTCCACTCCAGCAACGTCGTGCTGCCTCGGCCCTCTTTTGCGTCGATTGGAGCATCACCACCACTGTCAAATCCTTCCACCACTGTTGTCAGTGCATCTCCTTCGACACTAGTGGCCAACCTATGTGGTCTCTCTTTCTCAACACCAGCTATTTGATGGCCTTGATGGACTACATTGACCTCCCTCGATGAAAGAAACTTCACCAATGACTCTTCGTATGGCATTCTTTGTTGGTTTTTACTCTAGCTTGAGTGTCCTCGTCGGCTTCTTCTTCAGCCTGAGTATGCACGCTCTTGCTTTAACTGCAGGGAGATGTTAAGAGTATACCACTTTGTACAGCAAGACTACTCGAAATAGATTAAAATCAATTAGGATTTGTATCCGATATAGTTACTTCCATATGTATAGTAGATTTTGAGCTACATGTCACCTTGTATGTGTGTGTGTGTGTGTATATATATATATATATATATATATATATATATATATATATATATATATATATATATATATATATATATATATATATATATATATATATGTGTGTGTGTGTGTGTATACCCTCCAAGGCTAAGCGATACATTTAATAATTATTCTGGCTATTTTATCTTCCTTCAAGAAATAGGAGGCAGAATTATCCAGAAAATGCCAAGAAGATCACTTTGAAGGAATCATCTCATGGTCATTGCAATGTAAGAAAAATGTCGGAATCTGAATTAGCAATTCTGACACATCCTATATACACCTAAAGACTAGTACATACGGTACATCGTTAATACATATCATCTATACATGACCAAAGTCTTACGGCACGGGCTTGATAGGCCAAATACAAATAAAGTCTCTTACAGGAGAAAGTTAAACCAAAAGATGACCGTTATTCTAGCGGGTAATTGATTGGGCTAGGCAACCTAGTACTCAGCCTCCCATCTTCAACTCCCAAGATATGTGGGGTCTTAGGTCAGTCTCAGTGGGGGTTTCATGGAGTTTCATGGGCATTAAATACGCTGACATAGCACTGTATTGATGAAGAGAGAGATAATAAAAGTTTCATGGGAGTAGAGAGGGTTTCATGGGGATGAAACTCTTCTGCACTGTTTCCAAAATATGGATGTGTTGGAAACTGGGACATGAAACCTCCACTGAGACTGGCCTTAGTCTCCGTGCACTCAGTCTATACTTAGAGCATCTCCAACAGTATGAGCTAGTTACTAACTCTAAGACAACTTCTCCAATAGCACTAACTTTTAGCACATAGCTCATAACATAAATAGCCTCACATGACACTCTCACATAATCTTGGAATGTGTGTATGAGACTAGCTCTTGATCAAGAGATAGCTTTTCTCTCTCTTCTATTAAAATATGAAATAATTGCTTAGAGCTAGCTCATAAGTCACTATTGGAGATGCTCTTATACTAATTAGGCAGTCTAATAAAGCTTTCAGTAACTAGAAAGATCTCGCCATTTATTTGATAGATCTGACTTATAATGACAAATATCGCTCTAGATAATTTTTTAATAAGTTAACAAAAGCAGATATTTTTCTCTGGGAAAAAACCATAAGGTCCAGCCCTTTCCAGAAAAGCAGATAAAAGGCTTGTCTCTTCCCTCATCTCTCTCATGTACAAAGCCTCGCCTCTTCCCAATTTCAAAAAAAAAAGTCTGTTCCCTTATCTCTATCCCGTAGCCTTTGGGCCATTCTTTTCGGTTACGACGTATAACTTACAAATATGGTTTATGGTTGAAGCCATTATATTCTTTTAGGCTAACGGTTTATGGTTGAAACTGTTGTGTTTTTTTAGGCTGATGACTGAAACTGTAGTGTTCTTTTGGGCTTATAGTTTGTGGGTGATGGATGATAGGGCATGTTCTTTTTTGTTTCGGCTAATGGCTTATGGCTATGGCTTCTAGTTTTTGGGTTGTTCGTGAGAGAGAGTACGGAGTAACAGAAATTCATGTGTGATTTTGATTGATATAAATAAAGTCACCACAGTGTGTACTACAATCAACTTGTAGACCCCATCTTGAAAAGACACTCCGTTTGAAAGCTAGTTAATGTAGAAAAGCCGAAAAACAACTTTTAGAAGCTAAAAAGAAGAGGCATTGTGGTATTATGTTCTTTGGGACTAGGCTGAATGAATTAATAGCCGAGTAGAAGCGTTCCTATTCTCTGTGCAATCATTTTGTTGTTATCTTTTGGTGCCTTGGCCACTTTAATTAGAACCCCGTTAATAGCGTCTTTACGTTTTTTTGTTTTTTAGGAACCACGAGGAAAACACGTGTGGGTTTTATTTCGCACAACATGAAGGCACATGGTACAATCTTTTTTGCGGCTGGAAAAACACACATGGTTTTATTTCACGCAACACATGAAGGTACATGGTACTATTTTTTTCACGGCAAGAGTAACAGGGGAGATCATTCGGCCTACGACCCCATGACAACGCCATATAAAATGATGCCGCGTAAATGTTCCATGCTCGCATCCCGTTTTGCACCACCTCCGTTGGCTCAGTGGACAGGGATCCACGAAGTCCCGATCGCATGCAGCAACATGGTCGATTATGAAGTTGTGCAGTGCCATGGTGACAGTTATGATCCACATCTGCCTCTGCGATGGGTATGCAGTTATGTTGTTGAGGATGCGCCACTTCATCTTCCATACGCCAAAGGGTCGCTTAATTACATTGCACAACGAAGAGTGGTGGTAGATGAAAACCTCCTTCCAGCCACATGGTGTTGTACCTGAAGCAAACTTGGCCACATGGTATCGTTTGTTCCGATACGACGCGAGATACCCTGCTTTATTAGGATACCCAGAGTTAACTAGATAGTACTTATCTGCAATATGCGAAAACAAGTTCATTGCGTGATGAGAAAAAACCTTTCATATGCCCTATACTGCAAGGCAACCTGG
Organism: Dendrocalamus latiflorus; assembly: GCA_017311315.1. Classification (NCBI taxonomy): domain Eukaryota; kingdom Viridiplantae; phylum Streptophyta; class Magnoliopsida; order Poales; family Poaceae; genus Dendrocalamus; species Dendrocalamus latiflorus. The sequence goes on from CM029677.1 coordinate 9,545,131, forward strand.
AACACACCTAGTGGCGGGGTGTGGAAACAAGTATTGGTACCCTAAAAGGGTGTTCATCAAGATTGAAAGCATCTAGGCCCCTAAAAATAATTTTGGTAATTAATGAATTTATGTGAATATGGAACTAACATGTTTAATGAGTATTTAAAGGTGAAGTCCATATATGGTTGACAAGATGCAAGCCAAATGATGAATGTCAAGATCAAAAATGGCTAAAGACAAAGATATACTTAGAATAGGATCTCTTTTTATTGTTACTGGTCTTAGGAGAAAGGGTGGAAGGCCGGATTATAGGGTAGATAATCGTACCATAAAGAGGGATTATGACAAGTAGCTTGATAGCAAATTTTACGTGCCACTTGGATCAAACTAGGAGCATGCATTCTTTAAAAATCTGTTTTAAAACCAAAACAATGTTCTGTCTGGAAGAGCGGTAGTACCACTGATTTTAACGTCGGAACTACCGCCGAGCGGTAGTTCCGTGCCCAGAATCGGTACTATCGGCGACCGGAAGCTTCGGAACCCGAGCGGAGCCTTTTTCCAGAGAGCACCCTTCGGATGGACCCGAGACTTCGCGGGAACAGAAGTACCGGTAATTTTAATGCCGAAACTACTGCAGAGTGCGGTAGTTCCGCTGTCCTGAGTGGTACTTCCGGAGCCCGGAAGCTCTGGAGAATGAGCGGAGCCTTTTTTCCAGAGAGCGCCAAGTTTGGGACTTCGGGAGTTCGGCTCAAAAGATAGTACCGCACCAACTTTGCGGAACTACCGCAGAGCGGTAGTACCGCGCCGACTTTCCAACGGTCACTACAAAGCCTCTGACATAGCCATTCTGCCGCGCTAGAAAGGGGAGCGGTACTACCGACCATAGGCCGGCGGTAGTACTGCTCGCCCTGAATTTTGTACAGATTATTTCAAACGGCTAGTTTTGGTTGGTGAGGGGTATAAATACCCGTACCACTGCTCAAGGACAGTAACAAGAGACCCATTGAACATTTCTTGAGCATAGAGCATTCACTCCACCCCTTGTTCTCACTTTGTGCATTCACTTTGAGGTGGTTGGGCAAATTAGTGCATTGCATTCATTAGTTGATCTTTGGCACTCATTTGAATCAAGCGAAGCCCTGGTTTTATTACCCTTGGTGCTTGCCGGCACCTAAACGATTGGGCAGAGGATTGATTGGTGATCTTATCAAAGGAGCTTGTGAGAAGACCCGGTATTCTTGTGAAGATTGGAGCTCACCTACCCGGAGCGGGAAAGAGCTACCTCTAGTGATCGAGGTGTTTCGGCTTAATTTGTGGAGCCGGTCTAATTTGTTCGGGCTAACCTCAACGTGGATTAGGGAAAACCGGCAAGTTTCCGAGCACCACGATAAAACATCGGTTGTGCACATCCCCTTTTTATTTCATTCTAACTCTCATTTGTTATTATTATTGTGATCATTTACTTGATATAGAGCTACCATTGTTTCTCTCTTAACTAGAATAGTGTAGACTAAATTGCTTTACATTTTTGTTGCATTGAGATCGTAGAAATTTATTGAATTGAAAAGAAAATTTAAAAACCTCCTATTCACCCCACCCTCTAGTCGGTATCCTTGATCCTACAAAGGATGGCTAGTGAGGGGTTTGCGATAGGCAAGGCACCATTTTTTGATGGCTCTAATTATGCATATTGGAAAATTAGGACGTCAATTTATTTAAAGGCCATGAGTCCGAATATTTAGAAAATTGTAAATAAGGATCACGTCATGCCTCTTGATCCATTGCACCCATCGGAACAAGACGGGCGTAATGCTCATTTAGATGCTCAAGCCATGAATGCTCTATTTGGGGCTTTAAACGCGGACGAGTTCAATAGGGTGAGCAACTTAGAAACGGCTCACGCTATTTGGACAACCCTTTCCGAGATTCATGAAGGGACGTCCACGGTTAAAGAAGCAAAATTGCATCGGGTTAGGATCAAATATGAGACATTCACAATGTTGCCCCATGAGGACATCAATGAGATGTACACACGGCTCAACAACATTATGAAGGAGCTCAAAGGTCTTGGTACTAACCTTTCCGATCTTGACATTGTGAGAAAGATGCTTAGAGCTTTACTAGAGAAGTACGAGATATTGGTGACGCTCTTTCTCAACTCATCGGAGTTGGCAAGGATGACACCGACATAACTCTTGGGCAACATTATTATCAATGTGTTGTACAAGAAAGACAAAGAGGAGCTTTTGGAGCAATCCACCTCTAAAGGGAAGAAGATCACCGCTTTCAAAGCCAAGGCGGTGGTAAGTGAAGAATCGAAAGATGATGAGGAGAATTCCGAAGAGGAGTTGGCCCTTCTAGTAAGAAGGATGAACAAATTCATGAGGATGCGCTCAAACCGAAGCGCAAGTCATGAAAAGGCCAAGAAGGGGCACTCCTACTCCAACAAGCGGTATAGCAACATCCGTTGCTATGAATGCGACGAGAAGGGGCATATTGCTTCTCAATGCCCCACCAAGAAAGATGACAAGGAGAAGTCATCAAAGAAGAAGAGCTATAACGGGAAGAAAAAGCTATTTAAGAAGCTTCACAAGGACGGCAAGAATGAATCCCATATTGGTAAGTGGGATTCCGAGAAGGAGTATTCCGACTCCGACTCAAGCGAAGACGAGTCTCTCAAGAAGAAGATGCTTGTTGGCATCGCCATCAAGGGGGCTCCATCACTATTCTCCACTCCTACATGCCTCATGGTTAAAGGAGAAACGGTAAAAAAAATCTTGATGATGATGAACCTTCCTATGATGATTTAATGAATATGCTTAAAGAATTAAATGAATATCATGGTAAAGAAAAGTCAAAATTTAAAGTCTTGAAAAAGGAGTATATTTCTTTGAAGGAATCATATGACGAATTAAAAGAAGCTCATGATTCACTTATCCAAGAAAACTTGAATAAATCTTGCACTAGCATTGGAATTACATGTGATATTTTAAATAAAGTGCCTAGTGTAGAAGTATCAAAATCTAGCATATCTACTTCATGTGATGATCTACTTGCCATGCCATGCTTTTCAATTATTGATTCCAAAAATGCTTTAGCACTTGCTCATGATGATATGCTTGTTAATGAAAACAAAAATTTAAAGGAACAAGTATTAAAATTAAACAATGGTTTAGAAAGAGCATACAAGGGAAAGGACACCCTTGATAAATTGTTAAGTGATCAAAGATGCTCATTCAACAAAGAAGGCCTTGGATATATTCCCAAGAAAGGTAAGAAACCGGTATACAAGCCCACAAGGTTTGTGAAGAAAAATGATAAGCATTGCACAAAATGCCGGGAAATAGGACATGAACAACAAAACTGTCCTAAAGGTAAAATCCAATTCATTGGTTTATATGATTCATGTTACATGCTTAAGAAATCTGAAAATGGAAATGTTATTCCTCATTTCATTGGCACCTCGATTTTGGGTGCTAAGAAAAAAGCCATTTGGGTGCCCAAAACATTGGTTGCTAACCTCCAAGGACCCAAACAAATTTGGGCACCTAAAAGAACTTGATTTTTTTGTAGGTGAACTACAAAACCAGTGGGCGGCATTGGGTACTTGATAGCGGTTGCACTTAACACATGACCGGGGACCGAAAAATGTTCACCACATTTGAAAGTGGAAGCAATGAGAAAATCACATTTGGGGACAATAGCAAAGGAAAAGTACTTGGATTGGGTAAAATTGCTATCTCCAATGATCTTTCCATTTCAAATGTCTCTCTTGTAGAAACATTAAATTTTAATTTGCTATCCATTGCTCAATTATGTGATTTAGGCTTAGTTTGCACTTTCTCTAAAGAAAATGTAACTATTTCAAAAGGAAATGAACTTATTTTTAAAGGTTTTAGATTTGGAAATCTTTCTTTAGTTAATTTTACTTTTAGTGATACTTGTCTAAAAAATTGTTTAATGGCAAAAATATCTTTGGGTTGGTTATGGCATAGAAGGTTAGATCATGTGGGCATGGTACAACTTAAAAAAATTTTAAACATGACTTAGTTGTTGGCTTGAAAGATGTGAAGTTTGAGAAAAATAGACTTTGTAGTGCTTGCCAAGCCGAGAAACAAGTTGCAAATTCTCATCCTTCCAAAAGTATCATGTCAACTTCTAGGCTATTAGAGCTCTTATATATGTATTTGTTTGGGCCAACAACCTACAAGAGCATCGGGGGCAATAGTTATTGTTTAGTCATTGTAGATGATTACTCTAGATATACATGGGTATTCTTCTTAAATGACAAAGTTGAAGCCTCCGGGGTTTTCAAAATCTTTTCAAAAAGAGCCCAAAATGAATTTGATTTTAAAATAAAGAAAATTAGGATTGACAATGGTTCCGAGTTCAAAAACACTAAAATTGAAGATTTTTGTGATGAACTTGGAATAAAGCATGAACTTTCCACAACCTACACTCCGGAGCAAAATGGAGTTGTAGAAAGGAAAAATCATACATTAATTGAAATGGCTAGAACAATGCTTAATGAATATAATACTTCCGATAAATTTTGGGCGGAAGGTATTAACACCGCTTGTCATGCTATAAATTGCCTTTATTTGCATCGTCTTTTGAAAAAGACTTCCTATGGGCTTCTCATTGGAAGAAAACAGAATATTTCCTACTTTAGAGTATTTGGTTGCAAATACTACATCTTAAGAAAGGGTGTTCGGCTCTCAAAATTTCAAAGTCAATGTGATGAAGGATTTTAATTAGGTTATTCTTCAAATAGTAAAGCATATAGAGTTTTTAATAAAAATTCGGGTTTAGTAGAAGAGTCTTGTGATTTTCAATTTGACGAAACTAACGGCTCTCAAGAAGAACAAGAAAATTTGAATGATGTAATAGATGAAGGACTACGCAAAGCAATGGAGAACATGCAAATTGGTGACATCAAGCCAAAAGAAGATCCAACATCACCTACCACATCAAGACAAGTTGTACCACCAACCTCTTCTACAACAAGCAATGTTTAAGTTATAGAAGATGAAGAAAAGGATCAACAATCCACTACCTTCAAAATCCATAATGCAATCGCCAAAGATCATCTAATAGAGCAAATATTGGGTGACGTAAGTAAGAGCGTTCAAACTCACTCTAGAGTAGCTTCATTTTGTGAACATTACTCTTTTGTGTTTTCTCTTGAACCTAAATGTGTAAGTGAAGCTCTAGATGATCCGGATTGGGTTAATTCCATGCATGAAGAGTTGAACAACTTCGCTCAAAATGAAGTATGGACTTTGGTGGAAAGACCCAAGGAGCACAACGTAATTGGTACAAAATGGGTCTTCCAAAATAAGCAAGATGAAAACGGAGTTGTGGTAAGAAACAAAGCAAGGTTAGCTGCTCAAGGTTATACTCAAGTTGAGAGTTTAGATTATGATGAAACTTTTGCACCCGTTGCTAGACTTGAGTCAATTAGAATCTTGCTTGCTTTTGCATCTAGCTTTGATATTGAATTATTTCAAATGGATGTCAAAAGCGCTTTTCTAAATGGAACAATCTCCGAATTAGTATATGTTGAACAACCTCTGGGATTTGAGGATGCAAAATATCCTAACCATGTTTATAAACTCTCAAAGGCGCTATATGTTTAAAACAAGCTCCTAGAGCTTGGTATGAGCGCCTTCGAAATTTTCTTGTTTCAAAAGGCTTTAAAATTAGAAAAGTAGATACAACCTTATTCACAAAAATCATTGGTGATGATTTCTTTGTATGCCAAATTTATGTTGATGTCATTATATTTGGTTCTACTAACCAAGATTTTTGCGAAGAATTTGGTGAAATGATGTCTAGGGAATTTGAGATGTCCATGATAGGAGAATTGAGCTATTTCCTTAGACTCCAAATCAAGAAACTTAAAGATGGGACATTCATAAGCCAAACGAAGTACATTAAAGACTTTTTCAAGAAGTTTGACATGGAAGATGCAAAAGCCATCAAGACACCAATGGCAACAAACGGGCATCTAGACATTGATGAAGGAGGTAAGTCGGTATATTCAAAGCTTTATATATTCATAATTGGTAGTTTGCTTTATCTTATCGCATCTAGGCCCGATATCATGTTTAGTGTATGCATGTGTGCTCGCTTTCAAGCTTCTCCAAAAGAGTGTCATTTAAAGTCCGTAAAAAGAATTTTGAGATATTTAAAACATTCCAATAACATAGGCCACATCCGGACCGAAGACGAATTAGCGGATATATTCACCAAACCCTTAGATGAAAACCGCTTTTGAAAATTAAGGAATGAATTAAATATCATAGATTATTCTAATATTGCATAAATTTATGGCACATTTAAATGCATGCTCACTTGAAGTAGCTTGAGAGCTTTTCTGCAAAAGATTTTATGCAAAAAGAGTTTTGATTTTGATCAAATGCAAAAACTATTTAAAGATATTATTGTAGTATATTTAATGCATAATGATCCTTAATGATTTTAGTTGAGTGCAAAAACTAGGGATCATTTACATCTACTATTCCAATCCATTTCCTTCAAGTTCCAGAAAAATTGGAACTACCGCTGTCTTCCAACGGTACTTCCGCTGAGCGGAACTACCGGCCGTGTCGGCAGTACTACCGCATCTGCCTTGAGTTGGAAAACCGCCGAGCCCAAGGGCTTTTGTACGACCTCCCTCTCTCTCCCTCCAGTCTTTCCGCCTCTCACTTCCGCCCGAGCTCGTACACCGCCTCTCTCTCCCCCTCTCAACATCCACCAAAACCGACCCCTAGATCCATAAATCTAGCAGGATTTTCTTTGAATTTTCAAGTCTACTCATCTCCAAAGGGTTCAACTCCTCCGATCCTCAAGGTATCTCGGATCAAAACTCTCCCTTTGATCTCTTTTGAACTCTAGGTCAAGTTTTAGATTTGATTAAAATGTAGATGATTTTGCGCAATAATTCTAGGGCATATGAGTAGATTTGATGTTTAAAGACGTTTGCACACTTATTCCATGGATTCGATACAAGAAAACATCAAATTTGTCTGCACATTGCTCAAACCTAGAATCGGTCAGGGGAGTGGAACTACCGCTCGCCAAGCGCGGTACTACCAGCCCCAGAATGGCTGTACTTCTGATTTCCCTGACAAAACAACATTTTCACTCTATTCTTTGTCGATCTAAATTGATCTATTCTCCCTTGGTCCTAATCTTGTTCCCTCTTGTTCTTAGATGCCTAGGACAAGGAATGCGAGCCAGAAAATGTACTCTTCCGCCTCTGGAGATTCTTCAGGAGCCCCTGCTCTTTCCGAAGCAGCTCAGAAGGCTACACAACCAAAGGCAAGGGCCAGCTAAGTCGGACTCCGAGACCGAGTCTGAGTAGGCTGTGAGTTCTCCAATGGAGGAGTCCGAGGAGGGCTTGGCAGATAGGGAGGACCCTCAAATTGATCTCAAGAAGATTTCTGCTAAGGAGTATGCTTGGCTCAGGCATAGAAACCAATTTGAGCTGCCCTCCAACTCCATAAATCCAAAGTTTCACACCAAATTCCAGGAGCAGATTTTTGATCAGTTATATGGGAAGAGCAGACTTTTTACAGATCATAAGTATGTCGACTGGGATCACTTGGATTCCATCGACAAGTATGATGGCACCTACAGGCTGTTTCAGAGAACATTATTAGACAATTTTATGCCACAGTTCACATTTCCCCAGATTTTCAGAATCTCACCTGGATGACAGTTTGCCAAAAGTACGAGGCTACCAAGCATGAGTTTGAGCTTTCTTTGAGAGCAGAGTTGAGTACATATGAGAAGGTATATGCCAAGCCAGCTCTTGAAATTTCTGACATCTCTAGCTACTACAACACCGCTGAAAAATTCATACCAGGCAAGCTTGTAGATCTGCTTCCTATTCCCATCTTGGTCAATCGGATCATTAATCACACTATCTTTCCTAAGAGCAGGAACTTCGATGCCATTAGAGGTCATGCCTGGAACCTCATAGACTACATAATGAAGGGGCAAACATTTGATGTCATAGAACTGATCATCAGGGAGATTGCCTCCTCCAAAAATGACAGGATCAAAAGAATCAACTATGCACCTTACATAATGATCTTGATCAAGAGGAAGGCTGATTATAGGGGTGGATTGGGTAGCGCTCACAAGCCATACAAAGCCCAGACCCAAGCCTCCTATTCCCACAGCTGCTCGAGCCCAGCGATCAGATCCGGTAGCAGCAGGCTCCTCAGCAGCAGCAGGAGCAGCATTAGCTCAGCCCGAGATGGCCGACCAGACTTCCTCTCCCAGTTCTACTCGGCCATCCTTCAGCTTCGAGACTCCCAGGCCGAGGGATTTGCTTCCCTGTCCTCCAGGATAGACTCTTTGGACGGGAGAATGTCTTCCTTTGATGGCAGACTCTCAGCCATCGAGCAGTCCCTATCCCAGCCGTCTTCGCCCCTGCGCTATACTCGCTGACGCTGCCGTGACCCTTCTCCTCCAGGACCTCAGGAGTGACTCTTTTTGGTACTTGATGCCAAAGGGGGAGAAAAAGTGGAGAAGGTGGACAAGATGGGCCAGTTGGGGATAGATAGCTTTTGGGAGTATAAGTCTTATTTATTTTGGATGTAATGAACATTATACTTTGGATGCTTTTGGTTGTAATGAATATTATTTTCCTTTGGATGCTTTTGGTTGTAATAACTGTAAAGCTCATGAATGATTATCATGTTTTTTTATCTCTTAATGTTCATATATTTTCCATAATATGATATCCTTATGTCACATGCATCTTGTCTCATATGTGATGTTTTTACTATCTTAAATTATATGCACATGTTTAGGGGGAGCCTCTCTCCACTTTGGACTTTAAAAAGGAGATGTTTCATAAAAAGCTAAAACAAATCCCATTGCAAGAATTATTCTCATTTAAAGTCACAAATGGAATATACAACTAGTTGCCAAACAAGTGGTATATTCAAAACATTATTTCTCACATAAAATTTGTGTTGTCATCAATTACCAAAAAGGGGGAGATTGAAAGCATCTAGACCCCTAAAAATTATTTTGGTAATTAATGAATTTATGTGAATATGGGACTAACATGTTTAATGAGTATTTAAAGCTGAAGTCCATATATGGTTGACAAGATGAAAGCCAAAGGATGAATGTCAAGATCAAAAATGGCTCAAGACAAAGATATACTTAGAATAGGATCCCTTTTTATTTTTATCGGTCTTAGTAGAAAGGGTGGAAGACCGGATTATAGGGTAGATAATCGTACCATAAAGAGAGATCATGGCAAGTAGCTTGATCGCAAATTTTATGTGCCACTTGGATCAAACTAGGAGCATGCATTCTTTAAAAATCTGTTTTAAAACCAAAACAGTGCTCTGTCTAGAAGAGCGGTAGTACTGCTGATTTTAACGTCAGGACTACTGCTGAGCGGTAGTTCCGTGCCCAGAATCGGTACTACCGGCGACCGGAAGCTCCAGAACCCGAGCGGAGCCTTTTTTTCTAGAGAGAACCCTCCGGATGCACCCGAGACTTCGCGAGAACGGAAGTACCGGTAATTTTAACGCCGGAACTACCACAGAGTGCGGTAGTTCCGCTGTCCTGAGCGGTACTTCTAGAGCCCGGAAGCTCCGGAGAATGAGCGGAGTCTTTTTTCCAAAGAGCGCCAAGTTTGGGACTTCGGGAGTTCGGCTCAAGCGGTAGTACCGCGCCAACTTTGCGGAACTACTGCAGAGCGGTAGTATCGGATTTTTCAACGGTGGTAGTACCGCGTCGACTTTCCAACGGTCACTACAAAGCCTCTGACATAGCCATTCTGCCGCACCAGAAAGGGGAGCGATACTACCGGCCATAGGCCGGCGGTAGTACCGCTCGCCCTGAATTTTCTGCAAATTATTTCAAACGGCTAGTTTTGGTTGGTGAGGGGTATAAATACCCGTACCACTGCTCAAGGACAGTAACAAGAGACCCATTGAACATTTCTTGAGCATAGAGCATTCATGATGTGACGATGGCCCGATCTTCCGAGAGGTACTGATAAGTCGATTGTGAAGATCTCGACGTTGATGATCCAAAGGCTCCGACCAAAACAGATCGAACTCCTCGCAATCACTACACCACTGCTCCGTTGGTTATCAACCGTGCCGAACACGATTGACCTCGCCAAGAAGGCTATCTCCTGCAAGCGAATCGAGAACACAAGCAAGAGAGTACAAGATGCAATCTGAAATTGCGAATAAATATTAAGTTCACAAGTTGGGGTCTCACAAACCGATGAACGGCGAAACTGTTCAAAGACAGATTAATCTAAGCAAAACCCAAACCCTAATGGTGGGGGTGGCGGCTGGATATAAAGGATTGAGGGACGTGCAAAACCCCTGGACGCGCCCCTAATGGGCTCCAACACGATACAAAGCCGAAAGGCCCAAAAGACGGTGGCGCAGCACCCTGACAGATTCTGAACGTCCACTTGTTTCGACGATTCCCGTTGACTCAGAAGGAATTTTGACATGGGACCAGAGCCATTGGAAAGGTAGTCTTCTCAGCTTTCCATACATATGTAGAACGTCCAAAACGGAGTCCGGATGCGATCTGGACGTCCGTTTTAGTGCGGCCTGGTCCTGGACTCCGAGTTCGATTCGAAGTCGGTTTGAGTTGGACCTCCAACATGATTCGACCGCCCTTGCTGGACTTGTGCGCCTTGTAGCCCTTCTCCATGTACTTCCAAGTCCTCTCCATGGTTCCTAATCATAATTAAATCATTAGGTAGCAATCTATTCTCAAATGAACAAAAGAAAGTACTTAGGAACGAGCTCACCTGTAAATTCAATTGTCGGGCGCGAGCTCTAGTGATTGGTCCTTGAATGTCAAGTGGAGGAGTGTTGTATGTATCCGAAGAAGTGATGTCCTCATCATCCTCCCCTTCTTGACAGAAAACCGTCCTCGGTTTTAACATAGGTGTAGCATCACGTATTGCATGATCTTGATCATAAATCTTGGTATATGATAACAAACGCAACAAACTCTCATTATGTAATATCATAAGATCTTTATCAAATAAAGTAAAATCTCTTTGAAACGAGCTCACCTCATAATTTAAGTGATGCATAGGAGCTCTTGTAATTGGAACAACAAGTAGAGCAAATATGGTTGTATCCATAGGGTTCATGTTCTTATCATCCTCCCCTTCTTGCAAACAAAGCCGTCCTCGGCTTTTGATAAGCTGAAAATATGGTAACAAAGAAGCCAAGGTGTATGCATGGTATATGTATATGTCATCCGTTTTAACAGTTCTTCGTTGTTGCACAATTAATGTTATAAAACAGCAATTATCATAAAAGCTCATTGTATTATTAACCCAAGAGTAATCATATATGTTAATGAGCAATTCAAAATTTCTCACACTGTAATTATTGCAACTTGTTTTGCAAATGTAAGTGAAGCATTTATGCAATTCAAATCTTTGATTTTGTAAACTTGTAGTGGTTGCATATATGGACAAAACTACAACCTTTGGAATCAAGCAAAGTTCATCCATATAATCGTATCTCAATCGAACAATAGTAAATTCATCTAGCCAGGGTGAAGAGATTTGTATGTTCTGCCATAATTCATCATCTTTATTCAGATTGTTCATACTAGATGGTGCAAAAAGAGATGAACACATAGGCATTGGATGAGTACTAAATTTTACTTCCCTCTCACATTGAACATGATTCAGCATACAAGAGTTGTTGTTCCAAATAGCAAGTTTCAATTCATCCATGTGATCACAAGTTATGCATATTCGATATACAAGAAATTGATTTTCCACACCATAATCTCCAATCAAATTAAACTTATATCCAAGGGTGTAGGCACTAAACAAGAATTTCGAACATGTAAGTTCAGAAACCTTTTCCATAGCATGTGATAATTTCATAGGTAGATCCAACATGATGTAACACAATGAATTAGTAGGAGAAATTCTAGTCAAAACTTCTTTATGTGTTATTAATTCGACATGTGCAAAATTATGAGAATTTAGATCAGCACATGGTTCATTTAAGTCAACACAAGGAATATCAAAAGATTGTACTACAGCAGGTATATACTCACAAGGTTGCTCTATGTCTTGTTGTAGCACCAAATCAGTATTGTGAGCGATGATAGCACCATGTTCTTTACCTTTTTGGCTCTCCTCAGATGATGTAAGTGCATCCATCTCTTTATCTTCATTCTCAACCAATGGGGTTAGTGTATCAATCAGCTTATGCTCCTCTTCGGCATGGTTCTCAACTGCAAGGTTAGCTGCAAAAGCATATTCATCCTCAACATCACTAGCACTTACATAACCACCATCTTCTGTCACAATATACGCCCGCTGACTTGTGCAATCTCTCATGACATGGCCCATCCCTTTACAACGGTGGCACACAATGCCCGTCGTACGGCCCGTGGAAGCAACCAATGAAGAGCTCTGTGCTAGTGTGTGCACACTAGTAGATTTGCTCGTCTCGGGTGCGCGTGATGGTGGCGGCGGTGCTGCTGAATGCGCCCTACTCACAGAGGGGGCAACAGCTCGACAAATAGGAGGTGGGGCTATCTTGGCTTGCCCAGGCGTTGATCGAGATCTACTGGTTGTTCCTCCAAAGTTGTTCCTCGTCCTTTGTTGCCTACCCTGCAATTCTTTTTCTGCCAAACAAGCAAGCTGGAACAACTGGTTGACAGTAGTAAAATCTTTATAATAAACAATGTCCTGAATTTCACGCCGTAACCCCCCATAGAAACGACAAATCTTATCCTCCTCATCTTCTACAACATTACAACGCAACATGCCTATTTGTAGTTCTTGATAATATTCCTCGACAGATGTATTACCTTGGTCTAAGCACTGCAATTTCTTATGCATTTCATGTTTAAAAGCAGGAGGAACAAATCTAGCACGCATAGCTTCTTTTAACCGCTTCCATGTATCAGGTTGTAAGCGCATGGTACCCATATCATTCCACCAGATAATAGCAAAGTCCTTAAACTCACTAGTAGCTTGTCTAACTCTATGTTGCTCAGGAACCAAGTGAGAATTAAACTTCTGCTCTACCGTCATCTCCCAATCAAGATATATTTCAGCATCATAAAGACCAGAAAAAGATGGAATGGTAAACTTGACTTTAGCAAATGGGTCATAATTAGAACGATCATTGTGGTGCTGAAAATTATTACCTCCCATACCGTGACGGTTTTGATGTAGGTGGTGTCGTGGGCGTGCATCTTGGGCAGCAAATGAGGCACTGGCGTCGCGGTTTTGTCTCTCATTATCATCTCCCTCCTCATGATCTTGGCCCGCATCGTGATCATACTCGCGTCCATTGTTTGGTGGCCAATTCACCATTCTTTCAAGGCGTGCAGTGAGTGTTGTAATACTCTCATTGATGGAACTGATGGAGCGCTGCAATTTATCCGTCGAAGCTTGAAGCTTCCTATCGATGCGTGGTTCATCCAAGAGCTTCATGAACTCTCCCTTTAAAACACACTCTTAATCATCAGACGACTCACCTGTCATGGTTAGTAGAAAACAAAAGACAACACAAAGGTATTATCCCTGTCAACTACTAGGTGGTGGAAGGTGGAATCACACATTCTCAAGCGTCTTACCACACCCTTACAAGTGTTCTTACCAATGCAGCAGGTGGTACAACCGGTGGCTGGTTCGTGACACCGTGTCGAGCGTGGGTACGATTGCAAGAGGGGACCTGTTCTGATCAAGAGTATGTGGAGCTTGGAAGGCACAATATGGTAGCAATGGAGAACAATCAGTTAATTTTAGAATTGCATAGAATTGAATTATAGTTCGTATCTAGCACTTAGCCTATGTTGCTGATCAACCAAGGATGGAAGAAGGCTAAAAACAAGTGTATAGCAATGTGTAGGAGTGGTAAATAGAAGATAATTCAATCCAATGCAATCTGGAATTGAAGAACACAAGGATTGACCCAAAACTGAAAACTGAAGATTTCTGTCCACTGGATAGTACGTCGGTATTTTGGCCGTAACTTTTTGTCAGTTGCCTTTTTTTCAATGATTCTTTTTTTCTCTGTTTCCTGACGGCTTTTTCTACAACTTTTGTTTTGGGGCCAAGTTACGGAAACCGACCGAAAAATCCGCACAAAATTCACAAGTGCCGACTGTTGCAGATTCAATCTGGAATTTTAGGTCAACTTCCACCGCAGATATCTCTTAACTGGCTTGCTGGAATGACGTGAAATTTTACAGATAGATGGATAAGAGATTTTTGAATCTAATGGCGGTGGTCCCACTCAAAAATAATCTCGGAATCAAAAGATATGGCGTTTTTGGTGGCGGCTGCAGAGAAAGGAAGAAGCAGCCGAATTTGGAAATTAGGGTTTGGGGTGGGGAATTGTTCTTTTGTTTGGATTTTTAATGGAACAAGGATATGACCAGCAACTAGACAATGCTAATATGGACACAAATTCAATTTAGCAAACCAAAACTAACAGATTGAAAGGCACAACGGGGTTTGGACAGCGGAATTAATTCTTTTTGTGGGGCAATTTTTTTTTTCTGGACTATAGGAAGTAAAACCCAATCTACTAACTAGGGATACAAGAATTACCTCATGGGCAACCGTTGCTCTGATACCAACTGATGTGACGATGGCCCGATCTTCCGAGAGGTACTGATAAGTCGATTGTGGAGATCTCGACGTTGATGATCCAAAGGCTCCGACCAAAACAGATCGAACTCCTCGCAATCACTACACCACTGCTCCGTTGGTTATCAACCGTGCCGAACACGATTGACCTCGCCAAGAAGGCTATCTCCTGCAAGCGAATCGAGAACACAAGCAAGAGAGTACAAGATGCAATCTGAAATTGCGAATAAATATTAAGTTCACAAGTTGGGGTCTCACAAACCGATGAACGGCGAAACTGTTCAAAGACAGATTAATCTAAGCAAAACCCAAACCCTAATGGTGGGGGTGGCGGCTGGATATAAAGGATTGAGGGACGTGCAAAACCCCTGGACGCGCCCCTAATGGGCTCCAACACGATACAAAGCCGAAAGGCCCAAAAGACGGTGGCGCAGCACCCTGACAGATTCTGAACGTCCACTTGTTTCGACGATTCCCGTTGACTCAGAAGGAATTTTGACATGGGACCAGAGCCATTGGAAAGGTAGTCTTCTCAGCTTTCCATACATATGTAGAACGTCTAAAACGGAGTCCGGATGCGATCTGGACGTCCGTTTTAGTGCGGCCTGGTCCTGGACTCCGAGTTCGATTCGAAGTCGGTTTGAGTTGGACCTCCAACATGATTCGACCGCCCTTGCTGGACTTGTGCGCCTTGTAGCCCTTCTCCATGTACTTCCAAGTCCTCTCCATGGTTCCTAATCATAATTAAATCATTAGGTAGCAATCTATTCTCAAATGAACAAAAGAAAGTACTTAGGAACGAGCTCACCTGTAAATTCAATTGTCGGACGCGAGCTCTAGTGATTGGTCCTTGAATGTCAAGTGGAGGAGTGTTGTATGTATCCGAAGAAGTGATGTCCTCATCATCCTCCCCTTCTTGACAGAAAACCGTCCTCGGTTTTAACATAGGTGTAGCATCACGTATTGCATGATCTTGATCATAAATCTTGGTATATGATAACAAACGCAACAAACTCTCATTATGTAATATCATAAGATCTTTATCAAATAAAGTAAAATCTCTTTGAAACGAGCTCACCTCATAATTTAAGTGATGCATAGGAGCTCTTGTAATTGGAACAACAAGTAGAGCAAATATGGTTGTATCCATAGGGTTCATGTTCTTATCAATTCACTCCACCCCTTTTTCTCACTTTGCGCATTCAATTTGAGGTAGTTGGGCAAATTAGTGCATTGCATTCATTAGTTGATCATTGGCACTCATTTGCAATCAAGCGAAGCCCTGGTTTATTGCTTTTGGTGCTTGCCGGCACCTGGACGATTGGGCGGAGGATTGATTGGTGATCTTATCAAAGGAGCTTGTGAGAAGACCCGGTATTCTTGTGAAGATTGGAGCTCACCTACCCGGAGCGGGAAAGAGTTACCTCTAGTGATCGAGGTGTTTCGGCTTAATTCGTGGAGCCGGTCCGGTTTGTTCAGGATAATCTCAATGTGGATTAGGGAAAACCGGCAAGTTTCCGAGTACCACGGTAAAACATCGGTTGTGCACATCCCCTTTTTATTTCCTTCTAGCTCTCATTTGTTATTATTATTGTGATCATTTACTTGATATAGAGCTATTATTGTTTCTCTTTTAACTAGAATTGTGTAGACTAAATTGTTTTACATTCTTGTTGTATTGAGATCGTACAAATTTATTGAATTGAAAAGGAAATTTAAAAACCTCCTATTCACCCCCTCTAGTCGGTATCCTTGATCCTACAAAGATCCGCGTGCCATGTGCTGACCTTGGCCATCCCGAGGTCACGAATGTGAACCTTATGTTGAAGTTGCACACGGCTAAGACGTTCTTGCTTGTATAGCCGTGCCGATTGGTATATATTATTCTAGAGTCGTTTGGTACGACCATCAGGATGTGTGTGCCATCTATTGCACCGATTGTACTAGCGAAATGTAGGTAAAATTGACACGACATCAATGAGGATGCACCATCCCGAACGTGGGGTTACGAGGCCTCATGATGATCTTTATGGTTCCAGTTTATGGTTTATGGCAGCATCGGCTTATGATTTTGAGCTATTTATAAGGGAGAGTACGAAATAATAGAAAGTCGTGTGTGATTTTGATCGATATAAATGAAGTTATTATAATATATACTATAATTATTTTGTAAACTTCGTTTTTAAAAAATATTGTATTTAAAAAATTAGATACCAAAGGCGAATGATAGTAGCGAAAAGAAGCTTCATCCCCGCTCCGCTCCACCTGCGCCCCACATACACGATACAACTTCTCCAATTCCAGCGGCATCCCACCACAAATCTCTCACTCCCGGAGCCAAACCCTTTTCCCTCCATTCCCTTCCCCACCGGCCGCGGCGGTGGCGGCGCTCCGATCCGACGGATCTCCGCGCTCCACGCAGGCGTCCTGCTGGGCTAATCACAATCGTCTAATGGCGCCGCAGCCGCAGGGCTACTTCTGGGTCTCCTCCTGGCCCCGGCTCATGCAGCTGCCTCCCTTGCCCTGCTCCTTCCACGCCCAGCAGCGCCTGGTGCTGCGCCTCGGGCCGCCCCGCCGCCGGGCCGGCGCGGTTTGAGTGGTCGCGGATGCGGGCCCGGCGCTGGCCCTGGACCGCGGCGCCGAGGCGGTGGAGATCCAGTTTCCGAGGGAAGAGGAGGAGGTGTTGAGGCATGAGGAGGATGCGGTGGGTGAGAGGGAGAGGCTGAGGTGGATGCGGATCTCGCAGGCGAACAAGGGGAACACGCCCTGGAACAAGGGCAGGAAGCACAGCCCAGGTATGCTTGTTCTTTTTTTTTTTGAAATGTTTGATTGTTGGGTGAAAACAAGGAAGATGAGCCACTGGTAGGCGGAAACTGTATGTTATCAACATAATAACTCAACTTCCTTAACGGCCTAATTTAGTGGGATTTGCTGTCCCAGAAAATTTGAAAGAAATGCAATGATGAAGGTTCAAAGTTGATATACAGTATACGGAGAGATAAGAGTGGGAATCAAGTGGAATGCAGGCTGTGATAGGAATTGTCATATTGAGTTCAAGAAATGGTAATGGCTTATTGAATTTAGTTGCATGTGCAGACTGCAGAGACGCTGCAGCGGATTCGGGAGAGGACCAGGACTGCAATGCAGGACCCCAAGGTGAAGTCATGTAAGAATTATTGTTGTTATTTATGGGTGTCATGTCTTTACTATTTTGCCTTGGTAATTGCATAATGTTTGCTGAGCTAATTGCTTTGTAACTTTAGGATTGTAGATAATAACTTGAACAAATCCTACAGAAAAAATTCAAGAGTAATGGTGCAATTCAAGAGTAATGGTGCTACAAGCACATAGGGTGCATGCAATTGGCTCTCCTCATCAGTTTAAGTTTTGGATTAACTGGCTGGTGCATGCAACTCAATATGGTATCGGAGCCAAAAGGTCTTAAGTTTAAGACCCGGTTGGTATAATTAAAAAAAATAATTACGGTCTACTTCTATTCCACGTCTTAGGCCTACGCAAGCCTACACGTGGGGGAGTGTTGAAGTACACTTATACTTTAACATAATTTACTACATTATAGTTATATTTCATCTATTAGCGATAGATTTTCTTAGAGATAGATATTATTTCTTAGAGATCAAATCGAGTTACCCCTATAAAAGGCACAACATGTATCTATTATCTTCAAGCAATGAATAACGAAGAAGTATTCGCAAGTCCCCGGTTCCTAGCTCTGGTCTCTCCCCTAGACTGGCTACTCTAGATCCATTCCTCTCCCTCAATCGTTGCCGTTTTTCATCTAGCGCTTTCTACCTC
Source organism: Dendrocalamus latiflorus (assembly GCA_017311315.1). Taxonomy (NCBI): domain Eukaryota; kingdom Viridiplantae; phylum Streptophyta; class Magnoliopsida; order Poales; family Poaceae; genus Dendrocalamus; species Dendrocalamus latiflorus. Next base: position 9,563,579 of record CM029677.1, read on the forward strand.
AAATCGTCGTCGTCTGACTTTCATCCGATGGATGTTTATTCCGTTATAATTTAAGGTTCATGACATAAGATAGTTCTCATATTGTTAGAGGCTAACCTTGTCTATATAAAGAGATGAGTTGCACCATTCTAATCAAGCAATAAGAAGAAAGAGTTATTCTAGTCTCTCCCCCCAAGTTCTTCTTCCCAGTCCATATTCTCCCTTCTCCTAAAGTCTCTCCCCTTTAGTCGTGCCATTCTGGTTATCTTTTGTATGGTATTTACCCCGGTTCATAACAACTTGGTATCAGAGCCAACACCATGGCTTTTGCTGCCAAAGAGATCAAAGCCATAAGTGCCACCTTTGACAAGATGAACGCTGGTCTTGCCAACGTACAGGTCACATTGGTGGACTGCTACGTGATCTGCGTCGGCACCACTAGCCCACCTTCGCTGCCACCGACAATGCTTCTCTCAACCTCGTTGCTTGTGGTTGTGCTAGTGGCGCCCTCACCAAGGAAGAAGTCCGCTGTCCAGCAGCCAGCCTCACCACGCAGGCGGCTGGCACTGTGCCTTTGGAGGTGTGGAACGCGGCAGGTCACGTGTGGGAGGTTGCAATGCCGTCGTGTCTCTCACCCATCCGTTGTACCTCGTGATGGAAAGGTCAATAGCACTGCCCTGCACTCGCTCTCTTCGTTGGCAGCGCCTTCGTCAACGTCGGGCATCGCAAAGGTTCACGTTCTTTTGCTATCAACCGTCGTCCGCTGCCTACTATGCACTGGCGCAAGGGGTCACGGCCGCTCGTCTCAGTGGGACTTCCAAGGGTTGCTGCCATGGCCACCACCATAACTCAAGGACGAGTTTTTGCGAAAGGAGGATGAAGTGTTAGGGATGTGGGCCAAGGGGCCACAGCCTATTAGGGGCTGCGGAGGGGTAGTAGCATATCTTCATATTAGGAATAGTTAGATGCATATTTTTGTTAGATGTGTATTACATAACTGTGTATTTACCCCATTGTATAAGGGGTTTCTTGCATATATGCCACCTGTACATGTATATATATTGGCCCTTTGGCCACATGAGGAATATAAGCGTTATTCCAACATGGTATCAGAGCCAAGGTTTTGTTACACCTAGGGTTTCGTTCATACCTAGGGTTTTGCCTGGCCTCTTTCCTATTTTTTTCACCACCGGATTTGTCTTCGGTTCGTGCGGTTTTCGCGTCCTTCCGTTCAGATCCAATCGCTGCCGCTTGAGACCGCGACCGCCTTCATCGTCATCTCCGCCCGAGGTCGCCGGTCGTTGGGGCCGTCGGCGCTCGGTGAAGATTGGCTCCGCTCCGCCCCTGCTCGCGGGCCGCCGCTCCGCCCCCGCTCGCGGGCCGCCGTTCCGCTCCTCCACCGGTGTTTGCGGGCCGCCGCTCCGCCCCTGCTCGCGGGCCGCCGCTCCGCCCCTGCTCGCGGGCCGCCGCTCTGCTCCTCCACCGTCGTTCGCGGGCCGATGTTCCGCCCGCTCCGCCCCCGCTCGTGGGCCGCCGCCGGCGTCCGCCCCCGCCCGAGGCCGCTCCGCCTCTGCTTCGGCGTCGCAGGTCGCCGCCGCCGGCGTCGCCTCCGCCCGAGGCCGCTCTGGTCTCCAAAACCGACTCTGCTTCGGTCGGTTTCCAAAACCGACTGCCTTTTGATGGTCGGCCGGTTGTTTTGACCGGATAAAAGAAAAAAAAAGAAAAAAAAGAAAAAAAGCAAAAAAAAAAGATGTCTTCTTCTGCAGGAGTTGTTTCTGTTCCTCGTTGCCCGGTGATCTTCGATGGTCTCAATTATCGGGACTGGTTTCAGCACATGTGCATCCACATGCGTGGCCAGCGTCTTTGGGAGTTTCTTACGGGCGAGTTGCCTTGTCCGTCTCGTCCTACTCCACCTGTTGAGCCTGTACTCCCGAAGGATGCTTCCGAAGATGCTCGTACAAAGGCTTCTGAGGCTTTTGAGGATGCCATGGAGACTTTTCAGACTCAGTATGTTGCTTACAAGACATGGATTGATGAAGATGCTCGTGCCTCTACTATTTTGGTTGCTAGCATGGAGGTGCATCTCACTGGTGATATTGTTGGACTGGATTCCGCACATGTGATGTGGGCGCATCTACGCAGCCGCTACGAGCCATCTGGTGATTCCTTGTACCTTGCTGTTGTGCGACAGGAGCAGTCACTGCAGCAGGGAGATGCCACTGTGGATGAGTTCTATGCTCAGTTATCTGCGATATGGCGTCAGATCGACTCTTTGGGGCCAGATGTTTGCCGCACCTGTCAGCGTCAGCAGTCTCATATGGAGCTTCGCCGCATCTACGATTTTTTGACGTCTCCGGTCTGAGTTTGAGCAGACTCGTGCTCAGTTGCTGGCTCGTCATCCACGTGTGACTTTGTTGGAGGCCCTTGCAGCTGTTCGTACTGAGGAGATTCGACTTCGTGGAGCGGGTCTGCTATCATCATCATCATCACTTCCTTCAGTTTTGATGGCTTCTTCGGCTTCTACACCCGCTGTGCCTTTGCCTCCATCAGCTGTGCCTCCACCAGTGACAGTTGCTGTTGGTAAGGGCCTTCACTGCACCTATTGCAACAGGGGAAATTGCACATATACCCCATAGTTAGTAGGCATTTGTAAGTTTGCCCCACACTTAAGTGGCTTTGTAATTTTGCCCCATACTTGACATGCCCCCTTATTATTTTGCCCCATTGCCTATTTAGCTCCTATTTTAATTTTGTTTTTCATTTTTTGGGGCAGGAAAAATACAGTAAAAAATGAAAAACGAAATTAAAATATTTTAGGCATTTAATGGACAACTTTGTAAATATTTTTTACTGCATTTTTTCTGCCCAAAAAATGAAAAACGAAATTAAAATAGGAGCTAAATGCAGTAAAAAATGAAAAACGAAATAAGAATGTTTTAGGCATTTAATGGACAACTTTGTAAATATTTTTTACTGCATTTTTCCTGCCCAAAAAAAATAAAAAACGAAGTTAAAATAGGAGCTAAATGGGCAATGGGGCAAAATAATAAGGGGGCATGTCAAGTATGGGGCAAAATTACAAGGCCACTTAAGTGTGGGGCAAACTTACAAGTGCCTACTAACTATGGGGTATATGTGCAATTTCCCCATTGCAACAAGGATGGACATGTGGAACAGTTTTGCTACAAGAAGAAGGATCTTCGTCGTGGTGCTTGTCCTCCACGGGGCACTGGAGGTTCCACCTCTCAGCCGAGTTCTGGTATCCCTGACACTCAGCAGCTTCTAACATTGCTAGGCCGCATGGTTGCTTCTGCATCGTCTGGTTCTGCTGCTCAGTCTTCTGGTGAGAGACCACCTTCTACTTCTTCCTCCTCGGTACATCACCTTGGATTCTTGATTCTGGTGCTTCTTTTCATATGACATCTGATTCCACCTGTCTTACTTCCATTAGTCCTTTAGCTACTCCTATCACTGTCCACACAGCAGATGGTATCTCTCTTTCTGTCACAGGACGAGGCACTCTTTCAAATTCCTCTTTTAATGTTCCTGCTGTGTCTCATGTTCCAAAACTAACTATGCAACTCATATCTGCTGGCCAGCTCACTGATCATGGTTGTCATGTTATTTTCGATTCTGACTCTTGTTGTGTTCAGGATCGTCGCACGGGAACTCTGGTTGGTACTGGCCCTCGCCGCCGTGACTCCCAACGGCTTTAGGAGCTTGACTGGCTTCGCCTTCCTTCCGCTGCCCCAGTCAGTCTTCTCGCCTCCACCTCTGCAGCTGCTACAACCTCCACCGCTTCGTTTGCTCAGTGGCATCATCGCTTAGGACATCTTTGTGGTTCCCCCATGGCTTCTTTACTTCGTCGAGGTCTTTTAGGGTCTGTGTCTGGTGATGCTTCTCTACATTGTCAGGGTTGTAAGCTTGGCAAACAGCTGCAACTCCCTTATCCTTCTAGTGAGTTAGTGTCTCAGCGTCCTTTTGACCTTGTTCATTCTGATGTATGGGGACCAGCTCCTTTTGTTTCGAAAGGAGGTCATAGATATTATATCATTTTTATTGATTTTTCTCGTCATACATGGATATATTTTATGTCATCTTGTAGTGAGGTTTTATCTATCTACAAGACCTTTGCCACCATGATTCGCACTCAGTTTGACTCTCTTATTCGTGTTTTTCGCGCTGATTCCGCTGGAGAATACTTGTCGGGAGTCCTTCGTGGCTTTCTTGCTGAGCAGGGCACTCTCTCTCAGTTTTCTTGTCCAGGTGCTCATGCTCAGAATGGTGTGGCTGAGCGCAAGCATCGTCATCTTCTTGAGACAGCTCGTGCTCTCATGATTGCTTCTGCTGTTCCACCACATTTTTGGGCTGAGGCTGTTTCTACTGCCACTTTCTTGATCAACGTTCAGCCCTCCTCTGCTCTGCAGGGTGGGATTCCAGTTGAGCGTCTCTGTGGCCAGACTCCTGATTATTCCAGACTTCGCCTCTTTGGGTGTGTGTGCTATGTTCTTCTTGCACCTCGTGAGCGCACCAAACTGACCGCTCAGTCAGTTGAGTGTGTTTTTCTGGGCTACAGTGCTGAGTACAAGGGATATCGTTGTTGGGATCCTGTTGGCCGACGGATGCGGATTTCTCGGGATGTTACTTTTAATAAGTCTCGTCTTTTCTATCCTCGTCCGTCTCCTTCCTCCACTTCAGCATCTGTCGTTGAGCCGCTTTCATTTCTGACTTTTCCTTCCAGTCCTATAGTCACCACTCCACCACAGCCTTTGGTCTCTCCGGTACCTCCTCAGTCAGCACCTTCTTCATCACCGACATCCTCTCCCGAGGCTGCTCCTGATCTTGTTCCTTCTTATCCTCTCTACTATACTCGTCACCCGCGAGTTGAGTTTTCTTCTGATATGCCCTCTCCTTCTGACGGGTCATCTCCTTCGGCTACTCCTCGTTATAGTCTTCGTGATCGCCAGTCTATTCGGCCTCCTAAGCGTTTTGGTTTTACTGCCGCAGCTCTTGCCGAACCGACTTCTTATCGTGATGCTGTTGTTCATCAGGAGTGGCAGCATGCGATGGTGGAGGAGATCGCTGCCCTTGAGCATACTGGCACGTGGAATCTTGTTCCTTTTCCTGCGCGTGTTACTCCTATCACGTGCAAGTGGGTTTATAAGGTTAAGACTCGCTCTGATGGTTCTCTTGAGCGTTACAAGGCTCGTCTTGTCGCGCGTGGTTTCCAGCAGGAGCATGGTCGTGACTATGATGAGACTTTTGCTCCTGTCGCTCACATGACCACCGTTCGCACTCTTCTTGCTGTGGCCTTTGTTCGACAGTGGTCTATCTCTCAGTTGGACGTCAAGAATGCCTTTCTCAATGGCGAGTTGCGTGAGGAGGTCTACATGCAACCACCCCTTGGGTATTCTGTTCCTGAGGGTATGGTTTGTCGTCTTCGCCGATCTCTATATGGCCTTAAGCAAGCTCCTCGTGCCTGGTTTGATCGTTTCTCCTCTGTTGTCACTGCAGCTGGTTTTTCGGCGAGTGCTCATGATCCTGCTCTTTTTATCCGCACTTCATCTCGTGGTCGGACGCTTCTCCTTTTGTATGTGGATGATATGATCATTACTAGAGATGATCCTCAGTATATCACTTTTGTCAAGGAGCGGCTTCATGAGCAGTTTCTTATGTCTGATCTAGGTCCTCTTCGCTACTTTCTTGGGATTGAGGTTATTTCTACTCCTGAGGGTTTCTATCTGTCCCAAGAAAAGTATATCCAGGATCTTCTTGATCGTGCCTCTCTTACTGACCAGCGGACAACTGAGACTCCCATGGAGCTTAATGTTCACCTTCGTTCCATGGATGGTGAGCCTCTTGCTGATCCTACTCGCTATCGTCATCTTGTTGGGAGCCTTGTTTATCTTGATGTTACTCGTCCTGACATTTCGTACCCTGTGCATATCTTGAGTCAGTTTGTTTCAGCTCCCACTCAGCTCCACTATAGTCATCTTCGTGTTCTACGATATCTTCGTGGAACTATCTCTCGTCGTCTCTTTTTCCCTCGCTCCAGCTCTTTACAGCTCCAGGCATATTCTGATGCCACATGGGCTAGTGATCCCTCTGATCGCCGGTCTCTCTCTGCTTATTGTGTTTTTCTTAGTGGTTCTCTCATTGCTTGGAACACTAGGAAGCAGACAGCAGTTTCTCGTTCGAGTGCTGAGGCTGAGTTGCGAGCTATGGCTTTGTTGACTGCGGAGGTTACGTGGCTACGGTGGTTACTTGAGGACTTTGGTGTTTCTGTTTCTGCACCGACTCCTCTTTTGTCTGACAGTAAGGTGCTATTAGCATTGCTAAAGATCCGGTGAAGCATGGGCTTACAAAGCATATTGGTGTTGATGCTTCCTACATGAGGACACAGGTGCAAGACCAGATTGTTGCTCTTCAGTATGTGCCTTCCGAGCTTCAGTTGGCAGATTTCTTCACAAAGGTACAAACCAGGGCTCAGCATAGTTTTCATCTCTCCAAACTTCATGTTGTTGATCCACCATGAGTTTGAGGGGGGGGGTGTTAGATGTGTATTACATAACTGTGTATTTACCCCATTGTATAGGGGGTTTCTTGCATATATGCCACCTGTACATGTATATATATTGGCCCTTTGGCCACATGAGGAATATAAGCGTTATTCCAACAATTTTCATATTATGAATGATTAGATACATATCATATTTGGATAGTATAGATATTATCTTATCCTTAGTGATTGGTTGCATTAGATAATATAGTTTCCATATTGTTAGGGGTTAACCTCATCTATAAAAAGAGAGGAGTCACACCATTCTAATCAAGCAATAAGAAGAAAAGTAATTCTAGTCTCTCCCCCAAGTTCTTTTCTTCTGTCCATAATCTCCCCTTTCTCCTGAAGCCTAAGAGTAATTCTAGTCTCTCCCTCCAGTTCTTCTCTTCTGTCCATGATCTCCCCTTTCTCCTAAAGCCATTCCCCTTCAGTCGTGACATTCCGGCCATTTTCTGTACGGTATTTACCCCGTTATGAACTAAGGTTCATAACAGTAACTTAGATGTCTGTCATGTTTAAAATTAAATATTGTACTAACCAGATTCCATTAGCGGTAACTTGTTCTACCAGTGGCTACTGGTAGAATAAAAACCGATGGCTTTTTATTGAATTCAAATTTGAAATTTTGAATGTAAAAGTTGATTTTCCTAATGATGTTTACATTGTTTAACACTAATGGAATGTATTAGGAAGATGCGTGCACCTTTCATGCTTGACTTCATAGTTTTTGCCATGAATGTATTAGGAATTCCCAATTTCAAATTTGGAAAACTGGTTTTTAGTGGTTTTTCCGGTTTTAGCTGGTTTTCTTTGGTTTTTTGGGCGGTAACCGGCCGGTTTTTCTGGTTACCGGTTTCAAATTCAAATTTCAAAACTTGAAATTAGGCCGGTTTTTTCCCGGTTTTTCCGGTTACTGGCTAAGAACTAGTACCGGCCCCCTGCCAGGATTTAGGCCGGTACTGGATTTTTGAACCTTGGTTGTAATTCATTAAATCATATACTAATTCATGCCGTCATCTCTTTTTGCCATCTATGGGTCATGTTTTGCAACCACGCTATGGTAGGTGATATATGTTGCATATTATTATTAGAGTTAACATATGGTGCTAGGTTCAGGGCATCCAAATTATGTTCAGAACTCCATCATGATTTGAAGTCCACATTAAGATGTGGTGTGTTGGAACTTGTTGGCTCTTGTTGCCTTTCTGCAGATAAATTTAGACATTTGGTAACATGAAAATATTAACGTGTTGCAGCAATAGCGGTATAGGGTGCAGTAATTCAGATAGTGCTGCAAATGTTAGAAAATAAAATGTAGATATTGTTTACTGGCAAAACTACTTACAACGGTGTGGTAGCAGAGAAAATTAGCCGCAAACCCACAACAGCCATGAAAAATGGTAACAATAGGTAGTCCAACCACAAAGGATCACAACTGATGAGTTCCCAGTGGTGGAGTGCGGTGATGAGTTCACAACTGATGAGTTCCCAGTGGTCCAGTGATGAGTTCACAAAGGACCACAAAGGATCACAACTGATGATCACCACGCTATCTATTTAGTTACCTTATTTATTTGGCTCATCAATACCATTTTATGTATTTATGTACCATTTTATTCAAATTTTTGTCAGAAACCAGTTAATCCATGGTTTAGCTTGGCTAAAGAGTTTGATATGCAGGTTAAGAAAAAGATGATGAACCTGGGACATGCTCAGAGGTAGGCACTGCTTACTCATCAGTCTTACGTAGTACATTTTTTGTAATGTGAAAAGCACTAACTACTGTTGATGTGAAGGAGGTAATTTGTCCATTTTCTTTTACAAAACTCATGGAATCACTATTCTTCAATAAGTATAACACCCTGGCCTAATTTGGCTAATGTTCTGCTTGGTAGTTATGGGTTTAGGCCCACATAGTTTAATTTTAGATGTGTTCCTGTTAAGAGTTGCATATAAATCTTGGGAGTCATATCAACCGGGTTAACTTTTTTAGGCGAAGGACAGAAGCGTAAGTATTGTTGTAGGCTGGAAATACTTGGGACGTTACAATAAGCATGTTCATTTGGATGCATTCATTATAATTGATGAAAGATTTTTTTGTCACACCTGCGTGGACTTAAATATATTGCTGTAAGATGTATGTGTGTGCTTTTGAAAATAATATTGTAGGACCTTGGTATGTCGTCACTAATGTGATTTCTAGTCAGTCCCTGCTTGCATTCTAAAGGATGGGTTCACAATTTGGGCCTATTTTTATAAGCATTTTATATCAATGCACTTTCTATATATTCTTAAATATCTTCTTAAGTGACGGTCATGCCTGTTAAATTGAAGCACTAGTATAAGTGCTCTACATGGTGGTGTTAGTGAGTCATGAAAACATAAGTAGATGGCTTTGGGATAACGCATATTGGTTGGTTCTTCCAAGTGAGATAATTGTAGTGATGGGTATGGTTGAAATTGTTCTGGGGATGGATATGGTTCTTGGCTGCTCATTTCAGGCTTATCAAGGCGTCGCTTAGGCGAAGCGTCGCCTAAGAGGTAAGGTGCTCCCAGGAGCCAAGGTGTTGCCGCCACCTTGCCATTGGTGCCTGAGACGTCCGCCTTAGAGTTGAGGCGTCGCTAAGGCTACGGAAGGTGGCATATGTTGTCGGCAAGCCTCAAGGCGACACCTTAGGCATCGGAGGAGGCGACGCCCGCGACTAAAACTTAGCGACCCGAGCGACCCGAGGAGAAGTGAGAACCAGAGAGAAGGGCGAAGGACCTGGAACCCTAGGCGGTGGCCGGCGGCGCCTCCATCCCGCCGCTCCGGTCTCTCGAAGACGCCTCCATCTCGTAGATCTAGTCTCGCAGTGCCTCCATCTCGCAGATCCAGTCTCGACGGCGCCTCTAGCCCATCCCCGTTGCCCAGCAGGCAGCAAGCTCTCGGCGGTCAGCGCCGCGTCGCCATTTGGCTCCATCTCTGTCGCCTGTCGCCCAGCAGCAGCGCTAGCCGCCAGCGTAGGGAACTGACACAGGGCGCGGCGGTGTGGGGAGGACCTAAGGGTGGTGGCAATCGGCCAGAGGGGAGGCTGGAGGCGAGCTCAGAGCCAGGTGTAGTAGCTAGCTGGGTTGAGCAGGAGACTGAGAGAGGAGGCAGTGAGCCAAGGATCGGGGCGGCATACGGCGTTGGGCGTCAGTGACGTGAGGGGAGAGGCACCTAGATCTGGATCGGGAGGAGAGGAAAGGAGGAGATGAGAAGGCGATGGAGGAAATGAGAGGACTTATGTTGTGGATCTGGATTGATTCAATGGCTAGTCGCATCAAAATAATAGATACACCTTTAAAATTTATCTAGAACTTTATCACCTATGTTATTTGTGTGGACTTATGTTGTGCTTGTTAATTTGTTACGTTGCCCATATTTAATCTCAGATTCACTTAATTGTTATCGTGGACTTATATTGCTCATTATTTATGTGGCTTGTTGGTTGGAAGAGGAGAGGAGAGATTATCAACAAGGTATGTCACTCAATCTGTATTTACTCAATTAATTGGAATACAATTTGTATCTATTATATTTATAACAATCTATATGTTGAAACTTGCAAGGGAATGGATGCTACATGGGAGAAGAACAATTGGAAATGGGGGATGGGTGCTACATGTGTTCAAGAATTGGCAACAACAAGGTACATATGTGCTGTTAAAATGCTTATTTATTTGCTGCCTTAGCGCCTTATGATGTGTGTAAGGCGTCACATCGCCTCGCATCTTATCACTTAAAAGGTGTGAGGGGGGTGGGTCACCTCGCCTCATCTTACCGCCTTAATAGCCTTGGTTCATCTGCATGGATTTATTTTCATAGTGGTCCTGGTACTCTGGTGGGAAGTTAGGTTCTGAGACAGTCTCATAGATTTTGCTATTTGGTTGGCATATGAACTCCTGATGTCGACGACGGAATGAGCGAGCAAATCGGAGAGAGCTTCGCGAAGTCGCGGGGGGGGGGGGGGGGGGGGAAGAAAGAATTGCGCCTACCTTCGACACCCTCAACCGATGCACGGGGAGGTGTCCGCCTCACCTCCATCTGGGCCACGGGGGCTTCATTTGCGTGGGGGGGGGGGGGGGGGGGCGGCGAGTTCCCCTCGAACCAGAGGGCTTCCCCATTGGACTCCGAATCACCGGCGACACCGCCCGCCACATTGAACATCTCCTTCGAGGGGGGGGGGATCGTAGTCGGGGGTGCTTTGCCCTCGATGACTCTGGCGACGCCTCCTCGGCCACTCCGGTGGCCGCGACGACCGGCACAGGCAATAAGCCCTCGGCGGCCGGTGCAGGCGACGAGGCCTCGTCCTCCTAGGCGTCGGTGCCATGGCCTGTCTCCTCAGTGCCGCCCGAGGCCCCCTCGCTAGGGGCAGTGTGCTCCTCTGAGCCAGCGTGCTCGGACCCAGCGCCGGTCGTACCTTCGGTCTCGACGGTAGCCTCCGGAGATACGGCCGACGGACTGGATACGGCGGCATCAGACCGAGCCCTGCGACGAACCCGGACTGGTGCCGGCGCCGCGCGTTCTGGCACAGGGATGCCTAAAGATTCGCATACCCGATTTATCCGCCCCAGCTTCGCGGGGGCGGTCGCGGATTCGCGCAGCTCAGGCTCCTTGGCCGTGTATGGCCCAAGGAACGCAACTACCGCGCGCTCCGCATCCTCCAGCAGGACCACTACATGCAAAATGAGGCGTTGTTTACAAAAAGTTACATGCACATATATATATATATATATATATATATATATATATATATATATATGTATATATATATATATATATATATATATATATATATATATATATATATATGTGTGTGTGTGTGTGTGTGTGTACGCAGCCTATGGCCGAAGAACTTACGAGGAGCGGAGGGTTTCGGAAGAGAAGACACCATCGGTCGAACGCTGTCCCGCCGGGTGGAACCTCGTTGATACTTCCACCGGCTTGAAAGCGGCGCCACCCCGTGCATGACGAACTCCTCGGCGAGGTCGCGCATGTTGAACCGAAGGGTGGTACCGACAAGCCTCCGTGCCCACTGCTCGTCGTTGCCTTTGGGCCTCACATTCGGCGAACCATTGAAAGATATCGGCTGCCCCTAGCACCGAAGACCGCTCGTGCTTGTCACGCGGTGGTAGAACCATCGCTGCGTCCAGCCGGACTCCCACTTCCTCGCGTTGCCAACGCGGAGAACATCTTCGTGCATTGCAACCTCAGGACGAAGTTGACACTGCTGAAGTTTGACACCGCCCCCCCTCTGAGCCTCTTTGGCTGGCAGCGCGCATCATGAAGCAAGGCGAATAGGCTCGCGCTGGGATGGACACCCTCTGTTCGCGCCGCCCAAGTGTAAACAGCTAGGCGAACTATCGCATTCGGGGTCAGCTGCGCCAACTCCAGCCCATAGGTTCGCAGGACCTTGCCGACGAAGAGCATTGCTGGGATCCGGAGCCCGGCTTCGAAGTACGCGACAAAGACGATCGCCTTCGATTCCTTCGGGCGCGGCTCCGTCTCGTCGCGGGTAGGCAGGCGAACCGTGGCACGGTCCTCCAGCTTCTTCTCCCGAAGGAGAGACCGGATCGTCTCCTCCATTACGAGACTTGGCCCTAGCACGCCAGAGCAGCGGCCTCCTGCCTTCTCCATAGCCTCAAATCGTTTGTCGACCTGCAACGGATCGCGAACCACCAGAGGGTATTCCGCCAATGCCGGCGAGCAACCGCGCTGGCTAGACGAGGCGCTACCGCTGGGCTGGTGAGTAGCGTCTTTGCCGCAAGCCATTCCCCTCCTCAAAAGCGCAGTATCAAACAGATGGAGGCAAGAGGCAGATTGCGATGGCAAGCGAGGAAGAAAGAAGGCAAAGGAGCAACAAGCAAGCAAATGAGCGAATGAAAGGAGTGCTCACATGCCAACGGGAGGGTCTATAAAGTCTTCTCACCTCCCCCCATGATCGGGAAAGCAACCGGCGGGAGCCCAGCGGTTCAGCTCCCCACGATCGAGAAGCACAACCGGAAGTAGCGTCGCCAATCGCCTGACAGCGCACGACGCACTAATAGCATCCCGCCACGCGTCCCCCTCTCCCTCGGGAAGGAGCGCGCGACAGCTGACAGTGCACGACGCACCAATTGCGTCCCGCCACGTGTGCCTTTCCGTCGGAAAGGCGCGCGCAGCCATGGTCGCGCGACCCTGACAGCTCGGGGGTCGTTGCTCTTGTGGCTTAAAATTTTTACCCTGCACTCCTAGATGCTCTTTTAACTGGACTTTTGACTAATTTTGAGTATGATAAGGCAATAGCCAATGAGAAAAAACACCTGATAACTATGGCTTGTCGCCCTCTAGCACCTAAATGAATGCCCACTACTAAGGGTAGTTTCTCTTTGTTACTCATCCAAGATTGTTAAATTTTATGAAAAGTGACATTGGTCATAGGTGAATTACAGAGGCATGTAGCGTAGATAAGAAATATTCTTGGGATAACCAGAACCACATATTTGTTAAATATTCTTGAGAAAACCAAAACCTCACATAGATGACTCTGAATCTCTGAAAACATGTAAGCTACTGAGAAGAAAGATAAGGATATATTGCTTTGCTGCACTATGCACTTTGACTTGATTTTTTCTCGCTGCAAGTATTTGATAGTTGATACCATTTGCTGAGCAGAAAAATATGCATGCCATCTGTATGCACAGGGATATTTTCGTAACACCCGAATTTGACAATTGCTCAATTCTCTGTCATAAAAAATAACTTATCTTTAAATTCTTTACCATTAGGTCACTGAATGCAGAAGCCGAGAAGGCTGCAAAAATAACTTATCTTTAAATAGTAGTACTGGACTAAGCAGTTGAAGACATCATTATCTGCCATTTGTTTGCTGTTGCTAGCGCAAAATGGGAAATGCAACTTGCTTACTAGGAAGTACTAAGTACAATCCAACTGTCGTGGAAAAGGATTACTCTCCTTGGTGTATATTCTACCATGAAAAATATGCAGGAGCACGTCATGAAACAGCCTATTCTCTTCAGAGGTGAGAGATTTGTAATTAGTAGCTGGGGACATTACATCATTTCCCCGTCATTTAGCCAGCTTTAGTAAATGTGTAATTCGAAAATCATGATTCAGAGAATGTATCCATGTTGAATTAGAATATTCTGTAGCTGTCACCCTAACATGCTAGCTCATACCTGATGTTAGTACAGTTTGATTAAGTCGAGGATACTACTACTTATATACTACGGACTGTTGCGGTTCCCAGTCCCACTTGTCCAGGGTATATGTTAGAAGCCAATTTCCACATGATCAACAAGAAACTTTCAGAGAATCAACATGAGAAGTTGATTATCTTAATCAAAAGCAGTTTTTTTTATCTGAGTGCCCTCAACAATTAGAAGTTGTTGTCATTACACAGTATCATCTTGTAGAAAATTATATAATCTAGAACCATACCAGATTTTGGTAACAAGGAACAAAAAAGGTTAAATTTTGACGCTTTAACTGAGGGCCGAGATGAGTGAAGTTTTAGTGGAGGCTTTATCATTCGATTGCCGCCCCTTTTTTGCCAATGGATGGTGTTAAAAGGTTACAACTTTATTCTTCAATAAATAAACTAAACCGAACTTTGCATCTCTTTCTTCTTTGGGTGGTCCTTTGTGATTCTATTATCTTTTTCTGCGTGTATACTGGTATTGGTTCATATAGTTTGTGATTGTATTTAATACATGGTAACAATGATAATGATATGTTCTAGAGACAATTGTATAGATGATCATATTATTTTTATGTTTATGATCTTTTGAATAATATGTTATTTTGTCCTTTGAATAAATATATTTCATATCATTAACAAGTATATGACTTATTCGTGAAACTCTTTATTCACATTTTGATGTTATAAGTATCCTTGATTTTATATTACTATGTAGGATAATTATGATTTATAGATCTACGCATATATTGATTGATGATCATGTTTCACATATCATGGATATGTGAATATGAAATCAATAATGTAGACATGTTAGATAATATGGTGTTGGATTGACCCATTATAAGACACTATGAAAATTGTTATATTCGTAAGTGTCGTCAGTGGGTGTCATTTATAGTGTATATGGGGTCTTTATACCTAAGATCGTCATAGTTATGTACGTGTGTAATAGTTTATTTAGGGGTTATCAAACACTACTTTATAACTGGGTGGCCATAAAGATAGCTTTCGGATTTACTATTAAATATGCTGGGGAATATGAGCGATCAAGATAGAATTTGCCCCTTCTCTATAACATGAGAAATATCTTTAGACCCCTCGATGTAGTTGGATTAAAGAAATGCATGGACATGCTGAATCTAGTTGAGAAGTCAACTTCAGCTGAATAATCCACTACAAGAACAAGTGGATGATCGAGCTATCATAGGATGAAACGTTTCTCGCTTTGAATTCGATCTGGTATCATGAGGTAAAGGGATCGTTGCATGAACACTATATGGGTTTGTCTAATATGATTTTTATGTATATTTAAGAGTCGTTATGTTCTGCTAAGAACCTTTACCGACTTGTAAATCGAAAAGAAGTTTCTGAGCCACAATCGAATATACTGGGTCTACAGGGTCACACATTTAACAAGATAGAATACTTAGTTCGGATTGGATATGTTACTAATGGGTCAAATGGCCTTCGTACCTTGTTGGGCCCCTAACATAAGGTTCTATTGAGGGGCTATATTAAGATAGACGTTGGGTTGAGAGAGGTATCTCAGTTCGCACCCACTGAAACCCTAGCCGACACCCTACAAAGGCCTATCATGCATGCTAGTGCTAGCATGCTAGCGTACGACGTTCCTCCTTGGGTTGTGGACTTCAGTAGAGGCATTGCTGCTACTGTGGCGCTGATCAGGACGATCGGCGTCCGAGAATCGCCTTCTAAGGACATTGAATGATCGACTACTTTCACTATACCGATGCATGCTACGTTGAACTGAGCTGCTTCAACTCTTTTTCCATTGTACTACGTGTCTAGTGCTAAACTGCTAATGATACATGATCTCTTACTCGTATGGTTTTTTAGTTTACATGGTAAAAGTTTAAATTTGCACTAGTGTAGTTTATTGTGTCACTACAAACAAGACAATAAAAAGGGTTTATGTCAAAGTTGCTACTTGCCGGTTGCAACTGGAGCAGTGAGATAATTGGATGGAGTGCCAAAATATTAATATGGGGGCGTGGATTTTAATATCTTTCATTGGAATCCAGGTAAGATTGTCACTTTTGCCTTCAACAAATGGCTGGACAAAATTTTCCATCTATCTGTTTAAAATATGGGGTTGTGAACTTATGATTGGACCTAAGATTCCCACACTTACCTAGCTTCAACAAATAGCTAGGCATAGTTTTCCATCTGTTTCTTTCGTTGGGGTTGTGAACTTGATTGGACCTAAGATTCCCACATTTACCTAGCTTCAACAAATAGCTAGGCATAGCTGTGCTCGTTTCGACTTTAGCTTCTGGCTTTCGACTTATTTTTCACTATTCATAAATTTCGTCTTTTTCTGAACTTTTGGCTTTTTGTTGAGCTTTATTGCTGGTTCTTTTTTCCCGTATTTGTTTGTATTATACGTAATGGACTAACATATTTTTTATATTTTTTAAATTTAATTATGCTAAATAAGTTTCTGTCAGCTACAGTGCTTTTCAGCCATAAGCCACTAAATAAAACCCAAATGAGCACCAGACTGTTTAAAATATTGGGTTGTGCACTTATGATTGGACCTAAGATTCCCACATTTACCTAGCTTCAACAAATAGCTAGGCATAGTTTTCCATCTGTTTCTTTCGTTGGGGTTGTGTGTGGCTATATATCTATCGTGCGTGCATGTGGTGCACTAATGGAGATTTTCTGTTTATCATTTATAGTAGGAAAGTCTGTATTGCACTTGTACTTACGAAAATGTATTAACTCTTTTTTACTTTGAAACCACAAATTCAACGTGATCGACTTCCGGTTTTAAGTTTCGTCTAATATCACATCCGACTGATGGTTTTGATAGTACGTAGCTAAGGTACTATTTGAAACACATGAAATTTGCAAGATTTTCATAGGAATTTTATAGAAAACAATTTAATTATAGCAAGAATCAGAAAAAAATTTCTGCTTTTCAAATGGGGCATAAGTGGAACTGTAAATGCAGGAAAATAAACAGCACTGATGGTGCAAGTTTTTAATACCTCACTGTTGTACAGAATGATCTCGTAAGACTTGTTTTTCCTTCAAATAAGAAAAACTTGACATCTCTTTCGTTTAATGCTTCGTGCTTTCACGTTTATATATGTTGTGGTATAGATTTGAAAACCGTTTTAGGAATATAAACCGATCCATGGCTGGTTGCTAGTTATCACTGAGGCTGTAACCACTCAACCGACCAAAAGTTGAATTAAAATTTGAATTTGATTTTGAAAACCAGAAAAAACTGGTCAAATGCTAAAAACTGGACAAAGCGTATATTTGAATATTGAAACTAGAGTGGTTTGGAAATTCTTGTGAGTACCGAGGTCTCTGAATCGCATGTGTGTGTGTGTTTATAACAACTTAAAAAGATAGATGCATATGCACACACACACGTCACACCATCATGCATAATGCTATGATATTTTCAAACGGAATATAAAAGGCTCAAATGGTAATGGAAAATTTGCAACGGTACATTTTGGACTATCTTATGTAAGATGAAATTTGATGTTATAGTTTGCCGATCCTGTTTAGAACGCATGATTTTCACGGGAGTTTCACAGAAAATAATTCAATTACCATATAGATTAGATAAAATTTGTATGTTCCAAGCACATGCTGAAAATAATGAAACTTAATGAATGTTAAGACTTCAGTGACAACCTAGCGGGCTACATGTAAGAGCAAGTTTAATAGTATAGATAGCTGCTACCTTCAATACATTTCCATGTCATCAAAAGGTAAGATGCAGCCAACTCATACAATAAGTTGGCTATAAGCTGTCTCTACAAGAGCTCTCAATCATTTAATACATACATGGGTATTGGTCATTTAATACATGCATGGGTATAGCAGTTAGTTCTATTGGTACATGCATGGATAACACCTCTTTTCCTGTAGCCTGACTTTTGAATGGGAGCCGGCTTGACTCTCTCTCTCCTTTTCTCTTCCCTCCACATAGGACTATGCTGACATGGATTCACTTATAGCTAGCACAATCAGCTTTATTAAACTTGCTCTAATATATAGTTAGCGGGTCCCTTATTTGTGCATGTAGACTAGTGGAACAAGTGCATAGAAATGGAAAGGCTACTCTTTCCAACAAGAAGTTGTTCTGTGACGTCAGCGCTCACGTGTCAGCTGGCGGCGTGAAGGGATTGACTGGCTTTTCCACTTCTGTTTTCTCGAGCCTATCTACACAGCACGCTTAGCGTCGTCTCTAAGCGATGCTGTGCTCAAGCTTTTTTAGTGCTACTTATGCCTTTTTTTTTTGAGAAGTAGTCTATATGGTCATAAAAATTCTAAAATTGTTCATACTGTTTGTACTTACACATCAAGATTATGGTGTAATGGGCCAACTCTTTAGCATAGTCTAGCAATGTGACACGTTGTCTCTCTGGCTGAAAACCAGAGTTTTATTCCCACTAACTACACGTTCGATATGTTATGTGTGTGGATTTTCTGTTGTGTTTTTTCAGAAATTGAATTTGTGACCTTTGGGCTATAATTTAGGATGGCCCCACTTGGCCATTGTTCCCACCTTCCAAAAAACATAATGCAAAGGTAGATATGAATCTCAAACCCGGTGGACCATTGTTAAGGTATTTCCTAAAAAAAAGGGAAATTATTTAATTGAAAATTATAAAAAATAAAGAATCTAGTGATATCACACTGGCTTCTAAATTCGTGCAGCCAAAATTTGCCCTAAGAAAGGCCAAATTCCCTGCACCACCGAGCATACGGTGAGTATAAAAGGGAAAATCGAGTAGTAGTACGGGACCACAAAGCCCATATACAGGTTCACTCATACTCCGAATTTTCGATTGAATGTATATATGTGATAGCACTACCAGCTTGTCCCTCCACACAGCTTGGACCTTGACACCGAGATGGACATTAACGTGGACACGGCGGAGACGAAGGAGGCGGTGGCCGTGACGCGGTGGAAGGCGCCGGTGGCGATGGTGCTGGTGCAGCTGTTCAACACGGGGATGACTTTGCTGTCCAAGGTGGTCATCCGCGACGGCATGTTCATCCTCGCCCTCCTCGCCTACCGCAGCGTCTTCGGTGCCGCCTTCATCCTTCCCTTCGCGCACTTCTACGAGAGGTGTGTATCAACCATGTAATCTACTAAGTTAATTTGTATATATGTTCTGACAGTACTAGTTGTTTTTATTTTCCTCGATAAAATTTGCAAATACCAAGTTTTGTCAGAAATTTAACACGCTAAATAGCTGGAGATTAGATAGAGTTAGTTTAACCATTTTAATCTTTTTAACTTACTTTATGATAAAAATTAAATAAAACGTAAAGAACACTATTAACTCTCCTGAATTCTCTTTATATATTCGTGATCGTGCTAACCCAACTAATCAAAACTAACTAGGTTTGTTGCTACACACAAAAATTGTTTTGAGCTAATCTAGTTAGGATTAGCTGACTTTTTTTTAAAAAAAATAAACCTAGGATTAGCTAACCTAGTTAAGCCAAACAAGATATCGCGCAGGTTCCTATACCATCTCAATTAAAAAGAAAAAAAAAATCAGCTGTTCAAAGCATCATGGAATGAACGAATGGATGCATACAAAAATTTTGGTTGTAAACTTTGTGTGCAGGGGAAAATGGAGGGAGATAGATTGGCGCGCCTCCGGATGGATCTTCTTTAATGCATTCATAGGGTATGCACATGTGTCAAATGGTAACATATCCTTTGCAATCACATTTTATATAGTGCACTCATACATTTGGTTTTAGTATAAACCTACAGATAAAAATTTTTCAAAAAAAATCTAGATTTACTTCTCAATTTACTGTACCCATGTATAAAATTTCAAACTCATATTCTTTCTACGTTAGAAGTAACAAAAATGAGAAAAATAGGTCAAATGATGAATCAAATGGAAAAGAAAAACAAATGATACGGTTCATAACAAACTTTTCTTATTTTTGTTTCTTCAGACACAATTTGAATCTGATGTTGAAATTTTGAAGGGTGCTAGAACACACTATAGAGTACAACTTGATTTTTTTATGAAAATTTTCATATTGATTAGATACCGAAACCGTATGTTAATTGCATGATGCACCATAAAGGGTGAACGCACGTGATATGCCAATTCAGTTATCGTGGACATGCAAAAACTTGTCGTATTGTTATATGGGAACACGCACTATTTTATATACAGAGTAACATTGGGTGGAACTGCAGTGCAACGCGTACATATGAACAAATTGTTTTTGTAAAACTTAAACAATATGCACGAGTTCTCTGAATCAGAATCACTAAGTGCATTCATGTATGCATAATGAAACGAAACCGAATTCTCAAAAAAAAAAATAATCTAAATTCCGTTTTGGTTTTGATTTCTCCTGATCCTTAGCCTAATCCAGCTCAAACCTTAGCCATCCAAGCTTCAAGATTTGCGCTGCATTGCCTCAAGGGCCGGAGTTTGCACTGGCGCTGTTCCTCATCCGAAAATATCCCGCCGCCACCTGATATTTCGCCACCACCTCTCCCTTCCGTCTCACAGTTGACAAGCCGCAAGAAACACAGTGCCCGAGGTGCTAGCACAACCTGTGGACCTCTCCGCCGCCAAGGACGAGCCTCCCCAAAGCCTCCCAAGCTCTCCCGTCCTGGCCACGCACCACAAACCGATGCAAGGTGGCGACTGTGCCAAACCGCCTCACAGCCGCTATAAAAGCCCCCCGTTGAGATGCAATGACGCCTGGGTAAGTCACCCACACCCCCAATTGCTTCGGTGACCACCACTCCGTCGTCATTCGCCGAAGACTCGCAAGTAAGCCCCAACTTCAATTCCTCTGGTAGAGTCAATTTCGTTTCAATTCCTTCGGTCAGTAGCATCCTCTCACTTGTAGAAGCACCACTGAAGCCTTGCCTAAGCTCCCCTAAGCCTCTACTGCCTTGGCGACTAGCGCCGTCGCTTAGCCGTAGAGCCTCACTGTGGCCAGCCCAACCCCGGCCACCACCGCCCAAACCACGACCCCTCCGAGCCTACCCTAGCTCCAAGGATGCTCTAGCACACATGCTCCCATTGGTTAGTACCTCAGATAGCCACTGAACCATGAAAAAACCACCGCGGAGCTCCCTCGCCGCCGGCAAAGCTCCGGTCAACCCCGACCTTGCCCAAGGCCAAAAATGGATTCCCCTTAGTTCCAGGAGTCCATCCATGTCCTCGGTTATAGCCAGAGTTAGCCGTAGCGTCAGGAATCGCCGTCGCAAAAATACTCTGTTCGGCTGCTATAGTGATGGTCGGGAGGAGGAAGATGAATAGTATCGGCCTAGTACTGTAGCAGTTCCAACCCGTTAGCAAATAGTGCAGACCCAGTACTGTAGCAACCGACCCATTATGAACAGTACCGACCCGGAATGAATAGTACCCGGACCCGAAATGAACAGTAAGAACCCGTTAGTGAATAGTTCAGACCCGCAGTGAACAGTACATACCCGTTACTATTTATCGATACCAAAAATACAAAATACATCCATTTTGATCTTGTGAAGTCAAATTTCTATCCCAATTGGTCAAAATAGACACCAATAAAATCCTAATTAGCTCAAACACCATTCCAAACCCAAATTCAAATACTCTTCAAACCATCTCTATTCACTAAAATCCTAAAAATATCTATGCACCCATTTTGATCATTTTGAATCCATCTATCCATTCCACAGTTCCGTTTTCTCATATCAGATATCGATAACACTCAAAACCACTAAAACACATTTCCAAACCCTAAACCCAGATACGGTCTGAACTCTTATCGTTCATCGAAACCCTAAAAACACATATGCCCTTTTTATCGTCTTGAGCCCATCTACATCATTCCAACCTCGCTCTATCACCTTAGACTCTGGTAAAGCTCTAAATAACCCAGATAAATATTCCAACCCTAAAATCCGATACCATCCATACCTTCAGCCGTTCACCAAAATTCATACTATGCCTATATACATCCTTGATCATCTCGAACCACCTAACCTAATTCCAATCCCATTGAGCCAAACCACCCACCGCCTAAACCCTGACCACGCCACCTACCTTCTTTATGTCTTTTTGGTTATTTAATTGTATTTTGTTCCCAGCTTGCGTTCTGCAAAGCAGGAACTCATTTGTATTTGTCGTCCACGCTAGTACTCGGACCACACGAATTGGTCAATAGAAGGATTACAAGAGCAATTAAAGAAGTCGGTATCCAATCCGAAGACTACAGTAAAGATAACCAGAAGCTATGGATAAAGAGGCAAGTCACATGTTTTTGATCATATTAAACCTACATTCCTTTAATTAATTATTTATTTATCAGTATTTTCATTATGCTATTTGCGCATTGTTATTTTATGTACAAGGAATGTTTAGAATGACATGATATTAGTTAATGTCCTACCACCCGAAAAAGCCTCGTTTAATTTGATGGCCATATTCACCTTGACAAACCCTAGTAATCCTGAATATACTATTTAAATAATCAAGGTAGATTAGATGTTCAAATATCTCATACTACAAGATGATCCAGCTTTTGCTGAAAAGTTGTTGGTTTGTGGTTGAAAGTTGTTTCAGTGAGAAGCAAGGACTAAAACCTTATGCCAAGTAAAGAACATAGTGATTGCCCAACCACAAGCGTTGATTCGTCAAACCTGGTCTAGTAATTGCTCCAATTCGATTGAACCTCTACAACTGGCAGCGGGAGGCCAAGTGTGAGTCCGTACGAGAGGGGCTAAGGGGATCCGTATGGGAAGTGATTAACCACACAACAGTAGGGCTACGTTAAGTCGGGTAGACCCGAGGTGTCACCCAAGCTTGTTAAGATCAAAACCCTAATGGGTGAAGGCTATATAAAGAATGGAGCAGTGAAAAACCTTGTTTTCTTAGGCCCGGACGTGGTGACTAAGAAATCTTGTGCGTAAAGTAGATTAGCTCTGCAGAGTTATGATTAATGGTATTCGCTTACACTGTGCTTCCGGTAAATGAAGCTATGTTTAATGGGTGAATCCAGCAGCGAAGCATAAGTAGATTTGGAAATGATTTAGAAATGTTGAAGGCTGGTAATCAAGTTTTGAAACCCCCAATATCTAAAGAAGTTATTGTTCTTTTGTGTTTAAAAACATTTACAAATAAAACTACATCCACAACTACTTAATCAAACCTTTATATTCCCACACTTTGGAGATCCTGACAAGTAGTTATACAACATCTCCCCATGTGACTTGTTGAGTACGGTTGGTTGTATTTAGTTTTCTTTTTTTTCTCCAACATAGAGATCAGAAGAAGACAAGATGTCACAAGGTTTCATGTTAGGGTTACGATCACACTCAAACGTTCATGTGGAGTTTTCTTTGGTTCTTCTGCTTATAAGTTAAGTTTTGGGTTTGGACGCCCTTAAATTGTTAAAATTGACTGTTAAGTCTTATTTTAATCAAATTAACTCCTTTTAAATGTTCGTGAGTAGGCATGATATATCTTCTGTCCGTAACTGAACTCCTAGACTGTTAAGGAAGGTAATGACGTTTCTATTCCAAAAAACAGGGGTGTTACACATAAAGAAAGGAAAAATAAAAAGGGCACTTTCCAAAAGTCACCGCACCGTCAAATGGATCGTTAGTCGTGTTTAAAAGTCTTGCAATTAGGTCGGAATTAGCTTGTGGTACCTGCAGGTGGACCAGTATGTCAGCATGGGTGAGAAACCTAGAGTTTTCTGCAACCACGGTAGTTTTATAAAATTTATCTACTCATAGTAAAAATTAAAATACTACCGTGTAGTCGTTTACTGTATGTAGTGCGATATATATATATATATATATATATATATATATATATATATATATATATATATATATATATATATATATATATATATATATATATATAGGTTCGTGCAATTTTTTAGGTATTTATCAAAAGGTTAGCATATAACCCTGGTAAACCTAACCTATTGAAAAATAGCTTTTCAGGTGAGATATGTAGTGTTGCCCGCAGAATGGCACCGAAGGAAACACACAGCGCCACTATGGAACTTCATACTTGGCTGATTAGACAGCCAATTTGATGAAAAATAGTTGAGCCCGGAAACTAACTCAAAAGAGAAACTTCGGAGCACGACGATCCATATGCAATTCCTATTTTACAAAAAAAAAACATGATTAGCCTTTAGCCATGCATCAAGCTCATAATTCGTTGAGGCGCTCGTCACACATCTACGTGTCATGCAGGTACGCGGTGCCACTGAGCCTATACTGCTATGGCCTCCGGGATACTACGCCGTCCTACGCCATCATCTTTCTGAATATAGTTCCTTTCGTCACCTTCATTCTCTCCATCATTTTAAGGTATAGCATTTCTTTGTCTTTCACATTCTAATTCAGATGTAGTTCCTCTTAAAAAATTAATGCACTTTGTGTTTCACATTCTATTCCCAAGACAAATTGAAATGCTTCTATTACCCTCACAAAAAAGGAGAAAAACTATCGCACAGTGCACAATGCGAATCTAAACCCACGGGACAATAATCCATCCTTCCTCATGTACTATGGAAATTATAAGATCGGAATGGCAAAAGAGGGGGTGGTGTCTTCAAAATTCCTAAGTATTCTCTAATCCTTCACTCCAGTAGCTATTGAGTTATGAAGATCAGAATTGAAAACCAAGGCTAAAGCAATCAACTCAAAAACCCGAGAGCTGAGGAACTGAAGCACTAGAGGTCCGACTGGCTAACACTGGGCGGTCTGACCGGCGGCTTTACGGTGGTCTGACCGGTGCCCCGGTAGTCTGATGGGTAGCCCCTTGGCGGTCTAATCGGTGGAGTTGGTGGTCTGACCGCTCCCCTATTCCAGAACAGAAAATTAGTCTAGGCCGAGATCACTTTTGGTGCAACTCCAAAAATCCATAGTAAAAAAAGATAAGATTTTGCACATACCTTGTTTGAGATCTCAGGAACCTATTCCACCCAAGGATAGCATGAATCATTATTAAAGTTAAGACCTTTCTCAAAAACAAGCAATGTTGCACCAAAACCAGCCAAAAATCCGAAGATGTATAATATGACTTGGTCATGTGTGAAGGATGGATAATATGGCTCCAAATGTATTCCCACATATCACAACAAACAAAAACTCCTAAAGATTTGATGTAAAAACCCTTGGATGAAGAAATCTCACATTAAGGGCAAATCCAAGCAAATCCAGACAACTTCAAGACTTGCAAGACCTATGCCTAGATGGATAAGGATTGATCTCTATAAGTCATCTCCTTTGTTAGACAGACATAATGGCCTTGGGCCCATGGGTGTTTAGTATGGTTGGTTAGATATCTATTATAGGCAAGGATCTCTAATTGGCCTATGATTCTATTAGCCATAACCCTAGACATCCTTGCCTATATAAGCATTGTACTGCTATCTCTATTATCAATCTACTATTCCGCATCCTTTACATCGCTCACATCCTTCACTTACACGCCCTTGGCGCACAAGAAGATCAATAAGGGGAGAGAAGAAATCAAAAGAAACAAAAACAAGAGCAAATCAACTAAATCAAGCAGACTCTATGAGTGAAGAACAAAGTTGATCTATTGCTATTTGAGGATAAAGGTTTTACGTCCACTCTACTTGAAGGACAAGAGAACACACTACAACACTCATACTTCTCAAACCCTAATCCTAGAACACTTGGCTAGAATATAGATAGTTGTATGGTTAACTTGCATATCTCCATCCTAACTCATTAAATAGATGAGGTAACCAGCCCATATCTAACCCGAATGAATACTATCCACTAGCACATATGGGAGAAATCTGTTAACCTCACACAACACGGGTTTTACTCATATACTACACTCAAACCTACTTTTTCCAAGCACATGAACCTGAATCTGCTAAGTCCTTAGCCTTTGACCCAACTTGATCTTCTCAGGCTTCTCATTGATCTAAACCGTTTTTCTAAGCATTGATAACCGACTAGAGATGGGTGAATATGAGGTTTTAAATTTCTTGCTCTTCTGATTAACAATTTCAACAAATATGAGAAAATGAAAGATTCTACCACAAATCAAGAGCTAAATAATGAGTCTCACTAAGACATCACAAGCAATGTCTCTACTAAATACACTTCTAGTTACACAAATTAATTCAATTTCAATAGCTAGAAATGTAAATACAAAAAAGTAAAGACAAAGGAATAGCCACAATGGAAACATGTCAAGTTTTCCCGTGGTATTGAAGTCTTCACTAGTTCACTTGAGGTAAACCCAAACGGATTGGATCAGCTCCACGAATTAAGTCTTATGAACCACAAATTCATAAGAGTTGCTCTTCCTCTACTTCGGAGATGGTGAGCACAAAACCATTCACAGCGATGCCAGGCCTCTTCACAACCTTCTTGAAGAGATCACCGCACAATTTTTCTTCAAGCCATCTAGGTCTAACAAACACCAAATGTAGAAAACCACAACTCTTGCTTGAAGGTTATCAAGTGCCAAAGAGATCAACTATTGATGCATATGCACTTGAATGCTTTCAACCACCTCAAAATGTGGAATATGAACAAAACATGTAGTAGAGAATGCACCAATGGCTCTAATGTATTCAATGGGGGCCAAGAGTCATGAGTATTGTGTTGGTGAGGGGGTATTTATAACCCCTAACCACAAATTCGACCATTGTGGCAAAATTCCCCAAAGTTTCAGCAGGTGTGGTACTATCACCATTGATCAGTCGGTACTACCATATCTAGGGTTCAACGTTTATATGTAGCTTAATTAATGCTTCTGCACTAGCCGTTGCGGTTTGATGTGCTACTACTGCATTCACGTAGGCCGGTACTACTGCTTTTGTGGTAGTACCGCTCGACTAAATCGGTATTACCTATCCGAAAACAATGTACTGCTAACTAGAAATTGGTCCTATTGCACTGCGATAGTACCACACCTCAGGTGCGGTCATACCGCTCGTTGGTAGTACCGTAGTTATACTGATTTTACTGACAATAGTTTTTCGGATGCAATTCAAGATGTATGCATGTCTTAGTTGATCAAGATGACACAAAATAAATCTTCAAGCTACTAGCTATGATCCCTCTTTATAGTACACCATCTAGCCTATAAATTCGATCTTTTCACTATCACTGAGATCAGTAAAAACTATAAAAGGATCCTTAGGCTACATAATACCTTTGTCTTGAGCCATGTCGATCCTTTGTTATCCTTGCATGCTATTTCCATGTTGTTATCCATAAACCGAGACTTAAATCTTTAAAACATCTTAACGTACATGTTAGTCTCTTAACACATTGTTATTATAAATTACCAAAACCATTTGTAGAGACCTAG
Source organism: Dendrocalamus latiflorus (assembly GCA_017311315.1). Taxonomy (NCBI): domain Eukaryota; kingdom Viridiplantae; phylum Streptophyta; class Magnoliopsida; order Poales; family Poaceae; genus Dendrocalamus; species Dendrocalamus latiflorus. Next base: position 9,590,698 of record CM029677.1, read on the forward strand.
ATGCTTTCACACATGTAGGTGCACCACTAGCTTGCCAAGCATCAACAAGTCTCTCCTATTTTGGTTCACCGGACTACGCCTCATTTGGACCGACCAAGTCACATGGTGCAACTCGTTACTCAAACTTGCCTTCCTAGTGCTATGCTTGAGTTCAGTTATCTCACTTGGTATCCCTGATCATTCTAGGTCTCAGCTCCTTCATGAGCATAGCCTCGATTCTCACCATTGACCATAGTTGACTCTAAGTCTCCCTACATATTCAAAGACAAAGAAATTATTTTTGAGCATAATTGTTTCACAACTTGACTCATGTTAGTTAAAATATGCTTCATACAATATATATATATGCACTGACCTAGGTCAAAATGAATCAACTCAAGACCACAATTTCCTAAAATACCAATTCTCACCCGAGATCAACACCTGAGCTGGCCAGACTTCCAGCCCCTATCGGTCTGACTGCTGGTGGCTGCCTGTTAGACCGCTGGCGCCGGCCGGTCTAACTGGTAGCCAGTTTGACTATCTCCTTCTGCCAGTCAGACAGCCAGGTCTGCAAGGGGATCTGAAAAAAAAAATGCAAATATGCAAAATCCAAATTTTTGCTTGTCCAATTTGGCAATGGTTCATCACAACAAAAAAACTGGATCTTTTCACGTTGTTCTTTAATTTTTCCCTTGATGAATCCATTTGCAAATTTACAAAAATACAAAAAGGAGGTGGTTTTTAGAAATAGAGTTTTGCAAATAGAAGCTTAAAATGGTCACACAAGAATTTGAGATATTAAAACTGACTATATGAGACATAGATGGAATGAAGCCACTGAAAATAACACGTTTTCCATAATCAGCCTCAATTCCACAAAAAAGAGAGGGAAAACTCACTCTAAGTCCATATAAAAGAACAATTGTCATATTTAACCTTAGTTATGGTGAGAAGAGATCAAAAAATGACAACAAGACATATAAGCTCTAACTTAACAAGAATTTACGCAAAAACTCCAAATCATGCTCTAGGTATGTATTTTTACCATTATTTATTTCCCTTTGACAATGGAATCATTAAGATGCATGAAAGAAGATAAAGTATAAATAAAATGAAGTGGATACATTTTATTCTTTTTTGCATAAGGAGCCATGAAAATTATCCAAAATGACTCTACAAGTATTACTCCAAGCCATATTATGTAAAGTAGCTATCTAGATCATGCCATGCTATATATAGCAAAGCTAATCCGATTAAGCAAGAATATGAAATTAAATAGATTTTTAGCATGTCAAGTTGCTCAAACTCATAGTTTAGCCAAAATGTATCTAAAATGAGTCAAGCCATGCTAATAAACTAAATGGAACCAAGAAGCTACAAGTTCAGAATTAAAACATTTTGTTTAAGCACTTAAAATTGTGCATAATTAGGACAATTGACAATTTTTGAAACACATTTTTGGTCTTATCTTAATAAAGTAAGTCCTGGACTAGGAGCCATCCACAACTGCCTTCTAAGCTTCAACTATTTTTCATATTTTTATTTTTTAGTTATGTGCTAGATCTCAAGCCTTATTCCAACCAACCCAAGCAAGATGCTTAAGAGAGCAGTCATGGTCATCCAAAACTCCTCCAGAGTTCATCCCTAGTGCAATGGCAAGCTATCTCACGAGAAAATTGGTGAGATCGATTTTTTGCACATAAAAGAGATCCCTTTTTAGTTTTCATTTTTAGTTCAGGAACAACAAGCTACTCCTTAGTCTATAAGCTATACCTAACCTGAGCCACAAAAGCCTATGAGAAGTAAATTCATGCTTTAACAAAGAATTAGCATAGCTTAATCTAAAGCTCAAAATAGATTCTAGATTCAGCTTATTTGACACGAATCATAAGATGATCACTAGGGCAAAGCTAGTCATAAGGTACAACAAGACATGTTTAGTTCAAGTTTATCACATTTAAGCAAATTAGCATGGTAAAAGCTAACCTACACATAGAAAGATAAGATAAATCTAGCAAATAAGCATAAGACATGGTAAGATATAAAACAAGGTATCATATCGCACAGGGATAATAGTCAAAGCTCCATGTAATTATTTTACAATGCATGTTGCTAAAACTTAATATGCATTATGATACAATGGATGCAAAAGTATCAAACTCCTCCTAAAAACTAGCCAAAAGGACTAATAACTCCTAACTCCCCTGCAAAGAGGTAAAACAAGAAGAATAACAACCTTAATGGAAATGTCTGCAGCCTGGTGCTCTGACTCTACAAAGTGAAGCACAACATCACCCTTCTCTGTATGGTTTCTAAGGAAATGGTATCTAATATCATGTGCTTGGTCTTAAAATATTGCACTAGATTTTTGGCAATATTTATCGCACTAATGTTGTCATATAGGAGAAAAACACTATCTAAGGCCAACCCATAGTCCTGCAGAGTAGATAAAATTTAGAGAACTTAAGAGGAACTACTAGCAGTAGCTACATACACTGCTTCTGCAGTGGACTGTGCAACAAAGGATTGCTTTCTAGATGACCAAGAGATAAGAATGTGCCTAAGAAGTGGCAAGTGCTAGAAGTACTCTTCTTTTCTATCCTACACCCCACAAAATCAACATCAGAAAACGCACGAAGAGAGAGTGCAGAATCAGAAGAATACTAGAATCCAAAGTCAAGAGTGTCCTAAAGGTACCTGAAGATATGACGTACTACTTGATGATATGAAGCATGAGGGAAAATTTAAAATCGAGCTCACAGACACACAACAAACTATATGTCCAGCCTTAAATCCATGAGGTAGAGGAGGGAGCTAATCATGTTGCAGTGCTCCTTCTAGTCCATGGGCTTGCCATCCTCATCATGATGTAGCACAGTAGAAATGGTAATTGGAGTAGACATTGACTTGCTACTTTCCATGTTAAAACATTGAAGAAGGTCCTTTTGTGTACTTGCTTTGATAAATGAATATCCCTTCCTTCAGTTGCTTGACTTGTAGGCTAAGAAAGAAAGTCAGCTCGCTTATCATACTTTTCTTGAATTCTTTGCTTGTAGAATATGAAAAATCTAGACACCAAAGCATGAGAAGAGCCACCGAAAATAATATCATCCATATAAATATGAACAAGAAGTCATTGCTATGCCTGAGATTGAACAACATTTTTTCTACCATTTTGCATTTTGATATCATTCTTAAGGAAGAAATGCTTAAGCCTATCATACCATGTTCTAGGGGCTTGTTTCAATCCATACAAGATTTTGGGGAGTTTACACACATGATTTGAGAACTTGGAATTTTCAAAACCAGGGGGTTGCTTGACACGGACTTCTTCTATTAAACCATTCATAAAAGCACTCTTGACGTCCATTTGAAAAAACTTAAAGCCCTCAAAAGCAGCAAAAGCTAGCAGAATGCAAATGATTTCTAATCTAGCTATAGATGCAAAGATCTCCTCAAAGTCCATGCCCTCTACATGGGAAAAACCTTGAGCTATAAGCCTAGTTGTAGTGTGAACTACCAACCCATCCTCACTTTGCTTGTTTTTTGAAAACCCATTTTGTACCATTACATTATGATTAGGAGGAGGCTCAACTAAGGTCCAAAGTTGGTTTCTTTCAAAGTTTTTAAACTCTTCATGCATGGCATTGACCTAAGAGGAATCAGATAAAGTATGGTGACATCTCATGTCTCAAAAGAAGCAAGAAAAGCAAGAATATGTGTGAGAATCTAGGGAGATAAACCTAGAGTGAGTAACTTGCTCATGAAGATCCCCATTCATCTGCTCCTAAGGGTGTCATCACTGAACATGAGAAGGTCATGGTGCAGACATGGCCTCTACCTCACGGGCTATGAAGGTAGGAGCAAAGCCACTCGAAACACCGGTGACGTTTGGAGGGAGCTGCTCTACTGAAGCTGGAGTAGTGAAAGCATGCTCTCCAACCAACTCAGGAGTGACTAGAGAAGAGGTTGGGTCCTCATCCCCTAAATCAGGGTCATCATCGATGAAGATGCTCGCTTGATCACCGTGTACCAATGTACCTGCACTATTGAGTCTAGTACTAGAATTAGCCTAATTAAAAGTGACTTCGCAAGTGTCAATGATTTTATTAGTATCCAAAATTAATACATGAATCCACAAGAATGAGCAAAATATCTAAGAAAAATGGCATCGTAACATTAAGATACAAATTTATCCAAGTTACCATGTTTAAGAATAAAGCACTTGCAACAAAAAAAATTTCAAATAAGAGATGCTAGACATATTACCGAACCTTAACTCAAAAGAAGTCATGGCTATGCATGATCTCAAGAACACTCTATTGGATACATAGCAAGTAGTGGAAATCGTCATAGCCTAAAACCTCCTAGAAGTGCTATGCTCACCTAGCATGGTCCTAGTCATCTCTACAAGAGTCATATTCTTTCTTTCTACAACTCCATTCTGCTGGGGAACTCTAATAGAAGAAAACTTGTGCTCTAGACCTTGCTCAGCATAGAAAATAGCAAACGATGAGTTTTTAAATTCTATGCCATTATCACTACTAATGGCTCTCAAAACTTGTGAGGTCAACTGCTAATGTAAGAGTCAACTCTCTAAATCAGCCAAATATCTCATCCTTAAAAGCAAGAAAATACACCAAAGAATACCAAAGTCATCTACAGTGACAAGCACATGCCACTTCCCTCCTGTAGACTAGATTCTAGAAGGACTAACTATGTCTAAGTGCAAGTGCTGTCTAGGTCCATCAGTCATCACTAAGATAAGAGCAGGATGAGAAGTAGAAACCATCTTACCATGTCTATAAGGTGTGCAAACTAGGTCCTTGCAACTCTTAAGCCTAGGCAATGCAACTCTTAAGCCTAGGCAATCTTTTAATGGGGTCATTACTACTGACTCTAGTCAAGTGATCGAAGCCTATTTATCCAAGCCTACAATGCCACAATACTAGATTATGAGAATTAGAAGCTAGACGATACCAAGGGCTAGAGCTGGAAGAGAAACTGAAATCAGCACTAAATATCATCTCAAACCTAGAGATTGTAGGATCGGAAATGGCAATAGAGTGGGGGTGAATGGTGCCTCTTTAAAAATCGCCCCCAAGTATCCACAATCTTGTCCAATAGCTATAGAAGCTATGAAGAAAGAATGCTCATGCTCACTGGCAAAACAGAGAAAGATCGGCAAATAAAACAACAAAAGAATATGGCATCAGACAACAGAACATGAGACAGAGCTGACTGTTAGAGCATAGGCGGTCAGACCGCACTTAAGCCGCCGGTCTGACCGCCCCAATGCCGCCCGTCAGACCGCCGCATTACCACCGGTTAAACCGGCCAGTGGCCCCCGGTCAGACCGCCCGTGCTACCCCGGTCAGACCGTCGGTCAGGGGCCGGTTTGACCGCCCGAGGTCCACCGGTCTGACCACCCTTGGCCGAGCGGTCTGACCTCCATAGCTTTTCCGGTCAGACCGCCCCCGGGAGCAGAGAACAACAGCGACAACTGAAGAAGCTGAAAATGCTGAAACTCGCAATTTCACTGAAATTAGTGAGAAGCTGCTGTTCTTTGCGGACTAAAGGGGCAATACTTACTTCTAAACAGCAGAGAGACAATAAGATTCAAAGGAATTTATCACAAGAGCAAAGAATCAAGTTTTAGGCAAAAATCTGAAAATGGAGTGGAGAGAAATGCTAATTTTCAGATTTCTCACGATTCTTCCATTCTTTGCTTATGAAACCTTGCATTTCAATAGGAGATGATCTCACAACATCACAGCACAAGTCTTAGGCCATCTTTTGAAGGGAAAACTCAAGAACCCAAATACCCCTGACATCAAACCCTAAACAGTAAAAAAACAGAGGAATCTCTTCGCTGCACTTCTTTGGGAAAAATTAGCTTCTGGAGATCTTTGCTCTTGGGAATAGCTAGCCAAATGGCCTTGAGGATTCTCCCAGTTCATAGCAATCCATTTTGCAGCTTCTCAAAAAGGAATTCACCTCACACACATAATAACCAAGAAGGAACTTAAAAGGGCAGCAAGCACAGAAGGAGAAATAACACGAGCAGCTAAAACCAAATCCTTCTCATATTGAAATTGAGGAAGAGAGATGAATGATTATACATGGTTCTCATACTCTCACTACATGCTCCACATGAGGAGAGAGCACACTCCTGAACTCACACGAGAGCTCTCACTGCTCAGCTCATTTCCTTGCTTGAGCTCACTCTCCATAATACATGCTGACTACTCCCTTGACCTCCCCTTTTAACACCAAGGTTCACACACCAAAGGAGAAAATCAAGAAGTGTCATACAACCTCCACTCCCTCATCTCACACACCATATGAGGCAAAAGGAGGTCAAACCAGATTTTGGAGGGAGAACCACCCACTCCACTCATTTGCTTGAGTCCATTTACCAAATTGCTCCTCAAGCACCTTCCCGGAAGCTTCCGCATCCAGTACCTTGACCGTCTGGACCTCGACTCCTCCCTGAGTCTAGTCCCGGTCCGCTCCGCTGTACATGACCGCACCCGGCATTCTAACCGTCTGGACCTCCAACTCCTCCTGAGTCTAATCCCGATCCACTCGCCGCTGCCCGTCGTGTCCAACCGACTCCGACCGAGACCTCCGACTCCTCCTGAGTCTAGTCCTGGTCTGTTCCGTCGCATACGACCGCAACCGACCTCCAACCGTCTGGACCTCTGACTCCTCCTTGAGTCTAGTCCCGGTTCTCTCGTCGTCGCCCGTCGTGTCCTCCACCGGTAGCTCTAGCTCCGGTTCCTCGTCTCCTGACTCGCAACCACCTCGGCAGCCTCGATCATCTTTGGCATCCTCGACCGTCTGGACCTCAACACCTTCTGTGCCTAGTCCCGGTCCTCCTCGCCTCACCATGACCTAGCTCCGAAGTGCTGCAGTCACATAGACAAGCAAACCGTCATATAGCACCGCACAAAACAGTATATCAACAATAGCATAAGTGAAAGGTACTCAAACCTAGAATACCCGAAACAAACTCAAACTCACTAACACAACCGTCAATTACTCATCACCAACATGGGGATACCTCCACATGGTCTCTCAGAGACCCCAAAGACAAACTCACCCGAGAAGTCTAGAACTCTACACTTGCCACTCTTGAATCTCACATCTAGACCCTCATCAAGAAGCTGAAAAAAGATAGCAGATTATATCTCAACTTAGTTACCAAAGTAATGTCCTTGAGAATGAACTTGTTGTTGATGCACATAATGCCTTTCTTTGTTATGGTCCCAGTAGAAACATCTCCAAACATGATTAACTCATTATAGAATGCACGAATGAGGGAGGAGAACCATCGAGAATCTCTGGTCATGTGCCGAGAATACCTGGAGTCAACAAGTCACACGTCCTCCTTCCTCGCTCGACAAACCTATTGGGCATAAGTAGGAAAAATCGATGCCTCAGTATTGGGGTTAGTAATGAAAGACTTAGGTATCAAATACTGAGCCACACGATGTCTAAGAACAGTAATGGAGGCAGGAATAAAATGGTTAGTATGAAAAATCTCGAGGATGCATACGAGTACCACTTGGACCTCTCCGAATTAGCCTACCAAAAGGCCAGTACTCCTCCTGTCTAGACGCTACCCGTGGTCTATCCTCATGATATCCTTACTCAAAGTGCTACATAGAACTACCAAAGGAGTGAAAGAAGTAATCTATAAATCTAGGCCTATATCTGGAAGGAAAGATAGAGGGCCTGGCTCTAGAGAAACTTACAGGTGAAGGAACTCCTCTAGTAGACCTCAAAGCACGCATCCTCTCTTTTCTCTCAACCTTGACTCTCCAAAAGTAGAACTCAACAATGTTGCCATTCTTCTAGCAGAAGGTGCAATGGTACTTGACCTTTTGAGCAGTCTGACCCGCTGAAGTAGAAACACCTATCCTGCTAGGAATTTGGGCAAATCCAGCTAACCTAAAGATAATCTTTGATGGCTCACATGGTTTGACCTCAAACTTCCCACTCTGAACAACACTCATAACCTTAGGTGGGTGGTTATGGAATACTACAGTGAATTAAATCCTAGGTCTCTCTTATTCACAATCAGCTTACATTGGTCAACGATAATGTTGAAGTTCTTCTTTCCAGTAGAAAATCTCTCAAGGGTCTTTTTGTGGTAGCCATTCTCTTGGTCTAGGTTCTCACATGTGGCACACTCAGTGGTTTTGGTTGCCCTAGTATCTCTCTTTATGAACAGTTACCTCAAGTCTCAAAGCTTCACAAGACACACAAGTGGTAAATCTAATCCTACCCAACTGCTCTTTGAACTTAATTCTAAAAGCTTCATGCATCTCATCTAAATCTGTCCTGATTTTTAGAACAAAATGCACATGAAATAGAATCAAATACTTTTTTAGATGTAGTCATGGATATGAATTCTTCGATTTTACATTTATCCTCTAATGTCTCATTAAGAGAATTAAGTTCAATTGTGGGCCTATGATAATTTTCACATGATTTAGTAATAGAATGGAGAAGCATTTTAGCCATTTTTTCATCTTATGTTTGCTATCCTTACAATCAGAGCAAGTATTGATCAGGATTAAATTTAAGCAATTTCTTAGTTGTACTATCCAATTTAGCTCAAGCAAATCACAATTTGAATGATAAAGGAATAGCATCTAAAGAAATCACATGCAAGGCAATAGGATTCAAGCAATCATGATCATTACTAGACTTGAGAGATTCTAGTTCATGTAGGGCATCTTTTAGCTAACGCAAGCTTAAGCACGATTCACATTTTTCATCATTAGGATTCATGGATTTGAATGTAACAACCTCTAGGTTCATGTTGGTAATCATAATATCCTAGTTCTTGATTAAATTAGCTTATTTATTATAACATCCTGATTTTTAGAGTTTTTTTGAAGCTTTTAAAATAAAAATAACCATTTGGATTTTTCTGGAACAAACAAAGCTTAAATGGATTTTTTGGAAATTTTAAATATTTAATATGACTAAAGTAAACATCAAATAAAAGAAAACTAGGGTTTGTTGGGTTCCTTGTGCTTTAAGGAAAAATTTGGGAATTTTTTTGACTTTTTTCTAGATTTATTTGCTATTTTCTAGAGCTTTATTGAATTTATGGGAATTTTTGAAAATAGAAAAGCCCCTAAAAATTCTAAAAGGCCAAATGGGCCGAAGCCCATTCTTTTTCTACCCAACCATGCACTCCTTGCCCACCATGCTACACGTCGGCAATTGGTCGCTCGTCTCCCGCATTCGAGCCGCCCGCTTCGCCTGCCTCAGCTGCCATCCAATTGCCTCGTGCCACGCATCCAGGGCTCCGTGCACTGTGCTTCGTCCCTAGTGCAGACACCGCTGCCATGTTCGTTTCGAACTTCCGTCGCCGCCGCTTACCGTCTCCACCGCGGACTTTCCCTCTCGTACCCACCTTGGAGTCTCTTGGCGTCCGTGCATAAAAGGTGGAGCTGCGCCCTAGTTTTCGCACCCTGAGCCGCCTCTTCGCCTCGCCTTGTGCCATCGGTCTCTTCACCGAAGTTGCTCCATCTTCGCCATCGTTTCACTGGAGCCTGAGCTGTTTGTTTTCTTTGACCTCATCGTCGTCGCCAGTGAGTCTTCCGCTGCATCGATCTCGCCACCATCCGCTTCGCCAGATTGCAGCCCCGCTCACCGCCACCCTCAATCCCTGCCCACGTGTCGCCATGTGCTCCGAGGTGACGCCTCGCGTAGTGCACCCGCACGTCGCTTCGTCTTTGATCAGGCTCATGTGCACTGTGTCTTTGACGCATGGGGCCCATCAATCCATAGCACTATTCTGTGAACCTATTGACCATGTCAAGTCACCAGCTGAGTCACCAAGTCACATGAGCACGCCACCTCAGCCCTAGTGCCATGTGTTAGAGCCACATCAGCTTAAGGCCCAGTCAGCCACCACGTCATCAAACAAGTTGCTCGTACACTGTTTAATGAGATGAGCCCACCGTAGACTAGTCATTCCATGTACCGAGTCCACAACACAGTAGAATTTCTGAATTTCAAATATTTTCTTTAGATTAGATTTTTCAAGAGCCTGTTCTTCTCCATCCTAGCTCCGATTGACCCGATTCTTTTTCCTAAATTTATCTAAAATTGACCTCCATATTTTGGTTCTAGTTTTGAAGTTTTTGGCGTTCATTTGAATTTTATTTTGTGATTTTTTTGTTTTTCTGTCTCGTTAGATCACGCCTTTGAAGGAGCTGAAGCAAGATTTAAAGATCAAGAACCATTAATTGAGTAAGTCCAAGGCAAGTCATGTCTTTTAATCATATTGAACCTACGTTTTGAATCTACTAATTTATTACTTTGTTTTAAATTATCACGCATTGCTATTTTATTACAAACCTTGGTATATATTAGCTGTTGTCCAATTTGATTAATTACACTTTGAAACTTGAATACCATGATTCCATTGTCACCTTAGGGTGGGTATTTATCTAGTGATGCAATACTAGTTGTCACATGAGTTATACGTTTAATTTGCTTAGCCATGCTAGTAGCACGTTGGGATCATCATCACATGTTGACTAATTAATTAATTTTGACTTAATAAGATATTGAACCGTGGTGGTCAACCATAGTTATAAAAATTTGAGTACCGTGGTATGGATAATGTCATTGGTGTTGGTTATACAAAATAGTTTTCACTTGGGTGAATGGTCGTGCAGTAAAGGGATGTGGGTGTTTTGCTTGTGTAATATTTAAGGACTTAACTTTATACACCATTGATCTGAGCCTTACCATGCAATCACATGTCTAGTATGGGATAGACTTAGCTAATTAATTTGTAATGTTTCAATTCCGGTTCCGTTATTGTGATAAACATGGATACTGATTTCCATGAGGTGTAAGAGGGGGCTGGGATGGTAAAACCCTAGCGGGCAGAACTGGGTTAAGATGGAGTATAGTAAAGGCCTTGTTGTGATTTTCTTTAACATGGAGATAGTCACATCGTGTGGGTAAAGTTGTGTAACCTCTGCCGAGTGTAAAACTATTCGAATAGCCGTATCCTTGGTTATGGACAATGCTCAGTGATTTCATATGAGGGGTAGAGTTTTCATAAAACATGGCTAGGTTAAGTTTGGGAAGTGAAAGGTAAATTCACTTGTGGTTCATACAATCCTCTGATTCATTAGTTATTTACATACGTCCTTTCTAAAACTTCGCTTTCAATCTATTTATTGTATTTACTTTAAATTGTTGCTTTCTGTAAAATAACCTCAGCCATCTCTTGGTAAGCCTTGCATACTATATTGTATCTTTGTTACAAACGACTTGCTGAGTACACTATGTACTCACGGCTATATCCATATTTGCTCAGTTGCTGAAGAAGAGCCATTTCGGATAGTGGTATTTGAAGGAGGTCTCTTCGAGACTTCGCGGATTAGGATTTCGCTCCCTAGTCGGTTGCCTGTGGGCCTGTCGAATGGCTACTACGCTTATTTTTGTTTTCCCCTGCAAGTTTCTTAAGCCTTTCAGGCTACTATCTGTAAGTTTGTCCATAAGGTTGCAATTTTGATAATTAATAATATTTGAGTCTTTTCCTGGTAAATAGTGATGTGGTCGATATTTCATCTATGTTTACATTGTGTGTACTAGCGTGATCCTAGACTAGTGTAGATTACATAGGAGAGTCCGGATTTTCAAATTCGTCCTTAGGAAGCTTTTCTAACTACTCATCACTCAAAAATGCAAAGCTGACAATAAAAATCTAGAAGTGCAAAATTCCAAGGAACTAGATGAGCTGCTTTGAGTAGGGTCAATCACAAGTGTCATCGACTCTGTCTTAGGAAAACACGAGAGGAAGTCAATATCATGCGCCTTCAACCTCAAGTAAAGTTTATCCATGGTGAGCTGACTCATGACAGTGTTGCCATTGATGGAAATGATCTTCATTCCCAAACCTTCACATCAAATGCACTCAACAGTTGACGTGCTTTCTCAAAATTAGAAAAAGGTCAAGGCAATAACATGCAAATTATGAATGATCTTGGTAAACCTTCCCTACAACTCATCAAAGGATTCACCAGGATTTTGCTCAATCTTTGAGTATTCTTTCTTTAGTTGGTTCTGTCTTACTTCCTTGATCGCGATAGAGCCCTTATGGTAGTCAGCAGGGGTCTTGTAGTTCTCATGAGTACACCTCAAGTGAGCAACTCACTCAAACTCAGATTGACTAAGTCCTTGAATTAGAAAATTATGAGCCTTGCTGTTTGCATCTACATCTAGTGTATTCACTTGATCATCGGCTGGAACAACATAATAATTATTGACTTTGATCTAAATTGTGTGATCTTGAGACTCAATGTAGGATTGCATACATGCTTTTCAATAAGAGAAATTGACTCCATAAAAAATGGTCAGCTTAGTTGAGTACTTATCTAATGCCATGGCTCCTAAGACTAGTTAAGATCTATGAGAAAAGCTAACCAGACTCTGATACCACTTGTAGGACTGCAATGGCAATAGAGGGGGATGAATGGTGCCTTCAAAATTTTCTCCCAAGTATTCACCATTCCTTCACTCCAATACCAACTGAACTATGCAGACCAGGATTGAAAGCCAAGGCTAAAGCAATGAACTAAAAAAACTTGAGAGCCGAGGAATCGAAGCTGTCAAGACCTGAATTAGCAAATATCGACCTTTCTGTGTATAATGCACTAGTCCAGTACGCTAGTGCATACAGTGTAAACATGGATAAAATATCAACCACATACTCGATTAATAAAAGAAAAGATAAAAATATTATTAATTATTAGAGTTACGACCTTATGGCCAATCTTACAAATAATAGCCTAAAGGGCTTAAAAAACCAGCAGTGGAAAACAAAAATAAGCGTAGTAGCCATTCGACATGCCACAGGCAATTGACTGGGAATCAAAGTCCTAATCTACGAAGTCATCGAAGAAACGTCCCTCAAATTCCTCTGTCTAATCTAGCTCTTCTTCAGCAACTGAGCAAATATGAATATAGCCATGAGTACATAGAGTACTCAGCAAGTTGTTTGTAACAAAGATGCAATATAGTATGCACGGCTTACCAAAGGATAGCTAAGTGGTTATTTTGCAGAAAGCAACAATTTAGAGTAAATACAATAAATAGATTAAAAATGCAATTTTAGAAATGATTTATGTAAATAATTAATGAATCAAAGGATTGAATAAACTACCCATTCACTTCCCAACCAACCAAGATTTTATGAAAAATGTAACCCTCGTGTGAAATCACCAAGCATTGTCCATAACCGGGGACACGGCTATTCGAATAGTTTTGCACTCTGCAGAGGTTGCACAACTTTACCCACAAGAGATAATCAACTTATAATGCCAATGTTGGACACATTCCAAAGGTGTGTGCTAAGTGATTATCACAAGGCCTTTATAATGCTCAATCTCAACCTAGTTCCGCTTGCTCCCTTAATGTGGATTTGTGGCTACTGCCAAACCGCATTCATCTAAACAACGGAACTGAAATTGAAACATCACAAATTATTCAGCTAGGTCCATCCCATACCAGACATGTAGTTGTACGATAAGGCTCAGATTAATGGCGCGCAAAGTTTAGTCCTTAGACATTACCCAAGTGAAACATCCACATCCCTAAAGTGCTAACCACACTTCCCCCTTTTACTGCACGATCATTCACCCAAGTGAAAACCATTTTGTATAACCACCACCAATAATTGTACCCATACCAAGGTACACAAATTTTATAACTGTTATTGACCACCACAATTTAATATCTCATTAAGTCAAAATTTATTAATTAATCACATATGACGATAACCCAACGTACTACAAGCACTGCTAAGCATACTAAACATACAACCCATGTGACAACTAATATTGTATCACTATATAAACACCCATCCTATTGTGATAATAGAATCATGGTATTCAAATTATCAAGGAGAAATTAATCAAATAGGTCACTAACTACCAATACAAAGGTTTTATAATAAAACAGCGATGCATGATAATTTAAAATAAGATAATGCATAATAGATTCGAAAACTAGATTCAATATGATCAAAAGACATGACTTACCTCAGCCTTGCTTAGTTAATTGCTCTGGATGTTCAAATGTTGCTTCAACTCTTTCGAATGCATGATCTAACGAGAGAAAAAACAAAACGAAGCACAACATAAAATTAAATAAAATTCAAATGAACTCCAAAAATTTCAAAACTACAACCAAAAGATAGAGCTTAATTTTAGATGAATTTAGGAAAAAGAATCGGGTTAATCGGAGTTAGGATGGAGGAGAATAGGCTCTCAAAAAATCTAATTTAAAGAAAAAGGCTGAAAATCGAAAATTCTACTATGCTGCTGACTCAGTGCATGGTAAAACTAGTCTACGGTGAACTTGGCTCTTGAAATAGTGCACTGTGCATGGCTTAGATGACGTGGTAGGTGACCGGGCAACTACGGCTAAGGTGGCAAGGTGACATGGCATGTTGACTCGACTTGGTCTACGGGTTCACATAATAGTTGACCTGACATATGGGACCCACCTGGTCAGTGAGACGGTGCACTGTGAACTCGATCCATTGAAAGACGAGGAGGTGCAGCTGGCGTTAGTGCTGACTTCATGGGGCACACGAACTGAGGCGGCAATCTCGCGAACTGAGGAATGGCACAGCGGTTGAGCAGAGTGGCGGCGAGGTTAGTCGACGACTGGATCGAACAACGATGAAGAGGCTCATATGCGGTGACTGGAGGCAAGAACGCAAGCGAACAACAACAATGGCGGCTCGGAACAAAGGTGGCGGCGCACAGTGAACTCGGTTGTGGCATGCGGAACACGAGGGGGAGGCCAGGTTTTATAGGTGGGGACACTGAGGTGACCGTGGCGCACACGACATGGACGTCGAGGAAGGCCGACTCGAGCACAGCTCGGAGTCCACGGTGGACACGGGCGAGTAGTGGCAGTGGAGTTCGCATTGAAGACAATGAATAGTGTGTGGACCGGCCGATGCACGACATGTAACAAACTCGAGATCAGATAGCTGGCGGCAGACGACACGCATGAACAGTAGCGAAGGGTATCGATGGCCAACACATGGCGTCGCCCGATCGGAGACCGGTACGGACTGGGCCGAGGGAGAAGGTGAGCTGGCTTTAAGGATTCAGCCCAAAGGCCTTTAGGGGTTTCTTAGGATTTTCTAATTCCACAAATTTAACTAAATTCAGTTGGGCTCTAGAAAATAGCAAATAAATTCGAAAAAATCCCAGAAAATTTTAGAAAAACATTGAGACTCAAGGAACTCAATAAAATACTTTCAGCAAATGTTCGTGTTTATCTTAGTCATATTAAATCTTTTTAATTAATAAAAAATTATTTTAAGCTTGAATTAAATCCAGAAAAATTCAAATGGTTCATTTTCTTTTAAAAGCTTCAAATAAACTCTGGAAAACAGGATGTTACAGAAGCCCTTGTGGTCTGACTTGTTGATAGTAGGCAATCTGACTGGTGGATTACTGGTGGTCTTACCCGCCCCTAGTAGTCTGATCGGTAGCCGCTTGGCAGTCTGATCAGTGGGGCTGGCGGTCCAACCAATCCCCTATTCCAAAATAGAAAAATTAGCCTTAGCCAGACCACTTTTGGTGTAACTCCAAAAATCCATGGCCAAAATAGATGAGATTTTGCACACACCTTGATTAAGGTCTTAGGAATATATTCCATCCAACGACCACATGAATCCTTGTGAAAGTTCCAACCTTGCTAAAGAACAAGCAAGGTTGCACTAAATCCAGGCAAAAAAAAAAAATCAAAGACATGAAATATGACTTGCTCTTCGGTAGATGATAGCCAAGATGGCTCTATATGTATTCCTAAATGTCACAGCAAGCAAGAACTCCTAAAGATTTAAGGCAATAATCCTTAGATCAAGAAACTCATGTTAAAGTCAAATCAAAGCAAAACTGGGCAATTTCAAGAACTTGCAAAACCTGATCTCTAGATTGATAAGAATTGATCTCCATGAGTCATCTCCATTATTCACACATCCTTGGCACACAGCAAGATCGAGAAGGAGAGAGAAGAGATCGAAATCAACAAGAACAAGAGTAAATCAACCAAATTAAGGAGACTCCATGAGTGAAGAACAAAGTTGATCTATTGCTACTTGAGGATGAATGTTTTACCGCCACTCCACCTGGAGGATAAGAGAGCATACCACAATACTCGTACTTCTCAAACCTTAACCCTAGAACACTTGGCTAGAATATAAATGGTTGGATGGTTAACTTACAAGTCTCCATCTTAACCCACTAAATAGATGAGACAACCAGTTCATATCTAACCCTAATAGATACTATCCACTAGCACATATGGGGGGAACCCGTTAACCCCACATAACACGAGTTTTACACACACATTACACTCATGCATGCTTTTCAAAACACATTAGCCCGAATCTGCTAAGTCCTTAGCATTTGATCCAACTTGATCTTCTCAGCTTTTCTTTGACCTAAATCGCTTTTCCGTACACTTCTCAAGCATCACAGTTTTGATCCAAGGTAGTTTTCGATATTTGGCTATCTTATAAAAATACGCTTTCTTGACCCGATCTTCATCTTCCTTGCAAGCAATCACCATGCTTGCCACGTGTAAGTGTAACACTAGCTCACCACATGTTGGAAAGTCTCTTTCATTTTGGTTCCACCGGATTACGTTTCACTTGGACCGACCAAGACACATGGTGGACTTATCACTCGAACTTGCCTTTAACATTTCCCGTCTTCCTTGTGTCATGCTCAAGCCCAACTATCTCACTTGATATCCTTTATCATTCTGAGCCTCAGCTCCTCCAAGAGCATAGCCTCAATCCTCATTGTTGACCATGGTTGACTCTGAGCCTTCTTGCACATCCAAAGATAAAGAAATTCTTTCTGGACATAAGTTGTTCACATGCATATAATTATATATTCTTATGTATATATAATTTTATTTGAGTCCAATCAATTATCATAGCTTCCTTGATATATTTCCTAAATATTTCCTAATTTAAATGGGCTAATAAAAATAAAAACAAAATGTGGCAAAGAGGGGACTCAAAAACTCAAGACTTGGTGCTTTTGTTTGGATCGGCTGACCAGCAGGAAAAGTGCCCTTTTATGGTTGGGAAAGAGGGGGAACAAAGAAGACGTATGGGGGTGGCTAAGGCCAAAGGAAAGCACAAAACAAATGGGGGAAGGGGGATTCAAACCAAGCATCTCCTGTGTGGAGTCTTATATTGCCTTGGCTGACCAATTAGGCAATTGGTCCTTTTTGTTATCGAGAGGAGGGAAGCAAAGAAGAAGCAAGGGGTGACTTTGTAAAGAAACAGAGGAGCAATGGGGGTGCACAGTGGTGCATTCACCACCGGTGAAGGGGTGAGGTTATTCGGTAAAATGGTTTCCCGAGAATGTATGGAGGCCACGGGTGGCGTCGCTTCGGCTGAGACAGCTGTGAGGCAAGCGGGCGGCAACCCAGAGTGGTTGGTGGCTAGGAAAAAATGGGGAGCGGTGGCACCAGGGGAGGAAGGGGAAAACCGGGGCAAGCATGAGTTGTAGAGGGTCAAGGGGAAGCTTGCCATGCGGGCCTTGGAGTAGGGGAGGTGCTGGAGAGGGCCGGCAGTGGTGGCATGAAGCGGCACAGGGAGGTCACATCGCCGGTGGGCTACAGCAAAGGGGAGAGCTGAGCGGTGCTTGGGAAGCTCCGAGGTGGCTTGGTGTTGCTCCTGGCAAAGGGAATTGAGCCAGAGCGCAACGAGCTAGAAATGGTGGTGGTGGCAGCAGTTTTGTCCGAATTTTGGGGAGATGGATGCTCCGGTGAACTCGATACATGGGAGCTCAATTAGGCTAGAGGGAGGGAAGAGGAGACATAGGGACACGAAGTAATGTGATCAAAATTTGAAGGAGCTGTCAGGGCGGCTGGAATGGCGTGGGAGATGGGTCAGCCAGGGCACGGGGCTCAGCCAAGCTTCAAGGAAGAAGTGAGGGGAAATGGGGGAAAGAGGTGCTGGGAGATGAAGGAGGTTGGGGAAGATTTTTATAGCATGAGGGAGGCGCTGTGGCACACTGTGGCAGTCGACTGAGTAACAGGGGGCGGGATGGCACAGCGTAGCCAACAACGATCGCGCGAAATGGGTGTGCAAGCGATGGGATAGGAGTAGGGCATGGCATGCCAGGAGAGTTGACGCGATGGAGGCAAGTTGACGGAGTCAAGAGTTGCAGCGGGCAGTGGTCAAAAACTGCAGCTCAGTTTGGAGCGACACGGCCGCACGGTCGACGCGCTGGGTGTGGGTGCAGCCGTTCATAGGGCAAGGTCGGAGTGGGGTTGGGTGCAAGGGCTGGCTCATGGCAAGGGAACTCACGTGACATGGGTGGGCTCACAAGGGCATGCTAGCGTGCAGGGGCACGACACAGTGCGCGTCGGGGTACAGAGTAGAGAAACAAGAGAGAAGGAAAGGAAAGAAGGAAGAGAGAAGGGCGGTCGGGCCCACATGGTAGGGAGAAAGGGAAACGGAAAAAAGTAAAGAGGGAAAAATGACTAATAAAGTTGAGGTTTGGATTTTTGCTAAATTTGAGATTTGAATTTTAATTTTGAATTGAATTCTTAGCTTGGTTGAAAATATTTGGACGAAAAATTTAATATTGTTTTGCCTGTAGTTTTGATTATTCTAATTTTGAAGTTCATACTTCAGGATTTGAATTTGCATTTCAATTCTAGATTTTTGGAATCCAACTTGGATTTACATTTGGATTTTCACTTGCTGACTTTTTGAAGAGTCTAGCTTTCTTTAGCTTAATTATTAAATTAGATTTTTAGGCAAAGATTTCCTTCTCTCAAATTTCAGCTACAATCAGGTTTCACATTTAACGGGTTAAATTTGGATTTTGGTTTCAATTAATGGTATTAAATGTGAATTTCATTTTGTAGATTTTGTATTGGCAATCCATTCTTTTAAATCATTCTGACATTTGATTTTTAGGATTATTATTTGTATTTGGGATTTATACTTGTTATTAATTTGCATAGCTTTATACTATAGGTTTCCCTGTCCTAATTGATGGATCATCTTTTCAGATTTGTATTATAGTTTACATTAAATTCTTATTATTTACACCTGTTATTTATAATTTTATTACCAATAGCTTCTTTATCTATTGAAACCTTTAATCAAAACCAGAGAAACTCCGATAATAACCAACTGCAAACAAGAAGCATTCCAAAAATTTTAAAAATTACATATTTTTGACATCCTGATTTTCGGATGTTACAAGTCTACTTCCCTTAAAAAGAATCCCGACCCCGAGATTCCAGTAGAGTAGAAAGAGAAAGGTGGGATCAAACTGGCTAGCAGTAGGTTCTAGGGTTTTTGCCTGATGTGTCGTCCTTTAGCTCGCAAAGAATGAAGGAAGAGAATTTGTTGCATAACAAGGGTTAACATTTGAAGAAGACAAAAAATGAAGAGAGACCTTGTTTGTTTTTTTTGGTAGGTTGTAGGCTTTCAGATGCTTGCTTCTTTGATATCGTCGTCTTCACATCATCGTTGAATGGAATGGTCACATCATCCGTTGGACTTATGATGCTCACAGGTTTCCTTGTGATATGTAGATGGCCATGGCCTATACTCAATGGGATAGATGGTCTTGGGAATGCCTGACATGATGATTAGCATATCCACCATTATGGTCTTTTCATCATTATTAGGGTCTCAATTTTTGTTCTTCTTTTTTGCTAAACACAGTAATTTAAACTCTCGGTCACCTGAAATCACCACCACCATACGATTCTTGGCTTTGCAAATCTTCTTGTACTGGTCTAATTAACCTTACTACAAGTTGTTGTACCTCCAAAAGTAATGAAACATTATAGCAATCTTCCTACATTTTTGTGTATTCTGGTTACCTCCCTTAAATTAAAGGATGATCGTCATTATTTGTCCTTTCTAGCTCTAGGCATGATGAGTCCTATGGTGATTTGGAGACTTATTAGTTGTACTTTGGCTACCTTGGTTAGCAATAGATTCAGGGAGCAACCTTTGGGGAAGCGGTCTTGACCTACGCAGAGGAAACATGTGACCTTGTTCATTGGGCACTCATGGGACTAGTAGTCTTCATTGTAGTTAGGGCAGCTAGCACGATGCCCTTTTCTTCGTAACGTTGACATGCTAGTTGGTTCATGATTCTAGTAGGAAGCTGGGCATTCGTAGTAGTAATGTTTGATTTGCTTGCATGTGAAGCATGCGCCTCGCATAGCTTGTCATATGGGGGGACATGATTTTACAACATGTCCTATTTTACCACACTCAAAACGGGTAGAACTTGGCAAAGCTTCCAAATCTGGTAGTAGAACTTTGGCATGTACAACTTGCTCCTTGTTGGGGCTCTTGTGTTCTTCCTTGCTGAAGCAGTTGACATAAACTTGAAGACTACAGTAAAATGATCAGACTATGGATAAAGAGGCAAGTTACATATTTTTGATCATGTTGAACCTACATCCTTTAATTATTTAATTATTAGTACATTTATTATTCTTTATTTATGCAATGCTATTTATTTAAAAATAATTGTCTAGAATAACTAGTTATGTCCTAACACTAAAAAGCCCTATTTTACTTGATGGTCACATTCACCTTGACAAGCCTTAGTAATAGTAATTACTATAAAACTTACCATGGTAGATTAGTAATTTAAATGCTTTACACAACTAAGTATTTCGGTATTTTGCCGATAGATTTATAAAATTGTACTAGGGTTAAGGATGAACCGTGGATAGCCACTAGATGGTTGGAGTCCGTGACCTTACCCTAGGAGTCTTGGGATGGATTGGTGGTAATGCTGTAGAGCACTAGGTGTGGTTTGTGGATGTTGCCTCGTTATAAAAGTAAGAACAAGAACCTTATGCTGAGTAAAGGACAAAGAAATTACTCAACCGCAAGTGTTGACTTATAAAACTTGGTCTAGTAACTGCTCAAATCAATTGAATATCTACAGAAAGGTGGGGTTCTCAGGACAAAAATGGCCCAAGGACAAGGGGAGTGGTATGGGAACAGTAAAATCATACTTGACAATGGTAGGTTCACTCAGAATCAGGCGGTAGCGTTCCGCATTGGCCAATGGATACTCGACAATGAGTGATCTATAACCTACCGGGTAGAGACTAGAAAGAGGAGAGCAGTGAAAGACATTGTTTTCTTAACTCAGTCGCATGTTACCTGTTACGTGTCTAGATATTGAAAGTTTGAGAAATCTTTTAGATAAAGTTAAGCTGTGTTTCATGGGTGATTCCATTAACAATGTATACATAGAGTTTGAGGATTTAGTAATGGAAAGTATGGATAACAAACCCTTTTTCTATTAATTAAATATTGTTTTACTATTTTAAAATGTAAAGTTCTTTACCAACAAACTTGCATTCACAAATATAATATTAATAAGCCTAACACATTCCATCCTTTGAAACACTGGCAATTAGTTAAATGGCATTTTCCCATGTGACTTGCTGAGTACCTAGTGTACGCAATCTCGTTTAATTCCATCAGAACAGATACAGGAAGAGGAAAGGATATTTCAAGCTTTTGTGTTATGGTTACGATCGCACTCAAGTGTTCCTATGGAGATTTCTTCGGTTTTTTTGAATTTAAGTTAAGTTTTGAGCTCGGAAGCCCATATTATTGCTAAAGTTAACCATTAGGTCTTATTTTAATCAAGTTAATCCCTTTTAAATATTTGTGAGCATGCATGATAATCCTTCTGTTTGCAATCAAACTCTTGTACTGTTAACTGAGCAAAGTAAATGAACATGATTAGAGATAACTCACAGGAGTGATGGCAATCAAAGCCATGAAGAAGAATCACGACAAGGCACGCGGAAGATGATGCTATCTCAAAAGATCTATCGTTTTTGCTATGCCGTAGTGTCATCGGCGTGGTTCACAGAGATACAATACTACACTACCAAGATTGTGAAGTCAAGGTAAAGGACACGCCACACAAAGCAATGCACGTGTGCTGGCTTAAGTGCACAGACAAGCACAACCAACACCAACAAAACACAGCCGGAATACGGCTGAAAACCAGCACGACCGCTAGGTCACAACCGACGCAGAGCACACCGGTAGTCTAGCAAGACTACGGTTAGACCACCCTCGACCCGACTGGAGTCCGGTGAGACTCCAGTTAGACTGCCCCTCGGCCGGGCTCACTCAACTCCGCTCTCCACTGAAGGCACGAAGGGACTGCAGGTTGCAGGAGATAACCGCCAGACCACGAACGCAGTCATCACCGGACAGTGGTGAGCACAACCGCGCTGGATCCAGGCTCACTGGATGCAGGCGATTGCTCTGGAACAAGAGTGCCGGGTGTGGAGTAGGGCGTAGGGGATGGAGAATAGCGCTCAAATCGTTCGTCCTCATGGGAAGCACCCGAATAAAAGCCGAGGAGATCGTGGCGGCGCTGTCGGGACGGACGCGCGAGAGGAGGGGATGTGGCCATGGGGATCAGAACGATCGCGAGACAGCGCCGATCGGATCGGGTCAGCAGCCCTCCTCTCCCTGCTCTCTTTCTCACCAAACAAAATATTTCCAATTTTATCCAAGCAAAATTTGGAAACCACAATTAGAGCCTTTCTAGGCCAACATAAACAACTATGAAAGTTTGCTATACCTTAAGAAACAAGTCTAACGATGTACTGTTGGCTAACTGCTCCTAAAAACAGAGAGAAATGCTTCTATTATCTTGCATTTCATCGACATATGCATGTGTGCTCATCTATTAGAATGGAGACATTGCAAATTTGGAGCAAGACAGGATCACTGAAGATCGTAGGCGTTCTGCTCTCTGTTGGAGGCACAATGCTCATCAGCCTGTACAAGGGCAGGGCAGCGCATTTGTGGAATTCCATCCGGCAGCACCACAAGGAGGCACAGGTGGAGGTCGCAAGCAATCAGCTACGTGGGACAATCTTCTTGGCAGGCAGCAGCTTGACATTTGCTTGCTGGTTCCTCATTCAGGTAATTTGTTATTGCATTCCCGTATTTTGTTGTCTTAGTCTTTAAATTGCAGTCCAGGTCACTAAACTTCGTTATGCCATTTAGGTGCCAAAAGTTGAAAGTAATCTGGGCAGCTTAAAAATGTACTACATATTAGAAATAAGCTTCATTGATGTACGGTCGAGATTAATTTTCAGGTTTACAAACATAATAAGCGACAAATTGATATTTTTTTTTGGAAATGGGAAAACCCGACAAATTGACCCGACAAATTGATATGTAAGTGGCACAGTTGCACTTATGCATTGCAAGTCATTTTCTGTATTCCGGATTACCAATTTTTACGTTATATATTTGTTGGATGGTTAATTAGTTATTAATTAGCAAACATTTCCCCATCTGTTATCGCAGTCAAAGGTTCTCAAAGTGTATCCATACAAATATTGGTCATCCATGGCGACATGCTTGGTTGGAGGATTTCAGACAGCACTTCTTGGAATAATATTGAGAAGAGATAAGGACGCTTGGAAGCTAGGGTGGGATCTACAGCTTGCGACAATTGTGTACTCTGTAAGTCGTTAGATTTTACATACATACGTAAAAAAGAAAAAAGCTAAAATTTGAGATGCGATGCCGTACAAACTAAGCTCTCAATTTGCTTCAGAAAACTATGCTTCCACTTTTTGGGTTTGGATAGAATTTTGAAGCCACACAATTGAAGCAATCGTAAACCAAGAGCACATACTACTTGTGAACATTAACCACAAAACTGAAGTAATTGATAAACCAGGAGCTAATGCTACTTGTGAACATTAACGAAACAAATTTGCACAAAATGCAATGTGCCTGGTTGCTCACGAGGAAATTATCATACCAATTGTCGTGCAGGGGGCTCTCGCGACGGCAGGAAAATATAGCCTGAATTCATTTGCTGTGGCCGAGCGAGGCCCAACGTATCCTCCGATGTTCAGCCCATTGGCGTTAGTATTCACTGCTGTGTTGGACTCAGCCGTCATGGGGGACGACATTACCGTAGGAAGGTCAGTTGCTTTCTCCCTATGATGCCTCTCTGGCAAAATAATGTGGTTTAGTGAGGCGGGAGACATATGACCCCCTGAGCCAAGTAAAAAAAAACTCACTTTGCAGCATTCCAAAAATTAAAAAAAAAATCATGGATGCATTACATACAATGAAGTTGGAGATGCAATTTGCATCAGGAAGTTGGAGGTGTATGTTTTTTCATGATTTTTCGAATGATACATAGAGCATGTTTCGTAAAAGGGGGACGTCTATTCATCAAACGATTGAAATTTTGCTAAATTTTAGTTACTTTTCTCAGCTCTTGGATGAAGAATATATTTCTCTAACCTAGACAAGAAACAACTTTAAATTGGGTGAAGACTAAGAAAAAATATAAGCTACACAAAAATGAAGTAAACCTAGATTAACCCCTGCAAATACAAAAAAAAACAAATAAAACTAAAAAAGGTTAGCTTCAGTACACCTCTTTGTGAAAAGCTTATGAATCTTAAGCAAAGTAGTTAATATTATGTAATAGTAGATCTGTACCCACCTATAAAAATTAAATCAAATTGAAGATTAGATGTGGATATACATTTGAATATTAGGTAGGGGCAAATATTCGATTTGATTTATTTTTTGGTTCTGCATATTTGTCCCACCTAATATTAACTACTTTATTTTAAGATTTGTAAACCTTTTTAAATGACGTATACCTAAGAAAATTAAGTAGAGCTTTGCTAAAATTGCATATACTTAACTCAGAAATTTTAGGCTTTTTGGTGACAGAAAGTTAAGAAGATTTTAGGTGACTCAAAATTAGCAAAACCATCGATAAAATGAGGCACATGCCCCTACTCAACCAAACATTTTCCTTAGCGAAACAGCACAGCCCCAAATTATATCTAACATAATTTCTTTGATGTTGTTAATTCACATGCTAATTAAGATAGAGTGTGTTTAAATTATGGCCATATGCAACAATTGATTGTTCAATTGTTCTTTTATTCTGAATGCGCAGTCTTCTCGGCACAACAATGGTGATTGCTGGGCTCTACCTTTTCCTCTGGGCTAAATCAAAAGAACTGCCTGGGAAATAAGCATAGCAGATGCTACCTTCTTGTAACTACAAAACAGTTAAAATTTATATATGTATACATGAGAAATATGTTGCTGTCCACGGGTAACTACCCACCCTAAATTTTCTGGTTGAAATTTGACATTTTGGGGTGGAGGTGGAAAATTTTTAGTTGAAAGTGAAGAACTTTGAGTTGGATTGAGTTTGAAGTCTTCAAATTTGAGTTGAATGTTCCCGATTTTGAGCTGAAAGTTTTCAACAATAGTATTGATAGTTTTTCACTTTTTTGAGTTGTTGTTTTATTGCAGTGGAAGTGAGAAATTTTGAGTTGAAAATCTTTGAATTCTGAGTTTCTTTTGAAGCTGATAGGGAGAAGTGTCACAAATCTTGAAGCAGAAGCTAACGGTGGATGCCTGGTGGGTAGGATAGAAAATCCTCTCTCTCATGTATTCATTACGTAACTATTGTGGCAGGAGAAGCATTGCACCACAAGGAATCCTACTCGAATTTGTTTCTGTTGGAGATAGAAAGGAAAACACGTAAACCATGCCAAGTATTGCTACGGGTCTAAAGTGCTTTTAAAAGATTTTTCATTATGAACAACTTATTTGACATTCCAACCACGAAAATTATTTCAAGAGGGCAGCTACCGCATGTTAGTGTGATTCTCAACAAATAACGATTGTGAAAGTTCTTCGTTGGGAAATGAAAAGGCACTATATATATTGAATGTCACTCAAGCTCACTGATGAGAATACTATGGCCCTGTTTGTTTCCACTTAAGATTATTATAATCTAGCTTATAATCATAAGTGGAAACAAACAGCCTAGATTATAAGGTAACTTATTATAATCTAATAGCTCAGATTATTGTAATCTAATAAGCTCAAAAAAGGAGCTTATTTCAGCTTATAGATCCACCTTTTATCTTAAGGAACATAAAACTTTAGGAATATTACCCACCTTTGTCATTCATCCATCCCCCAACTCCCTCGCCTCTCTCTCAAGGACATTGTAGTCTTTAAATATTCGAATACAACAATCCATAACTCTGATAATCCAGGCTGTCAAACACTTGACAGCTTATTTTCCACCAGCTTATTATAATCTAGCTTATATAATCCCCCACCTATAAGCTAGATTATAATAATCTTAAGTGGAAACAAACAGGGTATATCCGTCTTGAAAAAAATGGCACGTTCAATTCATTTTGTATTGAAAGGAAAATCGAATATAATCACACTGGGAACTTTTTACGTTTTTTTAGAAAACTCACAATATTTTATTTTTGACGCAGATGGGCCCTATTGAGCCCAAAAACTGGTTGCATACTTGCATTAATAAAATCCATTGATAAATAGGTCCCAAATAATTACAAAAGGCATGCAAAGATAAGATATTTCTGTTTGTGCAATTGCTTCCATCAAATCAGGTGTACGTACCGCTTGCACGTCGTTGCGGGTTTTGTTAGATGCATGTGTCCCATTGAAAATGTATGAAAGGAAATATCCAGATATGTTTATGATTGTAAAGGCATAAAATTTTCACTGAAAATTCAGATAAACAGCTAAACTGAATATTGTGTGGCTATGCACATATATCTATCAATCTAGACGGTCAGTCAATGGTCGAGACTTGAGAGTTAAATTTGTATTATGGAAACCATGCATAGTTTAAAACATCCCTTATTTGAGAATGGAGTGAGTACTACTTAGTTCACAAATACATATCCCATTTGACCTTACTCTTGGTCTTTATGATGCTAATGTACTGTTACTTTGTATTGATAGATGCTTCTAAAACTTGTGAACGTATTCTTGTTATAGTGATTCTAACAACATTAAGCATGTAATCATAACCTTAAGCATTTCTGAACATCTCTTTACTTCGATTGATGCAATGCAATACAATGCTTGTGCATATGTTTCAACTTCTCTATAGCATATACTAGTATAGTGAAATGTTACATCCGTTGGTATCTAGTCAAATCCGTCCTCTTTCATGCGGGGACCTCAAGCCCATCCTTTTTTCATACGGGGACCTTATCTCCATTCCTGTGGAGTGCCTACTAAAGTAGGTCTTACTTTACCCACTCCTGTGGGTCGCTCACACAAAGTAGGTTTTAGAGGGCCACACAAGTCACCTATTTCCATAATAAATGCTCATTATGTAAATATAATGATTCTTCTACCATAATCATTTATCAATATTAATCATCTTTCATCATCACCATTTAATCCATCATCATATGAGCATTATAGAAAGCAAGTGTAGACATGTAAATCAATATGTTAAGTACTTTATTAATATAAAACAGCAAGAGATAACTCGTGTTACCATTATACAACGCGCTTACCTTAACCATGAAGAAAGACACGACGATCGGCTATCAACCACCGAAATGAAGCATTAGAACCTGATAACGATCATGGTACAGCACCTCAATACACATCCATAACATGCAAATAAGATCATGTGCTTCTACGCTTAAACATACCTATTTCCCTTCTCCCCGATTTACCGATATTGCTATCCTAGCATTCAAACAAGCATAACTAGCAACCTAGGAACTTAAACATATTAGACAATAAATTTTATATAAACTAGATGAAATTTTTAACTTTTCTCTAGCCATCATGACTTCATGATCATGCCATCTATACCCTCGTTTTCAGCCCTAAAGACTGCTCAGATGTAAATCAGTACATACAACTTCAATTTTTCTTAACTATTTTTCTACAGTACAAAAAGTGCGAAACCATACCATTTTTGAAAATTATAGAAAATTGTATAATTTTTTCTAGCTATGACTACAATTTAAATTGACCATCTACTATGTTTAATATGCCAAATAACACAACTGTTACCATCAATGACAAAATACTGGGCATCAGCCTTCCTAATTGCATATCTTTCAAACTACTCATCCAAATTTAAGATTATAGCACTCTATGGAAATCTCAAGAAATTATCTACAACTTTCATGTAGAGAAAAACCCTAGTTCTGCCAGCTACTATTTTTTAATCAGGGTTTTTTTCTATAACATCATTAATTGACGATGACTCGTCAGACAACATGCTTACAAAATTCATATCTTCCAATATATCCAACCAAATTACATGGTAAACTACTCTATAGAAAGATAATAAGATTATCTACAACTTTTTAGTTGATCCCAAAATTTAATTCTATCATCTACTAAGTGTAATTAGCCAATTTCGTCAACTACATCAAATGAAAACCAATTTTAGAATAGACACATTCCTAAAACCATAACTTCCAATATATCCATCCAAATTTAATGATCTCAGACTCTATAGAAATACTGAATAGTTATATACAACTCTCTAGTTATTTGCCATACCTAATTCAATCGTATTCAAGTCTTAAACCATCAAAAGCCATGGCATCACTCGATTGTAATGATCTGCAGGACAGCAAACTTCTGAAGACTATATCTTACAATCAACCAAATGAAATTTAATGATCTTGAGCTTATTGGAAAGATTAAAAAGTTATATAGAACTCTTATGTACATCACCATTTTGGATTCTTCTTCCAATTCCCTAGAAAATCATTTAGATCTAAACTTCACAAAAGAAAAAACCCTAGAATCCTAAACAAAAATTGGTATGATCCATAGGGCTAAGCTAAGCACACCCTAATTAGCAAATTAATCTACACAAAGTTCATGTATAGGGCATGGTGAAAGTATTAGAGGGTTACTCACACATCAAAGAAGATCTAATGAAGAAAACAAACGAACTCTTCTCCTCTTTCTCGATCTCTTTCTTGCCTCCCCATCTATCTCTTGGAGCAGCTATGGCAAACCCCTAGGGAAAAGAAGATGAAACCCTAGAGAGGTGCGCCTCCCTAAGGAAGGTGGCGACTGTGCCCTTTAGGGAGAGAGGGGCAGCCCTAGAGTACAACTCTTTTTTTATTGCCCATCTAGCCCCCATACCTTTAAATTAATTATTATTGTAATTTTTACTATGATTATTAATTTTACTATTACTATTGTTGTTGTTGTTTTCTTTTAGTCCTAATTATCATAGATTTGGGATGTTACTTATTAATTAGGGTAAAGGTTATAAATAATTAGCCTACTATTAGCCCATAAGGCCCAATAGCAGCACTTGTTATTTAATCCCTTATTAACTATTTCACACATTTAAGTTGGGGATGTTACAATGGGGGGTTTACAGCAACAAGCTCAAATGCAACATGAATAGGAATAGCATAATAGTTTGACTCACCTTATCAATTCACGATTGAATTCAACTGTCACGCTGCATGCATCAGCATGCATTAAAAAAACTACATACTTCAAGGCCAATGTGGAGTTGGCTACAATGCCTTCTATCCTTGGCCACATACTGTGTCTGCCGCCGTGAATCAGGGTTTGATGGATGCTGGAGTGTCGGAGACTGTGGGATTAAGGATAACTGACTAGAAGGAGGTGAATAGGAAGTGTTTAATTTCTTTTGGCTAAAACCCAGTTTTTGATCAAGTATGAACTAAATTTTATTTTTGCACATTTCAAGGCATAAATAATCTAAGTCTCGCTAAGTCTAACTAAGGTTTGCAATCCTAAGATGACAAATAAGCAATTCAATTTCTAGGAATATAAATGCACAAAGTAAAGAGCTAAGGAATAAACCACAATATGAACATAAGAGAATTTTTCTTATGGTCTTAGAGATTTGTCGGTCTCCCCAATTCCATGTTGAGGGAGCTTGAACGAATCAAGTCGGATCCACATGTGAATGAGCCTTCCTCAATCAACTAGTGGTAGCTCTTCCCCGCTTAGGGTAGGTGAGTTCCAACCTTCACAACACATTGGGCCTTTTCACAACCTCCTTGAAGAAATCACTGCCTCACACGCCTCAAAGCCATCTAGGAGGTGGAAACCTCCAAGAGTAACAAGTCAATGACACTTGCTTGAAGGTGCTCAAGTGCCACATTCCTCATACAATGGATGCTATACACTTGAATGCTCTCAACAACCTCATAAGGATGAAATCAATGCTCGAGAGGTAAAGAGAAGAGCTAAGGACTCAAGTGTATTCAATAGAATTCCAAGAGGTGCCTTGCTGCAGGAGAGGGGGTATTTATAGCCCCCAACCACCAGGATAGTCGTTGGGAATGAAATTCCCATTTTTTTTATCTGGGAGTGCTCATACCACCATTGAATGATTAATTTGACTGCATCGTGGTTCAATAGCTACTTACTATGCATTAACTACACAAAAACTAGCCATTAACCCTTTGTCTGGTCAGACCGCCCTCACAATGCATAGTGTGACCGCTCGAGTAAAAACAAGGGTGCTGAAAAGCACTCTAAAAACACAACCACCAAGTAAAATGTGGCTGAACCGCAAATGTAGTCATACTAGGCAAGAGATGGCAGTTGTATCATGCTGCAAGAAAACCAAAAATGCATAAAAACATGAACTGTAGAGTATTGCAACTAGCATCAAAGGAACAATCATAATGGCAAAAAATGGTGGTCATATTGCCCTTGAAAAAAGCCAAGGGATAGAAAACGTCCATTCTGGAATATTGCAAGTGACATCAAAAGTACGGTCAACCACTAGACCGGTCATACCACAGATTCAATGGAGGTCAACTGGCTAAGAGATTCTAGAACTCCAAAGAGCAAAGATGCAAATCAAAGATCTAGCATGCAACAAAGTTTGAGCAATATAGCACAATGATGCTATCATGCTACTAGCCAAAGACCACTCTTAATAGTTAACACCTATTCTAGCAACCTAGTCTTATCCACCAAATATTGAGAACAATAAAAGCTATGAAAATATCCTTAGCCTTTTATTTACCTTTTCCTTGAGCTAGTTCCATCAATATCCATCTCGCATATGCTTTTAATGATCCCTAAGCAAATCTAAGACTAAACCTTTCTCCTTTGCTCAATAAACATGTTAGTCCCTTAAGCATGGTCATCATTAATCACCAAAACAATAAAATACTTATGATCAGCAATGCTTGTGATGGTATTAGATTTAATAGAACACATCCTCTTTAAACTGAGTGTGAAACCTAACCTCTATGACACTAGATGGCATATCATATTAATTTGAATGCCTTAAGAGTGGCATACTCGTCTCCCAAAATTTGTGTCAAGTTAACCCTTGGAACCTCAGCCTCGGCCATTCCTCATCATTATCTGAGAGACCATGTGGGTAGGTCTAGATCAATTTATGATGAACAACTAGCAATTGGGTTGAGTTGAATCTAAAGTTTTGCAATTTCCTGAAATTTAGGTTGCTGTAAGTCCTAGGGCGTTAATACTGGCCAGATACCAGCAATACTATCAAGGTGGTAGTACTAGAATGGTGGCCATGATACTACCACAAATACGGTATGATCGGGAGTTAGATAATGATAGCTATTTTCTAGAGAAGGTCATTTTTGGGGTTGGCTAGGTCCAATAGTACAAGTGTAACATCACAGTACTATTGGTCGAACAACATGACTGGAGCTAGGTTGGTGGTACTATCGGGGTAGTAGTACCAGCCTTGGCAAGCAGTCACACCATTCCCGTATTATCGGGAATGGGTAAGGCCTGGTAGTACCAACCAGAGGTTGGTGATACTACCAGAGTGGTATGACCGGCCAAGGTGGTGGTTTGACTAGGGTATGCTTTGTGAATGGTGGTTGATCAAATCGGTTAGAGCAGTCTGACTGGCCACACCATGGTAGTCAAACCAACTGAAGTCTGCTGGTTCTAGAATTTTGAGAAATTGGGAGTTTTCATCATGAGGTGATATTGGAACTCCAGTCATGGTTTCATTGTGTTGTATGTTGCATGTTTATGCTAATGTAGGTCAAGTTGTGAAAGACTTATGCCTGGAAATGATTTCTTGGTCTTTGAATGTGAGGGAAGCTTGAAAGCAACTGTCGTCAACAATAGGCGACCAAGACTAGATCAGGGTAGATCAAGGTACAAGCGATCAAGGTGGTCACGTGGGATGGTTGGGCTCAAGCATGGCACATGGCAAAGTCAAGGCAGGCGTTCATGGGAAGGTTCGAGTAATAGGTTAGATCAAGTTGACTTCGTCAATTCAAATGAGGCGTGGTTCATTGGGAGCTAGAATGGGAGAGACCTGCTGATGGAAGAGAAGCCATTGATCAACCTACATATGGTGTGCATGACAATATGAAGATGGAGTCAAGGGAAGGTGCCTGGAAGTTTTGTCAAGGGCATTAAGGGAAATGCCAAATACCAAACTTGAGGTCTAGTCCAAACCATGGTGTTCGAGACGCAAGGGAAGTGGTTTAGGATTAGGATAGAGTCGGTTGTGTTGTGTGGATCAATCCCTAGTATGTTAGCAGGTTGGTCTTGTAAACACTTTGAAAAGTGTGTGAGTGTAAAACTTAGTGTTAGGGGGGTTAACGGGATTTCCCAATCCTTAGCGACTCTAGACCCGCTAAGGGGGCTGGTTTGCCTATATGATGAAGGGTAAGGGGTTCAAGGGTAACCAAGGAAATTGGGTTTAGTTCTATGCTTTGGCTAGTGCTTTCTCTTCTTCATGGTGTTAGTAAGAGTGGAACTTATGGATGGTACTTTGTAAACCACCAAGCTATAAGAATCATGCTTCTCTACACAATAGATCAAATTCTTGCAACTCTTGTGTTCTGCTTGCCCTTGGTTATTTGGTTCTTTTCGTGCTCCTCTTTTTCTTGCTGTAATCCATGATGTATAAGTGGTATTAGTATATTCTTGGGATCCATCTTTGCCTAGCTAGATCACTTCTATAGCAAGAATCAAGATCTTGCATGATTCTTGCCTTGACTTGACAAAATGCCTGATTCTATGATCGTGGCCTCTTTAGCCCAAATCTAAGCTTGGATTATCTTGCTAGGACATATGAGAAATGATCTGGAAGTCCTCATGAGCAAGAAATAATTTGGTTTTTAGAGTTTGGTGTATTCTTGTAACCTAGAACTAGATTTCTCTAATTGGATGGGATTAAGTCCAAGAACCCTGTGTTTCTTGATTTGATTTGGTTCTTGGCATCGTTGCAAAGGTCCTTACAAATTTTGGTTGCATTGAACAAGGTTTCATCAAGATCCATAAGTTTTGTTTTTGTCCCGAGGGGTTTGTGCCTGGAATCATGGCACACGGTACTACCGGCCTTACCTTGGCAGCAGTACCATAGTGGTCAACCGCCCCTACTTGAGCAGTGTGTTTGTACCGGCCTCACGTTGGCGGTGGTACCATGGTCTTTGTGCTTCTTGCATAGGAAGTGTAATCTTAACTTGGTGACTTTCATAGTCATTTGAGTGAATATTTAGAATACTTAGGGAATTGAAAAAGCTTCTGCAATTATTCACCCCCTCTGATTGCCGGCATCAGTCCAACAAGTGCTATCTGAGCTAAGTTGAACTCTTCTCGTAGATCTTAATCGGTCTTAGAGCCATAGCATTGGATAAGTATTCCACCAATCCTCCTGTCTTTGATGGGGTTGACTTCCCATATTGAAAAATGAGGATGGCTACCTACATCTAGGCCTAAGAACATGCTATCTACGAGAAGGTTAAGAGTTTTTATGTTATCCATACCGATGATCATACCACTCTGGCAAATCTTCCAGATATGGAGGCAAACAACAAATGAAGGAATATCCTAATTTAGGGACTCACAAAAACAAGTTTGACCGTGTGTCTCATCTCAGTTCACTGCATAACATTTAGCAAACCCTATGTGATTCCCATGAGGGTTCAACTACCTTTAAGGAAGTGTATTAGAACCAGTTCAAGAAGAAATATCAGAAGTTTGAGATGAGATTTGAAGAATCTTTGGATGAGTATTTCTCTCATTTTCACAAGATTCCTAGCAACTTGCATGCCATCGGTGTGATATTTTCTTAATCTAAAAATGCACGACAAGTGCTTGGAGCCTTGGACATGGCGGTTTGGGAAATGAAAGTCATGTCCATTAACGACACTACTGTCATGAGTGAGATAATCTTGGATAAACTTTATTTAAGGCTCAAGACTCATAAAATTGACTTGTTCTCTTATAAGAGCAAGACATAGTCGGTGGCGCATGTGACTGATCCCACTAATAGTCCTTCTTCTAGCTCAGCTAAGTCGGCTTCTCTTGGTTTTTCCTTGTCTGCCTTGCATGCTTTGAGTGATGATCAAATTGAGCAGTACCCTATTTGGCCCTCTTATCCACCAAATTCATGACAACCCTCAACGCAGAGAGGATGAGAAAGAAGGGAGAAGGAAGTCAGTTCCAGTACTATGAGTTCCAATGCATAATAGATCTAGAAACCGAAGGCCTTCAAGAATTGTTAACTCAGTGGGGATCTCACCAGAGAATTGCTTGATAAGTCAATACGTGTCACAAGGGCAATCATCCCTTAAAATTCATAACTCATCATCTTCCAGTTCACATCAATTCAATCAGCATTTGTAAAATTGGCATCTAGATGTAAAATTTTATGGTGGACACTTGATCTCATGTTAAATTCTATTTGTGGTTGCATTGATGCTTTTAGGGGCAACTATTTCCATAATGCCCCATCTCCCTACAATTGAAGCATTGCACTTCTGGGTAGATGTCCTATTTTGCTAAGGCTGACCACCATTACCTACATGAGCTACATGCAAAACTGGGCGAGGTCCCATGAATGGAGTCCTTAGCACACTTGGAATTAAGGGCCTGCTAAAGTGAGTTGGAGTCAGACAAAGTTGGGAACTGCTAGCGCGATGCTGAGCTTGAAACTTCCTCTTTTGGAACTCATACAGTTGATGCTGAGCTTCCTCCTAAACAAGGGCCTTGTTGACCATGTGCTGGAAAGTAGGAAAGTCATTTGACACCAATTGCACTTTGATGTTGGAGTCAAATCCTTCCATAAACTGAAAGATCTTTGCTTCATCTATTGCAGCATCCTCTGGTGCATATGTAGACAACTAAGTGAATATGTTCATATACTCAGACACATTGAGGTTGCATTGCTGCAGCTTGTGGAGCTCCCTTTTCTTCATCTCCATCATTCCCATAGGAATGTGTGTAGTGCAGAAAGCTTCAACAAATTCAGCCGAATTGATAGCTTGAACTTCCTGGTGGGTAGCACAATAATTTTCCCACCAACTAGCAGCAGTTTCTTTAAGTTGATGAGCAGCATATAACACTTTCTCATGGTTACTGCACTGAGCCAAAATAAGTTTCTGCTCAACATCCTAAGCCAGTCATCAGCTTCCAAATGATCAATGAAACCAGCAACATAGTAGGTCGGGTCCTCATGAATTCTCCAAGCTTGGTTGTGGTGCTTGGATAGGGATAGGTGCTTACAGGACTTGATTAATTTGGTTTCGAGTAAGAGGTTGAAGAAGTTGCAGCTACATTGCCATCATTTGTTCCATGTTGGGTGCTTGAGCTGGAGGAGGTGGTGGAATTGGAGCATTATTCTCCAGTTGAACACTGGCTCCACTACTTGGCGTGGCTCCTTTTGTTCACCATCTGAAGTGGCAGCTGAGGTTAGCAAAAGAAAAAAGGAAAGAAGCACATATAAGAGATCAAGGGAACAACTAAACAACATCTCAAGCAAACACACAGGAGTGAAACAAACACCAACTGGGAAAACTTTATTTGAAACCAAAATAGTCTTAAGGATGGTTGTACCATAAGTGCACAAGACTTGGTACAATACACCTAACACACCAACTAATAATATAAAAGCATTATAAGGACATAGAACTTTATTTGGGTACTACAGACAGAAGAACTACTCCTTATCCTTAATGATCACACACTCCTTAGGGTCCACCTCAAGCTCATCCTCACTAAGCCATCCTCCACTACCCAAAGTGTGAGATGTTATTGTTAGTGATATACCCTAGAGACAATCATGGAGATGATTGTATTACTTCTATGTTTATGATCTTTTGAATAATATATTATTTTATCCCTTGAATAAATGTCTTTCATATTGATCAATAAGTATGTGACTTGTTCGTAGAACTCTTTATTTATGTTTTGATGTTATTCTAAATTATCCATGATCTTATATCATTATATAGGACAATTATGATTTACAGATCATCACATGTATTGATTGATGATGATGTTTCACGGATCATAAATATGTGATATGAAATCAATAATATGGGCACATGTTAGAGAATATGTTGTTGAATTAACCCACAATGAGACACTATAAGAATTATTATATTCTTAAGTGTCATCAGTTGGTATCATACATAGTTGAATTAACCCACCATGAAAGCAGCCATGTAAACCACGGTGGGGTTTGGCTCACCCTGAAGACTCCAATAGGTGTTGGCAACATCACCCTTCTTGCGGTAAGGGAAATGGTGGTAGACTGAGCTCTCCAACTGCTGATGGTAAAGGTACCCTAGAAGAAGGATCACCTCTCTGGCCACCTCCTAGCATCCGACACTGAAGGAGTCTTGATCAGTCATGAAGTAGTGTGAACGACCACCCTCGGGACTGCTCCTAGCAATGACAGTCAACACACCCTCCAAACCTCTTGTTGTCCTTGGTGAGGGTGAAACCATGCAGATGGGGACACCTAGTGTGACCCATCTCTGGGAGCATCATCCAAAGCTCATCGTAGAAACCTCCTTGATTAGCAATGAAGGCATAGGTGAAAGACATCTACAGAGTTGGAATAAGAGCAAAGATTAGTAAAAATATTTAACAAGTGAATACAAAAGCAAGAACAAGATACTAAGTAAGAAAAGAACAACACAAGGGATAATTATAAATTTTAAAATAATTTTTTAATAAATATAAATCCTTAAGGTTTTGCCATACTAGCTAGGTCACGTCCTACAATTAAACTGGCTTAGATACCACCACTGTCGGGACTAGATTTCCTGGATCCGAACTCTCTGTGTATTATTGCACTAGCCCTAGATCAAAGCTAGTGCATGCAGTTGAACAGTGATGAATACTAGGGGTGGCAATTCCCCCTGGAGGCAGAGCCCCATAGGGAATATCCCTATGGAGGGCGGGGGCGGGGTGATCCCCCCTGGGGGGAATGGGGCGGGGCCCTGCCACGTTAGCAGGACGTGGATGGGGGTCGCCCTCCCCCCGCAGGGCCCTATAGTGACCCAATAAATATAAAAAATACTTTTTAAATAATAGATTATAGTTTTTTATATAGGAGATTATATTCTTTTCCTGTATATTTGACTAAAACATGAATCTATATGTTAGAATATATATTTTGAAGCTATATATTTTTTTAAAAATATGACTAAATAATTATAAATTAATAAAAAATTAAATTAATATTTTTAAAATATTTAATCTATTTTTATCCCCTACGGGTACCCCCGTGGTGGTTGGGTCCCCGCGAGGACCAGGGACAGTGGGCATCTTCCCCCCGATAGCCTTAGCGGGGCATGGCAAGGGGTTTGTTAGCGGGGGTCAGAGCAAGGTCGTAGAGGCCACCCGGGACCCCCACCCTGTTGCCACCCCTAATGAATACAAAACCAAATAACGCTTTATTATAATAGTAAAGAGTACTAGCCATATGGCCACTTATTACAACTAAGCTTACAAGACCTCACAGTCTTACAAAACACAGTGAAAGCAACATAAATAAACTTCGAAGATAACCCATCAATATACCACAGGCAATTGACTAGGGAAGCACAACTGAGAACTTCAGAAATCCTTCATCGAAACCACACACAAAATAGTTGTAGTCTCCTTCTGCATCTTCATATTCCTCTTAGATTTATTTGAGTGTAGCATGTGAGCACACAGAGTACTCCGTAAATCTTGAAAAAAAATATAATTATTTGTAAGGCTTATCAAAGGAATGATAATTTTTTTTGCACAAAGCAGAAATTTTATTTTAATTACCATTATAGATTTTCTAAAGCATCAGTTTAACAAGTAATTGTAAGAACTGGAACTAGTTTAACAAGTAATTGTAAGAACTGGAACTAGTATTTATTTTTTAGTGAAGGTTCTAACCACCTACACTAGTAGTAAGGCTCTAACCACCAAGGTTTAAGAATACAAGTTCCATCCACCCGTACTGGCTCCATCTACTAGAACACCCACCTGAGAGTTCCATCTACTCCTGAGTTCCCAAAAGATGTATTTTGAAACCAAAACAAAAGATCTACATGTGACACACCATGTGGAGGTGACCCCATGCTTGTGATGAGTAATTGACAACTGTTTTACAAAGTTTGAGTTTGATTTGTGTGATGTGTGCCAAGTCGTAGCTTTGCGCAGTCTGGCGCGGTCGGACGAAGTGGATGTTTGATTTGCTCATATCAACGTGGCTTGTGGTCATAGTCTTTGAGCATTGCATACTTTGTGAATTCAACCTATCGTGAGTAGGCTATGATCAGCAGGGATGTTTTGCGAGTAAACTTTTCTTGTTACAGATTTTTGCTCATAATGTTTCGAGCGGTGCTATGTAATGTTTTCTTGTCTGTGATGGTTGCAGGACTTTGAGGCTAAGTCATGGCGAGGCATGGGATGGCCGGACTAGGCACAGGTGGTGCTGAGGTCGAAGCGGTCGAGAAATGCTGAAGACGGTAAGGGTTCAAGGTGGTTGCAAGGCTTGGACAGCAAGAAACGAAGAAGCTTCCAGGAAGGTGCAAGAATGGCATTTTGGTAAAATGCGCAAGGCTACAAAGTGGAAGCGGGTTCGATTGGAGATAGCGGGTAAAGTTAGATGTGAACCCGGTAGTGGAAGACTATAAATAGAGAGGGTTAGGGTTTAGAGAGGGGTGTGTTTTTCTTTCTTTGTTTTGGAGTGAGTTGTTCAGGCAGTAGTACTTGTTCTTCTGCGTGTGCTTTTTCAGGATGTGAGAATGGGTATGAGATGGTTGTAGAAGATTTCTAAGTAATCATTCAGGTCCGTTCCTCAATCTTCTAGCTGTTCTTCCTATGTGATGATTGCTTTTTCTTTGTTCTATCTCGTTTCCTTTAGTTCTGCTCTGTGTTCTTCTCTGCCTCCTCTAGTTTTGAGCTAATTCTTTGATCGAGTTGCTGTGGAATTGTTTTGCTTTGAACTGGGAATCAGCCTCAAGGTCATTTGGCCAGTCCATTCCCGAGAGCAAAAGACTGAATCAAAGAGTTCTCTCTTCTCTCAATCATGCGCCCAACTTCCTCTATTTTCGGATTTTCTAGGGTTTACTGTTCATCATGAGCAGAGGAATCTTGATTTCTTGTTGTCTTGGCCGAAAATTGTATTAGTTTGCGTTTTCTTGAACTGAGACCATTTCCCTGTTGTGTTCTAAAGCCTCGTGATCAATAGATTTGAGAATGTCAAGCTATTTTGGAATTTGGTCTCTTTTTAGCTCTCAGTTCAGAAGTTTCAGTCAGGTATATGTTTTCAGTTCAATTGCTGTTTTCTGCTCTCCTGCCGAGCTGGTCTTTCTGTGATTTGTTTTCGGCATTCAGTTTGTGATTCAGTAATTACTGTGCCATCTGTTTTCGGTCTTCAGAAATTAAGATGCAAAACTGAACCTGAAAGAGTCTGTTCCAGATCAGACTGGAAACAATGCGGCAGTCACAACGCTCAACAGATGCTTTCAGCCTTGGATTTGCGGGTTTGAGAGGTAAAGGTGACAACTATCAAGGACACGGCCGATCTTTCGGCCTTGAGTCTTGACGTGTTGTACTCACGCCTCAAGACTCATGAGATTGACATAGTCTCTCATAAGTCGAAGTCGTAGTCAATGGCTCTGGTCACCGATCCCAGTACAACTTCTGGAGTTCCTTCTGACGTTATTTCTGGTTTTTCTCTTGCTGCCCTTTGTGAGATAAGTGAGGATAAGATAGAACAGATCCCAGAAAACTAGTTGGCCCTCCTAGCCAGAAAGTTCTCCCATGCATACAAGAGAGTGAGGGACAGAAAGAGGAGTGGGCCGGTGATTTGCTTCGAGTGTGGTGGCCCCAACCACATTCGGGCAAATTGCCCCAAGCTGGACAAGGGCAAGAACAACTACGACAGTGTGAGCAAGAATGACTACATCGACAAGAACCGCAACAAGAAGCCCCCAGCTGACGCCTAAGGCAAAGAGAAGAAGTTCCGTAACTTTGGCAAAGCCAAGAAGCTTTTCCACCGCGTCCTCACCGCCTTCGACAACATCAACTTTAGCGACATGGAAGGATGGAGTGATGATGATGGGTAGGATGATCAAGACCCCAAGAACGGCGATGACTTCATCGGCATATGCTTCATGGCCAACGAGACCAACGTCAGCGACGACGACCTCTACACTGACTCCGATGAGGTAGGTCCCTCCTACGACCAGCTCAATGATGCCTTTCTCAAGTTAGGAAAATTTTATGCTAGATCTAGAGCTAGGGCCTGTGATCTAGAGAAGGAAGTAGAGAGCTTGACACAGGAGCTTGCTTCACTTAAATCTACTCCCTCTCGTGACGATTGTGATGTATGTTCGTCTTTGCTTGGTGACATGGAGAAACTAAGGACCTCTCATGATAGTGTGACTTCTGAGCTTGACATGCTTAAGGTGGAGAATGTTAATCTGCTTGCTGAACTAGAGATGACTAGGGTAGCTTCTCTTTCATCTACTGTTGAGACTATTTCTTGTACCTCATGTGAGGATAAGGACAATGCTTTTAGAGGTCTTTACACTATGCTTCTTGATCTGCCTGAGATATATGAAAGCTATAATAATCTAAAAATGAACTTAAAAAGGCATATTATAAAATTGTTGAATTACAAGCTTTTCTGCTAGAGCCCATTGCCTCATGTATGAACTGTCCCAAATTGACTGCTGAGCTTGAATCTGTCTCAAAACAGTTTCAAGAAATGATTGATCACAACAACAAAATGGCTCAATATGCGTCTAAGGACCCTGTTAGCTCACCATGCAATAACTGTGAAAAACTAAAATTGGAACTCGTTGCATTAGATGAAAAATGTGTGAAGCTAACTAAGGACCTTCTAGAGAAGTCATAATCTGATTGTGTTGTGTGTGCTATGGTAGGGGAGAAGTCTAAGGGGATGGTAGAGACGCTTAGCCACGAGGACCAAATGGCTAGAAGTAGGATTGTCCCTAGCGTGTCCTGCGAAGCCCTCAAAGTTGTGGCGGCTGTGCCCAAGGAGAGACATGCACATGCTATTCCTTCTTCTGCTGTTGGTTTTTCTTCTTCTCCTTCTGCTGTCTCTTCTTGCCCCTGCTCTTCTTGCACCTCTCTCTTTCAGGAGTGCCAGTATCTTATGAACACTCTTGAGAGATTTGTAGGAGGCAAGAAGAAGCTGAATCTTATTCTAGACAAGTCCAAATTTGCAAGTTCAATCAAGGTCTAGGATACTATTTTCTTGAGGATGTTAGGAAGTATCCACCTGCTGTTCTCAGACCCATAGCAGCAGGTGTGATCGAGGTCAAGCCCAGAACCAAAATGTTAAGTTCAAATCTGCGGGCTTTGTCCAAGGGATCTCTGACAGTAAGGTGGTATCACCTGTTGCTTCGACCTTCTAGAAGGCAAAGTTTCATTGTATCTTCTGTCAGAAGGATGGACACGGGATGGAGAGATGCTTCAAGCGCGCCAAGATCGCGCGAAGAGATCGTGTTCATGCTCTCAGGCATATTCAGGGTCAGCCCCAGATCTTGAGTACACCTAAGACCAACACGAGGTCAAGAGTTGATCATGTTGATGTGTTGGGCAGCATCGAGGACTTGGCTTTTCTGATTTTCGTCCTCGACTTGCCTCTGGTCATGATATCTGCTGTCCTGAGGGTAGATCTCATTTTCTCCATCGAGATAGCTATCAACGACACGATTAGCCTATTGCTGGTTAGACTCGCTCGTCTATAGCAGTCAGACCAAGCAACAGCTTCAGGTCTGCTCATAGATCTTTTGGCTTTCTAAGCGATGGAGAGCGTAGGGTAGGTAGAGGTCAGTCGTGTGTGGCTATTTCTTCTGCTCATCGTGTGACTCAGTATTAGGTTCCAAAATCTCTTTTGATTTATCCGAGTACTGAGCCATCCCTCTCTTGTTGACTCAGGTTCGCCGGGCTAGGAAGGAAGAGGTATGGCTTGTGGAGTCCGACTGTTCTCGACACATGATCGAAGACTCCCGTTGGTTCTCTTCCCTAGTCCGAGCCCCAGGTGATGAGACGATCACCTTCGGAGATGCCTCATCTGGGCGAGTCATCGCTAAAGGTACAGTGCGGATCAATGACTCTTTTATTCTTAAAGATGTTGCCTTAGTGAGTAAGCTGCAATACAATTTGCTTTCTGTTTCTTAGCTTACCGATGACAATTTCGAGGTAAGTTTCAAGAAAAACGCTTGCAAAATTCTTGATTCTTTAGGGTGTCTAGTTTGCGGGATCTCTAGATATGGGAGGATCTTTCGTGCTGATTTTGCTGAGTCTTCTGGTGATCCTCTCAGGTGTTTAGTTGCTTCAGAGTCCCGTGATCTCTCCTTCTGGCATAGGAGACTTGGTCACATCGGTTTTGATCATTTGACTCGAATTAACGGCCATGATCTCATTCGTGGTCTACCCAAACTCAAGATGATCAAAGACATAGTTTATGCTCCTTGCCGGTATGGCAAGATGGTTGCTGCTTCTCATCCTCCAGTCACTGTGACTATGACTGATGCACCAGGACAGCTTCTTCACATGGACACAGTTGGTCCAGCTAGAGTGCAGTCAGCAAGAGGGAAGCGGTACGTTCTTGTCGTGGTCGATGACTTCTCGAGGTTTTCTTGGGTGTTTTTCTTAGCCTCGAAGGATGAGACGTTCAATCATTTTCGGGGTCTTTTTAGTAGGCTTTCTGTTGAGCTCTCGGGTGCCTTACGAGCGATTCGCAGTGACAATGGCATGGAGTTCAAGAACTCCTACTTTGAGAAGTTCTACGATGAGACAGGTGTAGAGCATCAGTTCTTTTCTCCGCACGTCCCCCAGCAAAATGGCGTCGTGGAGAGGAAGAACCGTACCTTGGTCGAGATGGCTAGGATGATGCTTGATGAGTACTCTACACCTAGGAAGTTTTGGGCTAAGGCGATAGCCACTGCGTGCCATGTTTCCAACAGATTTTTTCTGAGGGCACACTTGCATCACACTTCTTATGAGTTGAGATACGAGCGAAAGCTCAGTGTCTCTCATTTTCGCGTGTTTGATTGCAAGTGTTTTATTCTGAAGTTTGGGAACCTAGATAAGTTCGAGTCACGATCTTGTGATGGGATTTTTCTGGGTTACTCGACTTCTTCGCGGGTGTATAGGGTCTGGAACTGCGAGTCTAGCAAAATGGTAAAGACTTGTGAGGTGACATTCGATGAGGCCAGTCCGGGGACTAGGCCCGATATCTCAGGTTCTGTAGAGCAGTTCTAGACCATCTTGTGGATGATGAGGAGGACGGAGATGAAGGTTGTTTACCTGATCCAGTTCTTCCTCCCTTGAGGTGCCTGCTTCCTCCACCGGGCCTCGAGGAGATCAGCCCATTCCTTCTACATCTTCTGGAGCTAGTGGCTCTGTTCCTACCTCGTCAGCTCATGAGGTAGAGGCCACTTCTTCTTCTCATCCAGGACCTTCCCGACATATCATAAATCATCATCCTTCAGAGCAAATGATAGGATATCTCTTCGAGCGCGTCACCCG
Source organism: Dendrocalamus latiflorus (assembly GCA_017311315.1). Taxonomy (NCBI): domain Eukaryota; kingdom Viridiplantae; phylum Streptophyta; class Magnoliopsida; order Poales; family Poaceae; genus Dendrocalamus; species Dendrocalamus latiflorus. The sequence goes on from CM029677.1 coordinate 9,634,406, forward strand.
CTCAAAGTCTAGCTTGTCTCACTTCTGTCTCCACTCTGCCTTCGTTGCCTCTTTCGAGCCCAAGAATGTTAGTCATGCTCTTTCAGATGAGTCTTGGATCAATGTCATGCATGAGGAGTTAGAAAACTTTGAGAGAAACAAGGTCTGGTCACTTGTTGAGCCCCTAGAGGTCATAATGTCATAGGTACCAAGTAGGTATTCAAAAACAAGCAGAGTGAGGATGGGGTAGTCATTCGAAACAAGGCTAGATTGGTAGCTCAGGGTTTCTTCCAGGTTAAGGGTTTAGATTTTTAGGAGACCTTTGCCCCTATTGCTAGGCTAGAGGCCATTAGGATCTTGCTTGCATTCGCAGCGTCTAATGGGTTCAAGCTTTACCAGATGGATGTCAAGAGTACCTTTCTCAATGAGTATATTGAGGAAGAAGTCTATGTTAGGCAGCCTCCAGATTTCGAGAACCCCAAATACCCAAACCATGTCTACAAGCTTTCCAAAGCCCTGTATGGACTTAAGCAAATCCCTAGAGTTTGGTATGAGAGGCTTAAGTCCTATCTGTTGAGTCATAGGTTTGAAATGGGTAAGGTAGACAAGACCTTGTTCATTCGCAAGCATGGCAATGACCTTCTACTCGTCCAGATTTATGTGGATGATATCATCTTTAGCGGCTCCTCTCATTCTCTTGTCTCCCAGTTCTCCGATGTCATGAGCACAGAGTTTGAGATGAGCATGATGGGTGAGTTGAGCTTCTTCCTTGGATTCCAGATCAAGTAGACTCGGGAGGGTACCTTCTTGCATCAGGGCAAGTACACTCGAGACCTCCCGAGACGCTTTAATATGAGTGATGGCAAGCCTGTGTCAATGCCAATGGCGTTATCAGCTTCACTCGATCCAGATGAGGATGGCAAGCCAGTTGATCAGAAGGAGTACCGCAGCATGATTGGCTCTCTCTTGTAACTCACTGCCTCAAGACCGGATATACACTTCTCCGTGTATATGTGTGCTCGATTTCAGGCCTCCCCTCGCGTATCTCACCCCCAGGTGGTGAAGCGCATCTTTCGGTACCTTCGAGCTACTATAGACTATGGTATCTGTTACTCTTCTTCATCCTATCTTTCTCTCAAAGCCTATTCCGACGTAGACTTTGCTGGCTGTAGGATAGATAGGAAGAGTACTTCTGGTACTTGTCAATTCATTGGCACATCTCTTGTTTCCTGGTCTTCTAGGAAGCAGTCCAGTGTTGCACAGTCCGCCGTAGAGGCCGAGTACGTTGCTGCCGCCAGTTGCTGCAGCCATGTACTTTGGATGGTCTCGACCCTGCAGGACTTTGGGTTAGTTGTAGATAGTGTTCCACTCTTTGGTGATAACACTTCTGCCATCAACATTGCCAAGAACCCAGAGCAACATTCTCGGACCAAGCACATTGATATCAGATATCACTTCCTTAGAGACCATGTGGAGAAGGGTGATATAGTTTTCCAGTTTGTGGAGAGTGACCACCAGTTGGCCGATATCTTTACCAAGCCTTTGGATAGCTCTAGGTTTTCAGCCTTGCGGGGAGAGCTTAGGGTGGTTTATCCTTATGTTTTGTTGTGAGGGGGAGCTACTTGTTGTTGTGCACCTTATTGTTTATGTGCTCTTGTTTCATTCTGCTGCATTGCATGAAGGTGCATTTGGGTTAGTCCTTCTAGCATAGATTAGAGTGGTTGTCTTTCTTAGTTGCTTAGATTGCTTTCTCTCATCTTGTGTTTCTAGGTTGCTGCTTCTAGTTGCTTCTCTTGTCACTACATTGAGTTCACTCGCTTTTTGCGATCTAGCGAGGGTTGGGCCCCCTTGGGTAGACAGGAAAGGTGTTTACTCTCTAGTGTGTTAGTAGACCAGCTAGTAGTCCTAGATCCATATGAGGTAGTATTCTCTATATCTTATCTATGCTTTAAGGACTACCTTTTCTGATTTTCTTGCCAGCTTCTCGTTCTTATTGTTTTGGTTCAGGGGGAGTTCTTTTGAGATTCGCTGGAACTTAATTATGACATAACTCAACTTGAACTAAAAGTGCTTCACATACTGAGGGGGAGCTGAATTTTCTTGCATTTCTGTCATTCTATATTGTAATAGAACTATATGGAGCCTTGACTATTATCCGTTTATGACATAAAATAACAGATTTACATGTTGCCATATCCTGTGCTAAATTGCTATATTTATCATGACTTTATATGTGTAGTCTAGTCTTTGCCATGATAAGTTGATTAAAAAATACACAACTTGAATTAAATCATGTCATGTTAGCTCTTAAGACTAGTCTGTCTTTAGTTATCCTTTTATGATTCATGCCATATTAAATAGACTGAGTTGAGTCTTAAATCTTTATTGAGCTTTGGATTGAGCTATGCTAGTTCCTTTATGAAGCATGAGTTATTATTAAGTCCCTGTTCTGGAACTAAATTCAGCAAAAGCAAAATGATCTCTTTTGTGTGAAAAAACTGATCCCACCAATTCTTTCTCATGAGATTGCTTGCCATTGTACCAGGCATGAACTCAAGGGGAGTTTTGTTTGACCAAGATCATCTTCTTAAGCTTCTAGCTTGGAGTGGTCACATAAGGCTTGAGGTCTAGCACATGTCTAAACAAAAAATTGTGATTGGACATAACCATGAGTTTCTAAAAAAGAAAAACATGCCAATTGTGCTAAAATTGCTTAATTACACAAAGACCAAGTACTTGAACAAATGATTCATTCTTGAACTTGTAGCACTCTAAAATGACTCAATTTTAGCTTCTTGGTTCCACTTAGAATATTGCCAGGGCTTGCATCATCCTTGGATACCCTTAGCTAGACTATAATCTTGGGTGACTTGACATGCTAAGAAAATTTGACTAATTCTCAGATTATGACTTATTTGGCTTAGCTTATCTGTACATGAATTGTCATGATCTTGTTAGCATTCTTATGTGTTATGGCTTGGTGTAATACTCACAATGTCATTTTGGATAATCTTCATGGCTCTTAATGTTTAAAATAAATAATCTTCAATCATTTCATTCAAATCGTGCTCTATTTTTTCTCCTCGAATTTTGATGATTTTATTGCCAAAAGGGGGAGAATAATGGAGAAAAAGGCATGAAATGGGGATTTTTTGGAGTTTTTGAAAAAAACTTGCTCTTTCTGTTTTTGCTCCTTTGTCGACATGGTCATAAGTTTCCTTGTTATTCCTTTCAGACCATGTATGATTTTCTCGGTTAAAACAAAAATTTCAAACTCAACTTTATGCTTTTTCTATGTTTGTCAATATAGTCATCAAGGGGGAGATTGACAGACCATGTGGAGGTGACCCCATGCTTGTAATGAGTAATTGACAAGTGTTTTAGAAAGTTTGAGTTTGATTTGTGTGTTGTGTGCCAAGTCATAGCTTTGTGCAGTCTGGCGCGGTAGGACGAAGGGGACGTTTGATTTGCTCATATCGACGTGGTTTCTGGTTGTAGTCTTTGAGCGTTGCATACTTTGTGAATTCAACCTATCGTGAGTAGGTTACGATCAGCAGGGATGTTTTGCGAGTAAACTTGATAGACTATGTGGAGGTGACCCCGTGTGTGTGATGAGTAATTGACATCTGTTTTAGGAAATTCGAGGTTGGTTTACGTGGTTCGTGCCATGTCATTGCGCGGTGCAATCGGCTTCGGTCGGACTTGGTCAAACTTGATCGAAGTGCTTAGGATGTTTATTCTTTTGATTCGACAGGTTTGGGCTTTTTCGGGTTTAAATTCTCGTTAATGCAATTGTGATTATATTATATAGAGCGGTGCTATGTGATGTGTTTCTTGTCTGTGATGGCTGCAGGACATCGAGCCGGAGTCGTGGCGAGGCACGGGATGACCGGACTAGGCACAGGTTGTGCTGAGGTCAGAACGGTCGGGATGTGCTGAAGACGGCGAGGACTCGAGGTGGTTGCGAGGCTTGGACGATAAGAAATGCGGAAGCTTCCCGAAAGATGCAGGAGGGGCGCTTCAGTAAAAGGCAAAGCTGCACAAGTGGAAGTGGGTTCAGCGGGTAAAACAGGTTGGAGACCCGTTAGCCAAAGGCTATAAATAGAAGAGGGTTTCCTGGTTGTAATGGCTGGTGTGAGGGGTTGATAGCTTTGGAGAGTTAGTTTCTTGCTCTTTTGCTTTTGGTTGTGGAGTAGGTGAGGAGAGGCCAGCATGCTGTGAGTTTGTCTCCTGTGCATGTGTGCTATGAGTTCTTAATTTTCAAGCATGTATGGGGACTTAGTTAGTGTGAGATTGAGAGAGAGATGAGCTGAGAACAACTCTTTATAAGCATTCATGTCTTTGTATTCGTTTCATTATGAGAGACTTTGCTTGAGTTGGTCTGGCTATCTATCTTCTCTTGAGTATCTTTCTTTTGGTTGTTGATTGATTCGGTTCTCTCTTGATCATCTCTTCCTGCTGTCAAGTATTCAGTTAGTATCAACTCATTTTCTTGTCGGATGCTTGGCTATGTTGTGTGCTCTCGGAAATTAAATTGAAACCATATGCTCCACTGTCTGGCCGGCCGCAAGACTTGGCTCTTCCTTGCCGATTCTTGTCTTTCTCTGCTGTGATTTTCTCTGCTTGAGTAATTTCATTTCTTGACTTACTCTGGACGTGGATGAATCTCAAAGTCAAGTGACTAGTTTGTTCCCGAAGAGCAATATGTTGGCTTGAAAATTACTCTCGTATCTCTGTTTTCCTTAGTTTTCTCGGGTTCGACTGCTTCTTCAAGTCTTATTTGATTTGGCAGCTGTTCTCTGTTCGGCTGTTTTCAGTTCCTCTTCATTTCTTTATGCCGACAGCTCTCTGTTCTTTCCTTTTTGATTGCCAGACTGCATGTTTCTTTGGTTGGTATTTAGCTCTTTTCAGTTTCTTTTTGGCAGCCTCTTTTGTATCTTTATCTTTCGGTTATGCTTGCAGTGTGTGTGTGTGCAATTCGGCAAATGCATCAATCTTTGTCTCTCGGCTACTAAAAACTGCAGTCTTCACCATGCCGACAACACCTAGTTAGCTGTTTTCAGTTTCGGTCAGTGAAGCACCTTTCAGTTTGCGCATCCAGTATTTATTTTCAGCTTATCTCAGGTTTCACGGCAGCACATTCTTTTGGTCTATCTCTGCTAGCAACTGCTGCTGAATTAAATGCTATCGGCAAGGTGTTGATCTATGGGTTTTTGCTGAAATCTTACTCGGACAATCTGCTACCTTCGGCTGCAAGTTTTTTGCTTTATTGGTTTAAGTCTGACTGCTGTATTTCACCTTTTTTGTGCTGTTCGGCTGGCAGCAGATTTTCTATTTTTTGTGTGCTGTTTTGTTTCCTGTTTTCAGCAAGCAATTTCAGCATTAACTGTTCGGTCTTTTTCTGTGTTTGTTCACTTCTTGGCTGCAGTCAATAGTTTTAATTTTTGGTCTTTTTCTTGCAGTTTGTAGTTTCAGTTTTTTGGTCATTCCTTGCTACAGTTGGTTCTTCGGCCAAAGTTCTATTTTCGGTTTTGTCCAGTCCTTTCAGTAACCAACAAAATTGTTCTTGGTCTCCAACGAAAAAATCTTCTCGATCTTCATAGCTGCTATAGCTATCGGAGTCGAGATTTTTTTGTGGATACTTTGGGGGCGATTTCTTTAAAAGGCACCATTCACCCCCTCTGTTGCCTTTTCCGATCCTTCAAAACTTTTCTTGTTACAAATTTTTGCTCATAATATTTTGAGCGGTGCTATGTGATGTTTTCTTGTCTGTGATGGTTGCAGGACTTTGAGGCTAAGTCGTGGCGAGGCATGGGATGGCTGGACTAGGCATAGGTGGTGCTGAGGTCGAAGCGGTCGAGAAATGCTGAAGATGACAAGGGTTCAAGGTGGTTGCAAGGCTTGGACGGCAAGAAAAGAGGAAGCTTCCAGGAAGGTGCAGAAGTGGCATTTTGGTAAAATGCGCAAGGCTGCAGAGTGGAAGCGGATTCGGTTGGAGATAACGGGTAAAGCTAGGGTCTGTTTGGGAGAGCTCCACCAGCTCCAGATCTACGAAAAACAGCTCCACAAGGGGTCAGATCCATGGATTTCATGGAGCTCCTCAAGGGGTGCTCCACCGTGGAGTTGGGTGGTAATTACCCTCCAATGCCACTGGTTACACACAAAGTGGACATTCCCACCAAAACCTCAATTTCGTGGATCTGGAGCTGCTGTACAAGCCAAACACTCCATGGTGGGATCCCAGATCCACGGTGGAGCTGCTCTATGGTGGAGCTGCTGCTCCAGATCCATGTTTTCAGTGGTGGAGCTCTCCCAAACAGGCCCCTAGATGTGAACCCGGTAGTAGAAGACTATAAATAGAGAGGGTTAGGGTTCAGAGAGGGTTGTGTTTTTTCTCTGTTTTGGAGTAAGTTGTTTAGGCAGTAGTACTTGTTCTTCTGCGTGTGCTTTCTCAGGATGTGAGAATGGGTATGAGATGGCTGTAGAAGATTTCTAAGTAATCATTCATGTCTATTCCTCAATCTTTGAGCTATTCTTCCTATGTGGTGATTGCTTTTTCTTTGTTCTGTCTCTTTTCCTTCAGTTCTGCTTTGTGTTCTTCTCTGCCTCCTCTGGTTTTGAGCTAATTCTTTGATCGAGTTGTTGTGGAATTATTTTGCTTTGAACTAGGAATCAGCCTTAAGGTCATTTGGCCAGTCCATTCCCGAGAGCAAAAGACTGAATCAAAGAGTTCTCTCGTCTCTCAGTCATGCGCCCAACTTCCTCTATTTTCGGATTTTCTAGGGTTTGCTGTTCATCATGAGCAGAGGAATCTTGATTTCTTGTTGTCTTGGCCGAAAACTGTATTAGTTTGTGTTTTCTTGATCTGAGATCATTTCCCTGTTGTGTTCTAAAGCCTCATGATCAACATATTTGAGAATCTCAAGCTATTTTGGAATTTAGTCTCTTTTTAGTTCTCAGTTCAGAAGTTTCAATCAGGTATATGTTTTCAGTTCAATTGCTGTTTTCTGCTCTCCTGTCGAGCTGGTCTTTCTGTGATCTGTTTTCGGCATTCAGTTTGTGATTCTGTAATTACTGTGCCATCTATTTTCGGTCTTCAGAAATTAGGATGCAAAAATGAACCTGAAAGAGTCTGATCCTGGTCAGACCGGAAACAATGCGGCGGTCAGACTGCCCTTTCGTTGGCGGTTAGACCAGGGTGGTGTCGGAACCCGGAGTAACGACTCCTAGATCCTCTGTGTAAATTGCACTAGTTCAGGATCAGCTAGTGCACACAGCGTACAACAAAGATAAATACCAAGCACAAATGACATCTTATATTAAATAGAAGGGTACGGCCTTATGGCCAAGTCTTACATCAACGCCCATTGGCAAAATAAATAAAGCAAAGAACTGTGGAAGCAAACTGATAAATAGCGAAGCCCAAGCCTGCCCATAGGCAAACGACAGTAAGACGCGGCCTATTCGTCCAGATCTTCACCGTAGTCAACGTCATCTTCCTCTGTGTAAGGGGGGTGCAAGGTGAGAACAAACTTGTACTCCACAAATCACACGGAGAAATGCAACTTAATGATAAAGGCTTCAATGGAAGGCTTATAGGGTTAGTTTGCATAAAACAACATTTAAAGAAATACAGTAAATAGATTGAAAATGCTGAATTTAATACAATAAGTAAAAACAATGCTTGTAATCGAAAATAATACCGTCAGTGCAGGCTCCGACCAAACACCAACCTATTCACGGGCATCCCACCCGGACCATCTTTTCCAAAAGATCACGTATGGATTCCATCCATCCACACGTTTCCAAACACTTGTGGATTCCATCCATCCACAAGCTTCCAATCTCACTCATGGGTTCCATCCACCCACAAGGTTTTCATTCTCTCATGGATTCCATCCATCCATAAGGTTTTTGAAAATATTTTTGAAAAACAAAGTCTAATCCATGAAAAACCTTTACTCAGCTTGCCCATGACTGTCGGCACAACTATCCAGGATAGATTATACACTCTGCAGAGGTTGTACAGCTTTACCCATAAGACACGATCATCCCATATTGCCACCGGTTTACACACTTCCTTAGGTGTGCGGCGAGGAGTCGTGACAAGGCCTTTACAATGCAAAGCCTTCAACTTGGTCGAGCCAACTCTAAGGTTTCACCCCAGTAAGGAATCCACCAGACCGGGACCTTCTCTTGAGCCTAGACGAGACTTCTCATGGCTTAACCACGCTCGCCCAAGTGAGACTTCACATGGCACCAACCACGCTCACTTTCAACCTACAACTTGACTCAGGTTGGAACTTTGCAAATTACTCAGCCAGGGCTGTCCCATACCAGCCATGTGGTAGTACGATAGGACTTTGCAATAGTAGCTCACAGACCGGTCCTTAATCTGACTTAGGCCTAACCACATACCCCCGTACATGACAATCAACCACTGCGGCTCCAACCAACAGGGCATACCTGCACCCACCACTCTAACCAATTGCCTAAGTCTAAACCAGTTTTATAATTGTTTTCAAAATAATTTCATAAACCCCCTTGAATCACCAAAGTCAAGAGTACAATTGAAAAGCTTATCATTTCATGTGAAAAGGTTATCATTTTATGTGAAAAGGTATCCCAAAACCAATATTAGGACTAAGCAGGTCTAAGCATTTGATATAAAGTTTCTCTAGCCAACACTAATGCACTAGCTAGAGTTTCATCTAGGGTGACAAGGTAAGGGATTCAATATCAAATGAGGAATTAACAAATAGGCAATAACTAAATTTAAAACTGAATTGAAATACATTGAATAAAAGTATGCATGCAATATAATTTAAATCAACATAATTTTATTTTGAACTTCTGGGATCAACATGATCAAGGAGTGTGACTTGCCTTGCTCTTCAAATTGGTTTGAATCTTTGTCGTCGAATTTCCCCGAATCGTCAAAGTCTACACATGAAAATAACCCACCAAATTCAAATAAATTCAAAATAAATTCAAATTGACCTCAAATAATTGAATTGAGGCTAGAAATGGATAGAGGGAAATTTTTGATGAATTTATAAATTTGAATGGGCTCAATCGGAGTTAGAACGAAGAAGAACGGGCTCCAGGAAGTTTAAAAAGAGAGAAAATGGAAAGAAGGATTTTCTGTAATTATTTTTCTACTGAAAAAGGATTTATGACGTCAGCAGAGATTAAAGGAATTATTTTCCTAAAAGAAAATCAGGTTTATGGCGTCAGCCTTGCCTCAGAGGGATTGATAGGTGGGGCCCTGGTCCATAGACCGAGCCCACGGAGGAGGGGAGGTGGTGAGGTGGCACAGGGGTTGACCCGTGCTTGCGTGGCGCTGACGGGGAGGGACGGTGCCGAGGTGGCTGCCACCGGGCGCCACGTCAGCTGCCACGTGGGCACATGGCTGACGCGGGCGAGCCGGTCGGAGGCAGCTCGGGAGCGGCGCCTCGCCGGCGCTCCGGTGGGCGGCGGCCGGCGGTGGGTGGCGTAGGAGGGACGGGAGGCGCGGGGGAGTGCGGTGATGGGGGCGGTGATTACCGGAGAAGGTCGGACGGTGGTCAACGGCAGGGAGAGGGGGCGGGGGCTCGGGTCTCACGGCGCGGCGGCGGCTTGGTGGTGATCGGGGCCGGGGAAGAGGCGTACGGGCACGGCGGCGAGGCGGGGAGGCCGGAGGAACCGACGGTGAGGCGTGAGGGTGCCGGAGACGGCCGGGATTGCTCACCGAAGTCTCGAGGCGGTGGCGGCGACAAGGGCGTTCGGTGCGGCGGCGATGGAGCGGCCGGGGGAGGAAACGGAGGGTAGAGGGAGGTGGGGCGGGTTATGGCAGAGCCGAGAAGGGGCTTAAATAGGCTTGGGGAGGGGTGGGCGGGCGGAGAGATCAGGTAGCGGGCGGCGGTTGCGGGTGGTTAGGGGTGGAGCCGGCGCGGAGTGGGGGAAGGAGGTGGGTGCGGGGGCGCGGGTCGTGCGGGAGAGGAGTGGCGGCGCGCTCAGGGAGTGGGGAGGGTGGCCGGTTAGGGCGGAGAGGTGGTTGCGGGCGGCGGGAGGAAGATGACCAGGGAAGGGGATGGATTTGACGGGTGGGGCCGGGGGCACAAAGAGAGGGAGCGGGAACGGCCGAGATTGCGCCACGGAAGCGGGGAGCGGATCAAGCGGCCGAGGGGGTTAAGTGATGGCGGACGGGCGAGATCAGCCAAGGCAGATCGGACGGCCGGGGAAGAGAGAGGGGAGAGAAGTGGCGCGGGCGCCGGATGGGAATCGGATGGCTGCGGAGACAGGTGGGAGGGGACGGCCGGATGGGCGGAGACACGGGCGCAGGTGAGATCCCGGCCGCACGCGTGTTGGCCCGGGAGAGGAGGGAGGCGGGATCGGCCGGGCCGGCCTGGGTGGAATCTGGCTGTCGACGCGGCGGCCGAATGGGTAGGGGAGGGATTTTAATTTTGATTTTTGATTTTTGAATTTCAGAAAAGCCTAGAAATTTCATTAAGCCTCAGAAAAATATGAAAATACCTCCCAAAATTCCAGAACAATTCAGAGAACCTCATGGATACTTTTTGGACTTAATAAAAATATTTCCAACTAATGTTGGTGTTTAATTTTCATACTTTAAAATACTTTTAATTTCAAAAATACATTTTAAACTCCTAAAAACTCAGAAAACCCAAATAAAATCCAATAACTCCAAATATTTAATTTGACATAGAATTTTTTTATAAAATCAAAATATCATTTTATTTAATAATATTTTTAGGTTTTCATTTAAAATACTTTCAAATTAGGCTTTTTCAAAAACAGAAAATCCAGGGCAAAACTCAAAAGAAATTTAGGCAACAAAACACTTGTTTTTATTTAAAGTAAATTAATTTAAATAAAGTTTTTTTTCCATAAATTTTGAAAATAACAGCTGGGCTGTTACAGGTGGCTACGGCGTTCAGACCGCCCGGCCCTTGACGGTCAGACCGGCTATGCTAAGGCGGTCAGACCGACCTTGGCTTGGCGGTCAGACCGCTTCTCCCTTGGCAGTCTGACTGGCCTTGGCTCTGCGGTCAGACTGCCCCAGCTTTGGTGATCAGACCGGCTTTCTGGACTGTCATTTTTTCTTGCTTAGTTTTCTGATCCGTTCTTTGATTTCCAGTGAGCTTTCATTCTCTTGCTTCATAGCTTCTATAGCTATTGGAGAAGAAGTGTGTGTGTGTGTGTGTGAATACTTGGGGCGGTTTTGAAGGCACCATTCACCCCCCCCTTTGTTGCCATTTCGGTCCTACACTATGTGAAAACATTCCTTGCATGGCCTTGATCGTGGGCATGGCTATTTGAATAGTTTTACACTCTGCAGAGGTTATACAGCTTTACCCACAAGAGATAATCAACTTATATTATCCATCTAACACACTTGGAAAGGTGTGTCACTAAGTGATTATTACAAGGCTTTTATAATGCACCAACCCAACTCAACTCCACCCGCTAAGGTTTCACCGCTGAAGGATTCTATCCCAGTCAAAAGCCCTCTTTTCCGCCATGTGGGATAACTGTCTCCATCTGACACCCACTCAGAACTCTGATGGAACCTAAACTAGGTTGTTACAAATTAATTAGTCAAGTCTGTCCCATACTAGATTTGTATGGTAGTACTCAATTTGGATAGTGACAAGTGTCAATCCTTAATTGACTAGGGAGGTTCTTTCATAATACAAGATCTCATGCTCCATCTACACCAATCCAATCTTACCATCCACCCAAGTCTAAAATCAGTTTTCACCATTTTATTTTATTTTATAAACCAATGGCAATTTCTATTGCCACAAAGTTCTGAAAATAAAATGATTAAAGGATAATATTATTTTTCCGCCCCTAGGGTTATCATGACTGACTAGCTTGTCTAAGCAATTATACCTTTCTAAATTAGTCCAACAGTTATATTATCAATATTTGGACTAATATAATCTAAGGTGAGAAAGGTACATGGATATCAACATCAAATGGGAGTATAATCAACATCGGATTAACTAACAACCATAAAATGAAAGTTATCATTTTATATGAAATAAAGATGCAATATAAATTTAAAATAGTAAAATAAATTTTATAAAAATAGGTACAACATGATCAAGGAATACTTGACTTCATTGATGCTAGTTGGGACTTCTTCCTAATGGTCTTGGGTCAACTCACCAGTATTAGATGCGGGCACGGCGGCCGGGAGGCGGCGTCTGAAGGCGGCGGCACGGGCACGGAGGTGCAGGCACGATAGGCTGGAGGTGGCAATGGCTGAAGGAGGCGGCGTCGGGGTGCCCGGATCCGGACGCAGGTGGCCGAAGATGACTGAATCCGGCGACGGGGAGCCTGGATTCGAGCAGGGCGGTGGTCGACGCGGCCGGGTGGAGTGGAGGAGAGGCGGAGGCACCCGGATCTGGCTCGAGGAGCCCGGATCCACGCCGGATGGAGCAGTGTCAGTGCAAAGGCTGGCGTAGCCACCAGACGAGTGGGGGAGAGCCGGATCTGGCACAAAGGTCCCAGATTCGGGGGTAGAGAGGCTGGATTTGAGGCACAGCAGTCGGATCCGAGGCGGCGCCACCTAGCGACGGCGATCGAGGTGACAGCGGCGCGGATGACGGCTCAGCGGCCTCAGGCGGCGGCTCGGTGGCCTCAGGCGAAGACAGCCGGATCCGGCCCAGAGGCGGCTAGATCCGGACTTGGTGGCATCGGAGGTGGCCATATCTAGGCGCGGGTGACAGTGGATCCGATCGCCTTCGGGCGGGACAACGAGGATCCGCGCGACGGCGACCAAAAAGAGGCGAGCGGCGATGGTGGCCTGGATCTTTGACGACTCGGGTGTGAGTGACGGTGGTGGCCAGATCGAGAAGAGGCGAGTGGCAGCAGTGGTCCAACAGATGGTCGGCCGCGGTGGCTCACCGGGATCCAAGTGCGGCGAGATCTGGCGGCGGCCAGCAAACGGGGGCATCAAGGCGGCAGGGGGGTCGGCCACCTGAGGACAACGGCGGCCAGAGAAGAGGAGGCGGCGGGTCGGCGCAGCCCAATGAGGTGGCCGCCCCTGGGAGCGGAGATCGATCCTCCCGGGAGCAGCAACAGTAAAAGTAGATCAAGGTTAGGGTTTTAACATAAGCTCTGATACCATGTTATGAATATTGTGTGGATATTGAAGAGGCCCAATGGGCAATATGGGCAATATATATAGAAAGTACAAGGGGATATTACAGGGGAATATGCCATATGCGGATAAGGAAAGCGAGGCATATAAGGAAAGGAATAATATAATTCCTATTGTATCTCTAATACCCTTAACAAGCGCGTCCATAGGGGCCACGTGGACTCTGGATTCTGCATGCGTTCGCTTGGAGGTGAGGCGAGTGGGACTTCGCATGGCTACCATGCGAGTCAAGAAAGAGGCGTGTGCACGAGGGAGACTGCGAGTTTGAAAGGGATTGGGGATGAGCCAGAGAAGAGCCAGGGGATGCGCTAGGAAACAATTGTGAGCCAGGAGTTTGGATTCCATGTTAGTTTGGTTTGGGTCCGAATAGGCCATTGAAACAGAATCCCTTTGCTATTTCTTTTCCTGAATCCGAATAGTTTTCAGCTTTCCAAATTGTTTATAGTTTTCCTTCTAAAAGAATCCGAATTGTAATACATATGTCTAGGAGTTTGAGTAGGTTACTTTCTTTTGGAGTCAAGTCCGAGTTAGCCTTAGGCCATGGGGTGTGCGTGTATGATGGATATATAACCAAGACGAAACCCCCCTTGTATCTTAGGTTCGCTATGAATTAAGAAATAAAACTAGAAAATCGCCATGGTTGTTTTTGGTGGCCATATTGTGTTGGCGCAAGTAAGGAACAAATTGTTCACAAGATTGCCTACGGAATCTACACGATTCAAGCTTCTAATTCATGATCAATCTCATTGCTCACGGTTTGGAAGTTTAGGTTGATTGCTTCTATTTTGCGCATTGCTAAACTGGTGCAATCTAACCAATCTATCTTTGATTGTTGTTGTTGTTCTTGTGTTGGCCGAAAGCTAGAGACAAATTTGAGGAGTGTCGTGCTGCTGTTTTCGGGGACTTCACTCAAGCCAAATCCCTAGTTCACCATCTACCACAAGGAGAAGGATTTTGCCGCTATTTGTACCATGAAGATCGGGCCACCCTTGCACATCAGCTAGTCTACTAGTTGATCCGTAACAATGGCTAGCTCTCGAACACCACTGGTTTGTTTGAAACCAAGCGGTTCCTAGAATTTACATGAAAATTTGAAATCAGTCTAAAATTGGTTTTACACAGAGAAAATCGGTGTTAGACATGATGGTACGTCCTGCTCTAGATCGACTTGACCTGAAATTGGTCAGAACTAGTTGGTTCCCATCGGTTTTCTAAACCATGGTTAGACTTATGTTCTTTCTGTTGCAATGAGGCTTATATTCCCAAAGAGGCCCAAGGCCAATACAAATGTAAAGGTAAGATACGCAAGTAGCCTCCTAGACTTTAGAATATTTGCAAGACTAACACCCCCTCAAACTCACGGTGGATCAACAACACTGAGTTTGGAGAGGTAGAAGCTATGCCGAGCTCTAGTCTGTGTCTTGGTGAAGAAATCTGCTAACTGAAGCTACGAAGGTACATACTGAAGAGCAGTAACTTGGTCTTGCATCTGCGATCACATGTATGAAGCATCCACCTCAATATGCTTGATGAGCTCATGCTTCATAGGATCTCAAGCAATGCTGATCGTACCAGTACTGTCTGAGAAGAGAGGAGTTGGTTTAGTAGTGAAAATACCGAAATCCGCAAGTAACCATTGAAGCCAGGTGATTTCAGTTATCAACGACACCATGGCTCTCAACTCAGCATTAGCACTCGAACGGGAAGCGACAGTCTGCTTCTTAGTCTTCCAGGCAATCAACGAGGAACCAAAGAAAACACAATAAGCAGAAAGGGATCGGCAATTAGAAGGATCGCTAGCCTAGGTCGCATCAGAGTATGCCTAAAACTGCAAAGAACTAGACCGAGGAAAAAAAGACGATGAGTGATGGTCCCGTGAAGATATCGCAAAAAACGAAGAAGGTGACTGGTGGAGCTGAGTAGGGGCAAAGACGAACTGACTCAGGATGTGAACTGACTCAGGATGTGAACCAAGGTAGACAAGACTCCCAACAAGATGGCGGTAGCGAGTGAGATCCTCAAGAGGCTCGCCATCGGTAGGTCGAAGGTGAGCATCAAGCTCCATAAGAGTATCCACCACAAGCTGATCAGTGAGACAAGCGCGAGTAAGTATATCCTAATTGTAACGCTGCTGAGAGAGATAGTAGCCCTCGGGCGTAGAAGTGATCACAATTCCAAGAAAATAATGAAGAGGACCCAAATCAGACATCAGGAACTGCTCACGGAGACACTCCTTCACAAAGGCAATGCACTGAGAGTCATCACTAGTAATGATCATATTGTCGACATATAGAAGGAGTGTCCGACCTCAAGGAGAGGTGTGAACAAAGAGGGCAGGGTCGTGATCACTGGCGGAGAAGTCGGTTGCAGTGACAACAGGGGAGAACCAGGCAAACCAAGCACGAGGGGCTTATTTTAACCCATAGAGAGCAACGAAGGCGACAGACCATACCATCAGGGATAGAATACCCAGGGGCGGCTGCATGTAGACCTCACGCAGTACACAATTGAGAAAGACATTCTTAACATCCAACTGAGAGATGGGCCACTATTGAACAGAGGCCACAACAAGGAGAGTGCAAACGGTAGTCATGTGAGCGACATGAGCAAAAGTCTCATCGTAGTCACGGCTATGCTCCTGTTGAAAACCACGCGCCACAAGACGAGCCTTGTAGCGCTCAAGGGAACCATCTGAGCGGGTCTTGATCTTGTACACCCATTTGCACGTGATAGGAGTGACACGCGCAGGTAGGGGTACATGATCCTAAGTGCAAGTACGCTCCAAAGTAGCAATCTCCTCAGACATCACGAGCAGCCACTCAGAGTGAGCAGCAGCCTCACGTTAGGTCATAGGCTCTGAAGAAGCAGCGGCTGCGAAGCCGTAGTGCTTAGGCGGCTTGATAGTCTGATGATCACAAGATTGTATCTAGGAGAAGGCGGAGCGGGACCCAGCAAGGGTGGAAAAGAAGAGCTGGGAACATGGCCCAACATGAACGGATGCTCAATTGGAGTAGGCCAAGGACGACAAGAGTAGTGAAGAGGAAAGTGTGGAATCTTAACAAAAGAGTGGGAAGGAAACTTCGACGGAGGTGGACGAGGTGTAGTCGGAGGAGTGGGAGACAAAGGTGGAGGGTGAAGCGAAATAGTAGCGGAGGCAAAGAGTTTGGAAAAGTCAAAAAGGAGAGCGACTCAACAAGAGAATCGGACCGAACTAGGGGAACAAGGATAGTAAGGTCAGGACTCATCGAAAGTGATATCGTAAGATATCCTTATCCTGCGAGCAATAGGGTCGTAGTAGCGATAACTCTTATGCTCAAGATTGTAGCTAAGGAAAACACACTTAACTGACCGAGCAGCTAGCTTGGTGCGCTTACGAGGTGGAAGAAGAACGAAACATGCATAACCAAAGCAGCGAAGGTGATTGAACTCTAAGGCTCGACCACAGAGACGTTCAACGGGAGTAGAACCCTGAAGGGCAATAGAAGGCTGCATGTTCATGAGAAAAACAGTAGTGGAAATAGCCTCAGCCCAGAAGTGAGAGGGAACAGAAGAGGCAAGCATGAGAGCACGAGCGGTCTCAAGTAAGTGACGATGCTTACGCTCAAAGACATCGTTCTGAGCGTGAGCACACAGACAAGAATACTGGGAAAGAGTACCCTGCTCAGTGAGAAAACAATGCAAAGCAGCAGAGAGATACTCACAGTAGAGTCAAAATGGAACACACGAATGGGCAAATCAAACTGAGTATGAACCATGGTGGCGAACATCTGGTAAATAGAGAGAATCTGACTGCGAAAGGACATGAAGTAGATTCAAGTATGACGAGAATAATCATCAATAAAGATCACATAATATCGAGACCCTCTTTTGAAACGAAGGGAGCCGGGCCCCAAACATACCAAGCAGAGTCCCTGTGCGGCGGTCCTGAATAGAACAAGTCAGACTCAAGAACAACATGACATCTATGATCAGTAATCTGACCAGCTGACACAAGCTGCATAGTAAGTTAAGGAACATGAGAGACTACAAGAACATGAAAAGAGGAAGTGGTCTGCAGTCTAAACAGTGGGAGAAAAATTGTGGGATGCAGTGAGGTGAGGTGGGTAGAATTTGGTGTCATCTGAAAAAAAGCACTAGAGTCCAAGATCCACAGAGACAGGATACCTAACGAGGGAGGAGGCAGAGGCATGGAAGACTGTTGAGAAGCAAGAGCTAGACGAGCCGATCACGAGGAGTCTGAGGATGAGCCAACACTAAGGCGCTAGAGGAGTGAGAGGAGCTATTGTGTGGCATCACCGGAGGAGCTCTAGCGAGAGGCGCCAGCTCCTGAGTGGGAGGAACTGCCAGAGCCCTTCGGGGGACATCCACCCCGATGACCCTGGTTTCTCCTCCACTTGTCCTGATACCTATGGTCATCACGCTGGCAGTAGGTGTAGTGAAGACCCGCAGTAGAAGCAGCAACCATGGTGCACTAGGGGTTGGAGGAGAGATCACAGCCGGTGCTGAAGGAGCAGGCGAGGTGGTAGGAGCTAAAGTAGACAAGACAGCCTACAGCTGAGCCGCACCACGGTGATGAGTCTCCTTAGCACACATAGCCCTGAGAGCCTCCGCTAAGCTCAGGCACAGGTGGCAAGTCAAGAGCTGAGCCCGCACAATCTTGAACTCTAGCCAGAGACGCGTCGGAAAATTATAGAGATGGTGGGTCTCCTGGTGAGCGCGAAGTCGCACACAGCAAGGATAGGTCCAACCAACATTCAGCCCCAGACAGTCAAGCTGACGCCACACCTCAGACATCTGCTGGTAGAAGTCATCAATGGTGGCATCAAGCTGCTGAAGGGAATGCGCTCGGTGCACAATTGAGAGATACATAGCATCACTCGTCAGCTGGTAGTGAGCTCGGAGGTGCTTCCAGATAAGCTATGTCATCGGTAGCTTTGCCATATCCATGGAGATAGCCACTGTCTACCAGGATGGCGGTGGCACGAGCCTTGGCATCCTGCCATCGCTTGTAAGCATGCAACTCAGATTGGTAAAGCTCCAGAGCCTTCAGTGCAGCATTGGCCTCATCCTAAGCCGCCTGATCTGCATCAGCAAGGAGAGCGGACTGGATGGACGGTGTAGGACGAGGCGGGTAGCACTACTAATTTTTGGGCCTATTGCAACGGCGTCGAAACGTTGCAATAGGGCCAAAATGGTTGCAATAGCACCTATTGCAACGCTAATTTTTCGTTGGGAGTTGTGGCAAGAAGTTGCGTGGTCTAAAGTTTGGGCCACGGTATTTCGGTTCGTTGCAATAACGTTTACCTATTGCAACGCAATAAAGCATTGCAATACTAAGTTTATTCAAAATTAACAATTCAATTCCGGCGTCCACTCGCCTCGTCGACGGCAACTTCATCAACTTCGCTAGAAAACTTGCAAGACAAGTTTTGGGGAGACGGGCATTGAACCAACCTTATGAGTATTCGTACTATAACCGTTCTAGAAGAAGGTGTTCTGATCAATGAATGTGACTACATATATTTACAATGTATGGGTTTATGATCAATATGGTATGACAATAGAGTAATTTGTGATGTTACAGATATAGGTTCAGTTTAGTGAATAAAAGATGGCTTTCATTGTTTTAAAAGAAAAATACTTGCTTAAGTCTAGATAGCTGTGTTCATGTCCTAGTGGTATGAGCGTTGGCTGCCAATCAAGAGGTCCCTAGTTCGATTCCTAGGTGGCTTTCCCATTTTTTTAATTTTCATAATTTTTTTGCTGCATGACTGGATAGCTAAACAAAAGCCCACGAAACAAAAGAGTTGCAATAGAATACCATATTGCAACGAAACACACTACTCTATAGCAACAAAATTTACACGTGGCAATATAAATATGTTATTGCATCGATTTAGTTTTTCATTGCAATACGCACCTACCTACTGCAACGCCGCTGAAGATTATCCCAACGAAAAAACACTGTGGCAGTAGTATCACCCAATAGCAACGAAATTATATATGGTTGCAATAGGAGCAAATAATTGCAACGAAAAACAACACTAACGCAACAAAAGAGTGTCGTGGCAATATATCCAACCTATTGCAACACTTTTTCAACATGGTTGCGATAACACCTACCTATTGCAACGACATTCACGAATATCGCAATGCAATATAATAGTGGCAATAAAGTCCACCAATTGCCACCATTTTGGGAAAACGTTGCAATAAGTCCTACCTATTACAACCAAATTGGTGGCGTTGCAATTTCTTTCGTGGCATTAGGCCGAAAATCTAGTAGTGTAGGGGTTCTCGCCAATGAGATGACCCCAAAGCCGCTGGCTGTTGAGGTGAATCCTCAAGTGAACCGCCCACTCCCGGAAGTCGATGTCAATTGGCGGCAGCTGGGAGCGATGGCGACCAACCGAGGGCAGCAGTTGTGGTTGACAGTGGGCCACGCACGGGCTGCGGCGCACCGGCGCGGGGGTGGTCGAATCCGGGGCCGCCTGGGGAGAGGCGGCGATGGGCAGGCGCGCGCGCGGGGGGAGAGGGGCCCGTGCGCAGAAGGAGAAGAGGAGGGAAGGCGGTCGGGGTGGCGGCGGCGGGCAAAGCCTAGCCCAACCTGGGCTCTGATATCATGTTGCAATGAGGCTTATATTCCTAAAGAAAGGCTAGTATAAATATATAGGTAAGATATGCAAATAACTCCTTGGACTCTAGACTATTTACAAGACTAACACTTTCCATGGTCTAGGTTGCTTGTCATGGTCTAACATAGTCCTAGGAGGAACATTGAAGCACGGTTTTAAAACCAGACCAAACTGGTGGTCTGATCGGGAAAATTGGGACGGGAGCTTGGTCTTGTCTGGTTTGCATTTGGATTATTTTGACTAAAGCCGGAGGAAAAATACTATTTCATTCCAAGTCTTGACGGGGCTTTGGACACCACCCATCTCTTCGCGACGTGGAGGCAAACCAACTGGGCCATGTAGTTTTATTTGCCCATAGTTGACATCAGGGGCTAGGGCTATATTAACTCATTTTATTTGTGGCAAATGCCACTTCTAACCATTGATTTTTCAATTAAGTTATTAATAAACACTAAAATAATAATTTTACTGAACTGGCGGTTGGATTGGTGTACAGATGAACCTATCACGTGACCAGTTTGTCGGTCCAGGTAGATTTGGTCACATGCTATGTGTATTTTCTGAGCATATTGTACATCTCTTAATAAATAAGAATCTGAGAGTGAGGCGATTTTACTGTATTTTATTATGGTGATAGGATGCAAATACTGTGTAGATTGTAATGTTCTCAATAATTCTTTATTTTGAGTTTATCTGTTTGCTCATTTGATGAGCCTAAAACTCGATGATCAATTGTACATGATGTTCAAGTTAAACGTGGCTTCATTTTCTTCTCTATAGTATTGTGGTTCCTTGCTTGCACTAGTGTACAATGTAACTTTTTCTTTGTCATCCATGTCTAGCAGTAGATGTGACGGCTCTTGGGGGCAGTTACTAGCTTATTTGTGCATCATATTGTTACACTGTCTTACAGCGTTAGTGCTGTAATAGTAATAAATTCTTTGCAATACTTGGTTTAATGTTTCCTAGAACTACTTCACATCAAACTTAGTCGTAGATGCACCCCTACTAATATGTATTTCTTGTACTTAATATAGTGAGGAGACAAGAATAAAGATATCATTGGGAGTGAGGCGAGATTGGAGCTTGCGTCTACAGAAGTTAATCATTCAGGATGGTTGCTTTGTGGAGTGGCGGGACATGATAGCAGATGCGGCTAGAAAGGGCTTTGCTAGTGGAGTTACGCTCCAATGGAATTCATATAAAATCTTGACTGAGCAAATTGGAGAATCTCCAGAAAAAAAGATCCATGCCTAGGCCAACAGGTAACAGACGAGCACCAAAAACTCCTGAGCAGAGGAGGAAAATTGCAGAAGCCATTGCTGCGAAGTGGTTAGATCAAGTAAGAACATATCCAATGCCTTCCTGAACCTTTTACATGTATTTCATCATTTCATTCCAATGTCATCTGCATTTCTCTACATTTCATTCCATGTGCATTTGAAATAGAAGCATCATGGTTTCTTCATATAGCATGAACATGTGAGAGGACTGTCTAATGTTTTGGGTGCCCTCTCTATTTTCTGGTAGGAATATTGTGAACGTGTTGGCAGTGGCATTGATAGCTACCATGGGACATCTGCTGGAACTAAAATACCATGGAAGCCAAGATCTGCCACTATGAAACTATCATAGACGGTTAGATTTAAAAACCGTAAGTGACATACACATTATCATATACAGTTTTTAATTAGAACCGTCTATGAAACTATCACATATGATTTTTATTTACAACCGTCTGTGTTTTGTTCTTTGTCGTATAAACTACAGAAGCTACTGACACAAAAGACAAATTCAAGACAAATTTATTACAAAAGTCCCCAAAAAAGAGATTCCCAGATCTTAGTCTTTTAGGCTTCATATACTTTGACTTTTGGAGTTAGAGGATCAGTCGCTGAATTCTCGAATGCCGTGAAGATTGTCCTTATCCTCTCCACTTCCTCCTCTAGCCTGGGCAAATTATTAGTATGGCCCATAATCTCAAAGAGGATGTCATGATATGCTTCCTTAGAATCGGCCGTTTCTGCTTGATCGGCAATGTTATCCATGTGTCTCCCCAATGCTGCAATAGCTTCTTCTGCTTTATGCACATCACAGAGAAAAACGAGGCTGACGGCGGTTTCCCTTTCCTGAGCGGCAATGAGACACCTCCATCGACGATGGATGATGAGGTCCAGCTGACGGATGGAAGCGAGTCGAGGAAGGAGAGTAGGGTGTGAGCGGAGGAGCTGCTCCAGACATAAATTGTTGGCTGCCTGTGTAAGGTTGTGGCCGAACAACTCATAATGGATAGATGAGAGGGAGATCAAAAGAATATTAGATGCCATTATTAAGAAATCTGGTGAAGAAGTTGCGGGAGAGGACAGTTTAGAAGAGCTGGATTAGAGCGTGCATATTTAAGCATTATCATAGACG
Organism: Dendrocalamus latiflorus; assembly: GCA_017311315.1. Lineage (NCBI taxonomy): Eukaryota > Viridiplantae > Streptophyta > Magnoliopsida > Poales > Poaceae > Dendrocalamus > Dendrocalamus latiflorus. Next base: position 9,656,609 of record CM029677.1, read on the forward strand.
GTTCGTATACCAAACCGTCTCTAATATTAATATTATAGACGGTTCGTATACCAAACCGTCTCTGATATTAATATTATAGATGGTTCATATAACAAACCGTCTTTGATATGTGCCTTATCAGATACGGTTTGTTATACGAACCGTCTCTAATATGTATATTATAATAGACGGTTTGCATAACAAACCATCTCTGATAATGACACGTCACCAATCCGTAGCGTATCCCCTAGGATTTCGATCTCATCCGTCCATTCTCTCCACATCGAATGGCAGGCACTGGTTCCTCCCACCGCTCGACCCTTATTAATTACTTCCCATCTACCTTTCCACCGGTAGTCACGTGTGAGTTCCTCTACTAGCTAGCTTCCTGCATCCTCCCCTCGACGACACCGACTACTATTGTGAGCTAGTGCCTCCGTTGTGACACCACGGTCGACTGCATAACACACTCTTGTCGTAAATGCCGTAAGAGTGTCTTATGCAGTATCACCGTCGTGCCACAAAGGTGGTGCTACCACTGCCTCTCCATTGCCGATGATATCCGACAGCCATCGCGCGCTGCATCCAGCTTGTTCCTCAATGACGCCGACTACCGCCGTGAGCTAGCACCTTCGTTGTGACACCACGCTCGACTGCACAACACACTTTTGTCATAAGTGTCGTAAGAGTGTCTTATGCAATCTCACCGTCATGCCACAAGGGTAGCGCTACCACCGTCTCTCCATTGTCGGTGATATCCAGTCGCTATCCGATGCATCTAACTTCTACCATCTGCTAGGATCTCTGCTTCTTATATATTCTTACCATGTTAAAGAGTTAGGTTCGTTATCTTGTTATGCTGTAATGGTGGATTCTAATCTTAATAGAAATGAAATATGCTATTGTGTTTGTCACTGTATTTGTTTATTTTCAAAGGACATATGTAACATTATTTCTTAAGGCTAGCCAAAAAATAGAAAACAATTTAGGTATAAAATGAACTATCATAGACAGTTTGTGTTATAAACCATCTATGAAGGTCTATCACAGACGGTTCTATATACCAATCGTCTGTGATATTCACCAATCATAGACGGTCGGTAACTAGAACCATCTGTGATGTGTGAGTATCATAGACGATTTTTGGTTTGAGCCGTCTGTAATAGTTTTCTTCACAAACGGTTCTAGTTACAAACCGTCTGTGTTGTTTTTATCACAAACGGTTCAAAAACCGTCTATGATAACCTCTGATTATCACTAACACATAAATACAGGCGGTTCAGAAAACCATTTGTGATAATAGTTTCGAATCATCTGTGATGATCTTTTTTGTGGTAGTGACTGAACCACGTGTAAAAAGAGAGAACCTATAAAATAGAAACCTATTCACCCAGAGCTGTCGGACTAGAGGATTCACGAGGAACAACTGCAACAGTTAAGAGAGAAAAGTGCTACTCCTTACAAAGATCGAATGGCTGGTGAAAAACTAGAGATGATAACAAAGATTCGGGCACAAAGGACAACACTGGAAATAGAAAAGAAAGAAGCTATTAAAGGGGCCAGGTATGTCGGTTTGTTCCATAATTCAAAATGGGTAAATTGCGTGAGACACACATGTACTTAGAAGTTTTGGCAAAGCATTTCTTGTGGCTTGAAAATTTTCCCCTGCACTCCTAGATGTTCTTTTAACTGGACTTTTGACTAATTTTGAGTACGATAAGGCAATAGCCAATGAAAAAAAAACCCTGATAACTATGGCTTGTTGTCCTCTAGCACCTAAATGAATGCCCACTACTTTCTCTTTATTTCCTCATCCAAGATTGTTAAATTTTATGAGAAGTGATATTGGTCATAGGTGAATTACAGAGGCATGTAGCGCAGATAATAAATATTCTTGGGATAACCAGAACCACATATTTGTTAAATATTCTTGAGAAAACCAAAACCTCACATAGATGACTCTGAATCTCTGAAAACATGTAATCTACTGAGAAGAAAGATAAGGATATATTGCTTTACTGAACTATGCACTTTGACTTGATTTTTTTTCTCTCTGCAAGTATTTGATAGTTGATACCATTTGCTGAGCAGAAAAATATGCATGCCATCTGTACGCACAGGGATATTCTCGTAACACCCGAATTTGAGAATTGCTCAATTCTCTGTCATCAAAAATAACTTATCTTTAAATTCTTTACCATTAGGTCACTGATTGCAGAAGCCGAGAAGGCTGCAAATGCTCTTGAAACTGTTGCGGAGACAAGCCCTTTTGCTCAAGCATCACTTGTAGGATCTAGAGAGCTTGTTACAGAGGCAAGAGTATCGCTTGAATGTGTTGTTGATGATGATAGGCCTGCAGAAAGTGCTTCTGATGATACATCGGAGGATTCGGCTGTATCGGAATTGCACAACGTATGACTTGGTGAATCAAAACGATGTGATTAAGCAAGAGAATAAACCTGTAAATGGGACCAAGCTTCCTCCAAGAATGTTAATGGCATGGATGTATATTTTGATGTGTCTGCACTCAGTGAAACGGAACATCTTGAGTATATCAGAGAATAGAAAATTTTATGGAAAGAGCTTATCTGCTTCCTTCAGCTTCTTCAACACTTCGAGATGTGAATGGAAATCTTGGAATAAAAGATTTTCATGTTAGTCAATCAATGGTCAAAATGAGTCAGAAAGTCATGACCATACTGCAGCTGAAACAACAGAAAATTGTCGTGCAGGTACACCAGAAGAGGATTCCTCCTCACCTGCGAGGAAGTCTAAGATGAGGTGGGTACGTGGAAAAGTAGTCGAAATAGAACAATGAACTAGGGTATTTTGAATAGTAGTACTTGACTAAGCAGTTGAAGACATCATTATCTGCCAATCGGCTATATTGCGTCCTTCAGTTTTGCTTCCATTTGTTTGCTGTTGCTAGAGCAAAATGGGAAATGCAACTTGCTTACTAGGAAGTACTAACTACAATCCAACTGTCGTGGAAAGGATTACTCTTCTTGAGGCGCTCCTGGTGTATATTCCACCATGGAAAATATGCAGGAGCACGTCATGAAACAGCCTATTCTCTTCAGAGGTGAGAGACTTGTAATTAGTAGCTGGGGACATTGCATCATTTCCCCGTCTTTTAGCCAGCTTTAGTAAAAACTAGCTACGTAGGCGTGGCGCGACGCCACGCCAGCCACCGTGTTGACCGAAATAGAAGAGACAAAAATTCGTGAGGAGTTTTTTAAAAAAAATCGAGGAGACATGCGTGTTTTCGGAAAAGACAAAGGTCTTTTTCGTAAAAAATCGAGGGACTGTACGTAACTAAACGAGGACCCGTACGAAATTTCGGTGAAGTGAAGGCGTGTTTTTAAAAAACAAAACTGGCAGAGACCTTTTCGCGAGGAAAAAAGACCTTTACGTAATTTTCGAAAAATACAGGGAAATCGACTCCCCCGGCCGCACAAAGATTCCCCCGCCACGCGCCGGCCGGAGCACGTGGACGGGGTGACGTGGGCGAGCCTCCGCTCGCGCTTCCCCCCGGGCGTAATAGGGGAGGATGTGTAATTCGAAAATCATGATTCAGAGAATGTATCCATGTTGAATTAGAATATTATGTAGCTGTCACCCTAACATGATAGCTGATGCCTGATGTTAGTACAGTTTGATTAAGTCGAGGATACTACTACTTATATGCTACTGACTGTTGCGGTTCCCGGTCCCACTTGTCCAGGGTATATGATAGAAGCCAATTTCCGCATGATCAACAAGAAAATTTCAGGGAATCATCATGAGAAGTTGATTATCTTAATCAAAAACAGTTTTTTTATCTGAGTGCCCTCAACAATTAGAAGTTGCTGTCATTACACAGTATCATCTTGTAGAAAATTATATAATCTAGAACCATACCAGATTTTAGTAACAAGGAATAAAAAAGGTTAAACTTTGACGCTTTAACCGAGGACGGAGATGAGTGGGTTTTCAGTGGAGGCTGTATCATTCGATTGCCCCCCTTTTTTGCCAGTGGATGATCTTAAAAGTTACAACTTTATCCTTCAATAAATAAACTAAACCGAACTTTGTATCTCTTTCTTCTTTGGGTGGTCCTTTGTGATTCTATTATCTTTTTCTGCGTGTATATTGGTATTGGTTCATATAGTTTGTGATTGTATTTAATACATCGTAACAATGTTAGTGATATGTCCTAGAGACAATTATATAGATGATTGTATTATTTTTATGTTTATGATCGAATAATATATTATTTTATCCTATGAATAAATATCTTTTGCATCATTAACAAGTATGTAACTTGTTCGTGAAACTCTTTAATCATATTTTGAAGTTATAAGTATTCCTGATCTTATATCATTATGTAGAATAATTTGTTAGTGATGTGCCCAAGAGGCAATCATAAACAATTCGGTTTTATAGGCCAAAAGAGATATTGATCCATATGGGATTAGGGTTCTAATGAGCCTACAACGTGGAAGCCCATTAGCATGCTCTATAAATATGTGGAGGCGGGGCTGCAGGTCAGATGGACTAATGTGCTGAAAACCCTGGCCGCCACCTCCCCTCGGCCGTATCCCAAAACCCTAGCCGGGCGCGCGGTGCTAGCACACCAGCGCACGACGTTCCATCCTGAACGTGTGGACTCCGTGGAGGCGCCGCTGCTGTTGCTGCTGTGCTGTTCGGCGAGAAGCAAAAGGCTATTGCTAGGACGCGAGGGGGAGACATTCAGTTCGTGAGACAATCGACTGCTTCTTCTTCATCAACGCACATCTACGTTGGACCGGGCTGCTCTAACTCTTCTTCCGCTGCACAGCGCATCTAGTGGTAACTATCCATGACTCCCTTACACGCATGTTTTCTGGTTGAATGCGGTAGAAAATCAAATGTTGTAGCTAGCGTAGCCTGCCCGTTCTCCTTCAGTGGTATCAGAGCAAAGTTGCGTAGTATGTGGTCTGGATCATGCGCTTGTAGATGATATGTTGTTTGTAGTAGATGCGATCTATTACTGTTCTTATGCTAGGTTCATGTGATGGATCTTTCGGTGCACGGGTTGATTAGATCAATCGGTCATAAGGGGTTGAAATAGGTATGAGTTGATAGCATTATGTGGCCAAAAACATTAGTTCGTGCTCCTTCTTTGATGTACGCACGACTTGCCCCTACCGGCTGGAATCACCATCGGAGCTAACTGCGCGCACAGTCAGTAGATTGAGCCAACAGATCGAGGTCTTGTGTTGCGGTCTCCTCAAGTATACCGATCACGATGATCAATGTGATTGATCTAATGAAAATTGAGACATTTTGAATGGCTCGAATTTGGGTTGATTTGATCGGCCCGATGAGATTTTCATAGCGATTTCATAGCGGGCCCACCGTTGCGTACACGCATAGATTGTTATACAAACACATTCATGTCAGGGCGGTAGAATGCGTTCTGCGCTTAACTTGTTTTTGTAGGGAATGATGTGAATGGTATGGCATAGATGTATATGTGATGCATGCGTGTTTTGGTGGCCTGTGTGTCGTATTAATCACAGCTGGGTTGAGGCTGCTCTTTAATTGTATAACGACATGCGTGTTGACTAGTGATGCTTGCGCTAATCATGTAATTCATTTGCTAGCTATTAGTTGTAATAGTTTAGTTCTTTACTATGGAGGCTTCAAGCACGATGACAAAGAGGACAGTAAGTGTGGCGAATGACACACTGTGGAACCATGGCGATGGCGACCACTACGATTCAAAAGGCCATACCATTCACAGTATAATGTGATTATATGCATGTGATGTTTTTTTCCTGTCATACTATTCTTTCATGCCATACCTGTAGAGGATGTATTTTTCATGACAGAATAGCTTCCCTCAGAAAAATTAAGAATTTATTTGATGCCCTTCCAATTGCTGCGCCTATAAAAATTACGATCATTGTTTGGTAGGTCTGTCAAAGCAGTGTACCATCAACTATCTTGATCTAATAGGGTGGATGTCGGACATCCACATGCGTAGTGTTGGTTTACTTGACAAGGCTATCAAATTGGATTTGGGCCTTGGGGCATGGTGTTGGGAGCCGGAGCATTGGATGCCACCCAACAAACAAGAGTCACATAAGATGTGATTAGCAAGTGTTGCTTACCTACGCCACTAGGTTTCTAGCGGTGATGCCAAAGCTCACTAGAACTTAGATGAACATGGATCTTGACCACTATATGTCGTTAGAGGGAAGACGATTACAAAACATATAGTGGGAGTGTCTTTTGTTAAACTGTTTAATGGAAGATCAAACATGAACATAGTGCTGAACTTTGCTTGTTTATTTTCTATTGTAGATCATGGCTGCTTCTAGTAACAATTCCGGTTTTAACTTACGATCTGTTCTTGAGAAAGAAAAACTTAATGGAACGAATTTTATTGATTGGTGCCACAACCTGAGAATTGTTCTTAGACAAGAAAAAATGAATATGTTCTTGAGCAACCCTACCCCCGATGAACTCCCTGAGGGTGCAAACGTTGCTACCCGCAAAGCTTATGAGAAGCACTGCAATGATTCACTCGACGTTAGCTGTCTCATGCTTGCTACCATGTCCTCTGAGCTTCAGAAGCATTATGAGAATGCAGATGCTCACACTATGATTGAAGGACTGCGTAACATGTTTGAGAACCAAGCTAGGATCGAGAGGTTTAACATCTCAAAGTCCTTGTTTGCGTGCAAGCTGGCGGAAGGTAGTCCAGTCAGTCCTCATGTGATCAAGATGATTAGTTACATTGAGAGCTTGGAGAAGCTTGGTTCTCCCCTTAATCCTGATCTGGCTACTGATGTTGTTCTCCAATCTCTCCCTCCGAGCTATGAGCAGTTCATTATGAACTTTCATATGAATAGCATGGAGAAATCATTGACTGAATTGCATGGGATGCTTAAGACAGCAGAGGAAAGCATTAAGAAAAACACCAATCATGTGATGATGGTTCAGAAGGAGAATAAAAAGAGGAAGCGTTGGACGCCCAAAGGCAAAGGCAAAGGAAAGATTCCTAATGAGCACCCTAGCTCTAAGCCAAAGCCAAATGGGAAGGTCAAATCTGGCCCTTCTCCAGATGATGAATGCTACCACTGCCATGTCAAAGGACATTGGTCTAGGAATTGTAAGAAATACTTGGAGGATCTGAAAAAGAAGAAGGGAAGCGAGACTTCTGCTTCAGGTATAAATGTTATAGAAATTAATCTTGCAATTTCTTCTGGTGAATCTTGGGTATTTGATACCGGATCGATGATTCATACTTGCAAATCGTTGCAGGGTCTAAGAAGGACTAGAAGTTTTGCGAGAGACGAGTTGGACGTGCGTGTCGGCAATGGAGCAAAGGTTGTTGTACTGGCTGTCGGCACTTATCACTTGTCATTACCTTCAGGATTAGTTTTGGAATTAAATAATTGTTATTACATTCCAGCATTGAGTAAGAACATCATCTCTTCTTCATGTTTGGAGGAAGATGGTGGTTATGAGTTCATAATAAAGAACAAACGTTGTTCTATTTATTTGAATGATATACTCTATGCACATTGTCCATTGATGAATGGGTTATATATTCTTGATCTTGAGGATAAGCCTGTCTATAATATTAATGCAAAGAGGCTGCGGCCTAATGATTTGAATCCCGCTTTTATTTGGCATTGTCGCTTAGGTCATATAAATTAGAAACGCATAGAGAAGCTCCATAAAGATGGTCTACTCAACTCATTTGATTTTGAATCATTTGAGACATGCGAGTCTTGTTTACTTGGCAAGATGACAAAGGCGCCTTTTACCGGTCATACTGAGAGGGCAAGTGACTTGTTGGGACTTATACATACCGATGTATGTGGACCAATGAGCTCAGTAGCCAGAGGTGGTTTTCAGTATTTCATTACTTTTACCGATGACTTTAGTAGATATGGATACATCTACTTAATGAGGCACAAGTCTGAATCGTTTGAAAAGTTCAAAGAATTTCAGAATGAAGTACAAATCAGCTAGGCAAGACAATTAAAATTCTGCAATTTGATCATGGAGGTGAATATTTGAGCCATGAATTTGGTGAACATCTAAAACAGTGTGGAATTGTTCCACAGCTAACTTCGCCTGGCACGCCTCAGTGGAACGGGGTATCTGAACGGAGGAACCAGACCTTGTTAGACATGGTTCGATCTATGATGAGCCAATCTGATCTTCCATTATCCTTCTGGGGATATGCTCTAGAAACTGCTGCGTTTACACTAAACAGAGTTCCATCTAAATCAGTGGAAAAGACACCATACGAGAAATGGACCGGGAAACGTCCTGGATTGTCTTTCCTTAAGATATGGGGTTGTGAGACTTATGTGAAACGTTTGACGTCTGATAAACTCCATCCTAAATCTTATAAATGCTTCTTTGTTGGGTATGTTAGGGAAACCAAATGATATTATTTTTACAATCGGGAAGAAGGCAAAGTGTTTGTCGCTCGGAACGGTGTCTTTTTGGAAAAAGAGTTTCTTTTAAAGGGTGTTAGTGGGAGCAAGGTGCAACTTGAAGAAAATCGGGAAACACCTGAAAATGTTTCAGCTCCTATTGAACCTCAACAGGATGTACAAGATGTTGTACAACCGGTTATGGAGGCACCGCCCCCACGTAGGTCTACAAGGGCACGTCGCGCAACTGAAAAGTTCACGCTCCTAACCACGGGACAACGTGACATATTGTTGTTGGACAATGATGAGCACAAAAGCTACACGGAAGCAATGATGGGACCAGACTCTGAAAAATGGCTTGGAGCCATGAGGTCCGAAATAGAATCCATGCATGATAATCAAGTTGGAACTTAGTGGATCCACCTGATGGTGTAAAAACTATTGAGTGTAAATGGGTTTTTAAGAAAAAGATAGACATAGATGGAAATGTTCACATCTATAAGGCACGATTGGTGGCGAAAGGTTTCAAGCAAATTCAAGGTGTTGATTATAATGAAACGTTTTCACCCGTCGCTATGCTAAAGTCTATTCGGATCCTCCTAGCGATTGCTGCCTATTTCGACTATGAGATTTGGCAGATGGATGTCAAAACGGCTTTCCTAAATGTAAACCTAAGCGAGGATGAGTACATGACACGGCCTGAGGGTTTTGTTGATCCGAAAAATACTAGGAGAATATGCAAGCTTCAGAAGTCCATTTATGGATTGAAGCAAGCATCTCGGAGTTGGAAACTTCGTTTTGATGAAGTAGTCAAAGGGTTTGGCTTCATCAAGAATGAAGAAGAGCCTTGTGTTTACAAGAAGGCTAGTGGGAGCGCACTTATTTTTCTGGTCTTGTATGTAGATGACATATTATTGATCGGAAATGATATTCCAACGCTAGAAGCTGTGAAGTCTTCTTTGAGAAAAAGTTTCTCAATGAAAGATCTCGGAGAGGTAGCTTACATTTTGGGCATAAAGATCCATAGAGATAGATCGAAGAGGCTAATTGGATTAAGCCAAAGTACATACATTAACAAGGTATTGAAACGGTTCAATATGCAAGATTCCAAGAAAGGTTTCTTGCCTATGTCACATGGCATTAGTCTTAGCAAGACTCAGTGTGCTTCAACACTTGATGAGCAAAAGATGATGAGTGCGATTCCGTATGCCTCAGCCATCGGATCCATCATGTATGCTATGCTTTGTACGCGCCCAGATGTTTCATATGCTCTAAGTGTTACGAGCAGGTATCAATCTAGCCCCGGTCTAGCTCACTGGGTGGCTGTAAAGAATATTCTTAAGTACTTTAGAAGGATTAAGGATATGTTCCTTATTTTTGGAGGTGAAGAAGAGCTCGTTGTAAAAGGTTACACCGATGCTAGTTTCCAAACTGATAAAGATGATAGCAGATCGCAGTCTGGTTTTGTGTTCTACCTCAATGGAGGGGCAGTGAGCTGGAAAAGTTCCAAGCAAGAGACGGTAGCTGATTCGACAACTGAGGCCGAGTATATTGCAGCTTCTGAAGCTGCAAAGGAAGCTGTTTGGATCAGAAAATTTGTTTTTGAGTTGGGTTGATCCCTAGTGTGTCCAGTCAAGTGGATCTCTATTGTGATAATAGTGGAGCCATTGCGCAAGCAAAGTAGCCTAGGTCACACCAAAAGTCCAAACATATACTTCGGCGCTATCACCTTATCCGTGAGATCATTGATAGAGGTGAAGTGAAGATTTGCAAGGTGCACACGGATTTGAATGTTGTTGATTCGTTGACGAAGCCTCTCCCACAAACAAAGCATGAGGCACACACGAGTGCAATAGGTATTGATACTTACATGATTGACTCTAGTGTGAGTGGGAGATAATTGCATCAAGTCTATGTTTATGAAATTTTGAATAAGGTGTTATTTGGTTCCTTGAATAATGATTGTATGCATTGATTGGCAAGTATGTGACTTGTTCGTGAAACACTTTGTTTTATTTAATGTTATTCTAAAGATCCCTAGTCTTATGTCATTACGTGGGACAACAATGATTTATGGACTAGCACATGTATTGATTGATGATCATGTTTCACGGATCATGGATATAGGAGTATCAAATCAATAATGTAAACACATGTTAGAGAACATGGTGTTGGATTGACCCACTCCGAGACGTTGCTGGGATTGTTATGTTAATATGTGCCATCAAGCGATCTCGAGTGGTATACCTATTGGATCCTTCGACCTGAAATCACCATTGTTTTCTCACTATGTGTAGTGGTGCGCTTTGGGGCTGCCAAACACTACTCCGTAACTGGGTAGCTGTAAAAGTGGTCTTCAGGTGTATCATGAAACATGGAATGGGATGTGGGCGGATTAAGATGGAATTTGCCCCTCCTACATAACAGGAGAGATATCTCTGGGCCCCTCGATGTGGTTGGATTAGGAAAGTGCATGGCCATGCCAAGGTGATTAAAGAGTTAATCACAATGTGACTAAAGGGTTAGTCATGAGTTGTAATCCACCACAAGATCGAGTGAATGGTTGAGCTATCACAAGGGTGGCACGAATCTCGCCTTAAGTTCGACTGATATCATGTGGCAAAGGAATCCAAGTGTGTGTATATCAAGGTTTAGCCGATATGATCTTTATGTGTATTCGGGAGTCAATATGCCCTGCTAGGTACCACTATTGACTTATGGCTTGAAAAGGGTTTTCGGGTCATGGCTATCTACACATGAATCTAACGGGTCACACACTTAAGTGGATGGAATTGGAAAGCTTGCCCATATGATTGTCTCTAGTGCAAGTGGGAGATTGTTAGTGATGTGCCCAAGAGGCAATCATAAACAATTTGGTTTTATAGGCCAAAAGAGATATTGATCTATATGGGATTAGGGTTCTAATGGGCCTACAACGTGGAAGCCCATTAGCATGCTCTATAAATATGTGGAGGCGGGGCTGCAGGTCAGATAGACTAATGTGCTGAAAACCCTGGCCGCCACCTCCCCTCGGCCGTATCCCGAAACCCTAGCCGGGCGCGTGGTGCTAGCACACCAGCGCACGGCGTTCCATCCCGAATGTGTGGACTCCGTGGAGGCGCCGCTGCTGTTGCTGCTGTGCTGATCGGCGAGAAGCACAAGGCTATTGCTAGGACGCGAGGAGGAGACATTCAGTTCGTGAGACGATCGACTGCTTCTTCTTCATCAACGAACATCTACGTTGGACCGGGCTGCTCCAACTCTTCTTCCGCTGCACAGCGCATCTAGTGGTAACTATCCATGACTCCCTTACACATATGCTTTCTGGTTGAACGCGGTAGAAAATCAAATGTTGTGGCTAGCGTAGCCTGCTCGTTCTCCTTCATAATTGTGATTTATAAATCTGCACATATATTGATTAACAATCATGTTTCACGGATCATGGATATAGGGATATTAAATCAATAATGTGAACACATGTTAGAGAATATAGTGTTGGATTGACCCACTATAAGACACTGCGAAAATTGTTATATTCGTAAGTGTCGTAGTGGGTGTCATATGTAGTGTATATGGGGTCTTTATACCTGAGATCGTCATAGTTTTTTACATATGTAATAGTTTACTTAGGAGTTGACAAACACTACTTTATAATTGGGTGGTCATAAAGATAGTTTTCGGGTTTACTATAAAATATGCGGAGGAATATGAGCGATCAAGATATAATTTGCCTCTTCTATATAACATGAGAGATATCTCTAGACTCCTCAATGTAGTTGGATTAAAGAAATGCATGGACATACTGAATCTGGTTGAGAAGTCAACTTCAGCTAAATAATCCACTACAAGAACAAGTGGATGATCGAGTTATCATAGGATGACATGTTTCTTGTCTTGAGTTCAATTTAGTATCATGCGATAAAGGGATTGATGCATGAATACTATATAGGTTTGTCTGATATGATCGTTATGCATATTTAGGAGTCGTTATGTCCTGCTAAGAACCTCTACCGACTTGTGAATCGGAAAAAAGTTTTTGAGCCAAGATCGAATATACATGGGCCTACAGGGTCACACACTTAACAAGATAGAATACTTAGTTCGGATTGGATATGTTACTAATGGGTTGAATGGGCTTCGTATCTTGTTGGGCCCCTAACATAAGGTTCTATTGAGAGGCTATATTAAGATAGACATTGGGTTGAGAGAGGTATCCCAGTTGGCACCCACTGAAACCCTAGCCAACACCCCACAAAGGCCCTATCATGTGTGCTAATGCTAGCACACTAGCGCACGACGTTCCTCCTTGGACCTGTGGACTTCAGTAGAGGCTTTGTTGCTACTGTAGCGCTGATCACGACGATCGGCGTCTGAGAATCGCCTTCTAAGGATGTTGAATGATCGACTACTTTTATTATACCTGTAATACCAATGAAATGCAGAGGGAAGAAATGCGAGAAGTAAACCAATCCCAAGGGAGAATAAAAGATATAAAGAAAGTTTTTTTTGCCGTCAGACCCCTCGGCTTTTAGAATGCCGAATAAAAGTAGCGCTCTCAGAGGTTCCCAGACCGTTCAAGGACGGTCGGCACCGTCTCGCATTTGGGTTCTCATCATCTGGCAGGAAATTTCATTCTTATCTTTTTACCAACTTACCTACCACAGTAGAAAAGCCCCAAATAGTGTAGGGTTGTCTTTAGACCAAAAGGGCCATGATGCCCATAACCAGCCAAGGCTAAAAGGGAAGGGCAAAAGTGGCATTGCACAGAGAGAGTAATGGCCATGCCCTCTTAAGTAGACAAGACAACACAAAGCCATTTCACCTCCTCCACCATTCTAGCCTCAGCCACCAAGACGCCAACTGAAGCTAAGAAAGAGAGCAAGGAGGAGAAGGGCAAGAAGGAAGGAGACCCGAAGGAGCTCAGGCAGGTCAGGCATGAGACGACGGCATCAACGTCAACAAGGGACGTCTACAACCGCTGGGAACCCCGACGCTCGCTGTTGCCTCGTCCCTCTCAAGCAAAGCCAAAAGCAAGTAGGTCCCCCCCACACAAGCACCCCCCACAGTTGGCTTAGCCGCGACTCACCCTTGGTGGCAAGCCCATTGGCGCCACGCGTGTGCCCTTGGAAAAGAGGGCATGCTCCCTGGTTCATGCCTCCCAACCAAGTTCCGTCGCAGTGACGCCTGAAGGCATTCCCAAGACCGGGTGTAAGCACGTCTAGAGTAAGACAAAAGTAGTAGCTAAATCAAAATGCATGTAGTAAGTAGAAGAAGGGAGGACTGTCCTGGCAGTAGGCGGAGTGGCCGGAGGGGAGGCAGCCGAGGGCAGCGGCCGACGGCCGTGCCGACCAAGCGATGGTGCCCAGCGCCTCGCCACCGTGCACGTGTAGGAGATACGGTGGATCCGGTCCTAGTTGGCCAGATTCGAGGCAAAGACCGAGGGAGGTGGCAGGATCTGGCCCTGGCCGGTCGGATCTGGGGAAGACGGTGCCGGATCAAGCCATGGCCGGTTGGATCCAGGAGTAAGAGAGAGGAAGGGAGAAGGGAGGAGTGAGGAGAAGGCGGCGGGCGTGCGGAGGTCGGGCATGCGCAGGTCGGCCAGCGGTGAGCCCGGGGCTAGTGAGGCTGAGCTCGGCTGCGCGCCACCGCGCCGCTGCATCGCCCGGGGAATCGCCAGACCGAGCGGTTGGGAGTAAAAGAGGAGGAAGAAGAGAGAGGCCGGTTCGACCGAGGCAAATGAAGGAGCGGGGCAGAAAAGAAAAAAAAGAAGGGAATGCAAAGGAAAGGAAAAAAAGAAAGAAAAGGAAAGAAAGGAGGAGAAAAAGAAAGGAAAAAAGGGGTTTGGTACCTGTGCGATGGGTCGTTAACCCCGGGCATTTTACGTCAGAGTCGGGTTATGCACGTAGAATTGTCGTCACTCGCTTAAGTACTGATTTTGTTATGATGTGTTGAGTCGGGTTAACGTTTGTACAAGTGGAGGTCCCGAGTCGGAGCCGTCCACACGTCGTCCCCGAGACTAACTAGGCAAGTGTATGGTAAAGCAGTAAAATCGGGTAATGTTTGCTAATAGTTGAATGATGGTGCATTACTTACCCTGTTATGGTAAGTTAACTATTTCTGGATGCGTGATGAGGAATGATGAATGATGTTTGTTGAGATATGACATGTTGATATGTATAAATGGAGAACTTGCATTGCATGCATGTCATGAAAAGAGATAGTGTTGTGGTATCATTGGTCCACTTTGTGTGGGCGCTCCACGGGAGTGGAGATTGAGGTCCCCGTATGAAAATGACGGGCTATTGTTGTCCCCGTATGAAAAAGACGGGCTTGTGATCCCTGCGTGGAAACAGAGTGGGCCTGGGTGAGCATCGACGGGTGCTCGCTCTGCTATACCGGTATAGGCTAAAGAGAACAGAGAGAAGTGCATGTGCATATGCATAATAAATGGTTGATAAGTACTTAAAGAGAATTAAATGGAAACAAGTGGTTAATGAAAGTGTGATGGTTATGGACAGATTTGTGAACCTGTTATTTACTGTTTTGCTTTGTGCTTGCTGAGTCTTAGGACTCACCCTTACTTTGTTGTTTTTTTAGGTGACCGTTGAGGACGTCATGCACGAGCGGGAGTAGCACATGAATAATTTTACGAACCAACAGCACTCCTTGTACCATTTTTTGTCAGTATATTTTAGACTCTACTAGTATGTTAGAGTAGTCGTAAAAAATGCTATGATGTATCTGGACGCTGCAATATAAATAAATTAGTGTTGGCTTAAAATCTTCTATTAGTTGAAGGAATGGTAAGAGTATGCAAATGGTGGTAGCATTTCGGGCCCAGAAGATGGGCAGGGTGTTACAATACCAATGCGTGCTACGTTGAACTGGGCTGCTTCGACTCTTTTTCTATTGTACTATGTGTCTAGTGGTAACGATACATGATCTCTTACTTATATGACTTTCTAGTTTACACGGTAGAAATTTTAATTTGCACTAGTGTAGTCTACCGTATCCCTATAAACAAGACAATAAAAAGGGTTTATGTCAAAGTTGCTACTTGCCGGTTGCAACTGGAGCAGTGAGATAATTTGATGGAGTGCCCAAATATTCATATGGGGGCGTGGATTTTAATATCTTTCATTGGAATCCAGGTAAGATTGTCACTTTTGCCTTCAACAAATGGCTGGACAAAGTTTTCCATCTATCTGTTTAAAATATGGGGTTGTGAACTTATGAGTGGGCCTAAGATTTCCACATTTACCTAGCTTCAACAAATAGCTAGGCATATTTTCCCATCTGTTTCTTTCGTTGGGGCTGTGTGTCCGCCTATATATCTATCGTGCGTGCATGTGGTGCACTAATGGAGATTTTCTGTTGAAATAAGGGGCTTTAATGGAGATTAGCTATTAGGTTTATCATTTATAGTAGGAAATATTGCACTTGTACTTACGAAAATGTATTAACTCTTTTTACTTTGAAACCACAAATTCTACGTCATCGACTTCCGGTTTTAAGTTTCGTCCATCACATCCGACTGATGGTTTTGATAGTACGTAGCTAAGGTACTATTTGAAACACATGAAATTTGCAATATTTTCATAGGAATTTTATAGAAAACAATTTAATTATAGCAAAAATCAGAAAAAATTTCTGTTTTTGAAATGGGGCATAAGTGGAACTTGTAAATGCAGGAAAATAAACAGCACTGATGGTGCAAGTTTTTAATACCTCACTGTTGTACACAATGATCTCGTAAGACTATTGTCTTCCCTTCTACAAATAAGCAAAACTTGACATCTCTTTCGTTTAATGCTTCATGCTTTCACGTTTATATATATTGTGGTTTAGATTTGAAAACCGTTTTAGGAATATAAACCGATCCATGGCTGCTTGCTAGTTATCACTGAGGCTGTAACCACTCAAAACCGACCAAAAGTTGAATTAAAATTTGAATTTGATTTTGAAAACCAGAAAAAACTGGTCAAATGCTAAAAACTGGACAAAACGTATATTTGAATATTGAAACTAGAGTTATTTGGAAATTCTTGTGAGTACCGAGATCTCCGAATCGTGTGTGTGTATTTATAACAACTTTAAACAGTGGCGGACCCAGAACCAAATTTTAGGGGGGGCTAGCGGGACATAATGTACAAAAGATGAACACACTAAACATAAAGCGAACTATATTTTGCAATCCAAAATCACACATAATTAGGGTATGTTCTTTTTGGCTGCGGCTTGTGGCTTTTGGGCTGTTTGTGCGAGAGATTACATAGTAACAGAAACTCACGTGCGGTTTTTGGCGATATAAATGAAGTCGGTAAAGTATGTACTACGATTAACTAGTAGACCCTGTCTTGAAAAGATACTCCGTTTAAAAACTAGTTACTGTATAAAAGCCGAAAAGCAGTTTTAGAAGCTGAAAAGAACAGGGCCTTAGAATAGGGACATAGTAAAAATACAAAATACAACAAAGATTGTACCTTGGTAATAGATAATGTGCCTTCCAATGCCCATACATATATGTAAGCAGTTATCTACACACCAAAATTAGCAAACTTAGTGATGAAATCAAAAAATATATTTGTGAATAGTTATAAAGATTGAAAAAAGGATGAAACAAACCAGTAACTAGGATTGAGTATTAGTAGTGCAAATATGAGGCAATAGTATTCTACGAGATTTCATGCTTTGAAAGCGTTTTCTAATTCTATCATCATCAAGGTTTCTAAAAATCTCTCACTCGGTGTAGCATATCATCAAGTCGCTGAACCACTCATCCACTACTCTATTGCGCAATTGCGCAAATCTGTCTTGATAATATTCATTGCCGAAAAGACTCTTTCAACAAATGTCGTTGCTACTGGAAGGATCAATGTTACCTCAATGAGGCAATAGACCAATGGGAATGTTCTATTTTTTTACCTGTTTCAACCATCTTTTGAGCTAGCTTTGCAATATCACCACATCCATGGAATTCTACACTTCCCTTGACATTGAGAACAAATGTTTGAAACTGATTTGTTAACAACAAACGATCAGCTATGTCAAAGTCATCAGCATAAATCTCAGCAAGTCGAACAAGCTTATCTACATCAAATTTGGAGAAAGAGTCTCTTGGATCAAGATAAGACATGCATACCAGTAACTCTGAAGAAACTTCATTAAACCGATGGTTCATCTCTGATGTAATGGCATCAATAGCAATAATGAAAATTTCAACTGGTAATAGTGATGGTAAGTCCCTGTATGCTTCCTACGTGCAAACATACCTCTAACTGGAATGAGTTCTTCCATATTTGGCACATGAATCTCATTTGATTCACAAAAGCTTTTTACTCGTTGGAATAATGGCTCCCATCTATTTTCTCTCATGTCCTGCAAACGCATTTTCACATCTACAAGCAAATCCATAGCTTCAACAATTTCTTGATCCTTCCTTTGCAAAGCAAGTGATAACTCATTTGTAATGCTTAGCAAGTCTATTAATAAATGCAAGAAAAACAGATTCAAAGTTTTCCATTTTCTGTATCAATCCAAATGCTCCACCATAACTTGATGGTTGACATGCATCTTGTTGGATCATAAGGGCCTTCTCACCCCAAAAGCTAGCCAATGAGGTGAGGGACTCCCCCAATTTTAAGTTAGGTCCCTTGCCCTTCCACAACCAATGTGGGACTATTCCAACAATCTCCCCCTTCACACATTGGTGTCCCTCAGCCCTTCACCGCCCTTTCACCGTACACCGACGGTCCCTCAGGGTCCCTTCATCGTACACACCGATGGTCCCTCAGGGTCACAGTCCATCAGGCATTCACAAACTAGTGTCCATTGGGCCAGGGATGTTAGAACCGGGCTCTGATACCACTTGAAGGATCGATTCACACTAAGATAGGCAATCAGAGGGGGGTGAATGATTGCGGAAGCTAAAAATAAATTTTAAGACTCTCCCCTAAACACAAAACCTATTTAAGCCTCGTTTAAAAATTCTGGACAGAATAATGTACTCTCACTAAAACTGATCCCGATAAAAAACCGTAACTCCGATTGACCTCAAAATTTGACAGAATAAACCAGACAAAAATATTAAACTAATCCAACTGGAATTACATCAAACGGAGATCTAGAACTCGAGATATAAAATAAACAAGATCACTGATGCAGATAGTGACGAGAATTAATTAAGCTCTAATTAAACGAATAAACAAAATCCGTAAGTATAAAAAACAAAACTCAATTAACCTTACCTAATTGCATGCACTAATCATATTTTCCTCTCTCTTCAAAAACTCAAATCATGTATGCATGTACGAGAGCAACAAAAAGAGTTAGCACATGCAATCTTTGAAAGAACTTTTCAATAACTAACAGCCATCATGCAACACGTCAAAACCATAAAACAAATACTGGATTAGTAATTACCTCCTGATGTTATTAGCTAGTAGATCTTCCTAGTTTCGTCACGTATGCATGCGCCGTCTCGTTTTCTTCTGCCGCAGACCAAGCCGCCTCCTGATCTTTCAATCTTCACGCGCCGCCTCACTCTGTTTGCTCTGCGTCTTCTTAGCGCTGGTTGTGCAGCCCCTGTGTGTTTCTTTCCGAAGATCACCAAGCGAATCAATTTGCTGCACACTCTGTTTTCTTCAAAAAGCCCCAGCTTTGTTCGTACACGATCGCCGCAATGTTGTTTCTTTTTTCTTTAGAAAATCAGCACAGCGCCCGCACAAAAACGAACACCAACCGGCCGCAAGGAAGATGCTCACGCTTTTGTTTTTCAAAAACGACGGCCGAACTCTCAAAAGACCGCCGCACAAAAGGAGCACTACGGAGTAGGCTGCAGGCCGCCGAAGAGGGGCTGCAGGGAGCTACAGGGGCGCGCTCCGCCCAGGATGCTCGTATACGCCGTCTGGAATCGGAGTGCGCGGAGATGAAGACGCGCACCGAGGGGCTCATTGTCGCAGCGCGAGCGTCAGCCGCTGAAGCAGTGCGGCAAGAAGCTGCAGTGGAGCGGGACGGCCTTCTGCAACAAGTCGCTGCATTGGAGAGGGAAAACAGCGAGCTTGCCGCCTCTCTGGCAGAGCAGCACCGGGCCTTGGGCGACGCTTCGGTAGCTGCTTGGGACGCTATGTTGGCGCTGGAAGACACCCTCAAGGGGCTTATCGCTGAAGTGCCGGCACGCTCCTTCGGGCCCGAGGACCTGTCGCGATCGCTTCGGTGGATCAGAGATGCGGCCGGCGTTGCACGCGGTGCCGCGATGACCTTTGGCAACCACTGCGCCTACGTGGCGTCGTGCCTGACATGCGCGCTCCTGCGACTCCACGGCTGTGAGCATGTCGCCGGGCTAGCCGATCCCCGACTGGAGATGCCCGCCGGAGGCGGGGTAATGTTCGGTGCCGTGCGCGCCGCTCGCCGCGCCGTGAAGTTCTTCCATGAGCGGATATGGGAGTACTGCGGGGAGGCCGCAGCCATGGTTGAGCTGCGGAATAACCTACACAGCGAGGGAAACCTTGGCCAGTTTCTGGACGAGGTTCCGCGGCGCGGCGAGGATGGCGCTGCGGCCCCGGACGACGCTACGAACCCACAGGTGTGACGGCAGGTTGTCGTGTGTTGGCGTGCGTTGTAACCGATTGCGTTTCTTTTTTGAATGAAGTACGAAGTTGCTTCCCTGCTGTGCTGATCTTTGCCCCCTTGTTGAGAGCAGTTACACAGCCGGGGCCGGCTGCTAATTTCCGACCTTGCGACCCGTCGACGTCTTCGGTGCTGGCGGAGGGCCGAGGAAGCGCTGGATTTTTGGGCGGGCCGGGCGTCTTCTAGCGGAGCCTTGGCACAGACGCGTGTTAAGGATGAGCCTGTCGAGTAGCGGCCTCGTGCGCCGGAGGTGTTTGCACGCCTTTGTAATTCACCTTTGCAAGCGTCGTTAACGAATGCAAAGAGTGATCTTGGTTGCAACTTGCGAAATGTGTCTCCGCCCCTCTGACTATGCTGTCCTATGGCAAACTCGGAGGGTTACCGCATTCGCCTGTACGCGATGATTTGCGCCTCGTAGGGTAGGGTGGTCGAGATGGACGCGTAGTTGAAGCAACCACACAATCGCTCAGCCCCTTGCCCCTTCGAAGTGGGATCAGCGGAGCTCGTGCCTTAGTTGAAGTAGACGCGCGAGCGCTCTGTCCCCTACCCTTCAACGTGGTGGCAGCGGAGCTGACGCCTAGCCGAAGTAGACGCGCGAGCGCTCTGTCCCCTACCCTTCGACGTGGTGGTAGCGGAGCTGACGCCTAGCCAAGTAGACGCGTGAGCGCTCCGTCCCCTACCCTTCGACGTGGTGGCAGCGGAGCTGGTGCCTAGCCGAAGTAGACGCGCGAGCGCTACGTCCCCCACCCTTCGAAGTGGTGGCCGCGGAGCTGGCGCCTTAGTCGAAGTAGACGCGCGAGCGCTCCATCCCCTACCCTTCGCCGTGGTGGCAGCGGAGCTGGTGCCTAGCCGAAGTAGATGCGCGAGCGCTCCGTCCCTTAGGGTTGTGCAAGGGCAGCCTCTGGTGTCTTTCGCTCGCAGGTGCGCTCGCACGGGAGCTAGCCTCTGGCGTGTCATCTTGGTACTCCGCGGGATGCGCATAGGAGTGGGTCCCCGTGGTGCACTTTGTACTCTGTAGAGTACGCCAGGATAACCTCTGCGTCCTTTTTTATACTCCTGAGTGTGTGGGATTGACATCCACGTCTTATTTATACTCCGAAGAGTACGCACTGGGACAACATCCGCATCCTTTTTATACTCCGGAGAGTGTGTGGGATCGACATCCACGTCTTATTTATACTCCGAAGAGTACAAACTGGGACAACGCCCATGCGTGCGTGGGGTTCGCGTCTTGTTTATACTCCATAGAGCGCGCAGGGATAGCATCCGCGTCTTTTTTATACTCCGGAGAGTGCGCGGGATCGACATCCACATCTTATTTATACTCCGAAGAGTACGCACAGGAGCAACGCCCATGCGTGCGCGGGGTTCACGTCTTGTTTATACTCCATAGAGTGCGCAGGGATAGCATCCGCGTCTTTTTTATACTCCGGAGAGTGCGTGCGGAGGCAAACCTCAACGCTACGTCTTATTTAGAGTCCGTGGACTGCGCGCGGAGGCAAGCCTTTGCGCGTTGCAGGCGGTGAAGTGCGTGCGGAGGCGGACCTCAACGCTACGTCTTATTTATACTCCGTAGAGTGCATGCGGAGGCGGACCTCAACGCTACGTCTTATTTATACTCCGTAGAGTGCGTGCGGAGGCGTCCCTCCGCCTATCTTGGTTTATACTCATACCCCTGTCTTTGACGAAGAGTGCGCGCGTGAACGCGTGTCTTTGTTTATACTCATACCCGTGTCTTTGACGGAGAGTGCGCGCGCGGACGCGTGTCTTTGTTTATACTCATACCCGTGTCTTTGACGGAGAGTGCGCGCGCGGACGCGTGTCTTTGTTTATACTCATACCCGTGTCTTTGACGGAGAGTGCGCGCGCGGACGCGTGTCTTTGTTTATACTCATACCCATGTCTTTGACGGAGAGTGCGCACGTGAACGCGTGTCTTTGTTTATACTCATACCCGTGTCTTTGACAGAGAGTGTGCGCGCGAACGCGTGTCTTTGTTTATACTCATACCCGTGTCTTTGACAGAGAGTGCGCGCGCGAACGCGCGTCTTTGCTGCGAGAAACAAGAATTTGTGCAAACGGTGAACTTTATTGAATTCCCGTTTGCGCGGGTGAGCAGTTACAAAAAAGGGGAGATACCGACTACTAACCGCTATTAGGACGAGGGCGACTGCTGACGAGCCGCTGCTGCTGTGGCAACTTTGTGCCCGAGGAGCGCGAGACGCTCTCGGGGGGCGCCCGGGGGCTCCGCATCTGCACACCCGGCCTAGGGGCCTTGGATAGCCGCATGGCATGGACCCCTAGCGCCAAGCTCTATGCGCCGAGCCATGTCCTGGTCGCCATGGACGATGATGATGGCCCGCGGTCCGGGAAGCTTCATGCACAGGAAGCCGTGGTGCGGAACTGCCCCGAGAGTATTTAGGAGCGGCCGCCCCAATATGGCGTTGTAGGGGTATGCGATGTCGACCACGTCGAAGATGGCGTCTTCGCTCCTCACGTTGTCGTTTTGGCCGAAGGATACTTGGAGGCATATCTGGCCCAAAGCACGCAAAGGCTGCCCTCCAAAGCCTTGCAGCGGGATGCCTGAAGGGCCCAATCGACTCCGAGGGATCCCCATCTGGTCGAAGGCCGCGCCGAACAGGATGTTCGCGGAGCTTCCTCCATCGACCAGGACGCGCCTAACCTCGCATCCTGCTACGAGGACCCGGACGACCAGAGGGTCTTGGTGGGGAAACTCCACGCCCTCAGCGTCAGCGGGCGTGAATGTGACTTTGTGTCGTGCCCACTCCGGCGGCACCTGCGCTGGGTATGCCGCGACGTGGTGCAACCTTCTCGCGTAGGCCTTTCGTTGCCGCGCCGAGGCGAACTCCAACGAGGAGCCTCCGGAAATGGCATTTATGATCCTGCGCTGGGCACCTTCCGGGGCTTGTAACTGCAGGAAGCCCTCCCGAGGTTGTTGCACATGTGCCTGAATTCGCAGGAGGCCTTTCTGGGGCTGCATTCCTTGGTCCTGTGGGTGTTGGACGTGGGCCACGACGGGCGCGCGTGCCTGCGGGTTTTTATCCCTGGCAACACTCTGCTGGAGCGCTGCGATAGTGGCGCAAGCACGCGTGTCATGGTTGCCTCGGCCGTGGATTTCGCACCCCGGCCACGCCCCCATCCCCGGCCCCGGCGCCCTCTACCTCCGCGACCTGCGGAGGCGTTATCTTCGGAGCCGCTCTCGATGCCAAAGACGTAACGAGGTTTCCTGGACTTGCGTTGGTCGCGCTTGGGCCTATTGCCTGACGGGTCATTGTGTTGGGGGTCTTTGCGTTCGGAGGCGCCCTTCGGCTGCTCCTGCTTGCATTTACCTTTCGAAGAGCCCTGCTTCGACAAGCCTTCGCTCTTTGCCGAGCCTTCCGCCCTGTTGGTATCGGAGTCATCGCCATGTCGCCGCCGCGCATCCTCTTCCGCTCTGGCGTACTCTTCCATCTTGTCGAAGAGCTTCGCGACCGTCTTAATGGGCTTGCGCGCGTTGTACTCGGCCATCGGTCCCGGTCGAAGGCCTTGTATTGCTGCGTTGATGACGGTTGTTTCGTTGACGTCCTTGACCTGGCAACGCACTTTCGCGAAGTGCTTGAAGTAATCCCAGAGCCTCTCCTCAGGTTTTTGCTTGACTGCGAAGAGCTGGTCTGCATCGACACACTCGACGTAGTTTCCCTGGAAGTTGTTGTAGAGTTGGTCACGGATCTGTTCCCACGCGTAGATGGACTGTGGTTCAATGGTGAAGAATCAGGACAGCGTCACCCCTTGTAACGCGAGAGGGAGTCCTTTTGCCTTTGTGGTGTCGTCTACGCCAGCGGCTTCGATAGCGGTCTCATACACGCGCACGAATTCTCGAGGGTTGGAGTCACCCTTGTACGCCTCGATGACGCTCAGAAACTTGAAGTCTTCAGGCCATGCCGCCTACTGTAGGCCCACGGAGAGCGAGGACTCCGGGTCTACGCGCCGCAATGGGACGCGACTAGACGTAGGGGCGCCGCGGCTATCCGCCCTCTCCGGAGCGGGTTCGGATGCCACCGCCGGGGGGGGGGGCGTGTTGGCTCCGAGCCTCTTGCATGTCTCGCACAGCTCCGCGGAGGTCTGTTAGCTCCCGCTGAAATGCGCTGAGGGCCGCCAGCAGGGTAGTCTCCACCGCGGACGTGGCTGGGGCCGCCGGTGCGCTTGGCGGTACGACCGGCACGGCGGTGACCACGGCCTGCACGCCCAGGCTGCCCGCCATGTTGTCCTGGGGGACCCTGGAGCCGGTGACGAGGTCCGCGTCGCCGCTAGGACCATTCACCGCTTCTGCACCGGGTGGAAAAACGGATGCGCCTGCGCTGCCATCGCCGGGGTTGGTCGTTGGGGCGGTGTTGGCGGTGTCTGGCGGCGCGGCAACGTTGGCGAGGTCGGGTGTTGTGTCGCTGGTTGGGTTGGGCGTTGCGGCGGTGGCGGGGTTGGGCGTCACACCTGCACCGCCGCCCGTACCTGCAGCTGCTAAAGCCGAAGCCCTAGTGCTGACGCGAGACTTCGCCGCTTCCGCCTTCTTCTTCTTCGCCGCCGTCGGTGAAGCTTTCTTTGGTGCCATCCTCTTTCAGACCTGGAGGCTTGCTCTTGTCCTCCCCACGGACGGCGCCAACTGTTGTGGTTACAGACCAAACAGAGAGAGAGTGTGGTAGTGGAGAGTTAGGTGAGTGAATGGCTTAGGTTCCCTCCCCATGGCTTGTGCTGCATATATACATCCATATGGGGGGTGCTTTTACACTAATGCCCTTACATCTGAGTACTCCCCTCAGGGGTATTCATGTCATTATACATGCACCATTTTGGGCCTTACATTCCTCTGACAGGCCTGCTGGGCTTAGGTGGGGGCCACCCCTACAACAGTTCCAATCAAGCAATGATGTAAAAGACTGAAATCCAATCTAGCTCATGTTCTCCATTCTTGTCAGTTGTTCTTACATCACAGGAAATATCGGTCTCACAGTACTGGGGTTAGTGAAATAAGATCTAGGAATCCAGTACTGACACACATGACGAACAGGAGCAACAAAGCTAGAACCAAAGTCACGTGGATGTGAATGATCAGAATGCCGAAAAGAACGTGAATTGTTTGAATTACATCCAAAATCAGCACGTGAACTAGATTTAAAGTTATCATAAAAGTTCTCTAAAGACTTAGATTTTACATGAGATCTAGGAATGAAAAAGGTTTCACGTTTTTGTCTTAAAACATTCAATCTTTCCTTTCTCTCTTTCTTGGCACGTCTAAAGCAAAATTCATTTAAGTGTCCATCTCTTCCACAGTAGGTGCAATGAAATTTAACATAATTAGAATTCTTTTGAGATGATGAGCTAGCACCTACATTATTATTTGATGAACTTTGCACAAAGCCAGCAGATTTAAACACAGTTTGATTTGGTTCAAGTTTCACTTCAATTTTTCCAGGTTCAAGAGACTTAATAACCTTAGGAGGCTTATTCTTGGCATGCTCAACAGAATTAAATCCTAGACCACAATTTTTCACATTTGTTTTTGACTTGTCTAGAATCATATTTATATTTTTCTTGCCAAAAGAAAATCTCTCTAAAGTGTCTTTCAAATACTCATTCTCTTTAGCTAGTGTGAAACAAGTTGTGCATTTAACAAGTTCATTCACAGAATTCTTAGAAGCACTAGACTGAGCCAATTTTTCTTTTTCAGCAAAATTATTAAGTTGTCTAGTTAAAGCTTCTATTTCAGTATTAAGCTTAGGACAATTAGAGCAAGAAAATATCTCATGATAAAGCATCTGTTGAATTGTTTCCTGAGATAAGTTATGTCTAGCTTCTAACAATTCACATTTAGAGCAAGCTTTAGATTGAGCATTTGAAATACTTGACTCTAAACACGTAGAAGAACTATATTTGAGCTTTTCAATTTCATCATTAGCACATTTCAATTTTTTATTACAAGAGTCATGTGCTAATCTTAATTCATCAAATTTAGCAGTTACATCTCTAAGTTGATCCATGTTTAAAGCATTAAATGACCTAGCATTCTCTAACTCAGAATGTAAAATTTGAAAAGACTCACAAGATTCATCATCAGGAATTAGAACTCTAAGTCTTGTAATTTCAGAATTTAGAGATTCAATCAAAGTATCATATTTTTTAATCTTTTTATCTTTCTTTTCTAGCAAAGTACCAAGTTTAGCAACAGCTTTAGCTACATCATCATAAGAAGGTTCTACCTCATTGTAGTTGTCGCTGTCAAGATCATCATTGTCGGTGGAGCTTTTGCTACTTGCCATTAGACACAACCCAATTAAATCTTTCTTGCCTTTGGGAGTATCATCCTCGCTGTCTGTGTCCACATCACTCAAATTAATTTGCCCAAGAGCCAAAAGAACACGATGCACCACCTTGCGATTCATATAGCCCTTCTTTTTATTCTTCCTTTTTTCTTTCTCCATCTCTTCTTCCTTCTTATTCTCTTCCCTTGCAAAACTTGCTAGAAACTTTGGACATTTGGGACGAATATGATTGAGATCACCACACTCATAACACCTTTGAGGACCAAAATGTCCTCTCTTTCTTGATCTCACATTCTGCAAAGCTCTTATGAAGCGTGTAGAGAGGAGTGCCAAATCATCTTCCGGGAGTTGTTCTAACTGTTCATCGGTTAGTGAAGACAAAGCATAGCTAGTAGAAGAATTATCACGATTGGACTTGCTAGATTGTGAAGCTAAAGCAATTGATCTATTACCATTATATTTTCTAGCAAAAACATCTAATTCATGAGTTTTCAATTTAGAATAAAGTACATCTAATGTAAGTGCACTCATGACAGTAGATTCTCTAATGGATGTAACCTTCATCTCCCATATAGACATATCTAATGCTCCAAGTAATTGACGTGCATTTTTAGCATCAGTATAAGTAACATTAACAGCACGTAGGTTACTAAGAATTTTATTAAAGCAGGCAAAAAGATCATCTATTGATTCACCCGGTTTCATCTCAAAACGCATGTAATCCGTTTTGTACATATCTTGACGTACCTCTTTAATAGTAGATGAACCCTCATGATAATCACATAGTGCTTTCCATACCTCATATGCGGATTTAAGATGCACAACACGATCAAAATCACTCCTTCCTAGTCCTTGAATTATCAAGTTCCTTGCCATGCTATTTGCCTCCACTTGTGCTATATTTGCTGCTGTCACAGCATCGTTCTCGGGCAATTGATAAGGCTTGTAGACCTTCTCCCATATTACAAAGCCATGAGTTTGAATATATGCCTCCATCTTCGCTTTCCAATACTGAAAATCAACACCATCGAAAACACAAGGTTTTATGGAATACCTATCTGTCAACATATTTTTTAATCACCGGTTAAGATCAATTAGAAAAATAAACCTGCTCTGATACCACTTGTAGGATCATAAGGGCCTTCTCAACCCAAAAGCTAGCCAATGAGGTGAGGGACTCCCCCACTTTTAAGTTAGGTCCCTTGCCCTTCCACAACCAATGTGGGACTATTCCAACACATCTTTACTCACAATATCTAATACCTCTAATACTGCCTCCCATATTTGGTAAATACGTAGTATGGCTTTTACATAAGAGCCCCATCTAGTATCGGAAGGTCTAACTAGGCTCATTTCTTGATGCAACCCTGTACCAGTGACAGCCTTATCATTCTCTAGCTTCTCTAACAAGACATCTTGATACTTTGCAAGCAATGCATCCATTCTTTTACAAGATGCACTCACAGTAGTCACTATCAAGGGAATATAGTTGAAAAAATCAGCAATAGCTCTACTACAACTTGCAACAGTCACAACCACTAACTGCAATTGATGGGCAAAGCAATGAACATAGAAAGCATACGGATTTTCATCTCAGATCTGTCTTTGCAAGTTATTAAATTCTTCTCTCATATTTGAAGCTCCATCATAACCCTGCCCTTGTAGCTTAGAAATTGGTGCTCTCCAAGCAAATCAAATAAAGGTTCCTTCAACGTAGCAGATGTACAATTTGATACATGCTTAATACCAAGAAACCTTTCAAGAACCTTCCCTTGATCATTCACAAACATGTATACCAATTGCCACAGATTATGCTAAGTTAAAACACAACCACATGATTACACAAATAAATAGAACAATGTAAAAACATAAAAATAAACTACCTCAAAATCATGGCCATTTGCTCCTTTATTGATATATCTCGTGACTCATCAATTAGCACGGAGAAATTCCTATCTCCAATCTCCTCCATAATCACCTTCGTGACCTTTTGCGCACAAGCTTTCGCAAGATTCTTTTGAATTTTTGGAGAAATCATCTGACAATTTAAGAGAGCTTTATCGAACACTTTCTTCACTTCCTCATTCTTATCTTTGTACCACTCAGCCAATTCTCTAAAATGTCCCTTATTGATGGAAGTTGAAGATTCATCGTATCCTCGGAAAGCTTTACCTTGCATTAGAAGAAATATTGCACAATCTAAAGAAGCAGTCAAACGAATTTTATATGCAATTTCTGACTCTCGGCCATGATCAGAAAATCTTTCTATCACACTTGCCCTTTGATTTTTAAAATCCTAACAGTCCCCCTTGCAATGTGTGGTAACTACTAGGTCCACCAACATGTTATCAAATGTTTCTAAAGCTTTCTTCCAATTAGAATACCTTGTTGTTGTAAATACATCACTACCAAAATTTTCAGACCTTTCAAGCTTCTTGAAAATAAAACAATAGAAACAAAGGCCGCATCTTTTTTCCACACTATATTCCAACCAATCATATCTATTGTACCAAGATTGTTGAAATGCCCTTGAACAATCATTCTGCATTTTGTGAGGAAAATCATGGCCTTTTGGTTGGGTTGGACCTCTCAACAAATACGTCCTCCTCACTTGATCTCTAATTTCATTGGCATACTCATTAATAGGTATACGATTTACTGGATCAACGATGATTTCATCGGGACTAAAATCCACCCGAGCCTTCTTTACTTGACTTTCATTAGTATGAGGAGTACTACTTGTATTCGATAAAAAATATTTATGCAATGTTCATTTCTCCATTTCTTGTAACTCTATAAATCAATAAATGACAATAAATAAAATTAAAATACTAAATTAATCACAATTATACAAATTTAAATTATAGGTTTGTGTTTCATACCTACAAAATCAGTAAATCACCACACCAGAATACCAGATTCACCACCCCTTGCCTTGTCGGCAGTCGGCACTCGGCAGCAACACCACAGCAACAGATCGAATCACCGTCCACCGAAGAATAAAAATGCAGTCTCGGGCTCTCAGCTGCAGTAATCGCCAATTCGCCACTTCGCCTGTTCTGTTCGCCAGCCCAGTTCCACTCAGCGTCTCGCCTTCTCCGCCTCTCCCTGACTCCCTCCGCCCTGCGCCGCTGCACCCTCCGGCCGATCGGCGACCGGCGACAGCCCGACTGGGCCTTCCTAGTCCAGCCCCAGCCCCTCCCTCCCAGCCCGACCGGGCCTCCCTCTCCTGTTGCACCTTGGAAGTCGGAGCTCGGCGAGATCTGGCAGCAGGTGGCCAGCCGGTCGGCTACTCGCGGCTCGCCTGCTTCTGGCTCCTGCTCGGCGTGACAGCGCGGCGGCGGCGGTGCTCGGCCGCAGCTCTGCAGATCTGGGCTAGGCGGACGGCCGGGAGGCTACTCCTGGTCTCCTGTTGGGCGAGATCTGGCACGACGGCGGCGGCGCACCATGCGACCACGCCTCCTGCGGTCCTAGCGCAGCGGCTACTCCTGCTAAGGCGTCGGCTGCTCGGTGGATCTGGATCTGTGTGATGTGCTGAAAGGGGATGAACCGATGAAGTGTTGTTGCTGTGGTGTCCGAAACTCTGAATTGAATCTGGGATTCTGGGTATTTCTTGGTGGGCTTTGCTGCAATGTTGTTTTCGGCCTTTACACTATGCTGCAATCTTATTTTTGGCCCAAATCTATACTTTATTTATTTGTTATAATGTTGTATTGGCCCAAAGCCCCAAACCGTTGGCCTTTTCATAGCCCTCACCGTCACCACCAAGAGACCGTAGCAGCATGGCTCCGGCGGTGGGTGGTGGCTGCTGGCGCCTGGCGGTGTGGCGTCCCAGCTGGAGGTAGGGGGCTAGGGGGTACCCAGGCTTCAGCCGGAGGTAGGGGGCTAGGGGGTACCCAGGCTTCGGCCGGAGGTAGGGTGGGCACTAGCCCCCCTTGACCCACCGGTCGATCTGCCACTGACTTTAAAAGATAGATGCATATGCACACACATGTCACACAATCATGCATAATGCTATGATATTTACAAAAGGAATATAAAAGGCTCAAATGGTAATGGAAAAATTGCAACGGTACATTTTAGACTATCTTGTGTAAGATGAAATTAATGTTATAGTTTGTCGATCCTATTTAGAACACATGATTTTCACAGGAGTTTCACAGAAAATAATTCAATTACCATATAAATTAGATAAAATTTCAATGTTCCAAGCACATGCTGAAAATAATGAAACTTAACGAATGTTAAGACTTCAGTGACAAACTGGCGGGCTACATGTGTCATATAATTAGTGGGTCCCTTACCTGCGCATACTATGTATATTAAAGATGGGGGACTCTCCGGCCGGGGAGCGGTGCCACGTCAACGTTTATGCGAAAAATCCTTGCATTTTACGAAATCGCGTATAGGTCCTCCGTTCTCGCAAATAAATCCCTGCTTCTCGCAAACAGGTCCCTGCCAGGTTTATTTTTGGGAAAGCACCCTCCACTTCACCGATAGTACCCCACGGTTTCCAAAACTACGTATAGGTTCTTGTTTAGTTACGTACAGATCCTTGCAGGTCCTCGGTTTTTTGCGAAAAGTCCTTTGGTTTTTCCGAAATTACGCATGCATCCTCGATTTTTTTTAAGGAACTCTCTATGAATTATCGTCTCTTTTATTTCGGTCCACACGGTAGCTAGCGCGGCGTCACGCCGCACTTACGCAGCTAGTATAGATAACACCTAAGAGGCCTAAGACTAAATGGAAAGGCTACTCATTCCAACAAGAAGTTGTTTTGTGACGTCAGCGCTCACGTGTCAGCTGGCGGCGTGGAGGGATTGAGTGGCTTCTCCACTTCAGTTTTCTCGAGCCTGTCTACGCAGTGCGCTTAGCGTGGTCTCTAAGGTATGCTGTGCTCAAGCCTTTTTGGTGCTACTCATGCTTTTTTTTTGGAAAGTAGTCTATATGGTCATAAAAATTCCGAAAATTTTCATACTGTTTGTACATACACATCAAGATTACGATGCAATGGGCCAACTCTTTAGCATAGTCTAGCAATGTGACACGTCGTCTCTCTGGCAGAAAACCAGAGTTTTATTCCTACTAACTACATGCTCCATATGTTATGTGTGTGGATTTTCTGTTGTGTTTTTTCGGAAATTAAATTTGTGACCTTTGGGCTATAATTTAAGATGGCTGCACTTGGCCATTGTTCCCACCTTCCAAAAACATAATGCAAAGGTAGATATGAATCTCAAACCCGGTGGACCATTGTTAAGGTATTTCCTAAAAAAAGGGATATTATTTAATTGAAAATTATAAAAAAAATAAAGAATCTAGTGATATCACGCTGGCTTCTAAATTCGTGCAGCTAACATTTGCCCTAAGAAAGGCCAAATTCCCTGCACCACCGAGTATACGGTGAGTATAAAAGGGTAAATCGAGTAGTAGTACGGGACCACAAAGCCCATATACAGGTTCACTCATGCTCCGAATTTTCGAGTGAATGTATATATGTGACAGCACTACCAGCTTGTCCCTCCACATAGCTTGGACCTTGACACCGAGATGGACATTAACGTGGACACGGCGGAGACGAAGGAGGCGGTGGCCGTGACGCGGTGGAAGGCGCCGGCGGCGATGGTGCTGGTGCAGCTGTTCAACACGGGGATGACTTTGCTGTCCAAGGTAGTCATCCGCGACGGCATGTTCATCCTCGCCCTCCTCGCCTACCGCAGCGTCTTCGGTGCCGCCTTCATCTTTCCCTTCGCGCACTTCTACGAGAGGTGTGTATCTACCATGTAATCTACTAAGTTAATTTGTGTATATGTTCAGACAATACTAGTTGTTTTTATTTTCCTCGATAAAATTTGGAAATACCAAGGTTTGTCAGAAATTTAACACGCTAAATAGCTAGAGTTAGTTTAACCATTTTAATCTTTTTAACTTACTTAACTCTCCTGAATTCTCTTTACGTATTCGTGGTCGTGCTAACCCAACTAATCAAAACTATAACTAGGTTTGTTGCCAAACACAAAAATTCTTTTAAGCTAATCTAGATAGGATTAGCTGACTTTTTTTAAAAAAAAATCTAGGATTAGCTAACCTAGTTAAGCCAAACAAGATATCGTGCAGGTTCCTATACCATCTCAATTAAAAAGAAATATTAGCTGTTCAAAGCATCATGGAATGAACGAATGGATGCGTACAAAAATTTTGGCTGTAAACTTTGTGTGCAGGGGAAAATGGAGGGAGATAGATTGGCGCGCCTCCGGATGGATCTTCTTCAATGCATTCATAGGGTATGTACATGTTTCAAATGGAAAAGAGAAAAAAAAGGAAAAACAAATGATACGGTTCATAACAAACTTTTGTTATTTTTGTTTCTTCTGATACAATTTGAATCTGATGTTGAAATCTTGAAGGGTGCTAGAACACACTATAGACTACAACATCATTTTTTTTGAAAATTTTTCATATTGATTAGATACCGAAACCATAAATTAATTGCACGATGCACACCATAAAGGGTGAACGCACGTGATATGCCAATTCAGTTATCGTGGACATGCAAAAACTTACCGTGTTGTTATATGGGAAAACGCACTATTTTATATACAGAGTTAGTAACATTGGGTGGAACTGCAGTGCCACGCGTACATATGAACAAATTGTTTTTGTAAAACTTAAACAATATGCACGAGTTCTCTGAATCAATCACTAAATGCATTCATATATTAACCCCATAAAGAAAGGTAAATAAAAAGTGCACTTTCCAAAAGTCACCGCAACGTCAAATGGATCGTTAGTTGTGTTTAAAACTTGCAATTAGGTCGGAATTGGCTTGTGGTACCTGCAGGTGGACCAGTATGTCAGCATGGGTGAGAAACCTAGAGTTTTCTGCAACCACGGTAGTTTTATAAAATTTACCTACTCATAGTTAAAATTAAACTGCTACCGTTTAGTCGTTTACTGTATGTAGTGCGACTGCTATATATATATGACTTCTGGAAATAGGTTCGTGCAAATTTTTAGGTATTTATCAAAAGGTTAGCATATGACCCTGCTAAACCTAACCTATTGCAAAATAGCTTTTCAGGTGAGATACATGTAGTGTTGCCAGCAGAATGGCACCGAAGGAAACACACAGCCAATTTGATGAAAAAATAGTTGAGCACGGAAACAACTCAAAAGAGAGACTTCGGAGCACGACGATCGATATGCAATTCCTTTTTTTTTTACGAAAAATATACATGATTAGCCTATAACCATGCATCAAGCTCAAAATTCGACGCGCTCCTCACAGATCTACGCGTCATGCAGGTACGCGGTGCCACTAAGCCTATACTGCTATGGCCTCCGGGATACTACGCCGTCCTACGCCATCATCTTTCTGAATATAATTCCTTTCGTCACCTTCATTCTCTCCCTCATTTTAAGGTATAGCATTTCTCTGTCTTTCACATTCTAATTCAGATTTAGTTACTCTTAAAAAATTAATGCACTTTGTGTTTCACATTCTATCCCCAAGACAAATTGAAATGCTTCTATTACCCTCACAAAAAAAGGAGAAAAACTAACGCACAGTGCACAATGCGAATCTAAACCAACGGGACAATAATCCATCCTTCCTCATGCACGATGGAAATTGTAAGATCGGAATGACAAAAGAGGGGTGGTGTCTTTAAGATTCTTTTAAGTATTTTTCAATTCTTCACTCCAGTAACTATTGAGTTATGAAGATCAGAATTAAAAACTAAGGCTAAAGCAATCAACTCAAAAACTCGAGAGCTGAGGAATCGAAGCCCTAGAGGTCCGACCGGCTGACACTGGGCGGTCTGATCGATGACTTAACGGTGGTCTGACCGCCGCCCTGGCAGTCTGACAGGTAGCCCTTTGGCAGTATGATCGGTGGAGTTGGTGGTTTGTCCTCTATTCCATAACAAAAAATTAGTCTGAGCCGAGATCACTTTTGGCGCAACTCCAAAAATCCATGGCAAAAAAGATAAGATTTTGCACATACCTTATTTAAGATCTCAGGAACCTATTCTACCTAAGGATAGCATGAACATTATTAAATTTCAGACCTTTCTAAAAAACAAGCAATGTTGCACCAAAACCGGCCAAAAATCCGAAGATGCAGAATATGAATTGCTCATGTGTGAAGGATGCCTAAGATAGCTCTAAATGTATTCCCACATATCACAACAAACAAGAACTCCTAAAGATTTGATGCAAAAACCATTGGATGAAGAAATCTCACATTAAGGTCAAATCCAAACAAATCCGGACAACTTCAAGACTTGCAAGACCTGATGCCTAGATAGATGAGGATTGATTTCTATAAGTTATCTCCATCACTTAAACGTCCTTGACACACAAGTCATCTCCAGTACTCCCCTTGTCTAGATGCTACCCATGGTCTATCCTCATGATATCTTAACCCAAAGTGCTACATAGAACTACTAAAGAAGTGAAAGAAGTAATCTATAAATCTAGGCCTATATCTGGAAGAAAGATTGAGGGCCTAGCTTTAGAGACACTTACAAGTGAAGGAATTCCTCTAATAAACCTCAAATCATGCATCCTCTCTTTTCTCTCAACCTTGACTCTTGAGAAGCAAGACTCAACAATGTTGCCATTCTTCTAGCAGAAGGTGCAATGGTGCTTGACCTTTTAAGGGGTTTGACCTGCTAAAGTAGAAACACCTATCCTGCTAGGAATTTGGGCAAATCCAACTAACTTAAAGATAGTCTTTGATGGCTCACGGGGTTTGACCTTAAACTTGCTGCTCTCAACAACACTCATAATCTTAGGTGGGTGGTTTTGGAATACTACAGTGAATTAAATCATAGGTCTCTCTTATTCACACTCAGCTTACATTGGTCAACGATAATGTTGAGATTCTTCTTTCTAGTAGAAAATCTCTCAAGGGTCTTTTTGAGGTAGCCATTCTCTTGGTCTAAGTTCTCACATGTAGCACACTCAGTGGTTTTGATTGCCCTAGTATCTCTCTTTATGGACAGTTAACTCAAGTCTCAAAGCTTCAGAAGACACACAAGGGGTATCTCTAATCCTACCCAACTGCTCTTCGAACTTAATTTTAAAAGCCTCATACATCTCATCTAAATCTGCCCTGATTTTAACACAAAATGCACATGAAATAGAATCAAATACTTTTTTAGATGCAGTCATGGATATGAATTTTTTTATTTTACAGTTATCCTCTAGTGTCTCGTTAAGAGCATCAAATTCAATTGTTGGCCTAGGATAATTTTCACATGATTCAGTCATAGAATGGAGAAGCATTTTGGCCATTTCTTTCATCTTATGTTTGCTATCCTCACAATGAGAGCAAGTATTGATCAGGATTAAATTTGAGCAATTTCTTAGTTGTACTATCCAATTTTAGTTCAAGCAAAGCACAATTTGCATGATAAAGGAATAACATTTAAAGAAATCACATGCAAGGCAATAGGATTCAAGCAATCATGATCATTACTAGATTTGAGAGATTCTACTTCATGTAGAGCATCTTTTATCTAACTAATAATAGAGGAATAACCAATTTATAGATTAGCCAATTAATCATGCAAGCTTAAGCAAGATTCACATTTTTCATCATTAGGATTCATGGATTTGAACAACAACTTCTAGGTTCATGTTGGTAATCATAATATCCTAGTTCTTGATTAACTTAGCTTGTTTCTTGTAACATCCTAATTTTTAGAGTTTATTTGAAGCATTTAAAATAAA
Organism: Dendrocalamus latiflorus; assembly: GCA_017311315.1. Lineage (NCBI taxonomy): Eukaryota > Viridiplantae > Streptophyta > Magnoliopsida > Poales > Poaceae > Dendrocalamus > Dendrocalamus latiflorus. The sequence goes on from CM029677.1 coordinate 9,692,690, forward strand.
AATAACCATTTGGATTTTTCTAAAAATAAACAAAGCTTATATGGAATTTTTGGAAATTTGAAAGATTTAATATGACTAAAGTAAACATCAAATGAAAGAAAACTAGGGTTTTTGGGTTCCTTATGCTTCAAGGAAAATTTTTGAATTTTCTGAGTTTTTTCTGGTTTTATTTGCTATTTCCTAGAGCTAAATTGAATTTATGGGAATTTGTGAAAATAGAAAAGCCCCTAAAAATTCTACAAAGGCCAAATGGGCCGAAGCCCATTCTTTTTCGACCCAGCCATGTACTCCTTGCCTGCCGTGCCACGCGTCGGCAATCGGTCACCCGCCGCCCGCTCTGCCTGCCTCAGCTACCGTCCAATTGCCTCGTGCTATGCATCCAGGGCACCGTGCACTATGCTTTGCCCCTGGTGTGGACACTGCCGCCATGTTCGTTTCAAACTTCTGCTACTACCGCTTACCGTCTCCACCGTGGACTTCCCCTCTCGTACCCACCTTAGAGTCTCTTGGCATCTATGCATAAAAGGCAAAGTAGCGGCCTAGTTTCCGCACCCCGAGCTGCCTTTTCGGCTCACCTTGCGCCATCGATCTCTTCATCGGTGTAGGATTGGAAATGACAACAGAGGGGGGGGTGAATGGTGTCCTTTTTAAATTTGCCCCTCAAAGTATCCACAACAAGTTTCTCTTCAATAGCTATTAGAAGCTATGAAAAGAAAGAGGTCATGCTCTCTGGAAACTCCGACACACAGAGAGAAGAGCAAAGCAAATAAAAGGATCATCAAATAAATTCCTCAAGAGAAACTGGCAGCAAAAAACACAAACAGCAGGAACATGCAGGGGCGGTCAGACCACAGCTCATGGGCCGGTCAGACCGCAGCCTCACCGTCGGTCTGACCGCCGTCTATATGCTGGTCTGACGGCCATAACACCTGCGGTCTGACCGCTTTTATTTTGCCGGTCTGACCGGTGTTAATTGTCCGGTCTGACCGCCATACAAGGACCGGTCAGATCGGCCCAAACCCTAGTTTCAGACAGAGCGACTGAAAGACAGAGTAGTTTTTGCTGATCTTCTGAAAACTGAGAATTTGAGAGATTGCTTCTAAGCTTTTCAAACCAAAACAGCAGGACAATCACCTTAATAGCAAAGAGGGCCTAGGGAACCAAGGAATGCAACCAATAGAGCTAGAAATTAACTTTTGAGCTCAAATCTGAAACTTTAGTAGAGAGAGAGCTAATTTCCAATTTACTCATTCTTCTCTCATCTTTTGCTCATGAGCTTTTACAATTAGCTATGCAGCAACATGAGGACTTGAAAACCCACACCTGGTCACATCCTATTGAAAGGAACCAAAAGATTTAACCAAGCTCTGGGTTCAAACCCAAGCTACAGGGAAAAACAGAGGAAGTGCTTCATTTTGGATTTTTGGGAAAAATCAGCTTCTTGATTTTATTGCTCTTGGGAATGATTAGCCAAGTGGCTTTGAGAATTCTCCCATCATTGAGCTACCAAGAGCCATCTACTCAAACAAGAAATCAACTCTAAATCACAAGAAATGAGAAATCAACAGAAAGAGCAGAAGAGCAAATAGAAGCTGAAATCCATCACAGAGAAGGAGAAACAAGACTAGAACTTTCAATTAATTCATTCCCATGAATGCTTAAGTAAAAAGGAATGATTACACAGAAGTTCCACCACCTCACTACATGCTTGAGGTTGTAACACACGCAGAGCTCAATACACACACTGCTCACTTGAGCTCTCACTCCCTGAATACATACACTGCTGCCTCTCTTCTCCTTTTAACCCACAAGGACACCCTCAAAAGAGAAATTCAAGAAAGGGCAGCCACCTTCCACTCCCAACCTCACATACACATGAGGCAAAGGAAGTCAAACTAGATTTTGGAGGGAGAACCACCCACTCCACTCATTTGCTTGAGTCAATTTACCAAATTGCCATCAAGCAGCTTCCCGGAAGCTTCCCGCAACCGGTACCTTGACCGTCTGGACCTTGACTCCTCCTTGAGTCTAGTCTGGTCCGCTACGCTGTACACGACCACACCCGGCATCCTAACCGTCTGGACCTCAGCTCCTCCCTGAGCCTAGTCCCGATTCACTTGCCGCTGCCCGTCGTGTCCACCTGACTCCGACCGAGACCTCCGACTCCACTTGAGTCTAGTCCTAGTCTGTTCCGTCGCACACGACTGCAACCGACCTCCAACCGTCTGGACCTCCGACTCCTCCCTGAGCCTAGTCCCGGTTCGCTTGTCGTCGCCCGTCGTGTCCTCCACCGGTAGCTCCAGCTCCGTTTCCTCGTCTCCCGACTCGCAACCACCTCACCAGCCGCAATCATCTTCGGCATCACCGACCGTCTGGACCTCAACACCTCCTATGCCTAGTCCCGGTCCTCCTCGCCTCACCATGACCTAGCTCCGAAGTCCTGCAGTCACACAGACAAGCAAACCGTCAAATAGCACCGCACGAAATAGCATATCAACAATAGCATAAATGAAAGATACGCACCCTTAGAATACCCAAAATAAACTCAAACTCACTAAACCAACCGTTAATTACTCATCACAAACATGGGATACCTCCACATGGTCTCTCAGTCGGAGTTGCTCCGTCTTCGCCACCATTTCATTGGAGCCTGAGTCGTTCGTCTTCTTCGACCTCGTCACCATCGTCGGTGAGTCTTCTGCTACATCGATCTCGCCACCATCCACTCCGCCAGATCGCAGCCCTGTTCACCGCTGCCCTCGGTCCTTTGCCCACATGTCACCATGCGCACCGTGGCGACACCTTGTGTAGCGCGCCCGCACATCGCTTCATTGCCTCCATGGACCAGGCTCACGTGCACCATGTCTCTGACACATGGGGCCCACCCGTCCATAGCACTATTCCGTGAACTCGTGGACCATGTCGACTCAGCAGCTGAGTCACCAAGCCACATCAGCATGCCACCTCAGCCCTAGTGCCACATGTTGAGCCACATCAGCTTAAGGCCCAGTCAGCCACCACGTCATCAACTAAGCTGCTCGTACATTGTTTCATGAGCTGAACCCACTGTAGACTAGTCATTCCATATATCGAGTCCACAAGACAGTAGAATTTCTGAATTTTTAGTATTTTCTTTAGATTAGATTTTCCAAGATCTTGTTCTTCTCTGTCCTAGCTCCGATTGATCCAATTCTTTTTCATAAATTCATCTAAAATTAAGCTCTATTTTTTGGTTTTGGTTTTGAAGTTTTTGGAGTTCATTTGAATTTTATTTGATATTTGTGCTTTGTTTGTTTTCTCTCTCGTTAGATCACACCTTCGAAGGAGCTGAAGCAAGTTTTGAAGATCAAGAGCTATTAATTGAGCAAGTCCAAGGCAAGTCATGTCCTTTAATCATATTGAACCTAATTTTTAAATCTACTTATTTATTACTTTGTTTTAAATTATCATGCATTACTATTTTATTACAAACCTTGGTATATAGTAGCTATTGTCCAATTTGATTAATTACACATTGAAACTTGAATACCAAGATTCCATTGTCACCTTAGGGAGGGTATTTACCTTGTGGTGCAATACTAGTTGTCACATGAGTTATACGTTAAATTTACATAGCCATGCTGGTAGTACGTTGGGATCATCATCACATGTTGACTAATTAATTAATTTTGACTTAATGAGATATTGAACCATGGTGGTCAACCATAGTTATAAAAATTTGAGTACCATGGCATTGGTAATGTCATTGGTGTTGATTATACAAAATGGTTTTCACTTGGGCAAATATCATGTAGTAAAGGGCGTGCAGTTTACACATTGGGATGTGGATGTTTTGCCTGTGTAATGTTTAAGGACTTAACTTTGTGCGCCCTTGATCCGAGCCTTACTGTGCAATCACATGTCTAGTATGGGATAGACCTGGCTAATTAATTTGTAATATTTCAATTTTGGTTCCGTTATCGTGATGAACATGGATGCTGATTTCCATGAGGCGCAAGAGGGGGATAGGATGGCAAAATTCTAGCGAGCGGAACTGGGTTAAGATGGAGCATTATAAAGGCCTTGTTACGATTTTCTTAAACGTGGAGATAGTCACATTATGCGTGTAAAGTTGTGCAATCTCTACAGAGTGTAAAACAATTCGAATACCCATGTCCCTAGTTATGGACAATGCTCGGTGATTTCATATGAGGGGTAGATTTTTTTATAAAACTAGTTGGATTAAGTTTGGAAAGTGAAAGGTCAATTCACTTGTGGTCCGTACAATTCTCTGATTCATTAGTTATTTACATACGTGCTTTCTAAAACTTCGCTTTCAATCTATTTATTGTATTTACTTTAAGTTGTTGCTTTCTGCAAAATAACCCCAGCCATCCTTTGGTAAACCTTGCATACTATATTGCATCTTTGTTATAAATGACTTGCTGAGTACTCTATGTACTCATGGCTATATCCATATTTGCTTAGTTGATGAAGAAGAGCCATTTCAGACAGAGGAATTTGAAGGAGGTCTCTTTGATAACTTCACGAATTAGGACTTCGCTCCCCAGTCAGTTGTATTGGGCATGTCGAATAGCTACTACGCTTATTTCTGTTTTCGCTGCAAGTTTCTTAAGCCTTTCAGACTATCATCTATAAGTTTGGCCATAAGGTTACAATTTTGTTAATTAATAATATTTGAGTCTTTTTCTGGTAAATCGTGATGTGGTCGATATTTTATCTATGTTTACACTATGTGTACTAGCGTGATCCTAGACTAGTGCAAAATACACATGAGAGTCCAGATTTTTAGATTCGCCCTCAGGAAGCTTTTCTAACTACTCATCATTGAAAAATTAAAAGCTGACAATAAAAATTCAGAAGTGTCAAATTTCAAGAAACTAGAAGAGCTGCTTTGAGTAGGGTCAATCACAAGTGTCATCGACTCTGTCTTAGGGAAACACAAGATAAAGTCAATATTATGCATCTTCAACTCAAGTAGAGTTTATCCATGGTGAGCTAACTCATGACAGTGTTGTCATTGATGGAAATGATCTTCATTCCCAAATCTTTACATCAAGTGAACTCAACAGCTGACATGCTTTCTCAAAATCAGAAAAGGTCAAGGCAATAGCATGCAAATCATGAATGATTTTGGTAAACCTTCCACACAACTCATCAAAGGATTCACCAGACTTTTGCTCGATCTTTGAGTATTCCTTCTTTAGTTGATTTTGTCTTACTTCCTTGATCGTGATAGAGCCCTCACGGTAGTCAGTAGGGGTCTTGTAGTTCTCATGAGTAGACATTAAGTGAGCGACTCACTCAAACTCAGATTGACTAAGTCTTTGAATTAGGAAATTGTGAACCTTGCTATTTGCATCTGGTGTATTCATTTGATCATCGACTGGCACAATATAATAATTATTGACTTTGATCCAAATTGTGTGCTCTTGAGCCTCAATGTAGAATTGCATACGTGCCTTTCAATAAGACAAATTGACTCCATAAAAAATGGTCAGCTTAGTTGAGTACTTTTTTAGTGTCATAGCTCCTAAGACCGGTTAAGATCTATGAGAAGAGTTAACTGGACTATGATACCACTTGTAGGACTGCAATGGCAATAGAGGGGGATGATGGTGTCTTCAAAATTTTCTCCTAAATATTCACCATTCCTTCAGTCCAATAGCAACTGAACTATGAAAATCAAGATTAAAAGCCAAGGCTAAAGCAATCAACCAAGAAAACTTGAGAGCCAAGGAAACTAAGCTGTCGAGACCCGAATTAGCAAATATGGACCTCTCTGTGTATACCGCACTAGTCTAGTACGCTAGTGCACACATGTAAACATGGATAAAATATCAACCATATACTCGATTAATAAAAAAAATACAAAAAAATTATTAATTATTAGAGTTACGACCTTATGGCCAAACTTACAAATAATAGCCTAAAGGGTTTAAGAAACTAGCAGCGGAAAACAAAAATAAGCGTAGTAGCCATTCGACATGCCCACAGGCAATTGACTGGGAAGCAAAGTCCTAATTCGTAAAGTCATCGAAGAAACCTCCCTCAAATTCCTCTGTCTGATTTGGCTCTTCTTCAGCAACTGAGTAAATATGGATATAACCATGAGTACATAGAGTACTCAACAAGTTGTTTGTAACAAAGATGCAATATAGTATGTAAGGCTTACCAAAGGATAGCTAAGTAGTTATTTTACAGAAAGCAACAATTTAGGGTATATACAATAAATAGATTGAAAACGCAATTTTAGAAATGATGTATATAAATAATTAATGAATCAGAGGATTGAATAAGCCACAAGTGAACTACCCATTCACTTCCCAACCAACCAAGATTTTATGAAAAACATTACCCTCGTATGAAATCACTGAGTGTTGTCCATAACTGGGGACATGGCTATTCGAATAGTTTTACACTCTGCAGAGGTTGCACAACTTTACCCATAAGAGATAATCAACTTATAATGTCAACGTTTGACACACTTCCAAAGGTGTGTGATTAAGTGATTATCACAAAACTTTTACAATGCTCAATCTCAATCCAGTTCCGCCTGCTCCCTTAATGTGGATCCATGGCTACCGCCAAACCGCATTCATCCAAATGACAGAACCGAAATTGAAACATCACAAATTATTCAGGCAGGTCTATCCCATACTAGACATGTGGTTGTACGATAAGGCTCAGATCAATGGCGTACAAAGTTAAGTCCTTAGACATTACCCAACGAAATGTCCATATACCTGAAGTGCTAACCACACTTCCCCCCTTTACTGCATGATCATTTGTCCAAGTGAAAACCATTTGGTATAACCACCACCAATAACACTACCCATATCAAGGTGCACAAATTTTATAACTGTTGCTGACCACCATAATTTAATATCTCATTAAGTCAAAATTTATTAATTAATCACATGTGACGATAACCTAACGTACTACAAGTACGGCTAAGCATACTAAACATACAACCTATGTGACAACTAATATTGTATCACTAGATAAATACCTATCCTATTGTGACAATGGAATCATGGTATTCAAATTATCAAGGAGAAATTAATCAAATAGGTCATTAACTACCAATACAAAGGTTTTATAATAAAATAGCGATGCATGATAATTTAAAATAAAATAATACATAATAGATTTGAAAACTAGGTTCAATATGATCAAAGGACATGGCTTACCTTGGCCTTGCCCAGTTAATTGCTTTGGATCTTCAAATCTTGCTTCACCTCCTTTGAAGGCGTGATCTAATGAGAGAGAAAACAGAACGAAGCACAAAATAAAATTAAATAAAATTCAAATGAACTCCAAAAACTTCAAAACTAAAAAAAGTAAAGCTCAATTTTAGATGAATTTAGGAAAAAGAATCAGGTTAATCGGAGTTAGGACAGAGGAGAATGGGCCCTTGAAAAATCTAATTTAAAAAGAAAGGCTGAAAATCAGAAATTCTACTATGCTGTGGAGTAGGTGCATGGTAAAGCTAGTCTATGCCAAACTTGGCTCATGAAATAGTGCACTGTGCATGGCGTAGATGATGTGGTAGGTGACTGGGCAACTACGGTTGAGATGGCGGGGTGACATGTCATGCTGACTCGGCTTGGCCTATAGGTTCACAGAATAGTTCACCTGACATACGAGACCCACTTGTTCAGTGAGACGGTACACTGTGAACTTGATCCACTGGAAGACAAGGAGGCGCGGTTGGTGTCAGTGCCGACATCACTGGGCGCATGAACCGAGGCAGCAGGCTCACGAACTAAGGAACGGTGCAGCGGTGGAGCAAAGTGGCGGCTGGACGAAACAGCGACGGAGAGGCTCATTTGCGGCGACCAGAGGCGAGAATGAAAACGAACGACAACGACGATGGCTCGAAACGAAGGTGGTGGCACACAGCGAACTCGGCTGTGGGGTGCGGAACACGAGTGGGTAGCCAGGTTTTATAGGCGGGGATGCCAAGGTGATTGAGGCGCACATGACATAGACATCGAGGAAGGCAGACTAGAGCACAGCTCGGAGTCCACGGTGGACACAGGCGAGCAGCGGTAGTGAAGTTCGCGTCAAAGACAATAAATAGTGCATGAATCGGCTGATGCACGACATGTAGCAAACTTGAGATCGGATGACTGGCGACAGATGGAATGCATGAACAGTACTAAAGGGTATCGATTGCCGAAATGTGGTGGCGCCCGATCGAACAACCAGCGTAGACTGGGCCAAGGGAGAAGGTGGGCTGGTTTTAAAGATTTAGCCCAAAGGCCGTTAGGGGTTTCTTAAGATTTTATAATTCTAGAAATTTAACTAAATTCATTTGAGCTCTAGAAAATAGCAAATAAATCCAAAAAATCTAAAAAAATCTAGAAAAAAACATAGAGACCCAAAAAAACTCAAATAAAATACTTTCAGTAAATGTTCATATTTATTTTAGTCATATTAAATCCTTTTAATCAATAAAAATTTATTATAAGCATGAATTAAATCCAGAAAAATTCAAATGGTTAATTTTCTTTTAAAAGCTTCAAATAAACTCTGGAAAACAGGATGTTACAGACGCCCTTATGGTCTGACCTGTTGACGCTAAGCAATCTAACTGGTGGATTAACGGTGGTTTGACCAGCCCCTGGTAGTCTGATTAGTAGCCCCTTGGCAGTCTGATCGGTGGGGGTGGCGGTCCAACCAATCCCCTATTCCAAAACAGAAAATTATCCTTAGACAGATCACTTTTGGTGTAACTCCAACAATCCATGGCCAAAATAGATGAGATTTTGCACACACGTTGATTAAGGTCTCAACCTATTCCATCCAACGATCACATGAGTCCTTGTGAAAGTTCCAACCTTGCTAAAGAATAAGCAAGGTTGCACTAAAACCGGGCAAAAAAAAATCAAATGCATGAAATATGATTTGCTCGTTGGTAGATAATAGCCAAGATGGCTTTATATGTATTCCTATATGTCACAGTAAGTAAGAACTCCCAAAGATTTGAGGCAATAATCCTTAGATCAAGAAATCTCACGTTAAGGTCAAATCCAAGCAAAACCGAGCAACTTCAAGAACTTGCAAAACCTGATATCTAGATGGATAAGAATTGATCTCCATGAGTCATCTCCATCACTCACACATCCTTGGCACACAACAAGATTGAGAAGGAGAGAAGATATCAAAATCAACAAGAACAAGAGTAAATCAACTAAATCAACGAGACTCCATGAGTGAAGAACAAAGTTGATCTATTACTACTTGAGGATGAATGTTTTACCGCCACTCTACTTGGTGGACAAGAGAGCATACCACAACATTCATACTTCTCAAACCCTAATCCTGGAACACTTTGCTAGAATATAGATGGTTGGATGGTTAGCTTGCATGCCTCCATCCCAACACACTAAATAGATAAGACTAAATAGATGAGACAACCAGTCCATATCTAATAGATATTATCCACTAGCACATATGGGGGAACCTGTTAACCCCACACAACACGAGTTTTACTCACACACTACACTCATGCATGCTTTTCAAAACACATTAGCCTGAATCTGCTAAGTCCTTAGCATTTGATCCAACTTGATCTTCTCAGCTTTTCCTTTACCTAAATCGCTTTTCCATACGTTGCTCAAGCATCGCAGTTTTAATCCAAGGTAGTGTTTTTTGGTATTTGGCCATCTTATAAAAAATACCCTTCCTTGACCCAATCTTCATCTTCCTTGCAAGCAATCACTATGCTTGCCATGTGTAAGTGTAACACTAGCTTGCCATGTGTTGGCAAGTCCAACCAAGACACATGGTTCAACCTATCGCTCGAACTAGATTTCAACATTTCCCATCTTCCTTATGTCATGCTCAAGCCCAACTATCTCACTCGGTATCCTTTATCATTCTGGGCCTCAGCTCCTCCAAGAGCATAGCTTCAATCCTCATCGTTGACCATAGTTGACTCTAAGCGTCCTTACATATCCAAAGACAAAGAAATTCTTTCTGGACACAAGTTCTTCACATGCATATAATTATATATTCTTATGTATATGTAATTTTATTTGAATCCAAATCAATTATCTTAGCTTCCTTGATATATTTCCTAATTATTTCCTAATTAAAATGGGCTAATAAAAATAAAAACAAAATGTGGTAAAGAGGGGACTCAAAAACTCAAGACTTGGTGCTTTTGTTTGGATCGGCCGACCAGTAGGAAAATTGCCCTTTTATGGTTGGGAAAGAAGAGAAACAAAGAAGACATATGAGGGTGGCTAGTGCCAAAGGAAAGCACAAAACAAATGGGGGAAGGGGGATCCAAACCAAGCATCTCCTGTGTGGAGTCTTCTATTGCCTCGGCTGACCAATTGGGCAATTGGCCCTTTTTGTTATCGAGAGGAGGGAAACAAAGAAGAAGTAGGGAGTGACTTTGTAAAGAAATAGAGGAGCAATGGGGGCGCACGATGGTGGGTTCACCGCTAGTGAAGGGAGGTCAAAGGGGTGAGTTTATCCGGTAAAATGGGTTCCCGGGAATGTATAGAAGCCATGGGTGGCGTCGCTTTGGCCGAGTCAGCTGCGAGCAAGCGAGTGGCAACTCAGAGTGGCTAGTCAAAAATGGGGAGCGGTGGCACTAGGGGTGGAAGGGGAAAACCGGGGCAACAATAAGTTGTAGAGGGGCATAGGGAAGCTTACCATGCGGGCCTTGGAGTTGGGGAGGCACTGGAGAGGGCCGGTGGATTGCAGCAAAGGGGAGAGCTGGGTGGTGCTTGGGAAGATCCGGAGTGACTTGGTGTTGCTCCTGGCAAAGGGAAATGAGCCAAAGCGCAATGAGCTAGAAATGGTGGTGGTGGCAGCAGTTTTGTCTAAATTTTGGGGAGATGGATGCTCAAGTGAACTTGGTGCATGGGAGCTCAATTAGGCCGGAGGGAGAGAAGAGGAGACATTGGGACACGAAGTAATGCGATCAAAATTTGAAGGAGCCATCAGGGCAGCTGGAATGGCGTGGGAGGCGGGTCGGCCAGCGCTTGGGGCTCAGCTAAGCTTCAAGGAAGAAGTGAGGGGAAATGGGGGAAAGAGGTGCTGGGAGATGAAGGAGGTTGGGGAAGATTTTTATAGCATGAGGGAGGCATTGTGGCACACTGTGGCAGTTGACTGAGTAACAGGGGTGGGATGGCACGGCGTAGCCAGCGATGACAGCACGAAATGGGTGCGCAAGCGATGGGATAGGAGCAGGGCATGGCATGCCAAGAGAGTTAACGCGATGGAGGCAAGTTGATGGAGTCAGGAGTTGCAGCAGGCAGTGGTCAAAAACTGCAGCTCAGTTTGGAGCAACACAGGAGCACAGTCAATGCGCCAGGAGTGGGTGCAGGCTAGCGTAGGGCAAGGCCAGAGCAGGGTTGGGTGCAAGGGCTGGCTCACGGTAAGGGAACTCATGTGACATGGGCGGGCTCATAGGGGCATGCTAGCATGCAGGGGCATGATGCAGCGCGTCGGGCGATAGAGTAGAGAAACAAGAGAGAGAAGGAAAGGAAAGAAGGAAGAAAGAAGGGTGATCGGGCCCAAACGGCAGTGAAAGAAAGGGAGAAGGAAAAAGAAAAGAGGGAAAAATGACCAGTAAAGTTTAAATTTGGATTTTTGCTAAATTTGAGATTTGAATTTTAATTTTGAATTGAATTCTCGGCTTGGTTGAAAATATTTGGACGGAAAATTTTAATATTGTTTTTCCTGTAGTTTTGATTATTCTAATTTTGAAGTTCATACTTCAGGATTTGCATTTCAATTCTAGATTTTTGGAATCCAACGTGGATTTACATTTGAATTTTCACTTGTTGACTTTTTGAAGGGTCTAGCCTTCTTAAGCTTAATTATGAAATTAGATTTTTAGGCAAAGATTTCTTTCTCTCAAATTTTAGCTACAATCTGGTTTCACATTTAACGGGTTAAATTTGGATTTAGGTTTCATTTAATGGGATTAAATGTGAATTTTAGTTTGTAGATTTTGTATTGGCAATCCATTCTTTTAAATCATTCTGACATTCGATTTTTAGGATTATTATTTGTATTTGGGATTTATCCTTGTTATTAATTTACATAGCTTTATACTATAAGTTTCCTCGCCCTAATTGATGGATCGTCTTTTTAGATTCGTATTATAGTTTACATTAAATTCAGATCATTTACACCAGTTATTTATAATTTTATTACCAAGAGCTTCTTTATCTGTTGGAACCTTTAATCAAAACCAGAGAAACTCTAATAATAACCAACTACAAACAAGAAGCATTCCAAAATTTTTTTAAAATTACATATTTTTGACATCCTGATCTTCGGATGTTACAAGTCTACCTCCCTTAAAAAGAATCCCGACCCCGAGATTCTGGTAGAGTAGAAGGAGAAAGGTGGGGTCAAACTGGCTAGCAGTAGGTTCTAGGGTTTTTGCCTGATGTGTCATCCTTTAGCTCGCAAAGAAGGAAGGAAGAGAATCTGCACAACAAGGGTTAACATTTGAAGAAGACAAAAAAAGGAAGAGAGAGACCTTGTTTGTTTTTTGATAGGATGTAGGCTTTCAGATGCTTGCTTCTTGATATCGTCGTCTTCACATCATCGTTGAATGGAATGGTCATATCATCTATTGGACTTATGATGGTCACAGGTTTCCTTGTGCTATGTAGATGGCCATGGCCTATACTCAATGGGATAGATGGTCTTGGGAATGCCTAACATGATGATTAGCATATCCACCCTTATGGTCTTTTTATCCTTAGAGTCTCAATTTTTATTCTTCTTTTTTTTGCTAAACACAGTAATTTAAACTCTAGGTCACCTGAAATCATCACCACCATACGATTCTTAGCTTTGCGAATCTTCTTGTACTGGTCTAATTAGCCTTACTACAAGTTGTTGTACCTCTAATAGTAATGAAACATTATAGCAGTCTTCCTACATTTTTGTGTATTCTGGCTACCTCCTTTAAATTAAATGATGATCGTCATTATTCGTCCTTTCTAGCTCCAGGCATGACGAGTCCTATGGTGATTTGGAGACTCTTTAGTTGTACTTTGCCTACCTTGGTTAGCAATAGATTCAGGGAGTAATCTTTGGGACAGTGGTTTTGACCTTCGCAGAGAAAACATGTGACCTTGTTCGTTGGGCACTCACGGGGTTGGTAGTCTTCATTGTAGTTAGGGTAGCTAGCACAATGCCCTTTTCTCCACAACGTTGACATGCTAGTTGGTTCATGATGCTAGTAGGGAACTGAGCACTCGTAGTAGTAATGTCTGGTTTGCTTGCATGTGAAGCATGCGCTTTGCGTACCTTGTCATATCGGGGGACACGATTTTGCAACATGTCCTATTTTACCACACTCAAAATAGGTAGAACTTGGTGAAGCTTCCAAATCTGGTACTAGAACTTTGGCATGTACAGCTTGCTCCTTGTTGGGGCTCTTGTGTTCTTCCTTGCTGAAGCAGTTGACATAAGCTTGAAAACTACAGTAAAATAATCAGACTATGGATAAAGAGGCAAATTACATATTTTTAATCATGTTGAACCTACATCCTTTAATTATTTAATTATCAATACACTTATTATTCTTTATTTATGCAATGCTATTTATTTTAAAATAATTGTTTGGAATGACTTGATAACAAGTTATGTCCTATTTTACTTGATGGTCATATTCACCTTGACAAGCCTTAGTAATAGTAATTACTATAAAACTTACCATGGTAGATTAGAAATTTAAATGCTTTACACAACTAAGTATTTCGATATTTTGCCAACAGATTTATACAATTGTACTAGGGTTAAGGATGAATTGTAGAAAGCCACTAGATAGTTGGAGTCCATGACCTTACCCTAGGAGGCTTGGGATGGATTGGTGGCAGTGCTGTAGAGCATTGGGTGTGGTTTGTGGATGCTGCCTCAATATAAAAAGTAAGGACAAGAACCTTATGCTGAGTAAAGGACACATAAATTGCTCAACCACAAGTATTGACTTATAAAACCTGGTCTAGTAACTGCTCAAATCAATTGAATATCTATAGAAAGGTGGGATTCCCAGCATAGGAATGGCCCAAGGACAAGGGGAGTGGTATGAGAACAGTAAAACAATACTTGACAATGGTAGGTCCACTCAGAATCAGGCGGTAGCATTCCACATTGGCCAATAGATACCCGACAATGAGTGGTCCATAACCTACCGGGTAGAGACTAGAAAGAAGAGAGTAGTGAAAGACCTTATTTTCTTAACTCAGTCGCATGTTACCTGCCTTGGTATTGAAAGTTTGAGAAATCTTGTAGGTAAAGTTGGGCAACTTTGTAGAGTATAGCAAATGGTATTCGAATATACCATGCTCTCGGTTATCAGAGCTGTGTTTCATGGGTGTTGAGGATTTGGTAATGGAAAGTATGGATAACAAACCCTTTTTCTGTTAATCAAATATTATTTTACTATTTTAAAAATATAAAGGTCAGAAATATAATATTAATAAGCCTAACACATTCCATCCCTTGAAACACTAGCAATTAGTTAAATGGCATTTCTCCATGTGACTTGCTGAGTACCTAGTGTATGCAATCTTGCTTAATTTGTGTTAAGAAGGATAGTGCGAATACCTTGACCAAAGCTTTTCCTTTGAGAAGTTATAAGGTCACCACTCGAATAGTTAGCATATAATGCCTGCTTGATTTCCTTGATGCTACAAGTAAAACCATTTGGGTAGATGAAGGGTTTTTATTGTATTAATAGCAAAATTACCCTATCAGCCTATTAGGTTGATATATAACCAATTTGTGCAAAATTAATTCCAATTTCAAGTAAAGATTATGTTGAAAGCTTTAAGCTTTCACCCTATTTTATCTCGATTCTTACCTATGTTTTTTTGTTCTTATTCTTTCCTTACCTACCAGACTCCAAATCACAAAAGAAAGTAAATGAAAATTTCTGATTATGATAAGTAAGTTGAATTACACCCATGGGAGTCGTAAGTGAAGGAAGTAGATAATCCCATAAGAGATTTGTGTAAGAAGTAATGAATAAACAAAAATATTCACATTTCTCCTGAAGTCATCATAAAGAAGCATCAAGAATTTCTTAATCTTTGACAAGAAAACAAGTCTATCATAGAGTATCTGTAGGAGTTTCATCATCTGTTCTAGTATGCTTAGGAAGAAATTAATATAGAGGCTAAAAAGATGGAGTATTTTATTAAAAGCTTACGATGTAACAAGAAAGGACCGGTACTAAGAAAGCATGTGGGAACTCAGGTGTAACAAGAAAGGACCAATACCAACAAAATTACTGATTGATGACAAGTACCTCATAAAATTCACCTTGGATGAAGGACAAGACTTAAGAAAAAGGAATCAGAACTGCAATAGATTTTATTTCAACCCATTCACTAGCCTGGATGAATTTTGGGGTTGAGATTCTTTTTAAGAGAGGTGGATTGACACAACCATAAATTTCAAAATCTTTGAAATTTGTTTGAGTTTGTTTAAATTCTCTGACTTACCCCATTTGGCAGCCTAGCTTGAAATTATGCCTTACCTTTTCACCTCTCGCTTCCTCCCTGTTGCTGGTGCCCTCCCTCTTCCTTGCTTCTTCTTTGTGCTGCCCAGCCAACTGGCTCCCACGCCACAATTCCCAGCCTAACTCACTTTGGTGTTCACACGAGCCCTAGCCTTGGTGGTGTGTCTTGCGCATTCAAAGCCCGCCACCTCTGGCTGACCTCACCCACCTCATCTTGTGAGCCATGCGCTGACCTGAGCTTCCCACCGCTTTTTGCAGGCTCCCGTGGCTGATGCACGCACTCTCCTATGCCTACTCTCATCAGCCCACACCAGCTGCACCAGAGGCCGTGGTACCTTCAGCATCATCTCTCTTGCCATCCTGCTTCACTGACCACGCCTGGCGCCACCAAGGCTTCCAAGCCCATTGCTGCAACACTTGCCTCCTTGCTCACATCGCCATAGCCTGGCTTTAAAGCACATTTGGCCACGCAGTTCATTTCACACCACCCATAATTGCCCACCTGAGCCCCTCCCTTAGCTTCTCTTGCACCACACCACCGCCGACAAACTCCCACGTACCGGTAAGGCTGCTTGGCCATTTCCTTGCCTTCGGCCACAAAACTCCAATTCCTTGCTTCAGTAGCTTCTTTGAAGCACCGCAAACCTTTGACAAGACCAGCCAAACTTTGTCCTAGCCTCATCACCCCTAGCGCTGTCCTTTGCCGCCTTGCAAAAAGAGCTCACCATGGGTAGCCCTAGCCGAGCTACCCTAGCCAAGACTATCACTACGTCGAACCTCCGCTCATGCTGTAGATGCTTTGAGCCATCATGGCCTCGCCGAAAAGTTGCGGAAAGCCCTTGTGCCATGGTAGGAACCTTGGAACCACCCTTCACCTCTGGCCACCACCATCCATCCCTAGGTCCTACTGAATCCTAACATGGAAACCCAATTTGTTGAGGAGTCCATAGGTGTTCTCGTTCACAGGTGAGAAGCCTCACCAGCGATAACTGATCCAATTCCTATTCTAAACCCATTACAGTTTGTAGCACAACCTGCTTGAACAGTGAAGATCCATTATTGTTCCCTATTGTAGCAATTCATTATTCACAGAAAACCTGAAAAGCAAGTACACATCCTCTTTGACCATTTCAAACCCATTAAAGCCATTCCAACCTCCATTTGGCCAACCCAAATCCCAACAAAACCCAAACCCACACTTTTCCAAAATCCGTCCAACATATTTATAGCTATTTCCACCGTCTGGAACCCATCTAGCCTATTTCCAACTCTGTTCAACCAACCCAAGCACTGCTTAAACTCCAATCACCCAAACTCATTTCCTTTTATATCTTTTTCGTTACTTTATTACATTTTGTTCCTATCTTGCATCTTGCAATGTAGGAACTTATTTGAATTCGTTCTTTTGCGCTAGCATCTAGATTCGACTAGCTAGTCAATGGAAGAGCTATAGGAGCCATCAAGCAGTTGACATAAGTCCAAGACTGTAGTTGAAATAATTAGACTATGGCTAAAGAGCCAAGTGGCATGTTTTTGATCATGTTGAACCTACATTCTTTAATATGCAAGTCACATATTTTTGATCATGTTGAACCTACATCCTTTAATTATTTAATTATCAGTACTTTTATTATTCTTTATTTATGCAATGTTATTTATTTGAAAATAATTATTTAGAATGACTTAATGACTAGTTATGTCCTAACACTAAAAAGGCCCTATTTTACTTGATGATCATATTCATCTTGACAGGCCTTAGTAATAGTGTTTACCAACTTATCATAGTAGATTAGGAATTTAAATGCTTTGCGCTACTAAATATTTTAGCATTTTGCTGATAGATTTATAAAATTGTACTAGGGTTAAAGATGAACCATGGAAATCCACTAGGTAGTTAGAGTCTACAACCTTACCCTAGGAGTCTTGGGATGGATTGGTGGTAATGCTGTAGAGCACTGGGTGTGGTTTATGGATGGCTATCTCGTGGTAAAAAGTAAGGACAAGAACGTTATGCTGAGTAAAGAACATCAAAATTGCTCAACCACAGGTGTTGACTTATCAAATTTGATCTAGTAACTACTTAAATCAATTGAATATATATAGGAAGGTGGGGTTCTCGGCACGAGAATGGCCCAAGGACAAGGGGAGTGGTATGGGAACAGTAAAACCATAGTTGACAATGATAGATCCACTTAGAATTGGACGGTAGCATTCCGCATTGGCCAGTAGATACCCGACAATATGTGGTCCATAACCTACTGGGTAGAGAATAGAAATAGGAGAGCAGTGAAAGGCCTTGTTTTCTCAACTCAGTCGCATTTTACCTGTTACATATCTGGACATTAAGAGTTTGAGAAATCTTTTAGGTAAAGCTAGGTAACTCTGCAGAGTATAGCAAATGGTATTCGAATGCGCCATGCTTCCGGTTAATAGAGCTGTGTTTCATGAGTGATTTCAATAACAAGACATTAGTAGAGTTTTAAGGATTTAGTAATGGAAAGTATGGATAACAAACCTTTTTCTGTTAATTAAATATTGTTTTACTGTTTTAAAAATATAAAATTCTTTACCAACAAATTTGCATCCACAAATATAGTACTAATAAACCCAACACATTCCATCCCTTAAAACATTGGCAATTAGTTAAATAACATTTGCACATATAACTTGTTGAGTACATAGTGTACCCAATCTTGCTTAATTCTATCAAAACAGATATAGGAAGAGAAAAGGATACTTCAAGCTTTTGTGTTATAGTTACGATCGCACTCAAGTGTTTCCTATGTTCCCTATGGAGATTTCTTCGGTTCTTTTGAATTTAAGGTTTCAGTGGCGAGGAGAGCATGGCGGCGCTGCCGGGAATGGATGCGCGAGAGGAGGGGATGTGGCCATGGGGATCAGAACGATCATGAGACAGTGCCGATCGGGTCGTGTCAGCAGCCCTCCACTCCCTTCTCTCTTTCTCTTTAGTATGACAGGTGTGTCCTAGCAAACCAAATATGTCCAATTTCATCCAAGCAAAATTTGGAAATTACAATTAAAGCCTTTCTAGTCCAATATAAACAACTATGAAAGTTTGCTATCCCGTAAGAAAAACAACACGTCTAACCATATACCGTTGGCTAGCTGCTTCTTAAAAACAGAGAGAAATGCTTCTATTATCTTGCATTTCATCGTCACATGCATGTGTGCTCATCTATTAGAATGGAGACATTGCAAATTGGGAGCAAGGCAGGATCACTGAAGATCGTAGGCGTTCTGCTCTCTGTTGGAGGCACAATGCTCATCAGCCTCTACAAGGGCAGGGCAGTGCATTTGTGGAATTCCATCCGGCAGCACCACAAGAAGGCACAGGTGGAGGTCGCAAGCAATCAGCTACGAGGGACAATCTTCTTGGCAGGCAGCAGCTTGACATTTGCTTGCTGGTACCTCATTCAGGTAATTTGTTATTGCATTTCCGTATTTTGTTGTCTTGGTCTTTAAATTGCAGTCCAGGTCACTAAACTTCGTTATGCCATTTAGGTGCCAAAAGTTGAAAGTAATCTGGGCAGCTTAAAAATGTACTACATATTAGAAATAAGCTTCATTGATGTACGGTAGAGATTAATTTTCAGGTTTACAAACATAATAAGTGACAAATTGATATGTAAGTGGCACAGTTGCACTTATGCATTGCATGTCATTTTCTGTATCCGGATTACCAATTTTTACGTTATATATTTGTTGGATGGTTAATTAGTTATTAATTAGCAAACATTTTCCCATCTGTTATCGCAGTCAAAGGTTCTCAAAGTGTATCCATACAAATATTGGTCATCCATGGCGACATGCTTGGTTGGAGGATTTCAGACAGCACTTCTTGGAATAATATTGAGAAGAGATAAGGACGCTTGGAAGATAGGGTGGGATCTACAGCTTGTGACAATTGTGTACTCTGTAAGTCGTTAGATCTTACATACATAAGTAAAAAAAAATCTAAAATTTGAGATGCGATGCCGTACAAACTAAGCTCTCAATTTGCTTCAGAAAACTATGCTTCCACCTTTTGGGTTTGAATAGAATTTTGAAGCCACACAATTGAAGTAATCGTAAACCAGGAGCAAATACTACTTGTGAACATTAACCACAAAATTGAAGTAATTGATAAACCAGGAGATAATGCTACTTGTGAACATTAACGAAACAAATTTGCACAAAATGCAATGTGCCCGGTTGCTCACGACGAAATTATCATACCAATTGCCGTGCAGGGGGCGCTTGCGACGGCAGGAAGATATAGCCTGAATTCGTGGGCTGTGGCCGAGCGAGGCCCAGCGTATCCTCCGATGTTCAACCCATTGGCGTTAGTATTCACTGCTGTGTTGGACTCAGCCGTCATGGGGGATGACATTACCGTAGGAAGGTCAGTTGCTTTCTCCCTATGATGCCTCTCTGGCAAAACATAGGGTCTAATAAAAGCTTTTAAAACCTACTTTTTGATTTTTTTTTACAGTAACTATCTTTTAAACGGAGTATCTTTTTAAGATAGGGTCTACTAGATAATTGTAGTATATACTATACCAACTTCATTTATATCAGCAAAAACCACACGTGAGTTTCTGTTATTTTGTAATCTCTTGTATGAATATCCCAAAAGTCATGAGTCGTAGCAAAAAATCATAAGCTTCAGTTAAAAAAAAAAACAGGCCCATTCGAATGTGGTTTAGTGAGGTGGGAGACATATGACCGCCTGAGCTAAGTAAAAAAAACTCACTTTGCATCATTCCAAAAATAAAAAAAATTCATGGATGCATTACATACAATGATGTTGGAGATGAAATTTGCATCAGAAAGTTGGAGGTGTATGTTTTTTCATGATTTTTCCAATGATACATAGAGCATATTTCGTAAAAGGGGGACGTCTATTCATCAAACGATTGAAATTTTGCTAAATTTTAGTCACTTTTCTCAGCTCTTGGATGAAGATTTAACTACTCTCATCACTCGCCCTACTTCCTTACAAACACCTGGTCGCGTAAGAGACATCTGTATCTGATTTTGAGGCTTTGTCGTCCGGCTCCTCAAAAGCTACTGTTGTTGGACATCTCTTAAGACAAAAGTGAAAAAAGAATATATTTCTCTAACCTAGACAAGAAACAACTTTAAATTGGGTGAAGACTAAGAAAAAATCTAAGCTATACAAAAATGAAGTAAACCTAGATTAACCCCTGCAAATACAAAAAACAAATAGAACTAAAAAAGGTTAGCTTCAGTACACCTCTTTGTGAAAAGCTTATGAATCTTAAGCAAAGTAGTTAATATTATGTAATAGTAGATATGTACCTACATATAAAAAATTAAATCAAATTGAAGATTAGATGTGGATATACATTTGAATATTAGGTAGGGGCAAATATTCGATTTGATTTATTTTTTGGTTCTGCATATTTGTCCCACCTAATATTAACTACTTTACTTTCAGATTTGTAAACCTTTTTAAATGACGTATACCTAAGAAAATTAAGTAGAGCTTTGCTAAAATTGCATATTACTTAACTCAGAAATTTTAGGCTTTTGGGTGAAAGAAAGTTAAGAAGATTTTAGGTGACTCAAAATTAGCAAAACCATCGATAAAATGAGGCACATGCCCCTACTCAACCAAACATTTTCCTTAGCGAAATAGCACAGCCCCAAATTATATCTAACAGAATTTCCTTGATGTTGTTAATTCACATGCTAATTAAGATAGTGTGTGTTTAAATTATGGCCATATGCAACAATTGATTGTTCAATTGTTCTTTTATTCTGAATGCGCAGTCTTCTCGGCACAACAATGGTGATTGCTGGGCTCTACATTTTCCTCTGGGCTAAATCAAAAGAACTGCCTGGGAACTAAGCATAGCAGATGCTACCTTCTTGTAACTACAAAACAGTTAAAATTTATATATGTATACATGTGAAATATGTGGCTGTCCACGGGTAACTACCCACCCCAAATTTTCTGGTTGAAATTTGATGTTTTGAGGTGGAGGTGGAAAATTTTTAGTTGAAAGTGAAGAACTTTGAGTTGGATTGAGTTTGAAGTCTTCAAATTTGAGTTGAATGTTCCCGATTTTGAGCCGATAGTTTTCAACAATAGTATTGACATAGTTTTTCACTTTTTTGAGTTGTTGATTTTTTTGCAGTGGAAGTGAGAAATTTTGCGCTGAAAATCTTTGAATTTTGAGTTTCTTTTGAAGTTGATAGGGAGGGGAAGTGTCACAAATCTTGAAGCAGAAGCTAACGGTGGATGCCTGCCTGCCTGGTGGGTAGGATAGAAAATCCTCTCTCTCATGTATACATTACGTAACTATTGTGGCAGGAGATGCATTGCACCACAAGAAAGCCTACTCGAATTTGTTTCTGTTGGAGATAGAAAGGAAAACACGTAAACCATGCCAAAGAAATAAGTGGGAACTAGGAGTATCTCCTGCGTATTGCTACGGGTCTAAAGTGCTTTTAAAACTTTTTTTTTATTATGAACAACTTATTTGACATTCCAACCACGAAAATTATTTCAAGAGGGCAGCTACCGCATGTTAGTGTGATTCTCAACAAATAACGAATGTGAAAGTTCTTCGTTGGGAAATGAAAAGGCACTATGGGCTGTTTGGTTGCCTGCATCGGGGTGGCTCGCACCAGCGCATGCAGGGAGATGGTGTTTGGTTGCCTGCATCGGGGTGAGAGCCTGCACGAGCGGATGCAAAAAAAAAACAACTGGAGTCAGGCTGAGGAGAAACGCGGCTGAGGACCTTCTTTACTCAGTCTGGCCGCACTCATACAGCTGCATCAGCTCATGCAGGCAACCAAACAGGCCCTATATTGATGTCACTCAAGCTCACTGATGAGAATACTATATCCGTCTTGAAAAAATGGCACGTTCATTTTGTATTGAAAGGAAAATCGAATATCATCACACTGGGAACTTTTTACGTTTTTTTTAGAATACTCACAATATTTTATTTTTAACGCAGATGGGCCCTATTGAGCCCAAAAATTGGTTACATGATTGCATTAATACAATCCATTGATAAATAGGTCCCAAGTAATTACAAAAGGCATGCAAAGATAAGATATTTCTGTTTGTGCAATTGCTTCCATCAAATCAGGTGTACGTACCGCTTTCATGTCGTTGCGGGTTTTGCTAGATGCATGTGCCCCATTGAAAATGTATGAAAGGAAATATCCAAATATGTTTATGATTGTAAAGGCATAAAATTTTCACTCAAAATTCAGATAAACAGCTAAACTGAATATTGTGTGCATATGCACATATATCTATCAATCTAGACGGTCAGTCAATGGTCGAGACTTGAGAATTAAATTTGTATTATGGAAACCATGCATAGTTTAAAACATCCCTTATTTGAGAATGGAGTAAGTACTACTTAGTTCACAAATACATATCCCATTTGACCTTACTCTTGGTCTGTAGGATGCTAATGTACTGTTACTTTGTATTGATAGATGCTTCTAAAACTTGTGAACATATCACTACTATAGAAAACCGTATTACAGACGGTTCAGAAACGTCATCACAGACAGTTTTGTGAGCTATCTGAATTTATGGGTCAGTAATGATACGAGGTCATCACAGACGGTTTTCGAACCATCTGTGGTGTAAATATCACAGACGGTTTTTAATTACAAACCGTCTGTGATAGTTGAAACCGTCTGTGATTATCAACTAGCACAGATGGTTTTTAGTTAAAAACTATTTGTGCTATTCTCTTCTACCCTTAAATCTACTTCTGTTTATTGACTAGCCTCAGGAAATACTAGCCATGCCCTCTGAAACAAGCAGATCAACATGTATATGTATGTATCCAATTCACATTTTAATTCATTTCACAAACATAAAACATCCATTTCGCAAATCAATTAATTGAAATGAAATAAAATATCCATTAACAAATACACAATTACAATCAATGTCAATCTTATCCCAAACAAAAAAATCATTGTACTTTGTGGAACTCTCTATCTGATTTTATAACTTCAGCCACCAAAAAGTACGCGCACTCTCCTCGAATTCATGCAAGGTCGAGTTGCTGCAATGCAGTTGTAGGGATGGGCGCAGCCTGTCGATAGGAATATCAATGTGCGTACATATATAACCTAATAAGTATGAAATAATTGTGGGAAGATTGACAAACCTTAGGATTGGTGATCTTCGAGGAATCGAGTAGTAGTTTCGTATGGTGGCAAGCGTAGAATCCACATGTATTGCCCGACTGATGCTAGTGGCATTGCAAAAAATAGAGTGTGTTAATTCAAGAGGCATTACTATCAAGTGTTGTATAGGATTAATTAATGTGTACTAGCGAATACCCGAAAATTTCGAACATGTTGCAAGGGCTTGACCCATTCCGTCGAACCACGTGTCTCTGCAACGTACATGGCGAACGACCTTCGTGATTCGAAAAAGTTAGCTTAGTCATTCGGAAGGAAAGAAAGTGTACAATATAGTTATGTATGGAGAAAATGTACTTGCTTATCGAGTAATTGGCCGATAATTGTGTAGTCGATTTTGTTTTTACTTAGGGAATCAAGGTATATTGCCTTGTTTCATTTTGGTATAATTACAATTAAAATGCAATGAAACCCCTAATTGTAGGGCATAAGTACAAATTCCTTATCGCGGTGAGCCAGCAGTGTTGTTGTAATATATCTCTCAACGAAGGATGCATCCTCGTTGATGGTATCCACGGCAACCAAGTGTGGGTCCAGGAAACCAAATGGTGATTTGGATGATCTAGCTTCAGTCACCATGTGTCTATATGTACATAGAAAAGCAACAAATTATATATAACATATATCGGTATTACATGAACGGAGACTGTGATTGTACACACTTACAGCGTCCAGCATCGAACGAGTGAGGCGTCGAGAGCGTTGAGCATGAAAAGATCAAATAAATGCTCAAAGGTCACCGCGAGACTCATGAACTTCATGCTGTAAATGATCCGGCCTGAATTTGATAATGATACCTGAGCGTTGTTCTCCCTGTGGCTTATTGGCCTGTTCCATATACCAAGCGTGTAATCTTTGGCAATTAAGTCCTAGGGTTGTGAGGCGTTCTTCCGGGATGATCATCGGCTTGCCTAGCACGAATTTGCGGGCCAATGGCAGGTACGGGATATCATCATCGATCTTGTGGACTGCCCTTGTGGACCTGCCACCGGTGAAGAAGCCTCCAGGCAGATGTCGCTTTTGGGCCACTAGATGAATATTCCAATGGCTTGTCCTAGAGTCACGATCTCGTCGTCAGGGCGCTTTGGTAGCGGGACAACCTCAAAATTGGCATGCACACCATCTACATAAACTTTTCTGAAGCCTAGTGCTAAAGGTGTACGGTGCACCATAGCCCCGTGAGCAGACGGATATGCCTGGCCCCAAGCAGCACACAAGGGAATGGAGGCATATCTCACTTGGAGCTTACACTTCGTAGGCTCCTACATAACGATACAAAATTAGCTACTCCAATAGGCCTATCAATGGATCGAACATTCCAGAGATAATAATTATTACCAGGATGTCGTCTACAGGAAATCTGGCCTCGCTTTCCGTCGTTGGATTGGACGCACAACTACTCCGACGGTTGGGGGCTGGCTAACACAGGAACAGCGGCGGCCTGCTGATTTTCTGTATATCTTCGCATCTTATCTTTGATGTAATCAGCCAGCTCCTCTCCAAGAGATGCTTTGATCTCCTCTCGTAGCTGTGCCTCACGCTCAGCTTTGGTTCTCTTCCTACTCCGATACAATTCGAAGTCATCTGAGAAACCATGTTTTCAAGGAACATAAAGCCCAAGGCCTCTTGTATGACCTGAGTGCTCCTTGTTTCCCAGGGCCACGGAGAGTATATTTTTCTCCCTAGTTACCTAGAATGATCCCTGGGAACATTCTATACTCAGTGTTTCCTGCAAGAGCCCGACATGTCATTTCACTTCCTACGAAGTTGTGGAGTAATTACAAGCTACGTAGTTCGATCGATATCTTACCAGGCGGTGGGACATTTCCTGGTCTGTAGGGGTTTGGAAGGAGATGTCCCCCGATGACGTGGTAGATGAACTCGCTCTAATCCAATTTCGAGCGCGCTCATCCGGGATCATGGCAAATGGTGGGGCGGTGTCCTGCAGGATTGCCTGTTCGTCCTCTGTTCTCCACTGCGGGATTTTACCCGCATACCCAGCTGTAGGGACCCAGATTTTACAATCCGGATTCCTCTGTGATTCCACCGCACTATTCCTTGGATCAGTAGATAGTGCTCACAGTTTACAGTTCTGAATGTAAATATAATATAATAGTAAATATAATAGTAGACTTACTCATGGGCCGATTAGGCCGAAATCATTAAACTGCAGCAGCGGAAGAACGAAGCACGCAAGTGGGATCTTCAAGACATACCTACAGGCAGCCAACTGGAGGTTCGCGACCTAGCCCTTGACATCTTCATCTTCTCTGCCATCATGTCCAATCGTGTTGCTGAGGCGTAGTGATCTGATTCCTGATTCTAGATTTGTTGTGAAAGCGAGTGTGAGCACAAACCACCGTGCTCCGCGAGCCAATACACAGGATGCAAATAATTAGTATGCATGGCTTATCAAAAGAGAGGCTCGGGTTATTTTATTTGCCATAAATTGCTTTTAGTAACATTATTTTTATTTAATCATAGTGTTGTTATTGCTGCCTAAACTCCTCACAGCGATTGCCATAATTGACTTAATCCACCAAAAATACACCTTCTTTATTGATTGTTGTCTAAGACTCTAGGCAGCGAGTGACATCATTTAATTAGTTCACCGATCATACTCTTTCTATATTGTTTGCTGTCTAAAACTCCAAACAGCGAGTGACATCATTTAATTTAATCCACCGATCATATATTCATTGCTGACTAAGACTCCAAGCAGTGAGTGTCATCCTCTATTTTAGATCCACCAATATCTTTTGTATTCTAAATTCCTAATAATTCAATCTTGTGGTTGCTATTCATCAACTCTTCACTTCTAACTTAATGTTTACCCATCATAATTATTTTTAAATCCACCGATATCATTTATATCAGGACTTTCTAGCAATTCAATCCTTTTGTTATTGATCCAAAACCATAATTTGCTCTTCCACTAATCAATTTTATTTTCCATTATCTATCTCTAACTAACTCTCTAGCATACCTCCACCAAGAATATCAGTGATCAAGTCTACAATTCACTAGTATACATCCACCAAGAATACCATTGATCAAGATTATACTCTAATAATTGTTATCATTCCTCCAAATTCCAAAAATTCAATTCATCCATTTAGTATTTGATCAAATCCTATTAATCCCATTATCGCCAACATCTCCCAAGAATTCATATTAGTTATCAATGTTGCAATCTAGCAATTTCCTTTGCACTCTCTAATTCTCCAAAAATCATTTAAATCATCTATCTAGCCTATATATTCATTTAGGCTCCACCAATTTATTTCTTCCAGAATCCACACTATCGTTTCCTTTTTATGATCGATATGAATCCACCAATATCTTTATGTGTTTACCGCGAACAACCATCTTCTTTTCTTACGACTCTATCTATTCTTCCTGACATTTTATCTTGTGAGAAGTATTATCGTTATAGCCGCTTACATTATCACTGGGACGACACCCAGGGCAACACAAATTAGGGCTTTCCACTGCCCTCCACTTTTCCATTCCCACCCACAAAGTTTTTGAAATAGTACTTGTCGTAGGGATGGCCCCCACCTAAACCCAGCAGGCCTGGTAGGAGATTATAAGGCCCAGAATAGGCCATGTGTAATGACATAACTGCCCCTAGAGGGGATAACCAGATGTAAGGGTATAACTGTAAAAGCACTCCTCATGTGTATGTATATATACGAGTAAGCCATGGGGAGGACCCAGGCCATTACATTCATCTTCATCACTCTCCACTACCATCTCTCCCTCTGTTTGGTCTGTAGCCACAACAGTTGGCGCCGTCCGTGGGGAGGACGAGGACAAGCCTGAAGACCGAAGAAGAAGGATGGCACCGAAAAAAGCTTCTTCAGCGGCGGCGAAGGGAAAGAAGGCGGCCGGGCCGGAGCGTCGTATGAGTACCAGGGCTTCGGCATCGGCAGCGGCGGACGCGGGTGGCGATGCAGGCGCGGTAGCCGAAGACGTCGACGTTCGCGCGGCGACGACCAACCTCGTCACCGGCACCGCGACGACCAACCCCGTCACCGGCACCGCGACGACCCGCCCCGCCACCGGCGTTGCGGGGACGGACCCCGCGGTCGAAGACGTCGACGCGGGTGCGGCGACAACCGACCCCGCCGACGCAACGACAGCCGACCTCGCCGCCCCCACTGCAACCCTCGCCGGCGGCGCGGACCGGGCGGTTCGAGGTAGCCACGACGGAGCGACCGGCAGCTCGGGACCTCGCGACGCGGTCGTCCCCGCGCCGATCCGCCCGCCGGGAGTACCGGCGACCCCGCCTGCACCGGCGATGGAAAGTGCCCTGCTGGCGGCCCTCAACGCGTTCCAGCGGGAGCTAGGGGACCTTCGCGGAGCCGTCAGAGATATGCAAGAGGCTCGGAGTCAGCAGGCCGCGCCAATAGTCGCGTCCGAGCCCACGCCGGAGAGGGCGGACAGTCGCGAAGCCCCCACGTCTAGCCGCGTGCCGCTGCGGCGCGTGGATCCGGAGTCCCCGCTTTGGGCGGGGCTGCAGCAGGCGGCATGGCCCGAAGACTTCAAGTTTCCTAGCGCCATCGACTCGTACAAAGGCGACACGGACCCCCGTGAGTTCGTGCGCGTATACAAAACCGCGATCGAAGCCGCGGGCGGCGACGACACCACGAAGGCGAAGGGACTCCCCCTCGCGCTACAAGGAGTGGCGCTCTCTTGGTTCTTTACCATAGAGCCGGGCTCCATCTACGCGTGGGAACAGCTTCGTGTCCGCCTTCACAACAACTTCCAAGGAAACTACGTCGACCGAGTCGACGCGGACCAGCTCTTTGCAGTGAAGCAAAAACCCTCGGAGAAGCTCTGGGACTACTTCAAGCGCTTCGCCAAGATTCGATGTCAAGTAAAAGACGTCAACGAGACCACCATCGTCAATACAGCCATACAGGGCCTTCATCCGGGCCCGATGGCCGAGTACAACGCGCGAAAGCCAATCAAGACGGTGGCGAAGCTCTTTGACAAGATGGAAGAATATGCCAGGGCGGAGGAAGACGCACGGCGAAGGCAAGGTGACGACTCCGACACCAACCAGGCCGGAGCCTCGGCAAAAGCCGAAGATCCGCCGAAGGGCGGTTCTTCGAAGGGAAAGCGTAAGCAGGAGTCGTCCAGGGACGCGCCCGACCGCAGGGACAACTCGCATAAGGAGTCGTCCGATCAACCCAAGCGCGGCCAGCAGAGGTCGAGGCGAAACCGGTACGTCCTCGACATCGAAGGCGGGTCCGACGAGGGTGCTCCAGCGGGCCGAGGTGGTCGGGGGCGCCGTGGCCGGGGGCGCGGCCGTGGCAGGGGCCGCGACGATAAGGGTCGTGGAGATTACGACGACCAGCATCAGGGACTGTGGTGCGTAGTCCACGGCCGCGGCAATCACGATACCCGCGCCTGCACCTCCATCGCGGCGCTGCGCGACAGCGTCGCTAGGGACAGGAACCCGGAGGCGCGCCCGCCCGCGGTGGCCCACGTCCAATTCCCATACGAGGACCCCATGCAGGTACAGGCGCAAGGGATGCAGGTATAGGCGCAAGGCATGCAACCCCAGGAAGGCACCCTACGGATCCAAGCTCACGTACAGCAGCCTCGGGAGGGCCTCCTGTCGTTGCAGGCCCCGGACGCAACCTACCGCAGGGTCATTAACGTCATATCTGGAGGCTCCGCGCTGGAATTCGCCTCGGCACGGCAGCAGAAGGCCTATGCGCGAAGACTGCATCACGTGGTAGCATACCCAGCGCAAGCACCGCCGGATTGGGCGCAGCACGAAGTTACATTCACACCCGATGACGCCCAGGGTGTGGATTTCCCTCATCAGGACCCCCTGGTCATCCGGGTCACTATCGCGGGATGCGACGTGGGGCGCGCCTTGGTGGACGGCGGTAGCTCCGCGAACGTATTGTTTGCGGCGGCCTTCGACCAGATGGGGATCCCTCGAAGCCGCCTAGGCCCCTCGGGCATCCCACTGCAGGGCTTCGGCGGACAGCCCCTGCGGGCGCTGGGTCAAATAGGTCTTCAAGTCTCCTTCGGCCGAGATGATAATGTGCAGGCAGAAGACGCCACCTTCGACGTGGTCGACCTTCCGTACCCCTACAATGCCATATTGGGACGCCCAATCCTCAACTCCTTCGGCGCGGTACCACATCACGGCTACCTGTGCATGAAGATCCCGGGTCCCCGGACCATCATCACCGTCCGAGGCGACCAGGATATGGCCCGACGCATCGAGCCAGGTACCAGATGCCCGCGTCGCGAAGCCCAACGGCGCTCCTAGAGCTGGCGCGGGGCCATTCACACGCGCTTTGGCGGGCCCTGCAGATGTCTAGCGACTAGAGGCTTCGGCCGCACCAAGGGCAAACGGTTAGTATATCTATCCTTTGTAGTTGCTTACCCGCGCAAACGGGGATGTAATGAAGATCGCCGTTTGTCGCTAATCTTTCTTTATCACGCGCAAGTACGCGGTGAAGGCGCGCGCAGGCTTAGCCAACGCGCGCGTCCCCGCAGTATAAACCAAAGACGCACGTTCGCGTGTGCACTCGCCGTAGCCAGGGGTACGGGACTGAGTATAAACCAAAGACGCACGTTCGCGTGTGCACTCGCCGTAGCCAGGGGTACGGGACTGAGTATAAACCAAAGACGCACGTTCGCGTGTGCACTCGCCGTAGCCAGGGGTACGGGACTGAGTATAAATCGAAGTCGCACGTTCGCGTGTGCACTCGCCGTAGCCAAAGGTGACGGGCCTGAGTATAAACAAAAGACGCGCCGGGGGGACGCCCTCGCGCGCGCCAGTCTTCGGACTATAAAGAAGACGTAGCGTCGAGGTCCGCCTCCGCACGCAAAAGTCCACGGACTATAAAGAAGACGTAGCGTCGAGGTCCGCCTCCGCACGCAAAAGTCTCCGGACTATAAAGAAGACGTAGCGTCGAAGTCCGCTTCCGCACGCACCAGTCCACGGACTTTAAATAAGACGTAGCGTCGAGGTCCGCCTCCGCACGCGCGAGTCTCCGGACTATAAAGAAGACGTAGCGTCGAAGTCCGCTTCCGCACGCACCAGTCCACGAACTTTAAATAAGACGTAGCGTCGAGGTCCGCCTCCGCACGCGCGAGTCTCCGGACTATAAAGAAGACGTAGCGTCGAAGTCCGCTTCCGCACGTACCAGTCCACGGACTTTAAATAAGACGTAGCGTCGAGGTCCGCCTCCGCACGCGCGAGTCTCCGGACTATAAAGAAGACGTAGCGTCGAAGTCCGCTTCCGCACGCACCAGTCCACGGACTTTAAATAAGACGTAGCGTCGAGGTCCGCCTCCGCACGCGCGAGTCTCCGGACTATAAAGAAGACGTAGCGTCGAAGTCCGCTTCCGCACGCACCAGTCCACGGACTTTAAATAAGACGTAGCGTCGAGGTCCGCCTCCGCACGCGCGAGTCTCCGGACTATAAAGAAAGGCGTAGCGTTGAGGTCTGCCCCCGCACGCGCGAGTCTCTGGATTATAAAGAAAGGCGAAGTGCCGAGGTCCGCCTCCACATACGCCTGTCTACGGACTCTAACAAGGCAAAGTGCGGAGGTCTGCCTCCGCACACGCCAGTCTACGGGCTGTCCGCTCTAAGGAACCCCGGCGCAGCTGCTTCGCCAACGGTGGCATCAACACACAGCGCATATCCTAAATGCCAGGAAGTCTGCATACCGGAAAAATCACAAGTACAAAGGTCCGGCAACACCCCTGCCGCTCTAAGACGCTATCCCGCGGGTTTATCCTTAACACGCGCTAAAGCCGGGGCTTCGCTCGAAGACGGCCGGCTCGCCCAAAAGTCCAGCGACTCTTCGGCCCTTCGCAGCATCGAAGGCGTCGTCGGGTCGAAAGGTCGGCTGCAAGAAGCCGGCCCCCGCGAGGAAGCTGCCCGGGATATAGGCGAAAGTCAGAATGCAGGCAGCAAGGGCGTACTTTATTCGCAAAGATAAGGAACAGTACAACGCACGCCTACACCCAGGCACCACGGCGTCAGACCTGCGGGTTCCCGGCGCCTGCGGAGGGCCCAGCGCCGCCATCGTCGCGTCGAGGGGCCCCGTCCAGAAGTTGGCCGAGGCTCCCCGTCCCGAAGAGCGTCTTCTGGAGCTCGATCCGTGCAGCATCCGGCCCGACGTGACCCCAGATCCGGTCGAAGAAGGGCCCAAGGGCAAGGCGAGCGGAGCGGATAGCGCCGGACGTTACTCCGGCCCCGCCAGGCATCTCCAGCTGGGGATCATCCAGCGCGGCGACGTGCGTACAACCGCGGTGCTGCAGGAGCGCGCACACCAAGCATGCCGACGTATACGCGTAGTGGGTGCCGAAGGACGTCGCCGCGTCGCGCACGACGTTGGCAGCATCCCCGACCCAGCGGAGCGTCCGAGATAGCTCCTCCGGGCCGAAGGCGCGGCCCGGCACCTCAGCTAGCAGCCCTTGAAGATGGCTCTCCAGCGCTTGCATGGCGTCCCACGCAACCACCGAGGCGTCGCCCAGCGTCCGGTTGCGCTCCGCTAGAGTCAAGGCAAGCTCGCCCTTTTCCCTCTCTAGCGCGGCGACCTGCTCCAGGAGGCCGACTCCTGCGCCGATGCAGCCAGTCCCTCGGCGTGTGCCCTCGCTTCGGCACATTCCGCTTCCAGCTGCCGGATGCGGGCGTCCTGGGCAGAGCGGGCGCCAGAGGCTTCGCGCAGCTCCTCCTCGGCGGCCCGCAGCCTATCCTCGAGCGCCTTTTGGCTACGAGAATAGGCCATTTGCAGGGCCTACCCCAGCACAAGTGTCTGTAGAAGGGACAAGACTTAGCAAACTCAGCTAAGCTCAGGCATGGTCGTATGAGTACTTACCCTCACCCTAGACACCTCGAAAGCGTCCTCGAGGCGCCCCGCACTGTAGGCCTGCAGCACTTGCGGGTCGACGCTCGTGGCCGCGTCATTCACGATCCCGCGCCACGCCCTCAGCGTCTCCGGAGGCGGCACGAAGTCCGCAGGGCTCACGTGCTCGGAGGCCCCGTGTTCCGCCGAGTGCTCCCCCTCCGGAATGAGCAACGCTGTAAACAAGGATACGGGTGAGCACCCCAAAGCATAAAAGCATACGCCAGAGTAAGCTAAGCCACCCTACCTTCGGTAGCAGCAGGAATGGTCCCGCCGTGAGCCGAGGCCTCCGCGTTCGGGGAGGACGACGGCTGCCCCTGCGCGGCGGGCGGAGTGGCCAGAGGGGCAGAGGGCGCATAGGCCGCGGGGCCCCTGGTGCTTGCGCTGGAGTCCCACAAGCTTCTAATGCCCGTGGCCACGACGAATCCCCGCAGTGTCCGGTGGAGCTCCGGCCGCACACATGGCCGTTTGGCCGGGGCAGCCAGCAGCGCCACCGCCCCCGCAGCCGTGGTTGGGGAAGACCCCGCGGCTGCTGCGTCCGGGGGTGAAGGTTCCACGGTGGCAGTCGTCGAAGGGGGCACCTCGGTTCCCGCTGCTGTTGGTAAAGACAGCACGGCTACGTGCGCCCCCGCGGAGGGCGCCTCCAGCACCGCAGCGGCCGCGGTCGAGGGCTCCACCTCGGCATCGCCGGTCCGCACGGGGCCGCCTCGGCGACTTCGGCGGGCGGTGAGGCTTCCCCCCTCCGGCTGCCCGCGGCAAACCCGCCGTCCGGGACGCTTGCCGAAGACACCTCGCCTTCGGCGCCTGCGCCACCCAAGCCCGAGTCGGCGTACCTCGCCGAGTCTGACTCCGCGTCCGCCGCGCCCTCAGAAACACTAGCAGCAGGCGCGACAGGCGCCCCGCTGCGGCCCCTCTTCCGAGACGAGGCCTTCTTCTTCTTCGCTCCACCATCGTCTAGAGCGACACGGTCCGGCACGGCAAGGCCCGGGACCTCGCACACGCGGTTTATTCGCCCCAGCCCCACCTTGGCGATAGCAGACGCGCGCTGCTCGTGCTCCCTGGCGGTGTACGACCCCAGGAATACGCGCGCGGCTTGCTCTGCCTCCTCCAAGGAAATCCCTGAAGCAAAGGAGAATAGCATCAGCATACAACGCATTTCGCGTCAACAAAGGAGGGACGCAATCGAGGCTTACGAGGATCGGGCGGCGCCGGTAGCGAGCAAATCCATGGCGAAACATTGTCGTCTCGATGCCTCTCGGCGGCAAGACACCAGTCGTAGGCAAGCGGTGCCACACCGTACATCACGTACTCTTCGGCGAGGTCGCGCATGTTGAGGCGGGCGGCCACGCCTACGAGCCGCTTGACCCTCCGCTTGTCCTCATCATCGAGCGTTCGGCCGGGCGAGGGCTTGAACGCGATTGGTCGGCCTGTGCACTCAAGGCCGCTCCCGCTCTCCACACGGTGGTAGAACCACCGCTTCATCCAGTAAGACTCCCACTTCCCGCGAGTTGAGTTCGCAGGGAAGAGCTTCTTGCACGACGGGCGAAGAATAAAAGAGACGCTACCGAAGCTCGACAGCGTCCTGTCCTTTCAGCCCTTCGGCTGGCATCGTGCCTCGTGGAGATACGCGAACAGCGACGCGCTGGGCCAGCATGCCCCCGAGCGCAAGGCCCAGCTGTACACCACGAGCCGGGCCACGGCGTTTGGAGTCAGTTGCGCCAGCTCCAGCCCGAAGGTCCGCAGCACGTCGCCCACCACGGTCGCCGCTGGGATCCGGAGCCCCGCGTCGAAAAAGGCAACGAATACGACCGCCTCCGACCTCTCGGGATGCGGTTCCGTCTCGTCGCCGGCGGGCAATCGTACGTCCTGGCGCCCGGACAACTTCCCCGTGCGCAAGAGCCCTTGGATCGTCTTCTCGGTCACCAGCGAGGGGCCTAGCTCGCCGGAGAACGTGCCTTCCTCCTCCGCCACCAGCCGCTCCTGGTCAGCCGCCGCCGGGTCGCGCTCTTGGAGCGCGTATTTCACCTCCAACGGCGAGGATCGCCGGCGAATGGCAGGGCCACCAACCGCCTGGCCGCGCTTGCTACTGGAGGCCATCGCTTCCCACGACAAGACTGAAGTGGTGAAGATAGCGCGAGGGTGTGGAAGGCGGAGCAGACAGGAAAGAGGACGTAAAGGTGCGGGGACGCTGTTACGGGGGGCTATTTCAAGCCACCTCGCCCATACCGCCGCTACCGAAGCGTCGCAGCGATCCGCGTGCCGGATGCAACCGCGGCGGTGTAAAGGCCCGCCCCGCACGATTCCCCGTAATTGAAAGCGAAGGGTCGCGGAGATCCGTGTACGAGGCGCGACCGCAGTCGTACAAGCGCCCGTCCAGCGCAACGCCCCACCTAACGCTGGAAGGTCACGACCACAGGTGCCATTCACTGCCCGCCCCGTGTCCCCCTTGCCTAGGGAAGAGGCGAGCGGCTGCAAACACGCAACCGTCCACATCCCGCCGCCCACCAGTCATAGGCCGCCGCGTGCCCCGGGCACGTCGGGTCGCACGGTACGGGAACCTAACCCTGGCAGACCAGGGGCCGACGTGATTCCAGGAACCTGTACAGCGCAAGGCCGCATCAAAGACCCCAAATCACCGCCCACGCGGCGGTGTTCGCAGAGCGAAGGCGCTAGCTTCGCTGCCACCCGTTCGAAGGGTAGGGGACGGAGCGCGCGCGTCTACTTCGACTAGGCGCCAGCTTCGCTGCCACCCGTTCGATGGGTAGGGGACGGAGCGCGCGCGCCTACTTCGACTAGGCGCCAGCTTCGCTGCCACTCCTTCGAGGGGTAGGGGACGGAGCGCGCGCGTCTACTTCGACTTAGGCGCCAGCTTCGCTGCCACCCGTTCGAAGGGCAGGGGACGGAGCGTGCGTGTCTACTTCGACTTAGGCGCCAGCTTCGCTGCCACCCGTTCGATGGGTAGGGGACGGAGCGCGCGCGCCTACTTCGACTAGGCGCCAGCTTCGCTGCCACCCCTTCGAGGGGTAGGGGACGGAGCGCGCACGTCTACTTCGACTTAGGCGCCAGCTTCGCTGCCACCCGTTGGAAGGGCAGGGGACGGAGCGCGCGCGTCTACTTCGACTTAGGCGCCAGCTTCGCTGCCACCCGTTCGAAGGGTAGGCGACGGAGCGTGCGCGTCTACTTCGACTAGGCGCCAGCTTCGCTGCCACCCGTTCGAAGGGTAGGGGACAGAGCGCGCGCGTCTACTTCGACTAGGCGCCAGCTTCGCTGCCACCCGTTCGAAGGGTAGGGGACGGAGCGCGCGCGTCTACTTCGACTTAGGCGCCAGCTTCGGGGCCACCCGTTCGAAGGGTAGGGGACGGAGCGCGCGCGTCTACTTCGACTTAGGCGCCAGCTTCGCGGCCACCCGTTCGAAGGGTAGGGGACGGAGCGCGCGCGTCTACTTCGACTGAGGCGCCAGCTTGGCTGCCACCCGTTCGAAGGGCAGGGGACGGAGCGCGCGCGTCTACTTCGACTGAGGCGCCAGCTTCGCTGCCACCCGTTCGAAGGGCAGGGGACGGAGCGCGCGCGTCTACTTCGACTTAGGCGCCAGCTTCGCTGCCACCCGTTCGATGGGTAGGGGACGGAGCGCGCGCGCCTACTTCGACTAGGCGCCAGCTTCGCTGCCACCCCTTCGAGGGGTAGGGGACGGAGCGCGCGCGTCTACTTCGACTTAGGCGCCAGCTTCGCCGCCACCCGTTCGACGGGCAGGGGACGGAGCGCGCGCGTCTACTTCGACTTAGGCGCCAGCTTCGCTGCCACCCGTTCGAAGGGTAGGCGACGGAGCGCGCGCGTCTACTTCGACTAGGCGCCAGCTTCGCTGCCACCCGTTCGAAGGGTAGGAGACGGAGCGCGCGCGTCTACTTCGACTAGGCGCCAGCTTCGCTGCCACCCCTTCGAGGGGTAGGGGACGGAGCGCGCGCGTCTACTTCGACTGAGGCGCCAGCTTCGCTGCCACCCGTTCGAAGGGCAGGGGACGGAGCGCGCGCGTCTACTTCGATTTAGGCGCCAGCTTCGCTGCCACCCGTTCGATGGGTAGGGGACGGAGCGCGCGCGCCTACTTCGACTAGGCTGGCGCCAGCTTCGCTGCCACCCCTTCGTGGGGTAGGGGACGGAGCGCGCGCGTCTACTTCGACTCAGGCGCCAGCTTCGCCGCCACCCGTTCGAAGGGCAGGGGACGGAGCGCGCGCGTCTACTTCGACTTAGGCGCCAGCTTCGCTGCCACCCGTTCGAAGGGTAGGAGACGGAACGCGCGCGTCTACTTCGACTAGGCGCCAGCTTCGCTGCCACCCGTTCGAAGGGTAGGGGACGGAGCGCGCGCGTCTACTTCGACTTAGGCGCCAGCTTCGCGGCCACCCGTTCGAAGGGTAGGGGACGGAGCGCGCGTGTCTACTTCGACTTAGGCGCCAGCTTCGCGGCCACCCGTTCAAAGGGTAGGGGACGGAGCGCGCGCGTCTACTTCGACTGAGGCGCCAGCTTCGCTGCCACCCGTTCGAAGGGCAGGGGACGGAACGCGCGCGTCTACTTCGACTTAGGCGCCAGCTTCGCTGCCACCCGTTCGATGGGTAGGGGACGGAGCGCGCGCGCCTACTTCGACTAGGCGCCAGCTTCGCTGCCACCCCTTCGAGGGGTTGGGGACGGAGCGCGCGCGTCTACTTCGACTTAGGCGCCAGCTTCGCTGCCACCCGTTCGACGGGCAGGGGACGGAGCGCGCGCGTCTACTTCGACTTAGGCGCCAGCTTCGCCGCCACCCGTTCGAAGGGCAGGGGACGGAGCGCGCGCGTCTACTTCGACTTAGGCGCCAGCTTCGCTGCCACCCGTTCGATGGGTCGGGGACGGAGCGCGCGCGCCTACTTTGACTTAGGCGCCAGCTTCACTGCCACCCGTTCGAAGGGTAGGAGACGTCTACTTCGACTAGGCGCCAGCTTGGCTGCCACCCGTTCGAAGGGTAGGGGACGGAGCGCGCACG
Source organism: Dendrocalamus latiflorus (assembly GCA_017311315.1). Taxonomy (NCBI): domain Eukaryota; kingdom Viridiplantae; phylum Streptophyta; class Magnoliopsida; order Poales; family Poaceae; genus Dendrocalamus; species Dendrocalamus latiflorus. Next base: position 9,730,315 of record CM029677.1, read on the forward strand.
TCTACTTCGACTTAGGCGCTAGCTTCGCGGCCACCCGTTCGAAGGGTAGGGGACGGAGCGCGCGCATCTACTTCGACTGAGGCGCAAGCTTCGCTGCCACCCGTTCGAAGGGCAGGGGACGAAGCGCGCGCGTCTACTTCGACTTAGGCGCCAGCTTCGCTGCCACCCGTTCGATGGGTAGGGGACGGAGCGCGCGCGCCTACTTCGACTAGGCGCCAGCTTCGCTGCCACCCGTTCGAAGGGTAGGGGACGGAGCGCGCGCGTCTACTTCGGCTAGGCGCGGGCCTCGCTGCCACCCGTTCGAAGGGTGGGGGACAGAGCGCGCGAGTCCACTTCGGCGGGGCGCAGCAAAGACGGGGGTCTTGTCCTGTGAAATCTACCTCGTTTTCCTTAACAGGGCACCTACAGTGCATCAACATACAAGGTAATGCCGGCGGGCTCCCTCAGGAACACCGACTGTAGGTAGGCCTGTTAAGAAAAACAGGGCAGACCTCGCTGTCGCCTACAGAAGCGCGGTGCAGGGTCAGGAAGCGCGGCTGGCTGTCGATAACCGGCGCTGATCAAGCTCCCAGGAAAAATAGAGCTCCTTCTGTGCATCAACATTCCCCAAGCCGCTCAGCGTCACCCAGGAATGTTGATGCACGGCAGGGGCCCATTTTAGGGGAACAGCTTCTATCACAATATACGCAGGAGCAACGCCTCACCAGCGCCATATATATACCCCAATCAGCAGGGGAACCAACCGGCGGAAGGCCAATCGGCAGAAGTCCAACCGCCGGAGGTCCGCCGCCATATTAATGATCACGACGCCTCAACGCCCGCACCACGCCAAGCACGCTGCACCACGTGGACGCCCGGAAGTCCGAGCGTCACAGCAGCGCGCACGTCTGCTTCGGTTACAGCACAGCTCCGGAAGTTTGGAAAAGGTCACAGGCCGCGGGGACGGAGGGGGCCAAAGGACTCGGCAACATGGCTTCGGCCTTGTGAAGCCCTTTACCATGAGAGGCTCCTGTCGTAGGGATGGCCCCCACCTAAACCCAGCAGGCCTGGTAGAAGATTATAAGGCCCAGAATAGGCCATGTGTAATGACATAACTGCCCCTAGAGGGGATAACCAGATGTAAGGGTATAACTGTAAAAGCACTCCTCATGTGTATGTATATATACGAGTAAGCCATGGGGAGGACCCAGGCCATTACATTCATCTTCATCACTCTCCACTACCATCTCTCTCTCTGTTTGGTCTGTAGCCACAACAGTACTATATCTAGTTAAGTTCCCATGTCCGCCCTTGACCGTGGGCACGGCTATTCGAATAGTTTTGACTCTGCAGAGTTTGTACACTTTCACCACAAGAGACAATCCGCTCGTTGCCCCACATGATTCCTTAGCCACGTGGCTGAGTAGATCATCACAGTGACTTTTCAAAGTATCTAGCCCTTTTGTCATCTCACCTTATGGGCTACTCCCACTTGCGGTAGGTCCCATCTATGAACGGGATGTAACCACGTCTACTAGCACAGCCGGGCTCCACTCCCCGCAACGCTAGTACGGCTAGTTACTTCACCCTCCACTCGGTGTCCCTTTAGGCCTCCCCTTGCCCTTGCGTATCCACTTCCTTCCAATACCAGTGAGATGAGTCCAGGAGTTTCGATAAATTTACTTAGCCAAGTTGCACTTTGCAGACTTGTGGTTGTACTGTTTTACACAGGAGGTCATGACAAGATTCAGTCCTTAGCGGTATCTGGGCAGTCTACTACTACCCACTTTGTGCTTCCATTGCACCACACTCACACCCTCGAACCATCCGCCCAGATATTTAAGCAAGTTGAGGTTTCTGAGAACATAAAATAAGCATACCAACATATACCAGTCATTACCACCATGACTTCCCAAACCAGTTTCTCATGATTAAAAATGATAATGATACTTGGGGCATTTCAGCGCCCCCGAGTATCTAAACAGTACTAAGCATGGCGTATAATTAGGGACTTATTTTCGAAAGGTTACTATTATAATTTTGCTAGGGCGACAAGGTTCACACATTCAAATATTCCAAAGGGGATGTAATATTAATCAAGTTAAATAATGGGCATATAACTAGAATCTTGAATTAATCATGTATTTGCATATAAAATAACAGCATGCAATTTGATAATTTAAACAAAAGTAATTTGCAGTAAATGTAGGATCAACATGATCAAAGTATTGACTCGCCTTGCGCGGTTTACCGCGGTCTTGAGTTCACACAATGCTTTCTCTTGAGCTTCTATTCTTTATCTTCACTTTGCTCTAACCACCTTGATCTGTGGAATCTTCAGGACTCCCGCTTCTAATTACGCGACAACGACTGAATCCAAGTAAAAGCAAATAACTCAAAAGATCCAAATAAATCCGTATAAACTCAATTTAGTTTTATTTTGAGTTAGTGGGTGATTCGAGTGATTCGAGGCAAGGTCTGCGGTAGGGTACGATGACTTGATCTTTTTATTAACAATTTCTTTTATCATTTTTGTATTTATAAAGCAAGTTCCATGAGTTAGATTAGACCTATGAATCAGTGTACGAGGCTAGTTGGGTATCATTTTGTTGAGCGTTAATATTCTGGGCATATGCGATATATAAGCGATGTATACAATGTTTAGTCTACCGAGTTAGTCTTATTGTCTGGGTATATAGCATTTTGTGGTATGACATTTTATGTACCTTCAGTTATTGCCAGGCTAAGTTTAATTTGAATTAGGGTCTATTTATATGGGTCCCAGCTTGCTATATATACAATTATGCTCAATATTATTATGTACTAAAGCTAGTGTTAAGATTTAATTAATGGCACTATTATTATCTTGCTTATACTTTAGCCACTATTAGGCTTAGCTTTAATTAAAATTTATTTATCTAGCAAGGCTTGTTTTATAAGGTTATATTTCAATATTTGCTAGTTAGCAAAATCTACCATAGGATTTATTTAACGACAGCACTTTAAAATATTGGGCATAAATCTTAATTTTAATTAACGGCAATCTTTATTTGGTCATTTACCCTAAGTTGTTTTTCTTTATCAAAGTCTTTAATTAGTATTTAGTCTTTTAGTTAATTATTCAAATAATATAAATTATTCAAACATAATAACTAATCCACATTTAAATATTAATCAATCTGGTTTTATCACCTAATTAAATTTATTAGCTTTTCTAAATTATCCCTAAATTTATCTTGATTTTATTAATTAAAAAGAGCTACAAAAAGTAGAACAAAAACATGGGGGAAAAAGGTGCTGCTGGTCGGATTTGAACTTAGGACCTTAGGGGAAAGCTGATAGTTGAGCTCGCTCGGATAGCCAAAGGGGCGAAGTGCCTGGGCTGACTGAGGGGAGTCTCACAGCCTTCTTATGCTGGGTAGCAGGGGGGCAGAACAGAGGAAGGTGGCGCCGGCGCAAGGCTGCCTTGCCGGTGGTGAGCGGCGTCCAGAGGTGTGGGGGTGATGACCAAAATGGGTCGTGGGGAAGTTACTCTAGGCATGGGAGGCGGCGCACTAGTTGGAGCGGCGGCGAGGTAGGCGGGCGGCGGTGCAATGCGGCCGACGGCGAGGTGCACACGGGGCGACGGCGCCGGAGGGAAAGGAGAAGGGGAATCGGGTGGGTGTGAGCTGGAGGGGGTACGAGGAACTCACCGGAAGCAGTGGCGGTGCCGGAGAGGGATCGAGGTGGGCCAGCGGCGTGAGGCGGCGACGGCTCGGGGTGGAGTCCGGTACCGGCGAGTTGGGGGAAGAGGGGATTGCCGGCAACTGTCGGAGGGGGTTCGTGGCGGCGGGGAGATGCTCCTGGAGCGCGGAATCGGAAAGTGGTCACCGGTGGTGGAGTTGGTGGCGGAAATTGCGGAGATGGCTTGCTCACGGCGGAGGAGGAAAAGGAGGTGGGGGAAGTAGAGGAGATGGCACGGGGGAATTGCAGTGCTGGGGTCTCGGGTAGTGTTTTAAAGGCGACGGAGAGCGGGGTGTTGCTAGCGGAGGACCGGACGGCGGGGGTGGAGAACCACCGGTCTTTGCCCGGCTCGGGGCTCGGCGCGCGGGGACGCAGAGCTAGGTGACGCGACTGGACACTGGGCGATGGCGACGGGTCGGCGCGGCGCATAGGGTGGAGGCGAGCGGCGTTGCGCATAGGGCAAAGGAGGGCAGCGAGAGAGAGTGTGAAAGGACAGCACGGGCAGAGAGCTGCAGGCACGCACGGAGAAAAGAAAAGAAGGGAAGAAGACGCAGGCACGGGCAGAGAGAAGAAAGAATGCGGGTGGGGACATGGGCCCGCGTGGCCAGAGAGAGGAGGCGGGAGTGGGAGCGGGGCCCGCGTGGCAGAGAGTCGGGGGCGGAGGAATGGGCTGTTGTGAACGTGCGGGGAAAGAAGCGGGGAGAAAGGGTTCGGCCGGGCCGTTTCGGCCGACCTGACCTCCTTTTCTCTCTTTTTATTTATTCATTTATGTATTAGGTATTTTTGTGTATACATTTCCCATGCTTGCTCACTAAATGTTTATATTTTTATTCCCTTTATTGCTAGTCCCTTCTTCCTGCATATGCACATTTTGCACACTTATATATATATATATATATATATATATATATATATATATATATATATATATATATATATATATATATATATATATATATATATATATATATATATAGGTTTATGTTGGGTTTTTATTTGTTTTTATTGCCCTTTATTCTATTATTTTCAAAATGAAATTTTGTATTTTATTTTGAGTCTCTCTCTCTTTTTATGATAAGTTACCTTTTTAGCTTTGAGTTCAAAATCATAAATTCTTTTCACCCCCATATTTCTTTATGGCTTATTCATGTTATTTTTATTTTCCATGAATTTATTTAATGTTTTGGAACCTTCACAAAAAATTTAGAGAACACCAAAGAAAATTCAAATTCTCCTGAAAATATATTGCAAAATAATTCAAAAGCTTCACATTTTCAAAATTTTAAATTTTGGGATGTTACACCAGCTGTGCCAAGTCTGTGAGGGTGTGTGTTTTTTACTTGGAGGGCCTTGTGCGCCGTACTTGCACTTCTAAAATCTTCAGCCGTCTTCATCGCCTTAAACTCTTCCCATTGTGGTTCCAGGAATGGGTACTTATGAAAGGGCGTTAGATCCTTCTCCACGCACTGCTTGGCAAGCACGCTCTTAAAGTTCTTCCATGCTTTGCACGCCGCTAGCAAGGCATGTCGTTGCACGGAGTACATATATTCATAAGTATATGTATTCATATTGATATATATATATATATATATATATTATCTACTGTTAATGGGCAATTCGGTGCTAACATGCTAATAACAATCTTGGCCATCACATCCGGATCGGATGTCCTAGATCGAGGCGGGCGGGCCACCCCTCCCCACTTACGCCGTTTTGCAGAACCCCCCTACACGATGATATTTTATCGTGAAAATATACCTATCACTACCCCTTATATATATATAGAGAGAGAGAGTATAAATAACAGGGGCACCATGGTGCCCAAGCTCTACGATTGAGACTTTTCATCTATGATTAAGACATTCCATCCATGATTGATTCAGCATGCTAAACCAATGACTTCCTTTCCAAATTGACACCTTTTTGAATTAATGAATGTTAACAGGTTTGCTTAATATATTACACTTGCATGCATCTAAGAGCAATCAAAGGCAGAAAGGTTTGGTACCCAAACACCTAGGCACCAACATCAAGAACCGTCCGATACACGTGTATGATTGATAATTTTTTTGAGTTTGGGTATGGAAATGTTTTATACCCTTGATATATTTATGGTAAGTAAGTTTTGAACTCAGTTCAAACTAGTTTGAACTACTTTTGAGTTCAATGCGACTACAGTGAGTATATACCATAAAAATAGTTCAAACTAATTAAACTGAAGTTGAATTTAATTTTTTTCGGAGTTTGACATCTCAAATATACTTTTTTATGGGTATATGAAGATACCCACATCAAACGTTACAAATCTCAAAGCAAATCAACGGGTATTGATATGGGTGCCTAGGCTCCAAGGTGCATGAAACACTCTGAGTCCAAAAACTCAACAAGTACATAATAAAATAGTAAACATTAATATATATGTATCACCGTCTTAATTCATAATTTATCAACTCATTCTTAACATTGAAACAATGTAGATGATCATAAGCATGTAAAACACATATCCTCCTATGTCATTCACATTAACCATGTAATGATAACCTTAAGCATTTCTGAACATCTCTTTACTTCCATTGATGCAATGCAACACAATGCGCAGCATATGTCTCAACTTCTCTATAGCATATACTGGTATAGTGGAATGTTACACTCATCGGTATTTAGTCAAATCTGTCCTCATTCATGCGGGGACCTCAAACTCATCCTTTTTCATACGAGGACCTTATCTCCATTACTGTGGAGTGCCTACTAAAGTAGGTCTTACTCTACCCACTCCCCACACAAAGTAGGTTTTAGAGGGTCATACAGGCCACCTCTTTCTATCATGAATGCTCATTATGCAAATATAAGGATTCTTTCTATCATAATCATTTATCAATATTAATCATTTATCATCATCACCATTTAATCCATCATCATATGAGCATTATAGAAAGCAAGTGTAAACATGTAAACCAGCATGTTAAGTACTTTATTAATATAAAATAGCAAGAGCAAACAACTCGTGTTACCATTACACAATGCACTCACCTTAACCATGAAGAAAGACGTGACGATCAACTATCAACCGCCGAAACCAAGTATTAGAACCTGATAATGATCATGGTATAGCACCTCAATACACATCCATAACATGCAAATAAGATCACGTGCTTCTACGCTTAAACGCACCTATCTCCCTTCTCCCCGATTTACCGATATTGCTGTCCTAGCATTCAAATAAGCATAACTCGCAACCTAAAAACCTAAACATATTAGAAAATAAATTTTATATAAACTAGATGAAATTTTCAACTTTTCTCTAGCTATTACAACTTCATGATCAGGCCATCTAGACCCTCGTTTTCAGCCCTAAAGACTGCTCAGATGTAAATCAGTACATACAACTTCACTTTCTCTTAACTATTTTTCTACAATAAAAAAAGTGGCAAACCATACCACTTTTCAAAATTACAGAAAATTGTATATTTTTTCTAGCTATGACTTCAATTTAATTCGACCATCTGCTATGTTTAATATGCCAAACAACACAACTGTTACCATCAATGACAAAATACTAGGCATCAGCCTTCCCAGTTGCATATCTTTCAAACTACTCATCTGAATTTAATATTATAGATATATATGGAAATCTCAAGAAATTATCTACAACTTTCACGTAGAGAAAAACCCTAGTTCTGTCAGCTACTATTTTTTAATCAGGGTTTTTTTCTATAACATCATTAATTGACGATGACTCGTCAGACAACATGCTTACAAAATTCGTATCTTCCAATATATCCAACCAAATTACGTGACAAACTACTCTATAGAAAGATAATAAGATTATCTATAATTTTTTAGTTGACCCTATAATTTAATTCTATCATCTACTAAATGTAATTAGCCAATTTCATCAACTACATCAAATGAAAACTAATTTCAGAATAGGCACATTCCTAGAACCATAACATCCAATATATCCATCCAAATTTAACAATCTCAGACTCTATAGAAATATTAAATAATTATATACAACTCTCTAGTTATTTACCATACCTAATTCAATCGTATTCAAGTCTTAAACCATCAAAAGCCACGACATCACTCGATTGTAATGATCTGCAGGACAGCAAACTTCTAAAGACTATATCTTACAATCTACCCAATAAAATTTAATGATCTTGAGCTTATTAGAAATATTAAAAAGTTATATAAAACTCTTATGTACATCACCGTTCCAGATTCTTCTTCCAATTCCCTAGAAAATTATTTAGATCTTAACAACACAAAAAAACACTAGAATCCTAAACAAAAATTGGTATGATCCACATGGCTAAGCACACCCTAATGAGCAAATTAATCTACACAAAGGTTATAGGGCATGGTGAAATTATTAGAGGGTTACCCACACATCAAAGAAGATCTAATGAAGAAAACACACGAACTCTTCTCCTCTTTCTCGATCTCTTTCTTGCCTCCCTGTCTATCTCTTAGAGCAGCTATGGCAAAGCCCTAGGGAAAAGAAGATGAAGCCCCGTCGATCTCTTTCTTTTCTTATTGACTGAGTAATGGTAATTAAGCAAGAGTGAGTACGACAGTACTTAGCAATCCACTACACAGGATGCAATAATAATATATGCAAAGCTATCAAGGGAGGCTTGAGGTTCTTTTAGTAGCTAAAAGCATTGGTTGCAAATATTATAAGTATAAATCCTATGACCTGGCATTTTAACAAAACATGCTTTAAAGAGTTTAAATTGTGCAATATATATATATAGTGCTGGTTCCATCCACCGATGCTAGATTTTCTGATACCCATAATAACGCTGGAGTACTTCCCTCTAGGAAAAGTCAAAGTCAGAGTAGTTCCCTCTGATAGGTGTTTATCCCACCCACAAATGTTTTGAAATAGAACTAACTTGAGGAAGTTTTATACTCTACAGAGTTTGTATATCTTTACCCACAAGAGACAATCAACCCAACGGGCCCGTGTGATTCCTTAGTCATGCAGATCGGGAGATCGTCACTAGGCCTTTACAATACCTCACCCTTTAGTACCTCACCCATATGGGGTTGCCCCCACACACATTGAGCCCATACATTGTGCGGGATATCCACCATAGAGTAGCGTAGTCGGACTCCACTTTCCATGAACGCTAGTCTTGGCAACGCCATCTTTATTCGGTGTCCCATTCCAATCATATTTTTATTATCCGCCGGCACCAGTCTTCCATGAGATGACTAGAGGGTCTAGTAAATTACTCAACCCAGCCTACACTTTGCCAGCTTGTGGTAGTACTGTTTTACACGGAGAGTTCATCATAGGATTAAGTCCTTAATGTGTCCGGGTGGTTCATTCCACAAACCACATATTCTCATGTTACATCCACACCCACCACTCTTACCACCCGCCCGGACAGGTATAGCAATTTTTAGGGTTTTGTGAAGCATAAATTAAATTGTCACAATATTCAGCCACTTACATCCCGTGATTGTCCCAAAGCAAGTTTTCATATTTAAAGTTTGATGATAAGGGCAACTAGTGCCTTGGACTTGACAAGACTAGCATGGCATTTTAATATGACCTATATCTAATAAAGTTAACATTAACATCTAGGGTGACAATGGTTAGGTGATTCAAGTGTCAAGGAATGGCATATTAAAGTTAATACAATATCAAGTGGGCATATAACTACCTTAAGTTTGGACATACATTTGCATAATAAATTAAGCATGCAAATTGATAAATTAAAAGGACATAATCTTTGCATAAAGTGTAGAATCAATATGATCAAAGTGATGACTTGCCTTGCTTGGTTTACCTCAGCCTTGATCTAGTTCAAAGCCTGCTCAGTCAGTGATCTTAAATTCTTGATCTTCGCTTTTACCCAAGTCTTGATCCTATTTGAATCTGTCGCTTTTTCGAGTCTTCAAATTCTAATATGCGGCAAATGAATGAAAGAAACCAAATAAATCCAAACACTTTAAATGCCCAATTAAATTTAAATTATAAATTTACTACGATTTGAGAATAGAAAGATGATTCGGGTTAGTGTGCAGTAAACACAGCAGTAGATGAATTGAGCAAAAGAAGGAGGTGACTGAGTAGCTTTACCGTGAGGGAAAGTTAGGATAAGAAGGGATCAAAGGTGAAGAAATATCTACAGGAATCATCCACTTTGGAAACAAAAGGTGGCCATACATGGCTGATTGGGAAAGGCAAGGCTCGATCTTTTATTTGATGATTTTTTATTGATTTATATTTATCAAGGAAATTCCATAAGTCACAGAAGGCATATAGATGGATAGGAGAGATTATCAGAGATATTGGGTATTATTGCTGAGGGGTAGAACTTAGTGATTTTTAGGATGCAGATTTTCACACAAGACGAGGATAATTTTATTTGGTCGAATTAGCTTGTCATTTTGAGGTAAGATATTATTTGAAATTGCAATCGTCATGTTGAGTGTACCCTTCACTTAAGATATTATTTTAAGATATGGGCTTGGTTATATCACCCAATTATTGTTACGAATAAAATTGGTTGTTTTGCTGATTAAGTTCATTAGTAAGGATCGATGATCCTTGTTTTAATAGACATGAAGTTAATATATTAATTAGGTCCTCTTTTAAGATTTGAACTGAATTATGGGTAAATTAGATATTCCTAGGTATATCAGTAAATTTTAAATCCTGTGATAATGATGGATGATTTGGATATGAGATAAAGATTAAGGGTTCCTTATTCATGTTTAAGAATTCTCAACCATAAACAAAGAAACCATTAATTTAAATCTCAGCACTTACAGGTAAATATTGGGGACTTTACCAATAATTATTTTAAGCACTACTTAAAGAAAGGTGTCATGGTTTTAGAGATGAGCAATTTATGGTTAATATTTTATGTGGCAAAATCTTGCTATACCAATTATCTTTAATCTCCTTAATAGATTTAGATCTCGAGATAAAGACATGGCGTATTATTTAGACTACTTGAGCTTTCGATATGATGTGATATTAGTATTTGATTTGTTTGAAAGTAGAATTTGAGAGTATTGAAATTATCTTTATAAAGATTCGAGTCCCAACTTATGATGACATGCATTTTTAACTTCTTACATTAATTAATTCTAGAGTAATTATCTTGCTAATTCTTAGTTGGTAATTAATTAGGGTTAGATTTCTAGCATTATTAATTTATAAACCCCCTTTAATTAGTTTCACATATTAAACTTTAATATTAATATTTATTGAGTTCAAGATAATTACTTGTCATTTGGAAGAATAGCTCATGCAATAATCTTGCTTTAGTTAACCTTTACATGAGGTTCAATTATTAATTTTGATTGGCACATGACTAACCAAAGTTTAGCTTTTACATTGCATGCACCTTGGTTAAAGTTTTACAGTTAAATTCTTATTCCCATTATTATTTGCAAATTACACTTTACTACATTGCTCCTTTGAAGAAAACGGAAATGAATTGAAAGGATGCAAGTGATACACATTAGCTAGATGCTATATTTTAGTGGGGCCCACACATCCAAGGAAGAGAGACAGAGAGCTACTCAACAAAGAGGAGGTGTTCGGCTGACAGCGAACAAAGCAGGGGGAGGAAACGGTGAAAACAGGGGAGGCGCAGGGCTAGAAGGCGGTGGCGGCAGCGCCAGCGGGGATCGGCCAGGGAGGTGCCAACAGTTCTAAAAATGGAAACCCGAGACTCGATGGTAGCCGAGGGAGGTGATGAGCACGGCTGGGAGGCACCATGGCAAGCCAACGCCAGTGGGGAGTAGCCAGGTGTGGGAGGCCGTCAACGGCGGCGATGGCCGGAGGGAGAGAGATAGGGGAAGCATGAGCAAGAGGAAGCCACGGGGAGCTTACCCAAGGGGTTGGTGGAGCCGAAGGGAGGCAGCGGTGGGTGGCTCACGCAGAGGTGTCACACCGGCGGGGGAGAACATCGGCTGGCCGTTGGGGAAGCTTTGGGGTGACGACGTGCTGCTTTCACCGCGACAAATTGGAGGGAGAAGTTCTGGAGGGTGGACGGCAATGGTGGAGACGGTGTCGGCCAGTGATGGAGAAGAACGGCTGCAGCGGCGAATTCCAGCGGTGGAACTCCAATTCCAGTGATGTAGGAGGAGGTAGAAGATATCTGGGGACACACCATGACGCGGTCAGATTGCCACAGGATTCGCTGGAGTGGTCGGGGCGGTGTGAGGCGACGACGGCCGTTGCGGACACAGAGGCGGCTCGGCCACGCTCGACTTAGGGGGAAAGGGGAGGCGGTGGGAGTAAGAAGAGGTGGCACCAGGGCGTCTTATAGGTGAGGAAGGGGAAGGTCGTTGAGCTGCATTGAAGAGCAGAGTAATGTGGGGGCAGCGGTGCCACTGAGGAATAAACCGAGCGGCAGGTGTCGCTGAGGAGTAAACTGAGCGATAGCAGGGCTAGCAGAGGAGCGCAGGCGAGGCCAATGGTAGGGGGCGGCAGCTAGGCATACGGAGGCCGAGGCGAAACCGAGGCGGCTGTAGCTGGTGGGCACGGTCGACTCACGGGGCTGGGCCAGTGAGACATGATGCTAGGAGCAGAGGAAGAGGAAGGAAGAGAAAAGAGAGGCGCCGAGTGGCCCAAAGCTAGGAGGAAAAGAAAACAAACCAGGAGGAGAAATGGGCTAAGGGCCCAAGAATATTTTTGAAGATTTTCTAACTTTGAATTCATGTCTTAAATTTTGTAATGGGTTTGAATTTGGAACCTTGGTTCAACTTTAGATTCTAATATTTGAATTTCAGAATTGTCGAGTTTTGAGAGATAATTTTTAAATTTAGAATTTGAATTTATGGATATGAAAATTGGATGGGAGAGATTTTATATTGGTTTCAATTTCTATTCTTGGTTTTGAATATCAGGATTCCAATTAAAATCCAAATCTTTGAAATAATTAAATTCCAAGATAAATTTTAAAGAAGGCAAAAATTGGGATGTTACAATGTTCATGAATACTTACTGAGATCACTTAACAGGTAACTTGCTCGTATAGGTGATCGGGTTTACTCCATTTCAGGAGATATGTAATCTTGCCCCACCAAAGATCCATGAATCATTCATCATAAAAAAATGTGGGCTCAACCAAGAATGTCCTTTGGGTGCATGGTTTGATCATGGCTCCTCCATGAGGAGGCCCTGATCTTCGGAAGTCAAAAAATTTATGAGAAAAAAGCCCATGTTCTTCTTCTCCCTCTGCAATGTTGGAAGAGGGAGGTAAGATCTTTGCTTCCTCGAGAGGTTAGAGAGCTTGACTAGACCTCTCCCTAACTATAGTGACAACCAACTCAAGTGATTGTTCAATCGCTAGAGTGGTGATGTCTTTTGCTTCTTTCACCACCTCTGTGCTTGAGTTCTCGGGGGTTGGAGTCTTGCCGGAGAAAGTTTTCTTCTCTCCTAGAACCACCTTAAGCACTACAACAAAACCACTCAAAAATATCGCAAACTGAGTGAGTGGCCTATGAGGTCTCCTTCCAAGAACATGGCAGAGCTTCAACACATAAGGAAAGGATTAGAGTTGAGAGCACATGATTGGAAAGAAAGTAAAAGAAAGCCCCTTGTGGTTTATACATAGCTTGTCTTTCGTACTTTTAATTTGAACTTGCTAGGGACAAACTCCAAAGGACTCAAAGTGCTCCTCCTCTACTTCTTCCCAACTGATTTCACCAGTTTAGTGCTAGTAGGGCTAGCCATACCATGTTAAACCCCTATTGGTTGAACACTTTGGACCGGCAGAATGCCTTCCTCTATTGGCCTTTTTTTAGCCTATTCAAGGATTGCCTCTGTGACAATCTAAACATCTCGACTACCAGCTTCATTAGCTTCAATTGTTGCCGTAGTAGCCTTCAACCGAGAAATAAGTTCTTTGCAGTTCTCTTTCTCTAGTTGTTTTATAAAAGTAGGAGCAGAAAATGCAAAAGTTGAAGTACCATAGTAGAACTGTACCTTGTCATGTACATTTCTCTTTTTGGTCTTCACCATCATCTTCTTCTTCTCGGTCTCCCATGCGATTGTAGCACGGATATGACTGAACGAAGAAGCTAGTGGTGAGGGGGTGGTTGACGCTCTGACCACCTCCTGGTTAGCTACCTTGGTCAAATGGCGCCTCTTAATTAGAGGGAATCATCCTATGATTCCTCCTCCATAGGACCTTGGTTGACACTTTTGTCTCCTTAGGTCTCCTCCACATCGACTATCTGCAATAGAAAATAATTTTAATAATCAATCAACTACTAAAATTGGATCGACTTAAGAGATTTATCTTCAGTCAGGTTGTCATCTCCGCATTGGAGAGCATGACCAAGATCTAAGGGCCTCCTTTCTTGCTAGTCAGCTCCTTCTCACAAAATTTTTGACCCTACTCAAAACTTCCGACAAGGGCAAATCTATATAGAGGAACAAGAAGTCAAAATCTACGAAAAAATCACAAAATTCAAAAGATTAATCTTGGCAGTCCCTAGTTGAGTCATCAACCCTTGAGTACATCCATATTGGATGAGCTGAGCCTCCAGGGGAATAAAGCGGTATGTGATGAAATCCTTCACCATGTGCCAGCAGGTCAGCCCCTCATTCTTTATGAGGGTAATCCCCTTGATGAAGGGGTAGATCTGACCACGTTTCTTGGAGGCTAACTCCCATGACTTGGCCTTCAACGCCAGATTTCCCTCAAAGGTTAGCCGGTCATCAGAGGTCAAGGTCATATAGAACCACCTCTTCTTCCATGCAGAACAAAACGACTTGGTATACATGGGGATGTACTCCTTCATCTTCCCAACATGAAGGCACAGGGAGCAACTTCCTACTACTGTTCTGACCTTGCCAGACATACCGTAGTAGTACTTGAAGAGTTTCAAATTGGTTGGAAACCCCAAGTACGTCTTGCAGAGGTAGACAAAGATGCTCAACATCATAATTGAGTTGGGGACCAAATTCACCAACTCAATTTCAAAGTGCTCGAGCACGTCCACCAGAAACTGGTGGGAAGGCAGCCTGAAGCCACAGTCTACATAGGCTTGGAAGATGGCGATTTTCCCTTCCTCTTATAATGGTTAGCGCTGATCCGCTGCCTCCTTCCACATGATTAGGCTCCAGTCTGGTACCAAGCCTTTGCTTACTAAGGCTACGATCTTCTTCTCGGCCATCTCTGATTTCTCCCAATCAGAGTTTCTACTAGTCATGGATCTAGATCTAAGATGGAAATCTGGCTTTTTGGATGGAAGATTTGGGATTTCTGGAGGCAATAAGCATGAGGGGGGAAAAGCAAGTTTGGGAGGAGACGAAAGGGCTTAAAGCTGCAATGGTCAATACTAAGTCCCCACATTCAACTTATATAATCATCTACTCGGTAGAGGAAATGAGGGTAAAGGTAACTGAAGAGGTTTCTTGGAGATCGTATCCAATGGCTTGATTCCTTATGACTCTTTCTCTTTCTTTCCTTTATTTTCTTTAGTTGGATTACTTTTTATAGATCCAACTAAAAAGACTTTCTTGACCATGTCTACTCAAGTCAAAAGATAGTTTGGTCGGAAAGAATTCCTCCAACCAGCATTTCCCATCCTTCTCAAGTATGTCACATTTCACTTGAAGTCAAGGGCTAGCTAACGAGGATTAAATAATTCATAATTGATACTTTATGATTAAATACAACTGTCATAATGACTCCAGCTATGACCCTCCAAGTGTACCCTTGGTTAGAGGGTAAGTGTATTCGATCAACTGCAAGTCCCGACGAAAATCACTTAGAAGCGCTACTAAACTGGAATGTTGGCTCATTCCCCGTGTGACAGTTGAGCCTTTATTGCCTTGCTCTGCATAGTTGGAGGGTAACAGCGTGTGCGGTTATGCCTCTACCATAACCCCATGTTTTCTCCCATGGTACTAACAAGAACTACACAGCAGTTCATACAGGAAGAATGTCTCTCTTACAACAACTGCTTGACAGTTCCTACATGGAGGATATCTCACTAACAATAACCGACAGCACATGCAGACTCCATGAATCAATTGAATGTCTCTCGACTAATTCTTGGAAGCGAGGAGATGTCTCTTGGTGAGCAGCAACTGCCACCCTTTATAAGCTATTTAAAGCTAGGCCAGAGGAGACAAACAAGAGGGACAACCTGAAGCAGAAACCGATATCATTCTCTGTGTAATCAAAGGTCCTTAAGCACCCTTGTAAACCCTTCTTTAGCAATAAAGAAGCCCTTGTCTCCTTCTGTTGTTTGTTGAGTGATCTTCTCTATCTTATACTCATAAGATCGACTTCCAAATCGTCGACACTAATGAAAACCAAATTAAACTACAACCCATACCATGTCGACAAAATGCTCTCTATTTCACCTACATCTCCTACAGCACAATTAGAAATGTTAAATTAAATTTTGAAATATAAATACAAGCAACCTAAATCCGGGATCCCTAACTCATGCAGATCTAAACCTAACCAACCTAAAGTCTTGGACTAGTCGATCTACAAATAGGGATAACCAACCATTTCTACACTAAAACAGACAAAATCCTAGATTCTAATTCTACCACTAAAATAAGGGGATCTACAGCTATCAACCCTAATTCTACCACTGATCTATGTTCATTATTGCTAACCTAGTATGTTTTCATTGAAATAACCTAGAGATTACACGAGCAACGAAAACTAACCTTAAAAAAAGTGAGTACGTGGACGGAGATGGGCGGAGTTCTCCTCCTCCTCCCCTCACCTCACCTCTCCTCTACTTTCTGCTCCTCCCCTTCCCCCTCTTCTCCTTTTCCCAATTAAAATGAGATTTCCTAGCTTGCGCTGTGGGTCAGCGATTGAGCCACATGTCAACATGCATCTATCAGTCACTCTCCTATACTGCAACTTGAGTGACCACGTCATCCAATCGCTCGACCACCGTGCGACTGGGCCCAATTGTGCAGTGGCTGAGCGATTATGGGTTATTTGTGTAAAAAAGAAAAGTGGTTTATTTGTGTGAAATGAGTAAAAAAATGGTTTATTTAAAAAAGTTCAATTTTTTTGGTAAGATAAAGACTTTGGAGGGGGCATATATAGAACTTTAGAGTAAGATGTATAAGATGTAGACTATTCTACGTGTTTCAAGTCAGATGATAGAGAACTTATATATGATGTGGCACTATCTTGAGGTTCCTTTTGTAGTCGTCTTTATATAAGTTATAGACTAGATAGATATATAACATTATACTCACTCCGCCCACAAATATAGATCGCCATGGGATTCGTACAACCAAACTTTTAAATTTTTGATATTAGCATATGTAAAAGTATGTAGAATGACTAAATGAGATTAGAGTTAATGGATTTATATTGCAAAATACTTTCATAATACATAATTTTTATTGCTTTTGCTACTATGTCTTGCATTGGAAATTGTAAAACCTAAAAATCAACTTATATTTATGGACGGAGGAAATAAAATCATGGCTTGAATAAGTTCCGGCCTTCCAGGCAGTGGAATGTAGGGTGGGTTTGTTTTGACTTTTAGCTGACTTTGGCTTGTATGGACTACAGTATCTAGCTTTTAAACGGTGCGCTTTTTTCAGGCGAGGTCAATAGGAAGATTGTAGTAAAAAGTGTATTGAGTTCAGCTGTACCGACCAAAATTGCATGCGACTATTTTTCTCTGTATACTGCCTCTCGTGAACAATCAGAATTAAAAAATTTAAGTCGTAAGGCACAGTCCAAAAGAACCCACCCGTAGTTCAGGAGTGAGGTCTTGGGTTCCATCAGCACTCACCAAGGGTGAAAACACCCTATTTAAAAGATTATAACAATATTGCATTATATGTGAGGATATAATGTTTATGTACTTTATAGATAAGTTGCGCAGATGTCCGAAAGTATTATTAAAAAACCATGACCGTCATACAACCAACCTTGTAGTCGATTTAGAGGAAACATTCAAATTTTTGTTGGAATCCATCTCGTAATATACACACGTGTTCTCAGCAATGTTTGGATCAAATTCCGTCATTCTAAAGGATTTCCCTTTGACAAATTAACGAGTTGTATA
Organism: Dendrocalamus latiflorus; assembly: GCA_017311315.1. Taxonomy (NCBI): domain Eukaryota; kingdom Viridiplantae; phylum Streptophyta; class Magnoliopsida; order Poales; family Poaceae; genus Dendrocalamus; species Dendrocalamus latiflorus. The sequence goes on from CM029677.1 coordinate 9,748,066, forward strand.
TCATTTGAATTTCCAGTTTCCACAGCACATGCCAGTTTAAAATTTTCTATTTTCTAACAAAGAAACACCCTCTCGGTCAAACGAGGATAGACAGCGCACACCTTTCTCGTAGAAGCATACAAACAGGGGCAAAAGGGGAAAGAAAAAAAATTCAGTGCTGCCGCTGCCTACAGCGTCATAACACCGGGACAGCCAGGCTGTTCCTCCCGTGTCGCCCAAACACCTCCAACCACCAGAGCCCGCCGCCAGCAATCTGCAGAAGATCCACCAAAGATTGAGGAGGAGGAGGAGGAGTGGGAGCCGGGGAGTTGGTTAAGATTCGCCATGGCGCGAGGCAAGAAGGATTCTCCGGCGGTAGGCGGCTGCGGCGATCCGGTCGGGGAAGGGATGGCGGCGGCGGCGGCGGTGCAGGAGGAGGAGGAGATGGAAGAGCAGGGCCAGGGGGGAGAGGAGGAGGAGGAGGAGGCGGAGGAGGACGAGGACGAGGACGAGGACGAGGAGGAATATGGGTACGAGGAGACTGAGGAGGCCGCGGCGGAGGAGCCGGCGCAGGTGGTGGTGACGGAGGAGGCGTTGCCGCCGAAGCTGGCGGAGGGGTTCTACGAGATCGAGGCCATCCGCCGCCGCCGCCTCCGCAAGGGCCAGCTACAGTACCTCGTCAAATGGTGATGGCAGTTCCTCCCTCCCAATCTCTTCCGTTTCTTGGAATTCCTGCAAGGTCGTAGCGCTGGTTGCTTCTGGATTCTTGGATCGCGTTTGTTGTGCACAGCATTGGTAGTTCAGGTTTTTGTGCTGTTCTTGGCCTTTTGGGTTGCATGTGAGGTGTGGTTTTGATGTGCATTAGTTGATTCTTGGATGGGGATGGGGATTTCAGAGAGGGTTGTGAATTGCTCTGGAATTTTTTTTGCTGTGACATTTTACTAGTTCATAGATTTCATTTTCTTGTTTCTTGTATGCTTTTGATTCTTCCGGTGGATTATTGGGGTGTAAATAAAATAGCACGCCTAGTGAGTAGCGACATTGATCTACCATGGTTGCAGTTTAGTTGCTTTTGGAATTCTCGATTTCGAATATCCTTGTATTTCTAGTATGGTTTTGGTGTTGAGTGATGAATTGAATTCCATACTCAAGAATAGTATTTGTACGGTCAGATTTTTATTCGTGTTTTGATTTTGGAACCAGTTATTGGATCAAACGCCGCTTATGTCGCCACATCTTGCGTTTCTAGGCCATTTTCGGTAGTGATTGAATCATGTCTAGCCCTAACTTCATTTCTGCTTCTTTCAATAGATGCACCATGTACTGCATGATTGCCCTCGAATCCCTCTTTCCTTAAAGCAGGGGATTTTGATTGTGGACACCGGATTTTGATCCTGCTTGGGTAAAGCAGGGGAGTCACCGAAGCTGCATGTCCTGTTTTATGCATTTTTAGTTCAATTCTACTGCTAATGTTAGTGCTGATGCTTGTGTTCCTGGAACTATGACTTGCAAGGCGTGGGTGGCCGGAGAGCGCTAACACATGGGAGCCCTTTGAAAACCTGAAGGCCTGCTCCGACATTGTTGATGCATTCGAGAAGCGGTATGCATCTAAACACTTTTCTATCCTGAGTTTGATTCGCATTTGCAGTAGATAACATTGTTTTTGTGCTGGTGGTTGTGTGCAATGCAGTGCACGGTCACCAAGGTCCTGTCGGAAGCGCAAGCGTAAGATCACAACTACTTCAGTGACAGGTCCTAACCCTTCTCATGGTAAAAGGGGCCGCCCACCTCGCTCGGATCCCCGATCTCTGTCCCGCCTTCCTGCCCCAGAACCCAAGAAATTGCCTTGTAGGACAAGTAGTAGGAGAACTAGTAATAATAGTAACAGGAACTCAGTTGGGGGGCTTGGAGCATCAGTAAATGTTGTTGGACAGCAAATGCTTGGGGAGAGAGTAACACAGGAGGGTAGTTGCAGTGTGCTTTCAGCTGGGTTTCCATGTCAAGAAGCACATATATCTGTTAGCCTGGCTGACCAACAAGATGAGCATCAGCTTGTGAATGGTTTATCAAAGGTGGATAATTTAGTGCAGGCACCCCCATCTCAGGGTGTCCAGGTGACTGGTGCCAAGAAGCGCAAGTCTGGATGTGTGAGGAGGTTCAAGCAGGATGAAGCAACACAAGAGCAAGGAGATCTTCATAATGGCAGATGTGATAAGTCAGCCAACGAGGATGTTGCTTCCACAGCAGGAGAAACCGGTGATAGGAACAAGGGGGATGACTGTGCTAACCGAATTCATATTACTAAGATCATCAAACCAGTGCGCTATTTCGCCACCATCAGCAATGATGTGCAGCAAGTTTCTATAACATTCAAAGCACTCAGGTAACGAATTTTGTAATTTCTGCTTTAGTCTGCTAGTCCTTTCTAACAAACTGATACTGCATGTTATTTTGGCATTGCTCCCTTTCTAACAATAGCTATATCACCTCGAAGAAAGAGACTTTGTGCAACAATGAACCATTAATTGGTTAGAGTAGAGTGCTTGTTGGTTTGGCCCTTATTGCTACTCACCAAAAAAGTAAAAACTTGTTGGGTCCTCAGAATTGATTGTTGTACTGAACAGTAATAAGGAATCAGGACAAGCTACATGCAGTATCTTGGTCCTCACACCTTTATTGGATTTATGATTGTGTCTTATGCTAAGGAGCTAAGAGTTCCTATATAGATTGTTTGTCATGCATTTACGGTTTACCATTTCCATGAAGTGGATTAGAAGATTAGTTGAATTACCTAGCCATATAGAACATTCAAGAAATTAGGGTTGGGGTAGAGGGGAAAGTGAAGCGAGGGGAGGAGGCGTGGAGTGGAAGAAAGGGAACAGAGAGATATTAGTACTGCTTTCTTGATAAATTGATATTTTTTGTACGTGTTACAAACTTACAGTTTGTTCATTATTTCTCTAAAATCTGAATCTCTCTCTCTCTCTCTCTCTCTCTCTCTCACGGACGGATCCACATGACATAGATGTCGTGATGACACGGACACTGGAACCAACATAAAGACTGCAAGACTCAATTACCATATTTTGAAAATAATATTAGACGATGATAACAAAATTGACTTGTGATCCATGGTTTTCCTAGGAGAATAGCCTCTATATGCAGTTTATTTCTTGTAAATATTTTGTTTACTGAATTTCCTGTAAAATAGATTGGAACTGCCTTCCAAGGGATCAGAAATACCTGACACATGTATTTTTATTGCTAGCTTAGATGCTGAACTTTTGGTCCAATGAATATTCTGAAGTCAATTTCTGAAGAGTTCACATGGGAGCTTAAAGTGTGCATCTCATATTCCTGTATACCTCAACACAGAGGATTACTTTGCGAATTGTTAGATAGAGCTCACACATTTTTTAATATATATTGGTACCAAAGAGTAATGTATACCCCCGCATAGAAGGACCTGGTTTGTTCCCAAAATTTTAATCGTAGTACCAATGGTGACGTAAATTATGCAGGCGAGCATATATTGTGTGTTACTATATAGTATTTGTAAGAAGTCTCTCAAGGCATCAAGTTAAGCCGAATGGATTGCTACTACAAGTTAATGGAAAACGTCTTTCAAAAATGGTTTGACAAAAAAAGACCGGCCACTCATCTCTTTTACTATCTAACTTGGACAAAAGCTTATGTATTACAAGCGTTGTACACAAATATTTGATCTAGGGCAAAGAGAGTGTGGCCTAGCTTTGGATGTTAGGTTGTCATGGCGCTCCGGTAAGTCACGGCTAGACCAGGACGCCGGGACACCTAGTCGACTAGACGCCCGCCATGGCAACAGTTAGACGATGGTAATAAATATAAATAATACCTTATATAACCTAAAATTAAATAACCATCCAACACAATAGCACAAATTATCTAAATAATAAGGTCCATAATAGCAAATAGCATTAACATGACATATTTCTGTTATTTGTATGTACTGTAGGGGGTTAACTGCAAGTGTGCATGCACATATATGGCTCTTGACCCATGGAATACAAACCAACTCATTGCTCTCAGCCGAAGCCACTCATTTCCTTCCCACTTATCTCTTACTTCCCCTCTCCTCTCTCTCTCTCTCTCTCTCTCTCTCTGCCATCCGGCTCCCAAACTCGGCCTCTAGCATCGCCTCCTGCCTCCAGCTCTCGACCCCCCTCTGCCTGCTGCATCGGCCAGCTCGCCTCTGGCCTTCCTCTGCTGCGCATTCGGCCTCCCTGCTGCATCTCTGGTTTTCAGCCTCCTGAGCAAGAGCGTCAGCGTGAGAGGGAAGCCGGCGGCGGAAGAAGTCTGGAGATCGGCGTCGGCCGCGGGAGCAGGCCGAAGATAGGCACTGACGGCGGGAGTGAACAGCCTAGGCGTCCCACGGTAGCCGCCAGGACGACTTGGCATTGCCTAGGCAACGCCATGACAACCTTGTTTGGATGTAGCATATCAATCTGGCATTCAGGTGTTATTATGGTTATGAGTCAATGCTATAACCTTTTAGTTCATTATGTATACCTGAAAGAAGTGGTGTTACTATAAATCATTTGAACTCTTATTATTGAGGAGCTACTATCTTGTTTGGTTATCATGGCATGTTAGTCTTTTTACCATGCGCAATTGTTACTGATGAGTATGCAATGTGGTTTGTTGCTCTCTCCATTTGTACCAGCTCAAAGGGGTCTGTATGTTTCATCAACTCAAGTCCCCTCACCCGTTCCTTCTCTAATCACTATTCTCTGCGCACAGTTGATGACCATTTGTTATTGACATGCTACATACATGTTGCAATTGTAAATTTGGTATATCAGAACATTTTTCCTAACTCATATGATCAGCAGGTCCGATGGGCAGGAGGTCCTTGTGGATGACAAAGAATTGAAAGCTAATAACCCCTTGGTGGTATGTCTCATTGTCTTCTCCTGTTACCTGATGAAGGAAAGTCACTAACACCGCAATACATGTCTTTTGCAGCTTATAAGCTACTACGAGCAGCACCTTCGTTATAATCCCAGTTCGTGAGAACGATGCATTGAAGCTACTGAGTTTCATTGCCTGTACTGCCCCTATGTTCAGATTGAGTTGAAATGTATTTACTGTAGCATTTTTGTGCTAGAGAGAATTTGTAGCTCTATTGAGTAGATAGTTTAGTCTGGTCATGTAGTAGTTGTGCTGATGAAAGAAGCGTAATGGAATGGTCTCCCAATTAACTGCAACACATCTGTGTAACGTTTTTTTTTCTAAACTGGGGAGATATTATGTGTAATATATGCTGGGCAGTTAATTACTTGTGCTATTGGATATGTTTGGTGACCTGCATCATAGATGGTAAAACTACAGAAGCACCTGAACTTTGTCTGACGGCATATTCCAGTAGAGAATTGAATAAGTGATGTCCTTTGTGCCCTTGTTCGCCGTGTTGCCGTGCACAGGGGCGGAGCCAGCGTATAAGCATTGAGGTCCGGTGACCTCAATGAAATTTAGTAAATCCTATAGAAAATTACTGTTTATTACTATTTATCAGTGGAGGGGACATCATCGTGCAATAGAGGTGACCTCAATACTCCTGTTGTCTAGCTTCGCCCCTGGCCGTGCAGGGTCCAAGCCTTGATATATAAACTGGAGCCTGTTTGTATTTCGGCTCTTCTTCACTACTTCGCTTCGTATGAACTCCCTTTTCATGATTCCACACGTCATTGAATGTTTAACCATGGCATGCTTCTACATTGGTGGTTTGTCTTTTCAAGTTGCAGATCAATTTTACCTTGTCAAAATATGATCTCCATTGGTTAATGCGATTTTTTTTGTATATACTGAAATGAAATAGGTGATGGGCACTGTTGTTCAGGTGCGTACTGGCAGAAGTGTCAAAAGGAGGAGAATATTGAGGACGAACCTGTCAGAAACATTTCTTCAGTAGTATGTCAAACACACAGAACTGACAAGACTAAGCATGTACAATTCTAAAGCTACAAGAAACCAATTTGCCAACCTATATTGCCTGGAATATTACAAGGCTAGGTACACTGGAATCTGTATGGCATGGCAAAACTACTCGAAAGGGTAAGGGGTAAATTTTCAGGAAGGGTAGGAGAATCAAATTGCAGTAGCAATCGCACCGCAAGCAAAAGGTCTGGATTCTTAAAGGCTTCGATAGGGCAAAGCGATTCCACTTGCTTGCCTCCAAGATAGCTGCTTTCTTGCCCTCCATCTCTCTCTCTAAACCTCCTCCATATATACTAGCAGGCAGTTTATGGTACAATGCTTCTTAGCTTACAGCTTACAGCTTAAGCTTGCGCTTGGAGTGCCACAACACAAGATTAAGAAGAGCCCCTGGTTCATTTTACAATTCAATTGTGCACCATGGATGATGTGATGAAACAACCGAGGTAGCATTTGCAACAAACCTTTACAGCTCCATCTGTTCTTCCATTTGGCTGCCTAGTTGCAAGAATATGAGTGCTTTGTAGCGTAGCATTACCATTACCTTTTCCATTGTTCTTTCCAAATGTTTTGGAGTTCGAAAAGAATGTTGTTAGTCATCACAGTAGGTAGTAGCATCTTCAAATATGTTTATTTTCTTTTGCAAAAGTACCAATCCACCAACTATTCAGAACTTGAAGATTTTGTGACGCTGATTTTCTCTTTGCAGGGTCCGGTTTTCTGGTGTAGGACAGCAAGATAAAGGTGGCAGCCAGACTACAAGAATACCACCTCAGCAAGGCACAATTTTTGGAAGAGGTAAACCATCAAAATCTGCACTTATAATCTGTCTTGAGTTTATGCTGATCCTCAGGATGAAAGAAATGAAGTGCGCAGCTGACTGAAATTGACAATGTCAGGGCAAACGAGTAACGGAGAAGAATACGATGCTGCATACGCAGCCACAGTGGCAGCAGTAGCATATGCTATTGCCGCGAGAGAGGAGGAGAGGTTAGCATCTCAAGAGAAGCCTGCCACGGAAAGGTTAGCATCTCAAAAGAAGCCTACCGCTGTCACTGAGCCTGCAGCCGCACCATCTCTGAAGTCACCACCCAAGAGAGGTGAAAGTATGAAAAAGCCTTCTGAAGGCAGCAAAATCTTGAGATGGTTTAGCGGTAAGGAGCCGGTAGAAGATGAAGATGATGATGATGAACAAGCAGGTATAAGATAACATCGTTTTTATGGTAACTGGTGCTGTAGAAAAACCTGCAACCACCTACGACAACTACTAAAACTTGGTGAACTTTCAGCTAATGTGTCGGTGAGGAGGCCTATAAAACCGGCACAAAAGAAGCCTGAAGTTGGAACTTCAGGCCAGAAGGTGGTTGATTCTGCCTCAAGCACAAAGAAGGATCCAAGTTTTGGCAACAGATCACCAGAAAGGAAAGGGAGCAAGAAATTTGAGCAAGAGCAAGCAATTCAGAAGGCGACACCGGAGGTTAGGCCAACGACTTCATTTCCACGAGAGAAGAAAGAAAGCAAGAAGTTTGAACAAGATCAGGAGAATCAGAGGGCACCACCGACTGCCAGGACGAGTTCGTATTCCGGGATAGGGAGTCGAGCTGGCACTGCTGGTGTGGCCGCTTCCAGTGATGCGGAAAGGATGGCAGATGCGTGGGAGGAGGAGAAGTTGGCCAAGATTAAGAAGCAGTAAGTAGAATTGTCGGAATCGATATTCCGATCATTTGGAAGCTGCAAGTTTGGAGCTGACATTCAACTGTCAATCTGCAGGTACGATGAGATGATGAAAACAATAACCGAATGGGAGGATGAGAAGAAGGCCAAGGCCAGGCGCCAAAAGGAACTGAAAGAGGTTTCTACTTGCCTGGAATCCATTACAACAGCGCATTCTTCGTTTTCCATTTACTGCTACTTTTTTGTTCTCACATAATCCATCGTAACATTATCTGGATTTCATCACAATGTGCCCGCTATATGTATGATTTGTTACAGAGAGACTCGTCGGAGAGGAAGCGAGCAAAGGCGCTGGAGGAGTACGACGACGAGATGAGAAGGATCGGCAAGGTGGCTGCTGCGTCGAGGTTGGCGGCGGAGGAGAAGAGGAGGAACGCGGAGAGCAAGGTCAGGGCGAAGGCGGAGCGGATACGGTCCACGGGGAAGCTTCCCCGCTCTTGTCCCTGCTTCTGAGACCCATGAACGCATGACTGTATACATGTTACACCAGCGTTGCCTAGGGTTGCATTAATTTGCAACTGATTTGTGGACATGGCTTGGTGCCTTGACGATGTAACGTACGTACTGGCAATGTGTGTGTGAATAGTTTACTTGCATTGCGTACAGCCTTATACTTCTTATACTGTGTGTACTGTGTAATGTGCATTGTATATATCTAGATGCAGGCCATTGCGCCAAGCAATGTAACTCCAGTACTCCACCCCCATGGATAACTCTTTGTGGCAAAACAAACCTTGATAGGAGGCTAATGGGGAGATTCAGACGTGCATTGAAAAGCTGTGAACTCATGCAAAGAGCGTTAAACACCTACGAAAATTGGTTGAAGTTCACCTGGAGCTAGGGTGGAATATCGGAAATTCTTATGATCCCCCACGATACCAGGGTTCACAGTACCGGCCGAAAATCGCAATTACTGCATACCCTCGGTTAGAGGATAAACCGGCCTCAGATTTTTTGGCCCAATTTAAATTTACACCTATTTTCGGCTGATTTTATTTCGAAATTCAAATTTTGATTTGAGATTTTCGGCCAAAATTTTTCGATTTTCGGTGCTACCGCCCCGGTTAAAAAAAATCAAACCGGTTTTGTAAACACTACACAAGACCATCACGAGTACACGCTATAAGAACCCCGATGAGGGTGATCTCATTTGATTTCAGCCCTTTTGATATCATCATCTTCGAGAACAAATTGAGAGCATCATGCATGGCCAAGCCAGTGAATGGCCAGCCCAACAAATCATCGAGTTCCATGCAACAAGCACGTCCTTCTCCGGCATGGTGTGCATGGTGTGGAACGCTCTCAACGAATTCTCGATGTCGCCGCAGGCGCAGTTGGCATGCATGCCGACGACCAGAACAGTCCCAAGCTTCACGTCCACCTCAACGACGTTGCTCTCGACAATGCACCAACGGCGAACGCCGGCATGTCGCTGCACGCCGAGACACCATGGTGACGCAGTCCAGCGCGACGTACTCCACACGCATCGCCCGCCAGAGCTCCAACGCCTCCTTGGACCACCGGGCGCCGGCCCTCGACTTACGTCGATATCATCGAGCTAGGAGAAGGCGTCCGCCTCCCTCGTCCCATCGGATATGCCCCTCGCCATGCCTGTCAGGCCCAGGCAAGCAGCGAGACTCAAACAACGGCTCCGATGAAAGGAAAAGAAGACAGGGAGGAGATCCAAAGACTAGAAGCAATTTTGGATGTCACTGTGGCCATTGTAGCTGTCAGCACGTTGTCATTTGGCTTGTAATCTTTCGTTTACAGCAGCTGAGCTGTTTCCTTTTGCTAATGTAAGCCTGATACTAAGTGGGGTAATCACTACTACAGAAAAGGTCATCACAGACGGTTCAAAAACGTCATCACAGACGGTTTTTTGAACCGTCTGAATTTATGGGTCAGTGATAAAATCCGTCTGTGATAACTGATTATCACAGACAGTTTTTAACTAAAAACCGCCTGTGATATTGATATATCACAGACGGTTCTTAACTAAAAACCGTCTGTGATATTGATATATCACAGACGGTTCTTAATAAAAAACCGTCTGTGATAGTCAGCTTTTACAGACGGGTTTTAGTTAAAAACCGTCTGTGATATTCTTTTCTATTCCTAAATCTATTTCTGTTTATTGGCTAACCTCAGGAAATGCTAGCCATGCCCTCTGAAACAAACAGATAAAGATATACATGTATACATACAATTCACATCTCAATTCATTTCAGAAACATAAAATATCCAATTCGCATCTCAATTCATTTCACAAACATAAAACATCCAATTCACATCGCACTTCATTTCAGAAACATAAAGCATCCATTTCCAAAATCAATTAATTGAAATGAAATAAAATATCCATTAACAACTACACAATTACAAAAGATCTACATTGCATTTGCACTTAGATGGTAACATTGCATTTTTTTATTGCTCTATCAATCCGGAATCGACGTCTCGCGAAAGGAACAGATCCATAATCAACGAACTTGTCAGACTACATAAGCTATACTTGGATGGTGCATGATTGTCATTCAAGTATTGCTTATGCAGCCGACAAGTTCGTTGATTATGGATCCGTTCCTTTCGCGAGACCTCGATTCCGAAGTGATAACAGCAATAAAAAATCATTGTGCGCAGTGCAACTCTCCATCTGGTCTTATGACTTTAGACCACAAAAACCAAGCGCACTCTCCTCGAATTTTTGCAAAGTCCGGCTGTTTCAATGTCTCTAAACAAAGTTCTATGAAGTAAATAACACAAACTAGTGTATCAGGTTCATTGAACAGGACACACTAGAGTGTGTTACTTGCTTCATGCCCCTTGAAGGTCTATGTGGCATATACTATTACTACAAGGTCTCTAAACAAAGTTCTATGAAGCAAATGACAGAAACTAGTGTATCCGGTTCATTGAACGGGAACACTAGAGTGTGTCACTTGCTTCATGCCCCTTGAAGGTCTATGTGGCATATACTATTACTACAAGGTCTCTAAACAAAGTTCTATGAAGCAAATGACACAAACTAGTGTATCCGGTTCATTGAACAGGATACACTAGAGTGTGTCACTTGCTTCATGCCCCTTGAAGGTCTATGTGGCATATATTATTACTACAAGGTCTCTAAACAAAGTTCTATCAAGGCTGCACACCATGCAACACCATCAGGAGATGATAACATATTTATACTCAATTACATAAAGGCCGGCGAGGGCTCGGGGAGGCGGCCGGCGAGGGCTCGGGGAGGCGACCGCAGGCGACGGCCGAGCGGAGGCGCCGGGCGTGGAGACGACGTCGCTCAGGGAGGCGGCCGGCGAGGGCTCGGGGAGGCGGCCGGCGAGGGCTCGGGGAGGCGACCGCAGGCGACGGGAGCCAGGCGTGGAGGCGAGCCGAGCGACGTCGGTCTTCGAATGCGGACGGCTCGGGGAGGCAGCGGCGACGAGACAGATCGGGATTTAAATGTAGAATATAACTGCAGCATACGGGGAAAACCCTAGCCATAGGGTATTTATAGGGAGGCTTATCACAGACGGTTCTAGACATAGAACCGTCTGTGATATCAATATCACAGACGGTTCTACGTTTAAAAACCGTCTGTGATAAATATTATCACAAACGGTTTTTTATAAAAAACCGTCTGTCATAAGTTTTATGTCAGAACGCTTCATGTTTCGATCGTCTAATTAACGTCTCTCGATCGTTATACGAAGCGTCTATATCATTAATGTTTGGGTATACGAACCGTCTGTGCTAAAGGTTAAATATGCGCGCCTAATCCAGGTCTCTTCTACGTACGTACAATATGGCTTTTACTATTCTTGTGATCATCTCCTTCCTCTCATCTGTTCATCAAGAATTGTTTGGCCGGAACCTTACACAGGCGGCTAGCAATTTGCATCTGGAGCAGCTTCTCCACACACGCCCTGCTCTCCTTCCCCGACTTTCTTGCATCCGTCAGCTCGACCTGATCATCTGCCGTCGACGGAGGCGTCTCGCTGCCGCTCAAGAACGGGAAACAGCCCTTACCCTGGTTCTTCTCCACAATGTGCGCAAAGCGGAAGAAGCTCTACACGCATTGAAGAGACTGATGGATAGCCTTGCCGATCAAGCAGAAACGACAGATTCTGAGGAATCTTTTCATGCTATCCTCTACGACAGTATGGGCTATGCTACTGATTATTTGCCCAGGCTGGAGGAGGAAGTGCTGAGGACAAGGATAATCTTAACTTCGTTCGAGAAGTCAGTGGCTGATCCTCCAAGTCCCAAAGTCGAAGAAGAACCGTACGAAGCCCAAAAGATTACAATCTGGGAAACTCTTTACCTGTGCGACTTTTGTAATAAATTTGCCTCTAATTGAAATTAATAAATTTGCCTTTAATTTGTGATCTCTTGTCTCAGTAGTTCTGTAGTTAAGTTATTAGAAGCAATGTGTAGTTATATATTAACCTCTGATCATGAACAGAATATGACAGACAAAGGGACATCACAGAACATTCACAGACAGTTCTTAACAACAACCGTCTGTGATAGTCTACACAACACAGACGATTTTTAATAAAAAACCGTCTGTGATACTAAAGTATCACAGACGGTTCATCGGTAAGGACCATCTGTGATACTCGACCACTAACACAGACGGTGTCCAAATTAAAACCATCTGTGTTAGTGTCAATCATAGACGGTTTTGTCAAACCGTCTGTGATTGGCCGTCTAGTATTAGGCTTTCTGTAGTAGTATATAACCCTGGTCTGCGTAAATGGGAAGGTAGAAAACTACTGCCAATATCCAGTTCTCTAGTGTTAGAGTAGAGCAAAACCTTAGCCGCTAGTTTCTTTCCCCAATTACGTTCGGTTTGATCCCCAAAATTTCCAAACCTTGTTTCCAACATCTTTCTCACCTCCGCGACCTCCCCGCACGCGATGTAGGACCTCGTCGAAGGCGCATCGGCGTACATCTCGATGGGCGCGGTGCCGACGAAGAGGTTCGGGGTTACTGGACGAGATTTGTTTCCCTAGTTCCGAAATTTCAGTTTTTATTGAATTGACAACTTCGGGATTTTACATTTACTTCAACTGAGAATGTTCCCCCGGGTGCCACCCCTCGTTGAATTGGGCAGTGTGTTATTGCAACAGGAGATGGGACCAGGGAATACAATTTCGATGCATGAAAAGTTTCCGAACTTGTGGGGAAAACCAATTTTCGAAAATTTTAGATTTCTTTGGAAAATTTCGATCGAAATATTCAAACATACCATTCGAATTCAGAAAATACATATAACTTTGGTCGAAATTGGCGGTGGCACATTCCCTTTCTGGACAGCTGCATCCATGCCACCTCCCTATTTGTTCACGATGCCACCTCCTCCTCGGCGCCATCTCTCCCTCCCTTGCTAGCGCCGCCTCCCCTTCCCATAGCCAGCGCCGCCTCACACTACTACCAAAGAGGCTATACTGGATGGCTACATCACAGACGGTTCATACAAAACCGTCTGTGATTAAACTATCACAAACGGTTTATAGTGGCAACAGTCTGTGGTATTTTTTTTACACATGATTATTAAAACGAACCGTCTGTGATAATTGAGATATCACAGATGGTTTATTTTAATAATCGTCTGTGAACTTTCACAGACGGTTTTTATCACGAATCGTCTGTGATAAGTGAGACATCACAGACTATTTGTATTATGAACCGTCTGTGAAAGTTGCGAACATCACAGATGGTTCATATAAAAACTGTCTCTGATATTCTGGACATTACAGATGGTTCTTGTAACAAACCATCTGTGATATTGCAGACATCACAGGCTGTTCGTATTAATAATCGTCTGTGATAATTCACAAACGGTTATTAACACGAACCGTCTGTGATATATTGGTATCACAGACCATTTGTGGTTGGAACTATCTGTGATAATCTGCCCTATTAAATACTGGGCGTACGTGGTCGATCTCAACATAGATCTGTCTTCATTGCGCTGCATCGGTCGAGCGAGAGGCGGCAGCCGACTTTAGGGAGTTCGGTGAAAACATATCACCGTCTTCTTAGTGATCAGAGGTTAGTACTCAATTGATTTTAATAACTTATATGCATGCTTTTGTAATTGAAAGAGATGATAGATACGTTTTTGTTTAGATCTAGCTAGCTAGGTTTAGAAAGATAATGTTAGCTAGTTTGCTCAATTTGATCAGAATGGGTAAGTACTCGTAGTTCACTTCTATATATTCTTACTTAACACTATTATGTTATGAATACGTGGCTAGCTAGCTATAACTACGTAATATATATATAGATCGATGTCATGTGTAAGTACATATAGCTAGTCTGATTTGCTATATAGTAGCGCTAATAATCATTTTGACACTCATTTGTTATATGTGTAGCGTAGATATACCGAAGCTGGATGTACATTGAGAACCGTGTGAGTGAGGAGTACATTAATGGCGTGTCTGCTTTTAGAAGAGTGGTTGAGCTGGATAAGTTGAAGAGGGGGATGGAATATATGTATTATCCATGCATTGATTGCGGTAATTTAAAGATGTTTAGCAACTCAGCGCAGATCAAAGCTCATTTGATTTAAAGGGAGTTCAGAAAGGGGTACAAATGTTGGACTAGCCACGGTGAAGAGAAGAGTACACAAAAATGTAGTTATGACATCATCAAGGGACACAATGATATGCCGGTTGTGGATTGTGCTTTTGATCATGAGGATAGGTCGTAGGATGACAATCTGTATCAGATGCTACGTGATGCAGACGGGAACTATAGTGAGAGAGAGTTTGGTAAATTCAAGGGTTTAATAGAGGACTCGAAGAAACCTTTGTTCCCAGGCTAAAAGCCGCAATACACGAGATTATCATCAGTTCTAGAACTGCTAAAATTGAAGGCAAGCAATGGTTGACCTGATAAGAGTTTCACGGCATTGTTAGGTCTCCTAGCGGACATACTTCCAAAGGGAAATGTGTTGCCAAGAACCACCTACCAAGCTAAAAAGATTCTTTACCCATTGGGAATAGAAGTAGAAAGAATACATGCATGTTCGAATGATTGTATCCTATACTGTAAAGAGTATGCTAGCTTACATGTTTGTCCGATGTGCAAAGCATCCCGATACAAGCGTAAAAATGACTCCGATGATGGGAAGGGCATCGAGGTGAAGTAAGGACCTCCTCCTAAGGTGTTGTGGTATCTTCCTGTAATTCCCCGTTTGAAACAATTATTTGCAAACCGCAAGGATGCAAATTGATGCGTTGGTACTGGGAGCAGCGTAAGAAAGACGGAATGATAAGACACGTTGTTGATTTTACCCAGTGGAGGAACATCGATAGGATGTTTGTAGAATTCGGTGTGGAACCGAGGAATATAATGTTTGGGTTCAGTACAAATGAAATGAATCCTTTTGGTAATATGAGCAGCCGATGTAGCACCTGACCCGTGACTCTATGCATGTACAACCTTCCTCCTTGGCTGTGTATGAAACAGAACTATATTTTGATGTCACTACTTATCGAAGGGCCGAAGCAACCTGGAAACGATATTGATGTGTACCTAGCACCATTGGTGGTAGATCTTGCAATACTGTGGAACGAAGGGGTACGTGTATGGGATGCGGACAAACGAGAGAACTTCACTCTACGCGCCATGTTGTTCTACACCATTAATGATTTTTCTGCCCTTGGTAATCTGTCGGGGTTGAGTACAAAAGGAGCCAAAGATTGTCCGTACTGCTTAGATTATACCGAGAGTGTGTGGTTGAACAACTCGCGTAAAACTGTATACATGCGTCACAACGTAGGTTCCTTCCAAAGTATCACCCATACTGCAAGATGAAGAAACAATTTGATGGAAAAAAAGAGGATGACTCAGTACCAAGGCCTTTTATCGGGAAAGAGGTGTATGATATGGTAAAGGATATTGATGTTGTACTTGGAAAGGGACGTAAATTGAGGACCTACCAGAAGAACATGTGGAAGAAGAGGTCCATATTTTGAGAATTGCCTTATTGGGAGCACTTAGAAGTTCGCAATTGCATCGATGTCTGCACGTAGAGAAGAATGTATATGACAGTTTGATTGGTCTCTTACTGAACATTCCTGATAAAACAAAGGATGGTGTCAACGCAAGGCGTGATTTGGTCGCTATGAACATCAGAACCAAGTTAGCACCGATAAAGACCGATAAAGGTTGGACGTACCTTCTCCCAGCTTGCTACACTCTGTCTAAGTCCAAGAGAACTCAACTGTGCCAGTCCTTACATGGTATAAAAGTTCCGTCCGGTCACTCCACTAGCATGAAGAAACTTGTTTCCATGGAACATTTGAAATTAGTTAGCATGAAGTTTCATGACTGTCATGTGCTAATTGGATTCAATTGTACAAATCACTCAATTGTGTTTAATCAAACAATTAATTCAATTTAATTCATTTGTGAGAACTGTGTAACGATTGTCATGATATACATATATATATATATGTAATGATTGTCCTATGCTATATACATGATCTTGCTTGTTTTCATAGGGCATGGCTAGCATATCCTGAGGCTAGCCAAAAAAGAGCATATAAAATCGCTGTTGAAATAGCTATCACATACGGTTCAGTATTCTAAACCGTCTGTGATATATATCCTAGACGGTTTCAAACACTGAACCGTCTGTGATATCAATAATATCTCAGACGGTTAATAACAAAAAACACCGAACCATCTGTGATATAACCATATCACAGACGGTTAATAACAAAAAAACACCGAACCGTCTGTGATATGAACCATATTACAGACGGTTAATAACAAAAACCGTCTGTGATAATTGAGTATCACAGACGGTTTGTATAAAAAACCGTCTGTGATACTCGACTATCACAGACGGTTTTTTATATTAACCATCTGTATTGTAATTTATTACAGACGGCTTGGGAGCCATCTGTGATAACCACATATTATCACTGACATATAAACACAGACGGTTGAGGAACCATCTGTGATGACGGTTCCGAACCTTCTGTGATGACCTTTTCTGTAGTAGCGTCAAGACTATGTGGGATGGGGTAGGGGAGAGATGGAGAATAAGATGGGTTGGTGATGGACCGGAAAATTTTAAAATGGATTGGAATTTTTGCCCCTTTTTTGGAGTATGTAACACCCCGGCCCCTTCCTGAGCCCAAAGTGCTACCGCCTACTCTATACTGTTACCAACCTCAACTTTTGCCACTGATATTGCGAAGCAATCCTTTTATTTAAATATCAACCAAATGACAAAAGTCGATACGCTTGACGCTAAGCGCAACAGAAGTATAAATTTGCTAATTACCAAAAAAGTACTTAACCATTCAAGGCTAAGTATGTCAACTTTAGATGATATGTGAATTACTGATGCACGTGAAACAACTATGCTACTCCCGCCCATACATGTCGCCTTCAACAGATTCCAAAAAACAATGATAAAGCAAGGGTGAGTCCGAAGACTCAGTAAGCACATGATAAAATAGTGACATCACTTTAGCACTCAATCGATTTCATGAACCGTAAGCTGTAAATCAACTCTATAACTGTAAACAATAAATCAAATCTGTAACTGTAAACTGTAAATCCAATCTGTAACTGGAAACTATAAATCAATTCTATGTCGTTGGTACAGTAATCACCAAATCACATTTATGAACTGTAACCTAGAATCTCTGGGTTTCCTCCCTGCCACCTATTCGTTTCCTGCAAATACAATGCGATGCAATGCACCTCTGTATGCAGCTTATACCGGTATAGTGGAGTTGCTTCACCTGTCAATGAAACCCCTCTGCCTCCATCCCTAGAGGTGCCTACCGTCGTAGGTCCATGAGTGCAATGCATAATGCGCCCGTTGTATGCCGCTTATATCGGTATAGTGGAGTTGCTTCACCCGTCGGTGAAACCCCTCTGTCTCCATCCCTAGAGGTGCCTACCGATGTAGGTCCTGTCATTCCCACCGCGTGGGACGCCTACCGTCGTAGGGCTTTCATGATGCTCATGGTGCGATGCAGATGCAACGTTCTTCAAATGTTGATACTCAATCATAAGCATCACTTATCGCAATACAATCAACAGATAAGTCGGGATATCATTTCATAACACATCATAAATCATGGCATAAAACAAATACCAGGCATTCATCATAATCCACTATTCTACTATGCACTTGCCAGGTTATCCCTGTGGACGATGCGTGGAGGGGTGTCAAACCAAAACCTCCACCTGGAAGCATCAACCGGACACTCAATTCAACATTGTAATTCACACAAGCATACAAACAACATCGATTCTATGCATATAGACAATCGATAGCATTCCTACGGATAAACCCGATACCAACAACCTCTCTCTCATCGGACACCTTTCTGATGCCCCGATACCCAAACGATCATAATTTAATGACTGTCGCCTATAATCGTAGATAAATCTTATTTACACGTCTACCATTTTTCCTTCATTTTTCTCTTTTTTCCCTCCTCTTATTTCTTCTTCTTTTCTTTCTTTTCCCTTTTTCCTTCCTCCCCTTCTTTTCTTTTCTCTTCGCCGACGCTCTCATTTCTTTCCCCTCTTTCTCTCTCTCGGCTGTCTCCTCTCCCGAATTCAGATCGGGTCCGGCACCACGCCGCCTCAGCTCCTCCTCGGCTCTGGCGTCTCCGTTGCCGACTCCTTCGTGCTCCGCCTCCCCTCGGCTCAGCTACGCCATGGCGATGCCACTACTCATTGTGTCCTGGCGCTCCCATCGCCGGCGCCTCACCCCGGCCATCTTCTCCACGGTTATTGCGATTTCCCCCTATTACTACTACTCCGGTCTCTCGCCGACTTCGGGTCCTCACCGCCCCTATTGGTAACCCTAGGTTTGGGGCTTTTGCCTGTCGACCCCGATTTACGCTTCCTTTTCCCCTTGACTCACCTCTTCTACTCTCTCCCCCTCTATTTCTTCGATTTAATACTAGATTTTGATTTACTTCTTTTTGATTTTTGGATCTACTCGAGGGTGGTTGTTCGGTGGCTCCAGCGGGGCTTGAGGTCATGCCATGCGCCGAGGGAGCATGCCATGGCCATCGGGTGCGCAGTGCCCTTCCTACACCATGGTGACTCACCTCCTCGGTACTATTTACTCCCTCTACTCTCTTCCTCTACCTCCGATTGGTGGTGCTCTAGGGTTTTGGTATGTTGCATGTATGGCTCTGAATAATGAAATCTTGGGGAAAATGGTTGGCATGGCCTACCTCGGTCGGTTGGGCTAAGATTGTCTTGTGGTGGCACCGTCATGGCCTTCCCCTGATGCTTGCCTAACCCTAGAGCTGTTGTTTCCCTGTCGCTCGTGGCTCCTCACCCTGGTGCCTGCAACCGAGCTGCACCTCCCTCTTGCTCTCGGTTTGTTTGGCGTATGGTGTGGGGAAATATGAGGGATGGGGAAGGAAGTGAGCTTCGGCTGGGTATACTCTTCTTTCTTGTGGCCGTGCTATCCAGAGACAATGTGCTGTTTTTTGGAGAGTGCTTCACTATTCTATATGGGTTGCCGGTTGATATTATGTTGGTAACCAAATGGGACTTTGCCTTTTTTTATTTGGCTGACTTCGGCCTGGCTTCACACCTTGCTACGCTGTTCTTTTACTGTAGTTGTGGGCTATATTTGGATATTTGGAGACAGTGGGCTGCTTTCCAAGGTCCTTTGAATATTTCAGGTTTGTTTATGCCGAGTGATGACCCTATTGTTGTGAGAGGTGCCGACTGGCCCCTAGACGGTCAGGTATCTCTGTGAACAGACTAATCTGCCCGAAATTAACCTCTAGGGTTTTGACGGCAATTTCTTCGCTTTCCTTCCCTTTTCTTTCCCACGGGTATTACAGAGTAGACTGACAAAACCAAATTTCACCAAACCTCGGTCCAAAAAATATTTTCCCTGGATGGGGACATGATCATCTTCTCCGCGAATTTGCTGCAGACAAGGTACAAGGCCTCATCGAGATCGTTCCTGTGAAAGCCAATGGAAGACTGGACAAGTCATAAACCGTTGTGGTGGTCGCCTCGTCGGATGGAGGTCAAACGTACAGCCGCTGATACTACTCTCACCTCACGGTTGGTGCCATGCATGTTCCACTTTACATGAACCACCACCACCATCTATCTAGCCTGAAACTCGGACATGGACACCTCGTTCACCGAGGACGCGGCCGCCCTTGGGTTAGGGCTTGTTCCATCTCCACCATACGCAAAGGCGAAGGCTGGCTTCGATGGCGAAGCGAAGCTGGACGCCTCGCTGTGAAGCATGACAAGGACGCTCAGCATCGTCGGCCGATCTGCCGGGTTCTCCTGGACGCAGAGGAGCCCGAGATGAACGCACTTGAGCACCTCGCTCTCTAGGGCCTGCCCGTCCAGTAGTGACGCATCGGTGATCTCCAGTGGTGCTCCCTTCAACCAGTGATCCCATACCTGATTAAGTGCATGGTTTGCTTAATTGGTTACTTCCTGCATGCAATTCCATATTGCCATTATGCTGTATATGGAAAGTAGGACACTAGCTAGGACGACTCACATAGCTCAGCAGATTGTTGGATTCTTCGACTGAATCGAACATGTCAGTGTTCTTCCTGCCCGTCACGATCTCTAGGACTAGAACTCCAAAGCTGTAAACATCTAGCTTGACTGACAAATGCCCCAGTACTGCGTACTCTGGCGCCATGTATCCTCTGCCACACAAGAAATCGACAGAGTTCAGAATTCAGAATATGGAAATGGAATGTTGTTAGTGCCAAGGGTGGTGTCAATCAAGTTCCATTGCTTTACAGTGTTCCGACGACTTGGCTTGTGATGCTATTAGTTTTGGAGCCGTCGAAGAGCCTCGCCAGGCCGAAATCTGAGATCTTAGGGTTCATGTTGGCGTCTAGCAGGACGTTGCTGGCCTTGAGATCGCGATGTAATATTTTTATCTGAGAATCCTCATGAAGGTACAGTAGACCTCGTGCGGTTCCATAGATGATATGGTACCTCGTATCCCAATCTAACCGTTCGCGCTTCTCCGGGTCTGCGAGATCGATCATGCAAGCCTTGCTCAGTTACACAATTAGACTAGTGGTCAACTTTGTCATCATAGTATTTGCAGCAGCTGATGGCTGGCTGATGGTAGCTTGATGGTATTGACAGTAAAATGCAGTAAGTTTATGCAGCTGTTGGTACCAAAGAGAAAGGTGTCGAGGCTTCGATTAGGCAGGTACTCGTACACAAGCATCTTCTCCTGGCCCTTGATGCAAACACCTAGAAGCTTTGCAAGATTGTTGTGCCGGAGTTTGACAACCAACAAGAGCTCATTTTTCAACTGCTCGAGACCTTGCGCCGACGCCTTGTCGAGCCTTTTCACAGCTATTTCCCGTCCATCCGGCAAGAACCCCTGAATGGATCAAATTGTTTCAGATCATACCAGAATATATTGTCTTTCATTGGTGCGTCGCAAATAATAAAAGGATGTTTCATCAGGTTATTCTAAATCATAAAGTTACATTATAGGGGTGTTTGGGACTGCTCCACAAATGCTGCTCCACAAACTCTACCGTGGAGCAGCTCCACAAAAAACCTAGAGTTTGTGGAGCACCCTTTTAGGTGCTCTCACAACTCCACCTTTTTTTTCCTCGAACAGAGTGCATGGAGCTGAACCTGTTTGGCTAAAAAACATAGAGCGGAACTGAAAAACGTGGAGTGAAGCAGTCCCAAACACCCCCTATAAGTTGATCTAGCAACCACGCACGTACCTTGTATACTGCTCCGAATCCTCCATGTCCAAGCTTGTTATCTTCAGCGAAATTCCCTGTTGCCTTTCTTAATGCTGGCAGATCAAAGAGAAGTGGCCCTGAACCGTCATCTTCCTCGGCATCTGCATAAACACGCATTTCTTCATCAGCAACAAAGTATGAGTATGTTCATGTCATTTATATTGTAACTCATTCCTGCCATATTTTCAATGTTTTCTGGCTAAGAATATTTGCTGGTGCTTTCGAGGAACCATCGACTAGTTTCTTCTAACAAAAAAAGTAGTAGGTGCCTTATGAATCACATATAGACCTGTTATAGTCAGCTATGTAGCACGGACACGGATACATCGACACGACACGACAAGACACCGACACGGGAATTCGCCGTTTTCCCAAAAATACCGATACGGCGACACGGCTATATATATTTAAATAATAAATAAATTATATATATATATATATATATATATATATATATGTATTATTTTCTATGTTTCCACAATGGAAGCTTTGACCTATTGTTGCTTGTGTTTTCCTCCTCTCTAGCATTAGAATTAGAGGCTTCTATTTTTTTAGAATGATGAAACAAACAATCAAGCATAAATGTTAAACAAGCAATCAAGTATAAATGTTATTGCATACTACATAAATGTTATTGCAAACAACCAATCAAGCAAATTTTATTGCATACTGCATAAATGTTATTGCAAACAAGCAATCAAGCAAACAGTGCCGACTGCATCTAAACGATATTGCTTACTGCATACCTGTGCGACTGTGCCGACTGCGAGGCGGAGGCTAGCGGTGCGCAGGGTGGAGGCCGATAGCGCGCGGGGTGGAGGCCGGCGAAGCAGCGGAGGCGTGCGGGGAACAAGCCGACGGCGCGCGGGGAGGAAGGCGGCGGTGCACAGGCGGGCGGCGGCGCGAGCAAGAAAACGTGGGTGGCGGCAAGGCGCGCGGGGAATGGCCAAATGGGGGTCTCGGGTAGGGTTAGGATTAGGATGGCGCACGGGATGGGCCGGCTCTCTCCTAGGCCGGCTGTGTCCTAGGCCGTGTCCGACTCGTGTAATTACTGTGTCCGACACGTGTCGAGAATTTTAGCAATTAAAATTAATTCCAAAATTGCTCGATACGTCGCCGACACATGTCCGAGCCATGTCCGTGTCGTATCCGTGTCGGACATGGATACGACGGTTTAGACACGTGTCCGTGCTACATAGATAGTCAGACAGCCCGACACTGCATGAAGCCCTAAAAAGCCGATGAAAATAATAAAATAATATTTTATTCAGAAAATAATTTAAAATAATATTTTAGTGAAAGATAAAATAAAATAAAAAAATTTTATTCCGCAAAATGCATTTTTCAGGCTTTGGGCCTAGCTCGGGGTTTGAACAAGCTTATTAAATGTCTGAGTTGGCGCTACAGCTCGTTGCTTTTGGCCATGCATAAGAAAAAGAAGTTTTGCTATTGCTGAGTTGCCTAGATGCTCTCATCAAGTATGTGGATTTTTTTGCTGACTGTTGGATTTGCGTGGTGATTAATGCGATGTCTGATTTGATGTTGATCTAATGGATAAAAATGTGACTAAAATTAAGGGGAAAACAGTCTCATTACAAATAGACAAAAGAAAGGTTATATGAGTTCTCATTAGTGGTGTTAAACAGAAAATGAGGAAACTAGAAAGATGCATGTGGCTCACCCTGACATTGCTTCGACTGTAATTTTCTCCAGAGGTAAATGGTGAGCACGGACAGGAGGATAACTACAGCACCAAGGACGGATGCAACCACTGTCGCTGCATTTTCTGCGCGCCTTCTCTTTCCTACAGCTACACTCACACAACGCATATTATTTCTGGTAAATCAGAGCAAATACATGCTACGCAAATTACATATTTTTCTGAAGAAACACATATCGACAGTTGATTGTTATAACAAGGGTTACCATGACCGATCTTGAGGAGGAATCTATTTTCTTGACAGGAAAATGGTCGGAATGATCAGTTTAAGTAAGAGATAACCAAGGCATAGTAATTAAAATGAACAGTTTCAAGAAAAATAAAGGGCCAGTCTATGGGCTGTAATTGGGGGGAGGGGGGCTGATCTTTGTCACAATCGTATTTTTGTTTACGTTCTTGCTTGATTTTGTTTATTTTTAAGCTAAGTATATGATTTTGAGTTTGTGAGAGTTCTAACTTAATCTCTTGCATAAATTATCTTATTAGGACATCTGAGAATAGATTTAGAAGACATCATGATTTATATCCTCACAAGTAAGAAGTAATTTGAATTTTAGAGTTTTGTGTGTTTTTGTGAACTAGATTCGATTCTTTTAAATTTAGTGAACTCAAGCCAAGAACCTGGTGATTCTTGATTGGTTTAGATTCCCATTATTTTAAATAAATCTCATGCAAAATTTAGAAGTGTTTGAATAAGGATTGGGTAAGTTCTTGAAATTTTGAGCTTTTGTTCTGAGAGATTTTCAGGTCAAGAAATAGGGGATTGATTAGACTGGCCCTAGACCTAGGATCGAATTGGTCTCAGCGGTCAGACCGAGCTTGGCAGTCAGACCAGCCAATCTATGGTGGTCTGATCGGCCTTATTCTATTGGTAGCTGCTTTTATTGCCTCAAGTCTACATCCGTATTTTTGCTTGACCTAGTCGGTGTGATTTAAACTTGGTGACTATCATAGCCACTGAGTGAAGATCTTGAATACCTTTGAGAGAAAAAGGTTTGGGAAATATTCAACGCTCTGATTGTCGACATCAATTCTATATCCTTGAAAAGGTCATGCATGTAGCAAGTATTTTTCCCTTAACCTATGAGTATCTAAATTTCCTATGTAAATGTGTGGCTAGATAGTATAATACATTTATATTTTAAAGTAGAATTGTATTTTTTAAAAAAAATTAAATGCTTTTAATTGAAAATATTGTTGTATTTTTTTTACCTATATATCTCTAATTAATCTGAAAATTACAATATAGACCTATCAAATAAGCAGTGCTATCTCTTTTTCTAATTAAAATGGAAATTTGTAGAATCTTAAATTGAACATGGAGACTTCTTTTTGCATCACTTAAATAATATAGCAGATAGATGATTTGACATAAACTGAAAGGAAGGTACTCTCTCTGTCTCGCTATAAGTCTCGCTATATAAGGCCAACACATATATTTAGGAAGCATATTATTTAAGTAACATTTAATAAAATTATATCATATTTATCTATAATAGAAAGAGCAGTGTTATAAATATTAATTAATGTGCTTTTTAGCTATGTGGGCTGGATTTATATTATAGATCGGAGGGAGTAATTAAGACCAAATACCGTTCTCCCGAGCCGCTGGCGGCCACAACGTCGGGGCGACGAGCTTGATTGCTGGAGTGCCGTCGTAGAACGGAAAGGTCTCATACCGGAAGTTGCACCACACCGCATTGAACTGCCCTCCCATTCGGCCGTCGAACACCTCAGCCATGTCGCCCCTGAGCGCCTCGAGGCACGCCCGGCATACCGGCGGCGCCTGGTCCGGCGTGCACTGCACCAGCCCGTAGATGTTGTGCACCAGGTCCTCCGTCGTCGACGTGAACCCCTCTCCGGAGGTCATCACCCCGGCTGCGTACCTCGATGTCGAGTTGAACGCCGCCCAGTCTGATAGCGCGTCGACGAGGCCGGCCACGAGTGCGTCGAAGCGGCCGGCGTTGATGGTGATGCGTTCCTGGCTGGGGCTCGCCATCTGGACCTCGGTGTTGTCGGGCCTCGCCATGAAATCCACGTAGGAGTATCGGAGGAGGCAGCGGTCGTAGAAAACGGTCACGTCCCTGACTCCCCGGCACTCGTTGAAGGCGACGGCCGGCACGAGGGCGAGGCAGGACGCGCAGCCGGCGTCGTCGGTGTCGGCGCGGCAGAGCGCGAGGCCCCACACCGTGTCCGGCCCTCCGCCGCCGGCGGACGCTCTGGCGAAGCCGTTCGTGGAGTTGGGGGCGCTCGCGGACAGGGAGGCGAGGACGGCGCGGACGTTGGAGTGGTATTGTTGGTGATATGCCCTAGAGGCAACATGGAGATGTTGAATATATCACATACTATGTTTATGATACATTGCTTTGTTCCTTGAAATAGACATTATCATTATTGATCAATGAGTATGTGACTTATTCATGAGACTCTTAATGCCAAAATGTTGCTATTTCTAAATGATCCCTGATCATATATCATATGAGGAACATATATGATTCAAAGATCAGCATATGTATTGATTGATGATCATGTCTCATGGATCATGGTATGGAGATACCAAATCAATAATATGGACATGTGTTAGTGAACATATGTTGGATAGACCCGCCATGAGACACTGCAGAGATTCCATGTGTCATTAGTTGGTCTCAAGTAGTGTTTATGTAGAATCGTTAGACTTGAGATCATCATGGTTCCCAACATGCGTAGTAGCCTATTTTGGGACTACTAACCACTACTCCGTAACTGGGTAGTCATAAAAGTAGTCTTCGGGTTTGCTATGAAACATGTAGTGGGATGTGAATGATCAAGATAGAATTTGCCCCTCCTTATGGGAGAGATATCTCTGGGCCCCTCGATGTAATGGATTATGAAAGTGCATGGCCATGCCAATGTGATTGAGGAGTCAATCACAAGTTTATAATCCATCACGGAATCGAGAGAGTGATTGAGCCATTAAGAGGATGACACAGGTCTCGCCTTGAGCTTAATCTATATCGTGAGGCAAAAGGATTCGTACATGAGAACATTACAGGTTCAGCCGATATGATCTTTACGTATACTTTGGGGTTAATATGTCTTGCTAGAGGCCGCTATTAACAGGGTGACCGGAAAGGTGTTTCCGGGTCGCGACCAAGTATACGTGAACCTACAGGGTCGCACACTTAACGGGTTGGAACACTAATTCGAATGTGATTCGGATGTGGGCTCAATTCGGATAGAGATCCGGATAGACTCCTATTGGGCCTCGGTCCACGAGGCCCAAGTGAGGAGGTCTATATATTTGGAGGCGGGGGGGCTGAGGGATGCACGCATATGTTCCTCCCGAACAAAACCCTAGCCGCCACCTCCCGAGCCAAACCCTAGCCGCTCGCGAGTGCTGGTACACTCGCGATCGGAGTTCCAGCCCCGGACGTGTGGATACCGGTGGAGGCGCTGCTCGTTGCGGCGTTGATCGGCATCAACAAACTACAGATTGGATCTGCTCGTGGTGTGGTTGATCGCGTGGAGGAGACGATCTGTTCGGGACGATCGGCTACTTCCACTACTACCTCGACGCGCGTGGTTGGATCGGCTTCTCCAACTCTTCTTCCGCTGCGCTGCGCGTCTAGTGGTAACGATCTATGATCCCGTCTTAGCATGATGTCCTGGTGTGCGCGGTAGAAATTTTTTATTTTCTGCTATCGTAGCCTACGCGCGTTCCTTCAGGTATGTTGTGTTCGCGGCGTAGCTGGTGCCGTTGTTGCAGGACCAGTTCATGATCTCGAAGGCACGGCAACGGCAGGGAAGGGAGAAGAGAGGTACAAGTATAGATAGTAGTATTAGGATGGAGGTGGTGGTGCATGCCATGGCGTTGGTTGGGTTGGCCGTGCCGGCGCGTTTGCGGCCGATCAAACTCAGACTAGCTATAAAAAGGCGAACGACGCCTGCACCAAGTCAAGCTAGCTCCACAAGATAGCAATGGGATGACTGAGATATCTTTGACCATGGCGATGCCAATGTGATAATTAGACTAAGACTCTGTTTATATTAACTTCTATTTTTATCTTTTATTGAGAAAAGTTAAAAGTTAATATAAACATCTAGCTTCTCAAAACAGTTTTTTCACTTCTCTCACTACCGTCTTGCTCTGGAATATAGAAAGGGTGTCACGGTATATCATGCACCTTACGCCTTTCACTCCTGTCACACACATATATCTCTCGTTTATTTTTTCCAACGCTCACATCCTCATTCCTAAAGTCAATTTTTTAGCCGCTACTTCATTTTTAACTAAAATACCATTAACCACAATTAATACAAATGCCTCCTAGATTGCACCTCGTACCTGTCAGAAAGTGAAATGCATCTTGGACCCTTGATCCATGAGGTCGAATCCGGAATTACTGCAGCACAATGGCCGTTACAAGTCAAGCTAGCTCCTACAAGATGGCAATTGGAGGACAGCGGGGGCGGACCCATAATGGGACATAGGGGTACAGTTGTACCCCCAAATTTTTTTGTAAAAAATCAACTATATATAATATATATTTCATATATATAGGAAAAAAACTAGAAATGAAGGTAATGTAGCAAATTCAGCCCACTATCCAATGGCCCAATTGGCATTTCCTGATTTCCTAACCTAACTCCTGCTGCCTGGCTGCTTCTCACGAGTTACGCCGCCTCCTGCCTTGCTCTCACGTCGCGTCCTCTCCATTTCTCTTGCACAGCCGCCGCGCCACAGCTCACAGCGCGCCGCCGCGCCCGACGCCCCTCCTCGTCTCCGGCGACCGGCGAACGGCTACCGGCGGCGGCGCGGCGCCCGCTCCTGCCTTGCTCTCACGCCGCCTCCTCTCCATCTCTCTTGCACAGCCACCGCGCCCCAGCTCACAGCGCGCAGCCGCGCCCGGCTCCCCTCCTCGTCTCCGGCGACGCGGCGCCGGGCGCCCACACTGGCACACCCAATGGCCAGCTTCAACGGCGGCAGCTCCTCCCCTATTCCATCTTCAACGGCGGCGGCGCTTTTGAAATTGGTGCTAGTTCTTCCCGTAGCAACAGCAAGTGTTGAAAGAGTATTCTCAGCAATGAATTTTGTGAAGAACAAACTAAGGAATAGAATGGGAGATGAGTACTTGAATGACTGTCTTGTTACATTTCTTGAAAGGGAATATTTTCTACAAGTTCGCGATGAAGATATAATATCTCATTTTCAAGCAGATCCTCGTCGAGTTGAGTTATAACATTGCCATCCAGGTCAGTTTTGCATTGATGTTGTTTCATGTACTCTGTTCAGTGTTCACTAGAAATTAAGTCAATCAAACTTATATTGGAAATTGCATTTATTGCTTATGTGTGATTGTTTATTTGGTTAACTATATGAGATATACATATCATGTGTATCAAAATTCTCTATCTTATATATATACTCTGTAGATTCTTAACTTCGTACCCTCATCCTAAAATTCCTGGGTCCGCCACTGGAGGACAGAGATATCTTTCATCATGCTGATGCCAACATGATAATTAGAGTAAATTACAAATTTTCACTCCGCGTCAGGTTTTGCGAATGCTTTCCGATAATGCCAGCCTAAATGCAATTTTGAGGCAGAATCGCTTCTAATGAAATACTGCGAGCGGGTCCCACATGTCAGCCCATTTCCGCTAACTATTCTGCGCACTGATGAGCTCCTCTTCTAGTTCTACACCGACGACGGTGTTTCGCTTCCTCGTCTCAGCTACTGCTGCACGTCTTCGACGCCCCCCACTGCCTCGCCTTGACTTCTTCTCCGATTCCGGCAACAAAAACTTTTGACCTCAACCGCCAACGTACATCACTGATGGGTCAAAAGTTAGCGGTATCAAGTCAACCACGTGATACGCTGCTTGCTACGAAATGTGGTATCAAGTCTCCCATTCTCACTGATGGGTGACAGGTGTGTAATCCATTCCACGTGACGTGGAGCTACCTGTACCTAGTGTTTTCCGCCGTCTGTCAATGCCCTGTTCGTATTATTGGCTTTTGTTTTCGATTTTGTTTGAAGAAGACTGTAGTTAATATGAACATTTAATTTTTTTAAACGTTTTTTATTTATGTCGTCTCGTCTCATTTCGAGCATAAGTTAGATGATTATAAACGTATCATGTACCTTATTGCTCTCGCTTCCGTCTCGCGCAACCCTCACTTTGTTACCACTCGTACTCTCTTTCTAAAAGATATTTTTTAGTAACTATTATTTATTTTCAACCAAAAACCATCAATAGAAACTAATATGAACAACCTCTAAAAGCTAATTTACCTGAGTACTTGCAAAATCTAGTGCAAAGTAAAATCAGAACAATTTACTTAGTGTTAAGCGTAATTTACTCTAATAATTTTTAATTTTACCGTAGGGGACATGCCAATGAAATTACTAATACGGATAAATGCTAAACATCCCGAAACTTGTATGGGTGGTAGACGTACTGACCTTAACAAACCAATACAAGAGGGCTATACAAATCTTAAAAGTTGTCGCTGTTAGTGA
The DNA here is from genome assembly GCA_017311315.1 of Dendrocalamus latiflorus. Taxonomy (NCBI): domain Eukaryota; kingdom Viridiplantae; phylum Streptophyta; class Magnoliopsida; order Poales; family Poaceae; genus Dendrocalamus; species Dendrocalamus latiflorus. The sequence goes on from CM029677.1 coordinate 9,777,753, forward strand.
TACGCGCAAAAGTGAAAGACATCTAACTCTCAAGAAGTACAATTCTAGTAACAAAACTTTATATGATTGGTTTCTTCAACATCTGATAACTTCACAGTTATGATACTGCATATCAGCATATGGACGCATATGGACCTAGTCCAGCATAGGAAAATTACGAGTATCAGAATGGGCACGCGCATAGCGCTTTCTATTGACAGCCATTGTTATATATACAGATACAGGAGCAATTAGCGCTAGCTACCAAAGATAGAAAAGACACTGGCCAAGTTTAGGTATAACAACTATGGCAAGCGCTATCGCTGTGGAATTTTGGGCAAAAATGACACTGTTGATCACCAAAATTCTAATTTAGCCCTCAAACAACAGTATTTCTATTTCTAGCTCCCTCCCGACCGCACGATTTTTCTAGAGCTGGCATGTGGCAATCGTGCGGTCGGGGACCGCACGACACCGAGGTCGTGCGTTCCCCGGTCACACGCCACGGTTCACAGGGTAATCGTGCGGTCGGGGACCGCACGACCACTGTTCATGGCCGAGTCATGCGGTCCCCGACCGCACGATCTGGGTGCTGTCACGTCTCGGCGCCGAAAGCCTTCGAAGTCGCACTGTGTTTGTGCTGCATACTGGCTTTTTTGCTGATTGATGCCACCCCATGCTATCTCTTTTCTCTTTCTCCTGCAGCACATTTACACGCGCTAGCATATTACGGCCGTCCCCTACTCCATTGTCTGCATTTGAGTGCCCTGAGACACGTGATAAAATGCAGAGGATGGCCTGCGTTTGGGAGGCTTCACTAAGTTTGCAAGCATAGACAGAGGAGCAAGAAAATTGCAGAGCAAGAGAGGGAGCGTAGTGAAGGAAGGAAGAACAACAAACACGGGATTTAGAGTAATTTTCACTGGGGATATGAAGTTTTTGCAATTGTGAAAGTTGTAGATCGCTTCGTGAGTTTCAAAAAAAGGTAAATATCATCCCCGTGCGACTATAATGTTATCGTTAGTGATTAGCACGTCATTAGCGTAAACGTTTTTTATACTATTGTAATGAGTGCAGATGGTGTAAGCGTTAAAACAAGTAGTTGTAGTGTATTGTATTTTTATTTTATGTGAAGAAATTTTTTATACTGTTGTAGTGAGTGCAGATGGCGTAAGTGTTAAAACAAAAGTTGGTTTTGTGTGAAGTAATTGTATTTGTATGTGGTAGCACGAGTTGCCGGATTAGAAATCCAAAAAATCACAGTTAGTCGGATTAAGAAAAAAGTGGACAGCATTGTTGGGTGCTAGAAATAAAGAGCTACATGTCAATCTTTGAAAAAAAAATATATCTTGAAGCGTAACCCTCCATATATGAAGTATGGTGCATTGTTATGTGCTAGAAATAAAGAGCAACTAACTGTGAATGAGTACAATAAAATTAGATTAGGAAAATTGTAATGTAAATTATTTGTGAATTTGTGAATTCAATTGTTGGTTCTGTAAATAACAGATTCGGAAAAAATTTAGTTATTTGATTTACATAAGAATTCATAAGTAAAAAATGATGAAAAATGAGGCCATGTTTGGCACAGCTTCACCAACAGCTTCATGAGCTGTTGTGAGCTGTTTTTTGCCAAACACCCTTTTTGCAAACAGCTTCATGGGTGAAGCTCCTTTTTTTGTGCTCTCACAAAGGAATGGGGAGAGGTGAAGCTGAAAAAAGTAGCTTTTCACAGCTCTCTCCCTCAGGCCCATATTTCTAGGAAGTGACTGCCCCTCTAGTTCACAACAATTTACACGCATTTGCCACTTTATCCCTCAGGCCCGTATCCGCTCGTTCTCTCCGTCAGTCCCGTATCCGCTCGTTCACCTCTCTCTCTTTCTCACGCACCGCTCTCTCCCGTCTCCTTCCTCCGAACGGACGCGCCGCCGCCATGGATTCCCCCTCGCCTGCACGCGATGCCGGCCGGGAAGCAGATGGATCGGGAGGCCAAGAAGATGATCCAATCACTGCACCGAGGGATTCATTTTTGTCTCTTCTCGCACGGGCTGCAGGGCCGCCGCCTTGGCCGCGCGGGTCTTGGCATGGCGCTGCCCCGGCCGGCAGCGGCTGGCCCGGCGCTGGCTCTAGCGCGCCCTCGGGCGGCGGCGGCTGGCCAGGCACGGGCCCTGGCGCCCCCCCGAGCGGCAGCGGCGGCTGGCCAGGCACGGGCCCTGGCGCGCCCCCGAGCAGCGGCGGCTGGCCAGGCGCGGGCGGTGGCGCGCCCCCGGGCGGCGGCGGCTGGCCAGGCGCGGGCGCTGGCGCACCCCCGGGAGGCGGCGGCTGGCCAGGTGCGGGCCCTGGCACGGCCACGGGCGGCGGCGCGCGGCCTGCAGGGGCCCCGGGCGGCCACGGCTGGCCCGGCGCGACCGCTGGAGCGCCCCCATGCGAGCCTGGTGCTTGGTGCGGCCTCCGGCGCCCCCCCGAGCAGCGGCTCTGTGCCCACCGACGGCGTCGAGCAGTCCAGCGAGGGCGGCTGGGGTTGGCCGGAATGGCGTGCTTCAGCGGCCACGCTTTTTGGGCCCAATTGGCGGACGGCTGAAGAAGTCGGAGATATTCATGTGCAAATCGGGGGCTCTTATGCTCCTAGTCGTGGCGCCTCTGCCCGGCGCCGAGGTGGTCGTGGTGGACGCGCACAAAAGCCGCCTACTATTCCTGCTGCCCCAACAGCTGACACTATCGATCTCACCGATGCAAGGTAATCGAAGTTTTCTGAATTTTACATGTGTGCTATGATGCTTGTCAATTGAAGAAACGTGCTTGATGTAAAAAGTTTGCTGTTTGCTTGTCAATTGATGTTCGCAACAGCGAGTCTGATTGGTCTGATGAAAATACTAGGATAGTATGTGAGATATTTGCTGACGAAGTTGAAAAGGGAAACCGGGCAAACACTCACTTGAATAAGGCTGGGTACAAGAATGTCATACAGAGGTTCAAAGAAAGGACTGGACGTGAGTACACTAGACTGCAATTCAAGAACAAGTGGGATAGGTTGAAAGGTGATTATGGTATTTGGAAGAAACTCACCAACCATCAAACTGGTATTGGATGGGATGAAAGGAAGCAGAACATTGTTATGCCAGAGACTTGGTGGAAGAAGACGATAAAAGTAAGTGCACTTCATAAACACTGGAGATGAAAATTTCATTAGCATAATATAACACACTTGTAATGTTTCATTGTAGGAAATTAAGGGGAGTTCTAGGTTCAAGCAAAGAGGGCTACAGAATGTGGAGAAGTTAGAAATTATGTTTGAGGACCTTCGTAACACTGGAGATGACCACTGGTGTGCGTCTAGTGGTGTAGCACCGTCCCAAGCAAGTCAGTCATGTGACAATTCTCAAATTAATGTTGATGATGAAGATGAAGCCGACAATGATGATGATAGTGAGCCAGAACAAGTGACACCTACTAGTGTGCGGGGGAAGAGGGGTGGAGGGGCTGTTAACAGTAAAGGAAAGAAACCAAAGACAAATACTGGGCGTTGGTTACAGGAACAGATGGGGAAAATAGTAGAGATGAATGAGAGGACAACTGCTTCTTGTGAGTCTATTGCAAGGAGAGATGACAAATCTGGATGTTCCATACAGGATGTAATGGCCTTGGTTGAGGAGTGTGGTGCTGCTCCAAGATCAAATGAGCACTTCATTGCAACTGTTCTTTTTACCAAGAGGGCTGAGAGAGAGATGTTTATGACTTTGAGGACTCCTGAGGATAGGATCGATTGGTTGAGGAGGAAGCATGAGTGGTTGACTAGAAATGATGTGCCTAAATAGTGCAATACCTTTCATTTGATATTGATGTTTGGACCAATTTATGTTGTTTTATTTGTTTGGAACAACTGTAATGTTTAATACTTTCTGGCTCTGATGCAAGAAGTTTTATTTGTTAACTTATGGCTCTGATGCAAGAAGTTTTATTTGTTAACTTCTGTCGTGTTCGGTTGTAAGATCATTAATCTCTGAATAGTGCTCACATATAGTCATTTTGCTTACTGCAAACAATGTTTTTTCGCTTTGTTATTGACACATGGCCACTGGGGCACATCCCTACAGTGTTATTAATGATACAGACATATAGTACAAGTTATGATTTATCTTAAAAAAGAAGTTGTGGTTGTGCATTTCAAGTTGCCAGCAGTTGTGATTGTGCATTTCAAGTTGCGAGCAGAATAATTCTATGTTGTTGTACAATGTAGGTTCTCCTGATTTTAGAAAACAAAGAACCTAGTTACCTAAAGCCAATTATTGTCCTTGTTCTGAAGAATTACAGTAACACTATATAAACCGAACTTGTTCTTGCATCCAGTGAAGTACCGGAGAAGCTAGTTTTCTTCCCCATATAAAACTAGAAAACCTGTCTTACTGTTTAGTAAATCTGCCATCATTGGTATGAAACATAGTCTTGAATTCATCCACTAAACATAGTCTTTAATTCTGTTATTATGCTTTCCAGGCTAGTGGCATTGTGGCATCCCATAAGCTGTGATCTGCACATACCTTGCTGCATTTTTCTCTTTCATAAAGTTTTAGTTGTGTTTGAATTTGCATTTGTACAGTGGTTTGTACAGTGGTACACTTGTAATGTTTAATACTTTCTATTTGTACCATTTCATGCTGGTTTATTCATGGTTGTTGTTTTTATTGATGTGCACAGATCACATTCTGGTACTGAGACGGATGATAGTGATTCTGATGATAGTGATTGGATTTCAAATACTATGGAAGTGTTGCGGTCTAACCAAAATAATTTGGTTGCTAGTGCCCTTGTTGCAACCAAGTACTACATGACATATCTTGACAAAAATGAAGCGAGAACTCCACACAGTCTGGTTATGGTTGGACATTGGAGAAGCTAAACACCCCAGATGAATCCCATAAAATGTTCAGAATGAATGCATCATTGTTTCAAACGCTACATAACTTGTTAGTGAGTACATATGGTCTCGAGTCATCTCTTCACATGAATTCTATGGAATCACTGGCTATCTTTCTACTAGTTTGTGGGCATGGTATGTCAATAAGTGCTTTGCATGGTATATTCAAGCATTCTACAGAGACAATTAGTCGAAAATTTGATGATGTCTTGATTTGTTTGGTCTCTCTGTGTGAGGATTACATAAGGCCCATTGATCCTAACTTCTCTACAACACATTCTAGGCTTACTAATGATAGTAGGATGATGCCTCATTTTAAAGATTGCATTGGAGCACTAGATGGTACTCATATCTCAGCGACCCCACCTCCGGATGACCTTATTAGATACATTGGTCGAAGTGGCAAAGCGACGCAAAATGTTCTTGCTATTGTTGATTTTGACATGCGATTCACATATGCATCTATTGGGCAGCCCGGTTCTATGCATGACACAAGTGTGCTCTTTCATGCACTTAGACATGATCATGAAAAATTCCCACATCCCCCTCTAGGTATGTATAGATTACATTAATTTGTGCACATGTATGTGGCTGAAATTTTTTTACATGCATCTCAGTTGAACTTCTTTTATATACTCAGGGAAATATTACCACGTTGATGCCGGATACCCAAATAGACCTGGATACTTGGCACCATACAAGGGTGAAAGGTATCATGTGCCAGATTGGAGGAGAGGTCCTGCTCCAAGTGGTGAACAAGAGCTCTTTAACCATTTGCATTCAAGTATTCGAAATGTGGTGGAGCGTTCATTTGGTGTGTGGAAAATGAAGTGGAGGGTCCTTCTCAAAATGCCGAGTTACCCGATGGATAAGCAAAAGATGATTGTCGCTGCAACCATGTGCCTACATAACTTCATCCGTGAGAACCACTTTGATGACAAAGATTTTAGTAAATGTGATCGGAATCCTGATTATGTGCCCACTATACCTCAAAGGTATAGAAAGCATATTCCTTCACAAAATGCAGGTGATACATCAACTTCGGAATCTAATGATCGGAACATGGATAAATTCCGCGATGACCTTGCAAAGGCAATCTATCTTTCTAGATCATCATGAGCATGTATGTTTGTATTGTAGCATGATACGTTATGTTGACATGCGCACTTTTGTTAAAGCTTCGTGACTACGAAACATAAAGAAGGCACTAATATTGCTTCCTAATGATTTTAATGTTTTTATTATTTATTATTTTAATTTTTTAATTCATACTCATTCAAATATATTATTTTTTAATTCATATGACCATATACAAATATACAACTCCAAATGTTAGAACAAGTCAGGTAGACAGGGGTATCTTGGACAATTGACCTCTCTCAGTCATGCATGAAGCTGTTGGTGAAGCTGTTTTGCCAAACAGTTTTCTAAAACAGCTTTAGCTTCACCGGTGAAGCTGCTCATGAGGCTGAAACTAAAAAAACAGCTTCACTAGTGAAGCTGAGCTGTGCCAAACAGGGCCTGAGTTGTTGGATTGGTGAATTAATTAGAAGAATAATAATACAAAATAGGAGTGAAATTAGAAAAACTTGTAATTTAATTTTCACTGAAATTTGGAAGTAAGATCCGTAAATGAGAGAATTGGAAAAAAAAGTACATTACATTACTAATTTGATTTATATAGGAATTTTTTAGTGCACTCAATAAAAAATTAAAAATTAGAATTACAATAAAAAAATTGCAATTCGTATTTGTAGGTGATAGGCAGAACAACAAAATTAAGATGGAAATCTTATAGTGCGGTAGTTGCTGTATGCTGCTACGCTTGTTGCATGTTATATACTAAGAGGGTTCAGTATGCACTGCAGGGGAGACCATGTGGCAACTTCTGAAGGTGACCAGTGATGCTTCATGGGCCAACTACATGGAAATCGTGTGCAACCCTGCCACAGCGATATATGCCAGGCCAATGGTGTATGCTCACTTTGTGGAGAGGACAGAATCGTCCGCCACGGGTGGTTCTGGTGGTGCTGGCGGAGATGTAGTGCCTGGGTTACTCTCTGGCGCTCATGAAGATGCTGGTGCAGGAGAAGAAGTGGGTGAGGCAATGGGAGATGGAGACCTGCAGAGGCGTGTGAAGAATTTTCAGGTGAATGAAGGTGCGGAGAGGGGTGGGCCTCCCGTGTTGATTGTCACAAGTACCTTGAGGACCAGGTGGAAGAAGTGCATAGCGAGGAGGAGGAGGATGTGGAAACAGCCAGTTCAGGAGAGGAAGATGGAGAAGCTATAGCGGGAGGTGTGTTAGATGGTGTTGTGACCACCGATGTTGCATACGTGTCGTCCAGACTGGATGATATCGTAGTGGAATCCCTAGTTATGCCACAAGCGGAGGAGGCAGAGTGGGGGTTCAACGAGGGCACACTCCTTTTAGGGCAGTGCTTCCGTAATAAGAGTGCTACACAGCAAGCTATTGCTACATACGCTATCAACATTAGTCGGATATATCGAGTGCACAGGTCCAACCATGACACCTACATTATCAAGTGTATCGATGGCTCCTGTCCTGGCAAGGTCTGTGCGCAGCAGTTCAGGGGTGCTGCCACGAACTTCCAGATAACAGTGCTGAAGGATCACAGTTGTGAGCTTGCGGCGCCACTACATAGGCACCGCAACATGACGTCATCGTATGTTGCGGAGCTGATAAGCCATCTTGTGGTGGCAGATGTGTCCATTTCTCTGAAGCTTCTATTGACGGATGTAGCGAATATGGTGGGGTTCGATGTCAGCTACAAGAAGGTATGGCGAGCGAAACAGAAGGTCTTGCAGTGTATGTTGGGAAGTACAAGGAGGCGTACGATCTGGTCCCAAGAATGCTGCATCAAATTGCAGAATCAAACCCAGGCACATACATTAACAGGAAGGAGCGGGTTCATGGTACGCAAGACCCAAATTGTTTTGTTCTTGGCAGAGTGTTCTGGGCCTTTCGTCAGGCGATAGACGGGTTCAGGTGGTGTCGTCCAGTGCTAACGATGGATGGGACGTTCCTATCTGGCAAGTATAAGGGTACCATCCTCACTACGGTTGCAGCTGATGCTAACGACCAGTTACTCCCTGTGGCCTTTGCAATTGTGGAGAATGAGAATACCGATAGCTAGCTGTGGTTCCTAGCCAATGTGAAGTAGGACATTGTGCAAGATCGTGCAGATGTGTGTGTCATCTCGGACCACAATGCAAGCTTATTGTCTGTGTTGCACATGATGCAGAATGGGACGTAGCCCCCTTTCAGTGGAATGATATGAAGAACCGTTGGTGCATGAGGCATCTCGCGGCAAACTTTCACAGAAGGTTCTATAGCAAGGATCTAATGAAGATGTTCAAGAAGCTTTGTATGCAGATCCAGAAGCGGAAGTTCGAGGCCTTGTGGAGGTAGCTCGATCAGGAGACCAGCAAACATGTACATCGTCTCGAGTAGGCTGAAGCTGGGGTCGTGGAGGCTCCACGAGAGTTGGGGAGTTCACGAAATGGGTTCAGTCGAACGCACCTGACTTGGAGATGTGGTCTCTGCTACACGACACCGGCAGAGCAAGGTATGGAATTATGACAACTAACATGTCCGAGGTGTACAACAGTGTCCTAAAGGGCGTGAGATCCCTACCTATCATGGTAATCGTGTAGGAGAGTTGGAACTATTCAGTCGGGTACTTTGTCAATAGAGCCATGATGGTGAAGAAGCATCTCGATGAACGCAAATAATTCTCTGAGGTAATGCAGGCCTACATGGATAAGAAGATGGAGAAGGCTCGTTCCCATATTGCTCATACCTTGGATGGCATAAGGAAGAAGTTCAAAGTCCGCCTCAGACAGAAGTACATGATGGGTCAGACTAGAGGGGATTGCAAGCAGGTATGTACAATTGATGAGAGAGAATCTTGCACCTGCAACGAACTGCAGCTTCTACACAAGCCATGCTCCCATGTGTATGCGGCATGCGCGGTATGGCACCAGGAGCCGATGCATTACATTTCAATGTACTATGACATACAACACTTGTATGAAACCTGCAGTACAGAGTTCTATTCATACGAGGTGGACATGCACTACAGGGACCTATGGCCAGGGCAGATAAAGTGGGTGCCGAACGATGCACTAAAGCATGTCGGCCATGGGCGACGACATGGGCCATCACATTCGTAATGACATGGATGACAGCCAGCGTGGGGATCGGGTTCAACGTCCGAAGTGCAGACTCTGCAAGACGATTGGCCATTCCTTTAGCCAATGCCCAAACAGGTTGACATCAAGTAACGCTCCATAGTACGAAGCACATAGTTCTTCGTTGCTGATTGTTGGTTCCGTGTTTTTCAATTTGTGAGGGCCTTTGTTGTGCATATTTTTTGTATGTCGTGCATATTAGCTTGCAACCTTTGTCCTGTGCTGAATGTATCATACAGAAATAGTTGCGTGTACATTTTTTTGTGTCTTGGTACGTTTACATATCGTTACGTTTGTTGCACATTCTGTTGTCATTTGTTGCACATTTTATTGCCAGTTGTTACACATTCTGTTGTCATTTATTGCACATTTCGTTGTCATTTGTTACATATTCTCTTGTCGATGTGCACTAACTTGTTTTCCTTCATCGGCAGGAGATGGCGTACAAGTTGCTAGACCCCTGTTGGGATGACTAGCACCAATGCCTGGCGTGGTCATCTAGTGCCAGCCCTCCGAGTTTGATCCTTAGGAGCCCTCGAGAGCACTGGCCTCTAGACCAGTAGTACATCCCACTACTGCGGGACACCGGCCTACTGCCCATTGCCCGCATGCTAGATGTACCGCATGCGTTGCAGTTCGATGCGGCGTTGCTGTCCACACTCGTCGATCGTTAGAGACCGGAAACTCACACCTTCCACTTCCGGTGGGGCGAGATGACTATTACTCTTTAGGATGTGTCCATGCTTACAGTTCCACCCCTCCGTGGTGCTGTAGTAATGACACCCACAAGGTGGCAGATTGGAAGGTCCCCTTGGGTCACCGGTTCGGTCACCTGATCCCGGACAACGTGTCTGGTGTGCCAAATTCATGGCTATGACAGTTCATGACTTGCCCCATGCACACTCCTCAGGAGGTGATGCAGACGCACCTCATCGCATACCTCCTGTTTCTATTCGAGTGGGTCTTATTTCCTACCACCACTGGAGACTTCGTTTACCCTAACTATGTACACCTTGCGGAGTCCTTGGCGTATGCCTGGCTCGGCCAGGTGCCGTAATACAGCTGGGGATCTGTAGTCCTTAGCACCACATACCGAGGCTTGTGTGATGCCTTGCAGCATACTACGGATAGCGAGCCGGTCCTGGTAGTTTGCTACGTCCTCTTATTGTTGTGGTCCTGGGAGCACTTCCCTATTGGGAGGCCTTACTTTGGGAGTGCCGTGCACCCTTACGAGTTCAACCTGGAGTTCTACGATGAGGGTGATGGCAACGACCCCATTCAAGGGCCGATAATGGGGACACGTTGGACACATGCTCAGCTACGGTGGGCCAGGGAGAGACCGAGGCATGTATACCTAGAGTTCCATAACCAGTTCGAGACTCTTCACGAGGGCGAGATAGTCTGGTGGCCATGGACTCCACAGTTCATTGTGAACACGGCCCCCACAGGTTGTCATCTCAATGCCATCAAGACCACACGTACTGGTTGATGACTTGCCACCGGGTCTTCTCCCACTTTGTAGAGCCGTACAACCCGCAGAGAGTCATGAGGCAGTTTGGCCTGTACCAGCACGTGCCACCCCTTCAGGATGGCCACTAGCAATGAAGACCCACGAGTACGTCATGACACGGTAACTTTACTTAATGTACTAATGTGTCATAGTACTAATTATGTAATGTATATTGTAACTTGCAGGCAAACAAGAAGAGAGTGTCGGAATGACGACTGGAGGAGCATACAGCAGCCATGGATGGACATGTGGCATGACTAGGCGAGCATAGAGATTGTGGATGAGACTCAGCCATACGACCTCGACACGTACAGTACGCACCTAGCGTGGTATGTTCCACGCACTCGCAGCAAGCTTACTGGGCCTGCCCCACACCGTCCTGGAGAGGTCGTGCACGAGGCTACTGTATGGGCATGTCCAGACCGTCATCGAGCAGCATGGCACAATGAGACGGTACGAGACTACTCTTAGTATACCCTATGCGGCAACGTATTTTAACTCATTCTTTGTTTACCTGCAGTATGATCGCCTGCATCGTATACACGACGAGGATGCTCAGGCTCTCCAGCATGGGAGGGCTAACTCCATTGATTGGCTGCTAGCTTCAATGCGCAATATCTACGATGACACAAGGTTTGCCATCAGGACCATCAGCTGTGGTCGGCACAGGGATGATGCCGTTGCACGACGCGGCTACAGAGGACAGCAGGCAGCACCACCCCCGTCAACACTGCCGTTAGCACCGCCCATAGCACCATTGTCCACACGTCCATCGTAGTCCAGCGGTCGTCCCAGCTACACTCGCTCATCCTCCACGCGCCTCGAACTGGCAGTAGGACATTTGCTAACTATTTGTTCATCCACTCGATTGCCATTTATATCTCACCACAGCTTTTTCTTGCAGCACTTGCGATAGGATAGCACCTTGCTACAGCCATCGTCATCACGGAGGGCGGCGGAGGACCGAACATTCTCTCCAGGCCGACGAGGGCTCTCTCCAGATAGCGACCCTGACTCGCCGCAGCAACCGAAGGTGTCGTTGCCCATGTTTGCGCATGGCGTTCAATCCAGCTTGCAGGAGCGGCACGAGAGGTTTGGGCAGGCCTTCCAAGGATACACAACACAGGAGTACATGCACGATTTCCCTACGGCATCGTCATTCAGACAGCCGCATACACTAGTATGCACTAATGTAGTAAACAAAACATGTGTATTTCAATGCCATCTGATCGCATAGCAAAAAAATGCATGTTTGCGTGGAGCAACTGGGCCACGAAGTTCACGGTGGGTCATCTGCGTTTCAGACTACCCATGTAAATGCCTTGTGATATTAGTATTCATTATAAACATCGCTGCTCATGGCCTAATTCAACTGTACCTTCTGAGCAGGACGTAGACCCCTCCTCGACCGAATGGCTGAGCTCTATTTTTGGCCATCCCTCGCAACTCTCCATGGAGTTGTACATAGCACCGCCTCGGACGCAGGCCTTGTAGTACGACATTTGAGATGCACCGCACTCCCCTCACAGGTTCACCTTCTCGGAGGATCACATACGCCGTTAGAGGAGGCGACGACAAGTTGCACAATGAGTTTTTGTATTTCAGCTTTTGTAACATCGCATGGTTTCCTGCAATCATTTATGCAATGTACATATGTGTAATGCATATCCACAGCACCTTACGGATATAATAATCTTCTAACTGCAATGTGCATTGCAAAATCTTTTACCAACAAGAAAAGCATCATTCAAATACGACGAGTACGTACACATATGATACAAAGCACCGCACGGACCAACGCGAATGAAAACAACACTTCAAGCACTAAAGCTTCATGATAACAATAAACACAAGAAAGAAAATTGCACATAACATTAAATTAATCTTCCACTCGAGTCTATCGAAACGATGCCGCGTCTCTAAGGGGTTGCTACCCCCAATGCCAACTCTATCATGTGGAACAATGCTAGGCTTAGTGGCCATATCATCCTCCCACACCTAGAATCGGCAACTGCTTAGGCCTTCCTGCAATTCCATGAGAAGAAGATTTCGTAACATACCTGCACGATTTGAACCAACCCGGATCAAGCTAACTCACCGAGTGAAAGGGACACTTGTAGTAGTGCCGTCTAGGATTCGCTACCATCTGTGAGGTCTTACGTCTCACAAGCGTGTTGCATTTCAGGCAAATCACCGTAGGTGTCGACGAAGAAGAGCTCAATTGACTCATTCCAACTGAATGTTCGCCACAACACCCCCCTGAGGGCAAGATGCCGGTGCCTTAGCCTGGGCATGCGTTACTGGGGTTGTGCGAACTACTCCTATGACTATCCTGACCGCTATTTTGACACGATCAGCTATCGACAGCCGGTAAGGACCACTTACAATGTGTTCCCCCCACTATTTCTAATTAAAAGTATGCAATAACAAACTCTCTCGTCTACCCACAGTCCCTAGAGCCGCTATGTAGCTACCGCAAGTGGATTGACCTAGAGATCCACCCACATGACCAGTGGACTCTGGACTATGAGGAGTGGAACGATAAAAGGGCATGCGAGATCCACGAGGAGCAGCACAAGGCTCGCGATAGGGAGCGCGATAAAAAAAGTGGCAGCAAAGGCGAAAGAGGCATCCGAGGAATTTAACGCCGAGCTCGTAAGAAAGGGAAAATGGCCCAGGTCTACGCAGTAGCTCGGGCCATTCCGCACTACTCCCCTGAATGTCCAATTTATTTCCATGTCAACAAAGCGCATATGTATCGTATGGCTACTTTGGTTTGTTGTAACCAAATCCTATGCGTCGTGTTATTCCCAAGTTTATTATGAAATCTATTTTAATTAGCAACATAAAATGTCATTGTCTTTTCGTAGTCATATCACTTTTCTTCCTACTTAGCAGTCATTCCTATCCTAGTCATTCACAAAAAAGATTTCATGAAATTTCTTGCACTACAACAACGTTCCATGATCGCAAAATGTTTTTGCGAATCAAACATGTTTTTAACCATTCACAATGTGCAAAAAACACAAACAGATCAACTATTACATCACACTATAATTTACCTCTGTACGTACGAGTCATTCAGAACTCAATCGTCCCTACAAATTTCTTCTAGAAATTAACCGCACTATAACATCGCACAGCGATCGTACCATTGAGAACCTGCGAAAATCGCAAACGGACCAACCTACCTATATTGTCTGCCATTCTATTTCAAAAAATAACAATCTAAAACAATATTTCCTATATGTATCATCTACACTGCGTAAGGAGTTTTAAAATATATTTCATAATATTTTGCACCTCCTCTACTATATTACAAAATTGCTGCAAACACCAAACAAAATAAATTACACATGAATATGCATAATATTTAAAAATACAAATAATTTACACAGCTAAATAAACTCTTATCCACACAAAAATACAAAATGTAAACCTCATTACAACATGCAGCAGCTAATCCAAAAATACACTGTGCATATACTGTAGACAGCAGGTCGTGCGGTCGGGGACCTCTGAACCTAGAACTATTAACCATAGCCATCCCCCAATCGGCTAATCCCGAGGACCCCATCCTTAATTCCTTAATCCTTATAGTCATTAGTCATGAGTCATGAACATTGAACAACATTACAATTCTACAACATAACAACAGAATATGACTATATGTGAGAGAAATTTGACAAGAAATTGCGAAAAGAACTATATAGCATATGCAAAGAATGAATCAATCAAGCACACCAACTTAAACTCCCTAAAGGCAAATCTAAAGTGTGAAGACTGAAATATGAAATCACTGCTGGCTGCCTTGCTCTTGCTGGCCGCCAGCCTAGCCCAGTGGCCCATGGCGCTACCCTACCCTCATTGTCTCGCTGCGCTGCTGCTGGCTATTGTCGCCTGCCAGGCGGCGGCTGACACCATGCTACGCCTGGCTGGACTGGCCGTCGGAGGTTGACGGTGCTACACTGCTGCGCCCAGTGCCCACATGGCCACACCGAGCCAAGCTGTGAAGCTGAACCGTAGCTGCCTAGTGCCCTGGTGGTGTCTGCCGTTTGGTGTAGTGGTGTGGACTGGACCGTGTGGTGGCTGATTCATGGGCCAAAATCTGCAGGCCAAGCGCCCAGGCCAGTGCACGGGTCATGACTATAGCCAGGGGCCAGGGGCCAGGTGGGAGTGTGGGTCGCGGGCCGCGTCGACGCAGGAGGTTTGGGAGACGGGTTCAGCTGTAGTATGATGAATCTAAGAATACCAAAGCATATACATGTGTAATATATCTAATATATAATAGATTTTTTGTCAAAAAATTTTGGTGTTCAGCTGAACACCCATGAACTCAATGAGGTCTGCCCTTGCATGCGATGAACTGTACCATGCATGGTCTTGTTTGGTTACAAACCCCCCACCCCCATAGCCAAAGTGGGAGCAGAGCAAATGTTCAGACTGGAGCAAAACTTGGAGAAGATAGCTATCGGCAAGCCCTTCAGTGTTGAATACGGTTGATGGAGAGGTAGATGGCGCTAATGTTGTCGTAGTAGACGATTGTGGCTCGGCGAAGTGGACGATGTAGTTTGGCGAGGAGCTGACATAGCCAGCAGGCCTCATCCACAGCTTGGTACTCCACTTCAGCATTGGAGCATGAGACCGTGTGCTGGCATTTAGAGGATCAAGACACCAGGATGTCACCGAGGAAGATGCCATAGGCAAAGGTGGATTTGCAGGTGTAGACCATGACTAATGATACCTTTAAGGTAGTGAAGAATCCATTTAATCAGGTTGAAATGTGGCTCTCGTGGATCATGCATATGGAGACAAACTTGTTGAATCGTGTACGCGACATCATGACAAGTGAATGTCATATATTGAAGGGCACTGGCCAAATTGCGATACTCCGTGGGATTGGCAATAGGCAGGGCACTAGATGTTGGCACCTTGGAGTTGGTGTCAATGGGTGTGCTACATGGGCAGTAGTCGGTCATGCTAGCATGATCGAGAACATCCAGGATGTACTACCGCTGAGATAGAAAGTGATGAAGGTCACCAAGGTCCTTAAGAAAGAATTAAATGTTGAAAGACTTGATGACTAGGATGGCCAAGCTGACAGTGCCAAAGTGGAATAGTAGAAGAGGTGTTGGCGGTGAAGGCGTGAGATGTAGACAACGCTGGTAGATGAAATGGGTAGAGTTTGCCCTCACTATTGCACCTGATGATCATGTTCCTAGTTTGAAGGTCCTTCACAGAGAGATCAAAGGGATCAAATTTGATAGAGATGTGATTATCAATGGTGAATTTGCGAACAAAAATAAGGTTCTTGATTATATGTGGAGAATCAAGAACGTTGTTGAGGGTAAAAGTTTAGGAGGGAGTGGGAAGAGATGCACAGCTGGTGTGAGTGGTTGGTAGCATGGAGCCATTTTCGACTACAATGCTGGTAGAGGAGTGGGGAGAGGGAATGGAGACGGCGGAAAGGTTACCAGGTTTCGACATCATATGCGAGGAAGCACTAGAGTCCATGTACCAATCTCCACAGGACAGGGGTGTTAGCGTCATGGTATTGAAGTGTTGATGAGGGACTGTTGATCCCATGATGTTGACGTGGAGGAGGATGGCGTCGGTGGATGGAGACTCCATGGTGTGTTCTGGCCCAGTTGGGATGGTGGCTACCGCATGCCATTGTTACGTGGGTACTGCTACGTCTGCATAGTAGCGAGGGCATGTGAGGGCTGGTGCTGCTGTAGTCTAGGACGTGGGCCAAGGAGGCCGACACCGGCACTATCAAATGTGGGAGCTTGGCTAGGCCACATGTGGATGGACCCAGCCCAGGGATGTTAGAGTGATGGCTAGGGAGAGGGTGCCCTGCCACCACCGCCCTGCCCCTGCGCCTTGCCACAACCACACCAACGGTTGTTGTTGTTGCCACCGCTGTCGCCCCCTCTACCCCACTCTACCCCCACGCTACCCCCTGCTCTAGCCCGATCGCACCGCTCCGCCTACTCTGCCTTCGCGTCGTTGCACCATCCCTAATCCCTCGTGCTGGCCCCTAGTATGCCACTCTACCACCCTCCACACCTGTGACCACCCCTGCACTGTCAGCCTCCTGGTACGCCGCTCCACCACCCTCCGCACCCATGACCACCCCTTGTGCTGCTGCTCCGATCCCCTGGTCCACCACGACGCCGCCCGTGCGCCACGGAGGTCATATCCATATAGCAGGCCAGCCACCACGATTTGTCGCTGCCCTCACTAGAAAGATTTACCGCCTACTCAACCTGAGATGGGAGGAGCAGTAGCGATGGTGATTGCATTTTGTCAAAGAGTACCGGCAATGACGGGTCATGCAAGATGAGCCATAGGACAGGGCTTGGGCATTGACCCCAAATATGCATGAAGGCGATGGAGTAGCAACCAAAGCTAGCAAATTCGACTGGTAACGAAGCTCGACGACCAATGCTGGCTCTTCGACCATGGTACTTAGACCATGGTGTCGCAACAACAGCTCTTTGACCACGTCACTTCGACAATGGTGTCTCGACCACGGCTCTTACCGCAACTCCAATTGTATAGCTCACACATCGTTGGTACTACCGGTCTTCGACCACGTAGGTCTTCTGAGCACCGATCAGGTACTATAGTTTATGACCACCGACCAGTTACTATAGCTTCGACTACTGACCAGTTACTGTAGCTATTACTATTGATCGGTTCACTGTAGCTATGACCACAAATATAGATCTAACCAAATCTATAACCACACACAAATTTGACCGAGTTGACTCCTTACGACTTCGAGTCCTTCAACCATGGCACTTCGACCCAGTACTTCAACCATGGCTCTTTGACCACGGCGTCTCGACCACGGTTCTTACCATAACTCTAGTCGTACCACTCACACAAAGCTGGTACTGCCAGTCTTCGACCATGCAGGTCTTCCGAGCACCAACCAGGTATTATAGCTAATGACTGCCGACCAGTTACTATAGCTTCAACTACCGATCGATTACTGTAGCTTACGACTATTGACCAGTTACTGTAATTTATGACTATCGACGAGTGACTGTAGCTTACAACTATCGACCGGTTCACTGTAGCTACGACCACACAAATAGATCTAACCAAGTCTGTGACCACACACAGACTTGACCAAGTTGACTCCTTATGACTTTGAGTCCTTCGACCATGGTACTTCCCCCATGGCACTTCCACCACGGTACTTTGACCACGGCGCCTCCACCATGGCACTTCCACCACAGTACTTTGACTATGGCTCTTACCACAACTCCGGTTGTACTGCTCACACGAAGCCGATACTATTGGTCTTCGACCATGCAGGTCTTCCAAGCACTGTCCAGGTACTGTAGTATATGTATACCAACCAGTTACTATAGCTACGACTATCGACTAAAGACTATTGACCGGTTTACTGTAGCTATGACCACAAACACAAATCTGACCAAATCTATGACCACACACAAACCTGACCAAGTTGACTCCTTACGACTTCGAGTCCTTCGACCACGGTACTTTGACCCCGTACTTCAACCACGGCTCTTCGACCATGGCAGTTTAACCACGGCGTCTCGACCACAGCTCTTACCGCAACACCTGTCCTACTGCTCACACATAACCGGTAATACCAGTCTTCGACCATGTAGTCTTTCAAGAACCGATCAGGTACAGTAGCTTACGATTACCAACCAGTTACTATAGCTTACGACTATCAACCGGTTACTATAGCTATGACTATCGACCGGTTCACTATAGCTACGACCACAAACACAGACCTGACCAATTCAATGACCACACACAGACCTGACCAAGTTGACTGCTTACAACTTTCAATCCTTCAACAACGGCACTTTGACCTCTTCGACCATGGCATCTTGACCACGGCTCTTACAACAACTTCAATTGTACCGCTCACACAAAGCCGGTACTACTGATCTTCAAGCACTCAGGTCTTTAGAGCACCGACCAGGTACTGTAGCTTATGAATACAGACCAATATTGTAGCTTATGACTATCGATCAGTTACTGTAGCTTACGACTATTGACCAGTTCACTATAGCTACGACTACACACACAGATCTAACCAAGTCTATGACTACACACAGACCTAACCAAGTTGACTCCTTACGACTTCGAGTCCTTCGACCATAGTGCCTCGACCATGACACTTCAACCACGGCATCTCGACCATGGCTCTTATCGTAACTTCGGTCATACTGCTCACACAAAGCTGGTACTACTGGTCTTTGACCACGTAGGTCTTCCAAGCACCGACCAGGTACTATAGCTTACGACTACCGACTAGCTATTGTAGCTTATGACTACCAATCGATTACTGTAGCTACGACTATCAAACTACGACTTCTGATCGATTCACTGTAGTTATGACCACAACACAGATCTGATCAAGTTTGTGACCACACATAGACCTCACCAAGTTGACTCCTTATGACTTTGAGTATTTTGACCACGACACTTCGACCCAGTACTTCGACTATGGCTCATCGACCATGGCGTCTCAACCACAGCTCTTACCGTAGCTCTGGTTGTACCGCTCACACAAAGCCAGTACTACCGGTCTTCGACCATGCAGGTCTTCCAAGCACCGACCTGGTACTTTAGCTGATGACTACCAACCGGTTACTATAGCTTCGACTATTGACCGATTACCGCAGCTTACAACTATCAACCAGTTATTGTAGCTATGACTATCGACCAATCACTTTAGCTACGACCACACACACAGATCTGACCAAGTCTATGAGCAAACACTAACCTAACCAAGTTGATTCCTTACGACTTCGAGTCCTTCGACCACGGCGCTGTGATGACAGCACTTTGATCACGGCATCTCGACCACAGCTCTTACCGTAACTCCAGTCATACCGCTCACACATCACCAGTACAACCGATCTTCGACCGCACTGCTAAAAGGACTAACATGATGAAGGTTGTTTCTCTAATAAGAGAGAAGACATGATATATTGTCAGTCCAGATGCAATATTTGATGTGCAGGTATATTTTCTATGAAAATGCTTGTTTTCACATGTGCGCGCATTAGTCTGCTTGACACACGCTTTTGAGTGCCATTGGATCGAGGAGCATGCATCGGGAGGTAGTGATTGATGTTTCAATCCAAGACATTCTCTTCACAGAGTTTAGAAACGATGCCCTTGGATAATGAGACTTCTGAATGCTAGTGGGTTGGACTAGGAAGTAGATCTCAGCATGGGAACACTACTACAAAACAAGCTATACTGTACATCTCAACACAGACGGTTCATGTGGAGCCGTATGTGTTTTGATTATTACAGACGGTTCATGGCTAAAACCGTCTCAAACTATCATAGACGGTTCTAATTAAAAGCCGTCTATGTATATGCATGATCACATACAATTTTTAATTAGAACCGTCTATGAAACTATCATAGGTAGTTTTTTATTTACGTCCGTCTGTGTTTTGTCTTTTGTCATATGAACTACAGAAGCGAGCAGTGAGATGAGAGACAAATTGAAGGCAAATTTTTATTACAAAAGTCCCAAAAAAAGAGATTCTCAGATCAAAGTCTTCTCGGCTTCATATGCTTCTTCTTTGACTTTTGGAGTTGGAGGATCAGCCGCTGAGTTCTCGAATGCCTTTAAAATTGTCCTTGCCCTCTCTACTTCCTCCTCTAGTCTGGGCAAATCATTAGCATGGCCATAATCTTAAAAAGGATGCCATAATAAGGTTCCTCAGAATTGGCTGTTTCTGCTTAATCAGCAAGGTTATCCATGTGTCTTTTCACTGCCGTGAGAGCTTACTCCGCTTTGTGCACATTACAGAGACGAACGAGGCTGAGGGCAGTTTCCCTTTCCTGAGCGGTAATGAGACACCTCCGTCGATGGCAGATGATGAGGTCCAGCTGACGGATGGAAGCGAGTCGAGGAAGGAGAGCAGGGCGTGAGCGGAGGAGCTACTCCAGACATAAATTGTTGCCGCCTGTATAAGGTTGCGATCGAACAAATCATAATGGATAGATGAGAGGAAGGAGATCAAAAGAATATTAGATGCCATTATTGAGAAATCTGGTGAAGAAGAGCTGGATTAGGGCGTGCATATTTAAGCGTTATCATAGACGATTCGTATACCAAACTGTCTCTGATATGTGCCTTATCAAAAATGGTTCGTATACCAAATCGTCCCTGATATGTGCCTGATCACAGACGGTTCGTATACCAAATCGTCCCTGATATGTGCCTTATCACAGACGGTTCGTATACCAAATTGTCCTTGATATGTGCCTTATCACAGACGGTTCGTATACCAAACCGTCTCTGATATGTGCCTTATCATAGATAGTTCGTATAACAATCCGTCTCTGATAATGACACGTCACCGATCCATGGCGTATCCCCCAGGATTTTGATGTCACCCATCCATTCTCTCCACATCGAATGGCAGGCACCGATTCCTCCCACCGCTCGGCCCTTATTAACTCCCCCTCTACCTTTCCACCGGTAGACACGCGTGAGTTTATCCACTATAGCTTCCTACATGCTCCCCTCGATGACACCAACTACCATCGTGAGTTAGCGCTTCTGTTGTGACACCACAGTCGACTGCATAACACATTCTTGTCATAAGAGTGTCTTATGCAGTCGCACTGTCATGCCACAAAGGTGGCGCTACCGCCGCCTCTCCATTGCTGGTGATATCCGGCCTCCATCCGATGCCCTCCCCTCTCTTCCTTGATGGCAGGCATCAAGGACATCGCGCGCTGCATCCAGCTTGTTCCTCGACGACACCGACTACCGCCGTCAGCTAGTGTGTATATCCGGCCACCATCTTATATATTCTTGTTGTGTTAAAGAGTTGGGTTCGTTATCTTGTTATGCTATAATGGTGGATTCTAATCTTAATATAAATGGAATGTGCTGCTGTGTTGCCACTATATTTGTTTGTTTTCAAACGGCATAGGTAACATTATTTCTTGAGGCTAGTAAAAAAACAGGAAACAATTTTAGGTATAGAATGAACTATCATATATGGTTTGTGCTATAAACCGTCTATGAAGGACTATCACAGACGGTTTTATATACCAACTGTATGTGATACTCGCCAATCACAAACGGTTGGTAACTAGATCCGTCTGTGATATGTGAGTATCATAGATGGTTTTTGGTTCGAGCCATCTGTAATAGTTTTCTTCACAGACGGTTCTAGTTACAAACCGTCTGTGTTGCCTTTATCACATACGGCTCACAAACCGTCTGTGATAACCTCCGATTATCACTGACACATAAATACAGACGGTTCAAAAAACCGTCTGTGATGACAGTTCCAAACCGTCTGTGATGACCCTTTTTGTAGTAGTGGAAGAAAATCTTGGTACATTTAGTATGGCCTTTCCATTCCGTACGTGTCTTTTCCATAAGATTATTTGCATTTAGTCAGCATGGATAGCAAATCTCGGCATGGGAAGAAGATCGAGGAGGTTAATACCGAGATCCTCCAAATCTCATGTGTGCTTGTAAATCTCGTCTTGTTTCCGTACGGAACGTTTCCATACACGCCTTTCCTGTACACTAAACATTTAGCATGTCCTGTTTCCATACGAAACAACCGGCATGAAATGGAATTTTTAGTAACATAATGAATGGTGAGATTATGTAATGGAATGTTTCCATAAGGAATGTTAATTTCCTTATGTTTCCATACACTAAATATTTAGTGTTATTTTCATACGGAATGTTAATTTTCTTATAGTGCCTTGATCTACATAGGGACAGAATGTTAGGGAAGCGACTACTGACTGGTTGATTGTCAATTTGCGGCATTGCGCACACACACCCATAAATAGATAAATGACAAAATCTTAATACAAACACGCGGACGTGCGGCGACGCGCCCACCCCACCATAAAGGTCTACCAAGTCTTTGACCATATTGGTCTGGACTACGCTGGTTTCGACACGTTGTTTTGACTATGTTGTTTCGACCACAATATTTGGACCAAGTTTTGTCGACCATGTTGTGTCAACCACATTTTTTTACCACGATATTTTGACCACATTTTTCAACCACGTTGTGTCGATGATGTTGCGCTGACCACATTTTTTCGACCACACTTTGTCGACCATGCGGAAGGGAGGGCTAAAGGAGAAATTTCTCTATCATGAGGGGCCAAAAATGAGCATGCTTCGCCAAGGATCCAGTTCCTCGACCTCTGCTCTAGCATAGCTATCATATTCGTTCTCAAGAATGTGATAGAATTCCTTAGCTTTCTGTCATGAAGTGTGCCTGACTACATGACTCATGAGAAATTTAGTCATGAAACATAGAGCAAAATTTGCATTTTATTTCTGGACATATAATCAATACTTTTGATATGGATTTCCCGTGCACACTTACTAGTATATACAGATACAGGAGCAATTAGCGCTAAGTACCAAAGATAGAAAAGATACTGGCCAAGTTTAGTCATAACAACATGGCAAGCGCTATCGCTGTTGACGGCAAGGAATCAGGAAGAGCGGGAGACCCATGCAGCTAGGCCGTGCATGCAGCGTGCGGCTCCTGGCGTGCGCCGAATAGTACCATGAATAGTATTGTTTAGTCGTCTAACTGTTAGACCATATGGCTAGGTTTAGGATATTTTGGTGATGAATAATTGATAATGGTTAATTTGTTATGATGAATATTTGGTAATTTTGTTTAGTGGCGTTATGCGAGTTGTGTTGCGTGTATGCGGATTGACGTTGGTCAAGTTTGGATGAATTTGTGCCGGAAGAATGTTCTTTGATCTTTGCATGTGCAGGTTGAGCTTGGAGGCGCTCATGGTCGGTGACAAGGAGGATCGGAATTAGGATGAGGAGATCCAAGGTTCAGACGGTCAAGGAGGTCACGACATGATCGGGCTCATGCTTGGGGCGTATGGAGATCAAAGGTGGATGATACGTGGAGAAGCTACAGGAGGTGCGGTCCTGGAGGCTTCGACACGTGACGCGTTAGAAAAGTCGTGAGTGTGAAAAACCAGTGTTAGGAAGGGTTTCGGGTCCCTTGAAAATTAGTGGGCCAAAAGCCTAGTTGAGGTAAAAAGGCCTAGTCTAGTTGGATTAGGATTCTAAGTTGAGATTGAATAGGATTCGTAGAAGAATTAAGATTCTATGTTGAGATTGAATAGGATTCTAGGAGGCTGGTTATAAAAAGGAGCCATGACCGAGTAGAAAGTGTGCCTTTCGCTGAGACGAAGAAAAAACGAAAAAGGGCGTGTGGCGGCGTGACGCGAGGAAAAAAAAGGAAAAAGAAAAAGTCTCTTGATGGAAACGCTGATGGGGCTGTGACGCGATTTCTACGTTTTTCAATTAAAGTTTGTAAGTTTTTTAATTCGTATCTATTATCCTTTTTCTTGGTTTTTTATTCTTATAGATTCTCCATGCATTGATCTATGTTTAGGTATTTTTGTTGCTTATATACATGAATTAGTTTTAAAAAATTGATTGGAAGATTGAGCAAAAACGTGCACGTTTCGCTACGGAAGTTTTTGCTGCTACAGTAACTGCTACAGTATGATACAGTAACCGCTACAGTGCGCTACAGTAAAATCAGGAAAAACTGTTTTTGTTTTTTGTTATTTCTAGTTTTTTAAACAATTAAAAGGCAGAAAATTTAAAATAAAAAAAAGAGTTTCCGCTGTGTGTTGCAATCATTCACCCCACTCTGATTGGTATCAACGATCCTACACTAACACTATCGATGAACATGGTATAGGAGAAGTTAGAAGCACAATTAATAATATCAATGAGTAAATATGCTTTGTATCATCGACTTTGCTCCAAAGTAGAAAAATACCACCACAAATGAAGTTTGCTCGGACGGGGACGACCAGCAGTTCAGCACCAGCGACCACGGATGGCGGTGACCACATCTGGGCAGTGGCAACACATGGTTGGCGCCAACCATGGGCGCTGTCGATGCAGTATGTAGCTGAGTAGCTGACTCTACACATATACTAGCTGGTAACAAAGACGTGATGAATTAGCTCATAGGTGATGATGCTGATTGATTCCAATGTGACCCGATCTGGCTGGCGCGTGCGGCAGGGGCCTGAGCTCTCGTGTTGTGGCAGCACGACCGCCCGAGCTTGCCGGCAGCAGGGCAACGTGGGCTGATCTTAGGACATGGTTTGATACTGGGATTTGGACCTTGTGCCGTGAGCACTGGAGATGATGTCGCGTCGTGAGGAGTTGATATGCGGGGTTGCCAGTGGTTAGAAGAGCTAGACGACGATGGATTGCAAGCGATGGCGACGCTGCTACACTTGGTCGGCACAAGAACTCGAAACGAAAAGAGCATGGGTCCGTGCCCAACTGGGAGGCCACAATTTAGCTCCTTTTGAGATGAATGGATGGATATTAGAAGAATAGAATGATGGGTGTGACCGTCCGGAAAAGAAAGAGATTAAGAAGAAAGAACAAGGGCAAAATAGTCATTTCCCACCCTTGGATGGAAAATGTGATGGCAATGGTATTTTGCAGACTTTTTCGTCTTTGCAATGGTATTTTCCTACCGACTTCCCATATCTAATATTTTACTCTTGTTTTTCTGCCTACATATTTTTTTTCTTATATACCCTTTCATTATGCTATTGACATCTGAAATTTTACTTTTTCAACCAATAGATTACAAATGTCATTTGTTGCTGGTTGCAGAGGTGGAATTGTCGAACGTGTATTTATTAAAAAGCTCAAGCCAGCTCATAATCCACTCGCTGGGCTCTATAGGCTTATTCGGCCCAGCCCATTTGCTTTGCCTCCGGCCTAGTCCAACGATTTCTGTCTGGCTGTCCGCAACGTGTCAAGTCCAATGAGGCTGTCGATTCCCCTTCTCATTCATTTGCCTCATGATCCTCATGTCATCCGATTCCCCCTCTCAACCCTAGAGAGAGATGGCGCTGCCCATCGCCATTCGCCTCCATCCCTTCCCATCGCCTTCCCCATCCACCTGTGCACACCGCATAGGCGACACACCTCCCCGTCGCTGTCTGCCTCTATCACCGCCTCCCCTTCTCCTTGTCGTCTGCCTCCACCCCCCTTCCTATCGCCTTCCCCGTCTCCACATAGGCCTTCTGCTCGCTGTCCGCGTCGACCTCCTCCTCACCATTCCCCTCGACCTCTCCTCGGCGTCCAGCGCTTGGAGCAGTAGGTGCAAGCCAGCATGGAGTCAAAGAGCCACCAAGAAAGGAGGCCATCCGACTCCCCCTCTGTGTCAACCCCAGTGGTGAACTGCATTGTCAACCCCTATGCACGGCCATAGGGGTGGACATATGGCTCGAGGCTCGCGGCTCGGCTCGGCTTGATACAGGCTCGGCTCGCGGCATTTACGAGCCGAGCCGAGCCATGGATTGAGCTCGGCTTCTTAACGAGCTGAGCCCGAGCTGGCTCACGAGCCGCTCGTTTGGCTCGTTTTGGCTCGGTCAGGAGCCCGGAGCCGCTCGGCGCTCGTCTAGGTCTGGCTCGGGCCGGCCCATCCGTGCGTGCGAGCCCACCACCCGACGCCTCATCTATTCCGATTTCCGAACGCACACCGACACCGACACAGATCCGATCCCCTTCGGTGACGCCGATGCGCTCCCGATCCGCTCCCTCTCAACCCTAGATCCGGCGCCGCAGCGGCACCGCACCCTCGCCATCCGCCGGCGCCGGCGCCGACCCCTCCCCTTCTCCTCGCTTCATCCTCCACCGCCCTAGATCCGGTGCCCTCCCGTCCCGATCCCCTCCCTCTCAACCCTAGATCCGGCCCCTCCCCCTCCCCCTCCCCTCATCCTCGCTTCAGCCTCCACCGCCCTAGATCCGGCGCCCTCCCGTCCCGATCCCCTCCCTCTCAACCCTAGATCCGCGCCACCGCGGCACCGCACCCTCCCTCGCCATCCGCCAGCGCCGGCCCCTCCCCTCCTCCTCACCTCAGCATCCACCGCCCTAGATCCGACGCCCTCCCAATCCCCTCTCAACCCTAGATCCGCCGCCACGGTGCCGCACCTCCCATCGCCGTGGGCCTCTCGTCGGCGTCTGGCGCATGGAGCGGCATGCGCAGGCAGCATGGAGTCGAAGAACCGCGGGCGCGGAGAGAGGAGGTCCTCTGGGTCCGGGTCCGGCTCCGCCTCCGCCTTGGCATCGACCCCTGTGGTGAACCGCGTCCCCAACCCCTGTCCACGGTCGCCACCTTGCAGTGGCAAAGCAGCTCCGACCCCGGCACCGGCAGCCTCGGTAAAGTAGCTGTAGCTCCTCAACCCATGTTCTTCATGCTGTAAAGATGTTTGGGGAAGGGAAGAGGATGATGTGTTGCTAGTATATGTGGTGGTTTTCATAATGATATGAGTAATGTGCAATTCATGAATGTAGTTGGTGCATGGGCACTTGATTTGTTTCAGTACATTCAATACATTTGTGAGCCGCTGGAGGGAGGTCTGTTGACTGTTGAGTTGTGAATTTGTGATGATGTGATCCATATTTTTGTACTGGCATATGTGATATGTAGTATTCAGTTGTAAGCTTTTTGGTAAAAAGAAATTTACTTTGCCATATTAACAACAGTGAATGCTCTGCTTCAATTCTGGGCATGTGAACTGTGAACCTGGTTTGATATAATGACATGTTAGTTCAGACAGTGCCTTATATTTAGATGATATAATGACATGTGAACTCTGCCGTATTAACAACAGTGCCTTATATTTAGATGGTTTGATATAATGATTGTTTGTTCTGTTGTTCATACTCATGGGTCATCTCATTTGTTATAAAGATGTGGTGATTACTGCCTTATTTAGCATGTGTGTGTGCATACTGTGTGTAGTGCGAGCAGCCTGTCTCGTCGGATACGCTTGATTTGTCAAATGACAGTGAAGGTTCGCATGTTTCCCTGGATTCTGGAAGTGATGATGATGCGCATGCGGTAGCAGTCATGGTGGAAGATGGCGATACCAACAGAAGAGTGAAAAGGAAGAAGGGAATTGTAAGTGTCTCCCAGCAAAACGGGTAGAGGAAAGCGTTCATATTGTTGGAAGCTATTCAAAGTGGTCAATGTCCCATCCAAGAAGGAGAAAGGGGTGACTGAGACGAAGGCCAAGTGTCGGTTTTGTTATGGACTTTTCTCTTACAAGCATGGGGGAGCCACTTCACATCTGAAAAGGCACATTCCCAAGTGTGCACCCTATCTAAACAAAGTGGGAAGGCAAAAGGCTCAAGGTACACTCAATTATGATCCCGATGGATCAAGTTTACCTTTTGTTAATCCTAGTGAATATGACCATGAGGAAACTCGTAGATTAATTGCAAAGATGATAATTGTCCATGAGTATCCATTTAAGATGGTAGAGCACACTTGGTTTAATGTGTTGATGAGGTATATGAATGCATCATACCAGTTTATTGGTAGAAAGACTATAAGGGCTGAATGCATAAAGGTTTACCAAGCAGAAAAAGAAAACCTTAGGAAGAGTCTTAGAGCTGTGCATTACATAAGTTTAACCTGTGATTTGTGGACTTCCAATCAAAACCTTTGTTATATGAGTTTGGTGGCGCATTACATTGATTCTAATTGGGCTATGCAATGCCGTGTGCTAAACTTTGTTGAGTTGGATCCTCCACACACTGGGGTTGTGATAGCTCAGGCAGTCTTTGAGTGTATAACTGCATGGAAAATAGAAGACAAGATTATGACGATTACTCTTGACAATGCTGCCTCAAATGATGTTGCTGCTAGGAGTTTGATAGCCAAGTTCATTGCTAGGGGATCAGAAAACTTTGTTCCTTCATATTTTCATGTTCGTTGTTGTTCACATATAGTGAATTTGGTAGTGAATGATGGCATGGCACCATTGGAAACTTTGATTAGCAAACTTAGGGAATCTGTCAAGTATATGAAGAAGTCTCCATCCCGTATGTACAAATTCTTAGAAATTTGTAAATCCATTGCTTTGGAAGTTGGAGAGGGCTTAAAGTTGGACGTGGCAACAAGGTGGAGTTCAACATATAGAATGTTGTCCGCTTGCATTGCCTACAAGGATGCATTGATGTGCTATGCTGATTCCGATGCTAATTACAAGTGGCAGCCTTCGAATGAAGAATGGGCATTATACAACAAAATCCAACCAATATTGAAAGCATTGGCTGAGGTAACTACTGCATTTTCAGGTTCCCTATACCCAACAGCTAATGTTTTCTATCCTTACATAGTGAATGTTAAGATTGCATTGAGGGCTGCAAGCATTTCTCCTGATGAACATGTCAAGCGTATGGGTTCAGCAATGATAGACAAGTTTGACAAGTATTGGGCTGAAAAAAATAATGTTATGGTTATTGCTACTATTCTTGATCCTAGGTTTAAGATGAGGTTTGTTAGTTGGTGTTTTACTCAGATATTTGACTCATCTAAAGCCATTACTGAGGAGACTGAAATCCGTGCCGAGTTGTTTGATCTGTATGCCACATATGA
This sequence comes from Dendrocalamus latiflorus, assembly GCA_017311315.1. NCBI lineage: Eukaryota > Viridiplantae > Streptophyta > Magnoliopsida > Poales > Poaceae > Dendrocalamus > Dendrocalamus latiflorus. The sequence goes on from CM029677.1 coordinate 9,806,848, forward strand.
GATGCAGCACTGGCACACCAAAGCTGCCAATAGCAGGGCCGAGTCCTCTTCAACCGTAGAAACTAGTAGCTCATTGGCCTCAGTTTCAAGTGAGTTTCAGACTTTTCTGCGATCTACTTCTACGGAACCATCTAAATCTGAACTACTCATCTATCTGGATGAACCAAATCATCCTTTAGCAGACACAAGTTTCAAATTGCTAGATTGGTGGAGGTTGAATGCTCATAGGTTCCCGGTAGTGTCCAATATGGCAAAGAAATTCTTAACTGTACCTGCTAGCACCGTATCTTCGGAATCAACCTTTAGTGCTGGCGGTAGAGTACTTGATGATTATCGTAGTGCATTGCGTCCAGCTATGGTTGAGACACTAATATGTGCTTCTAGCTGGATACGAGGTTTACACAATGACATGAAACCTCCAATGTTTGTGGTATGTTGTTCTACACTAACTCATTTAACTATCATCTTTGTTACTATTGAGTCTAACTTGATTTTCTATTGCAGGAAGAAGATGATGAGGATGATGTCGAATCTATACCATTTCCTAAGGGTGTGGTGGCTAGCAGCTAGGATAATAACAATTGGATTGTAAGTCTCTCTACCAAAATCCTTCATTTGCTCATGTATACTATGTTCATTAATATTTGTCTGTTTTCCTTTTGAATATGTATTATATGTTCATTGGTACTTCTGTTCTGCTGCTGGTGGTTGCTTCTGCAAAATGGCAATGCACTTCTGCTGGTTCAGTGAAGGTTCTCTGCTGGTTATGCACTTCTGTTGTCTGCTGACTGCTGGTTCTGCACTTCTGCAAAATGGCTTCTGTTCTGCACTTCTGCTGTGATTCTGTGAACTGTCTGCTGCTGCTGTTGGTTAAATTATTTTGTGTTCTGCAGCAGCGAACTGTGTGCTGCTGGGCGCTGGCTCAGTCATTTTGTATTCTGCAGCTAATGCTATACTGTGTTGTCTGCTGCTGTAAGCCTGTAATTTTGCTGTATTGCTGACTATCTGCTATATGTAATTTGTGCACTGTCTGCCTGACTGCCTGTCTGCTGCTATATTGATGCTATCTGCTGCTGCAATTTTGCTGTATTGCTGTATTGCTGCTGTAATTTTGCTGTCTGTCTGCTGTTGTACATATTTCCCTGCTATATTGTATTGCTAATTTCATTTCGCTGTCTGTACGACTGTGTTGTCTGTCTGCTGCTGTAATTGGGCCTAACGAGCCTAACGAGCTTAACGAGCTGAGCCCGAGCTTTTTTTCGAGCCGAGCCGAGCCTGTTTTTTAGCTCGTTAGTATAACGAGCCGAGCCGAGCCGCCCTTTTACCGAGCCCTAATGAGCCGAGCCGAGCCAGCTCGATATCCACCCCTACACGGCCACCTTGTAGTGCCAAACCAGCTCCGATCCTGGCGGCCTTGGTAAATCGCTAACATCTCGCATCTATACATGTTAACATGTTGATGTGATGAAGATTGGGTGGCAGCAAACTTGCTAACATTGTTGCCATGGATGCTACCTAGGATTTGGTAATTAATTAGTTAATCAAGCTTCATTAATCCAGGTAGCCTAGCAAGGCAACTAATTAGGAGGTGACTATTCTATGAGTTCTTTGGAAGTTACTGCATATAGGATTCTTAGTTAACTTCAGCTAGTAGAGTTTGTAATGAGTTTGCTCTTTCTGGACATGAACTAGTGCAGTGGGAACATGTGTGGTGCAAACATATATCTGAGACGGTGTAATACATCATGCAAACTCTTAATTATATGAACTACTGGATAAGGAATGGACAGATTAGATTCGGATAGTCTTCAATACTTGTTAGATCATGTGGATATGTCATGAATTTAGTTGAGAGACCATGTGGAGGTCATTCCATGTGTATGATGAGTAATTGACATCGGTTTAGGTAAGTCGAGTTTGGTTTGGGTGGTTCGGACCTTGACGTTGCGTGGTGCAATCGGGCTCGGTCGGACTTGGTCAAACTTGATCGTATGGGCTTAGGATGCATATTCCTTGATTCGACAGGTTTGAACTTCATCATGGGTAAGTATGATGCATTTACGCTTACATGTATCGAGCGGTGCTATTTGATGTGTTTCTTGTCTGTGTTGGCTGCAGGACATCGAGGTGGAGTCGTGGCGAGGCACGGATGACCGGACTAGGCGCAGGTGGCGTTGAGGTCAGAACGGTCGGGGTGTGCTGAAGACGGCGAGGGCTCGAGGTGGCTGCAAGGCTTGCAAGGCAAGAAATGAGGAAGCTTCCTGGAAGGTGCCCGAGGGGCGTTTTGGTGAATACGCAAAGCTGCACTAAAAGAAGTGGATTGTGGGTAAAACGCAAAAGGTTAATGGGTAAAGCAATGGTGAACCCATTAGTGGAGGCTATAAATAGAGAGGGTGTTCTCTTGTAGTCTTCATGGTTTTTAGATGGACTTGAGAGAGAAGTAGTGTGCAGAATTTTTAGAGGAGATGGGTTGAGAGTTTGTTCTTCCAATCATGTATGGGGAATTAGTTAGTGAGAGAGAGAGAGAGATAGATAGCTGAGATGTAAACCCTCTTTTAATCATGTATGTCTCCGTCTTGATTTTCAAGAAATCGTGTGTTGAAGTTTTTGAGTTTGTGCTTCTCCTTGTGCTCATTAGAAGTTCTTTACTTCTTTGTTGGCTCTCTGTTAGTTTGTTCTTCATTTCTTTTGTCCTGTGAGGCAGCAAGAAATCAATCCTTTTTATCCTTCTTTTTCTCTGCAGCTAGTTCATCCCATTAATTGAACCAAGTATGCTCTGCAAGTCCTTGCTCCTTGAGGCAGCAATTTTAGTTCTCTATGCATTTCTGTTTGTGCCGAATGCATGTAGTGAGTGCTCCATCATCCTTTTGGTACTTCTTCTGTGATCTTTTATTGTCATTAATTGTTGTTGCCTTTCGGTAGTACTAGTGACTACTATTTGATCTTTTTCCTTGCTCATCTTTCGGCTAGACAAGAACAATTTAGGCCAGCATTATTTCTTGCTTGTTCTGTCCCTTTCGGCTGCCATCCAGATTATTCTTTGTGCTGCAGCAGTAGTACTTTTGGCCAGCACATTTAAAGCCCTGCCGAGACTCTCCTCTGCCCATGATTCGGCCAGGGACTGCTTGCTGTGCAGTTTTGTAGTCATGTCTCTCTCTCTCTTTTGGATAAGTAGAATATTTTCGGCAGTAGAGAAACTTCTTGGGAGCATGCTTTGTTTTTCGGCCAATCACAGAAAACTGCATGATTGATTCACTGTCTTCACTCAGTCCGGCCAGCTTGCTTTAGTTGATCCATTGCATTTTGTTTCTCTTCGGCGGTAGGACTAGTGCCTCTGATTTGCATGCAGCTTTGGCCAGCAAAGTCTCTTTTATCTCTCTTTTGCTTTATGATTTTGGTGCAGTTCTCAGTACTGGCAAACTCGTTTTTCTTTTTACCTATTGTCTGCAGCAAAGCTTAAACTTCTCTTGGCAGTGCTTGTTCAGTTTTTTGCTTCCCTTTTGTGCTTGGTTATCTGTTTGGTTCTTCAAGTTTTCAGTGTAGTATTCTACTCTCTTGTTCATAGCTTCATAGCTATCAGAGTTAAGTTTTTCGTGTGGATACTTTTGGGGGCGATTTTAAAAGAGCTCCATTCACCCCCCCCCCTCTGTCGCCGTTTCCGATCCAACATTAGTGATGATGAATAATTGACATTTGGTTTGCATTGAAATTTACGTTTGTGAAAGTTCTGGTTGATGCGCTATTATTGCTAGAATTTTCAGGATGGATAGTCCGATCGGTAGGCATCAACCACGGCAGATCAATCACAGCTAAACGACCATGGCAGAATGACCACAACAGAACGACCACGATAGGTTGACCACGATGGATCGACCACGGCAGGTCGAGCACGACAAGACGATAGAGATAGTCGAAGCTACAGTGAACTGGTCATAAGCTATTGCGACCTGTCATAAGCTAGAGTGAACTGGTCGGAGCTACAAGTAATTGGTCGTTAGGAATTGATTGGAGGTTGTAAGCTATAGCACCGGTTAGAGGTCGTACGCTACAGTAACCGATCGGAGGTTGTAAGTTACAGTAACCGGTCAATAGTCGGTGCTACAGTTTCTGGTCAGTATACATTAGTCGATAATCTACGCTACAGTACCTGGTCGGTACTCGATGATCGGTAGTTGGTGCTACAATACCTAGTCGGTACTCGGTAGTCGATAGTCTACGCTACTGTATGTGGTTAGTACTCGGTAGTAGGTAGTCGGTGGTCTGAGCTACAGTACCTGGTTAGTGGTCATAGCTACAGTGACTGGTCGATGGTTGGTAGCTGTAGACTTCAAGTGCTACGATGTTGTGATTCTCGAGTACCCCAAGTACTCGTGGTTTTAAAGTACTCGTGTTGGGCCAGTGGTATGACCGGCCTATCGTGGCGATTAGACCAATCTTACTGAGTGGTCTCAGGTTGATTTTTTGAAAGCATGGAAATTGAGATTTTGGTTGATTTGGTTTGTGTTAATTGATGGATAATGGTGTGTTTCGTGTGTATGGACTAATGTCGGTCAAGTTGGGAAGAACTTGTGCTAGGGGGAAATGTTCTTTGGTCTTTGCATGTGCAGGTTGGGCGTAGAGATGGTCATGGTCAGTGACGAGGAGGACCAGGACTAGGAGGGAAAATCTGAGGTCCAGGTGGTTGAGGATGTCATGAGGTGATCGGGCTCATGCTGGAGCACATGGAGATCAAAGGTGGATGATGCGTGGAGAAGCTACAGAAGGTGCATTCCTGGAGGCTTTGACACGTGATGAGTTGGAAAGAGTTATGGAAGGAATACATAACTCGAATGTTTAAAGATTTTGTAAAACCCATGTTTAGAAGGGTTTCGGGTCCCTTGATTTTCATAGTCAAATAGGATTTCGTATCCGTGTTTGATGATGACATGGTTTGGGCTCTAGCATATAAAAGCAGAGAGACGTTTAGAGTTGAGTGTGGTCTTTAGACAGCTTTCACACGTTTTTGGATAGAAAGCTTTGAGAGTTTTTGTGCTAGGGTTTGAGCAGTGCTGTGAGGGCACTTTGTAGCTATAGAACATATTTTAAAAATAAAAAATTAGATCTATTCTAACAAAGTTAGTCGGCGCTAGTGGCGTGTTTTCTGGGCATTGTCTTCGACTCGTTCTCGTTCCGAGCATAGTAGTGCTGGTGAGATAGCGATCCTTTGTTGACTTGATCACATGTTGAGTCGTCCAGTCGATCGCCTCCAATAGCATTGGCAGGGAGAGCAGACCAGAGCACGTCAACTGAAAGATGCTGATTTCTCAAAGGCACATGTGATTGACAGGTTATGTTCCCGGTGTCGAAGATTTTGAGTACGTGCAAACCGGTCGAAGGTCAAAGTCTAAAGCGGTCATAATTTATGACTGGTAAGGAGTTTTCAGCAGTTGAGTGATCGAGTGAGTGGTAGAATGCTGATTGGTTAAAACCATCATCAAGTTTATGACATCTGAGTGGTTGACTGCCGAGCGGTCGAAACCTTCATCGAGCACTAACAGATTCCAAAAAGCAAAGGCAATCATTCACCAACCCTCTGATTATTGTATTCAATCCTACAAATGGTATCAGAGCGAGATTTCTATGGCATCAGAGAGGTATGTGATCTGTCCCCCCATGCTACATGGTGCTGATTTTTCTATTTGAAAGTGTCGTAACTAAGAACATCACACAAAGATTGCACTATTTCACAAGTATTACAGCATGAGCACATCTCATAATCGCAGATTAACATTCACAGTGCAATAGATCAAAATCCACAATTCACCATCACACCCACATAGCACAATCACAAAATAACAATCACGGTTCATAAAGCATCAATTAACAGGGAATTGGCAACAATATATTTGAATGTTAATTGAGAACAGCAGAGAGAGGAAGGAAGATTAATTGGAAATGTAACTGAGGAGTAGAGCAGTAGTAGGGGAAGCAGAGCAGAGGAAGGGTCGTGGTTAGTGAAGACGAATCGGAGCACACCGACGTTGGTGGTGATGGAGAGCTATGACCTGGCTATAAGATCGAGGAGGCTGACTAGAGGGGATAAATATGCAGTCTAAATAATCTCTTCTAATTATTATTAACAATGCAGGACCTTTTCTATTTGTCTAAACCAGGTCAACAATGCGGAAGATTAAACCAATTTGGTTTAGCACAAACAAGGACTATATCAATTAACTTCACCTAAGTGCACCAACAATTTTAGGCTATGTCAAGGTGTGCAATTTTAGATGACAAGCAATCAATTTAAATATATAAAAGTAAATTACTTGAAGGTAAATTGAGCATAAGAAAACAAACCATAATAGACACGGTCTCTTTTTACCGTAGTGTTCAGAGAGTTGCCGCTCTCCCCTATCCACGTTGAGGTAAGCCCAAACTAATTGGACCGGCTCCATGAATTAAGCCTTCTACCTCAAATCCATTAATGGTAGCTCTTTCTCGCTCCGATTAGGTGAGCTCCAACCTTCCCACTCCGCCGGGTCTTCTCACAACCTTCTTTGAGAAGATCACCATGCACGACACTTCCAACACCGTCTAGGAGTCGGCAAACTCCAAGAGTAACGAGTCATGCCCTTCGCTTGACTATCACCACATGCAACGAATGCATAAGCTCAAATGAACACTAAGTTCACCTCTAAATGTAACACATGTAAGATAGATCCCTTCTCTTTGCTCATAAAGTGCAACACATGCACAATTGAGTGGAGAGCCCCACACTAGCTCAAGGAAATAGAAATGGATCAAGCAACTCTATCTCCAACTGGCCACAAGGGGGTATTTATACCCCCATAGAAGGAAACTAGCCATTGGAGCCAAATTCCTGAAAAAACAGGATTATCGAAAGTACCGCTGTCTTAGGGCTGGTACTTCCACTCCCCTCGCCAACGGTCAGAAAACTAGTTATTGTAGACAAATCCGGTAGTTCTGACATGCAAAGTCCAGTACTAGCAATTATTGGAAGTACGACTACACTTGTGCAGAACTAGCAATCTTCTCACGAACGAGAAGACTCCACACAAGTGTCTCTCTGGAGAAAATGTACTGCTACATAAGCCAGCACTTCCGCTCACCGATAGTACCGCTCATACAAAGCCGGTACTTCCACTCACCAATAGTACCGCTCAACGGAGCCTGTACTTCTGCTCATCGATCAGACTACTCACACAAAGCTGATCGGATTGCTCACACAAAGCCGGTCAGAAACTCCGATCATCGACTACCCTAGTCAACGACCACGTTGGTCTGTGACCATGTTGTTCGGATCAACAACATAGGTCTCTGACTGCGCTGGTCTCCGACCACGTTGGTTTTGACCACTTAGGTCTCCACCACGTCGACCATGTTGATCTTTGACCACGTCAATCTTCGATCACACAGATCTCTGACCTCCTCATCAATCTTCGACTACGTTGTTTTGACCATGTCAATTTACTACCACGCAGTCTCGACCACATCGATTCCGACCATGCTGGTTTACGACCATGAAGGCTTGCAACCACATTGATTCCAACCAAGCTGGTCTACGACCATGAAGGCCTATGGCCATGTCGATTTTGACCACGCTGGTTTCGATCACACAGGCCTACGACCACGTCGATTTCGACCACGCAGGTTTTGACCACCAACGCATGCGGTAGTTCCATCATTACAACGCTAGTAGTTCTGGTCAACGGTAGTACCGTAGCTCATACTGCGGTAGTTCTGATTGTCCTGAGGAATGTAGATACTTCACCAGATTTTGCAAAACACATTTGCAAAATTTAGTATCATACATACAAGTACCACAAGTACCAAACATGATTCTCAACAAATTGCAAAACACATTTGCACACTTTTAGAATCATGACACAAGAATTAAATATGAGCTTCAACCATTTGTAAAATATATTTGCAAATATAAGCCTCATATAACAAAGAATGGAAACATGGACTTCAAGTACTTGCAAAACACATTTGCATTGCATAGTCTCATGTTACAAGGATTCAATACATAAGCTTCAACTATTTACAAAACACATTTGCAAATATAAGCCTCTTGTCAATATAAGCTATAAGAGGTGAGGTTGAGCTACCAACACATGATGAGACTCAAGCTACTGAACATGACTCCTCTTAATAGTATGACAACCTATACTAGCAATCTGGTCTTCCAACCAAATACCAAGACCGGTAAAAAACTAGGAATACATCCTTAGCCCTAGCTAGTCATACCTTTGCCTTGAGCATCCTCTTGAAGCTTAATGATGCATATCATTACTCCTAATCCGGGTCATCGTCTTGACATGCATCAACATATGATGTATCCACTTTCTGAATTCCATCAACACATGATGGGTCTTCACTTAACTTGATGATCAACACATGATCATCTTCTCTTGGATATGCATCAACACATGATGCATCTTTCTCTTAGTAGACTTCAACAAAAGAAGCTTTCTTCAATCTAAACTTGATGATCTTCAACACATGGAGTCATCCCAAGTCATCCTCATTTGTGCCACCTAACTTATTCATGCAACACATGAAAAATATTAGTCCACAAATCAATTGCCATCAATTACCAAATTTCACCATTAACACATAATGGAGGAACTAGATTTAATAATCTTTCCTTTTTTTGGTAATTCATGACAATCTCAACAAAATATGAGATAAAAATTGTATTTGCGAGTACACAACATGTACACAACTGGTCGTGCAAAAATAGCACACTCGCAAGTGTACGGGTTGCCACTGAAATAGCGGCGAGTGTCGTGTTCTCCACAGGGACTAGATTGAAGCTACCGGTGCTCAGCTAAAGCTAGGTCAATTAAAACAGGGGAGAAAAGTAAACCTAAAACAACTACTAAATCAACCGAACGAACTACCGAATGAACTCTAATTCGCACGAGCGAAACTATGAACAAACTAAATAAATGAACGAATAAAGGACGACGGGACGAACGACCGTACGAATTGACGTCGTACGATCGAACGAACGACACGACAACTAACTACACGAAGGAACATGACTACCGACCGACGATCTAACTAACTACCGACCGCGAGACAAGAGGAAGTCAAGAAGCACAGAGGGAGTCTAGAAGCACAGAGGGAGTCGAGAGAGAATGAGGGAGAAAATGGTTGATGGCTAACTAGACGACGACGGCCGGGCAAACAAATAACTACGACGAACACACGCACGACTTAACTATCAAACGACCGCTGAAAGAAGCAAAGAGGGAGTCGAGACAGCATGGGGAAGGGAGACGGTCGCCGGCTAGCTAATCCGTGCAGGACAACATAGACAAACACAAAGAACTACTACTAACAATGGCATAACTCGTACTACTAACCTAATGCCAACAAAGACAATCTAACACAGATCACAACTCACATGTGCAGTAGACATCTAAACAGATAACATATAATATAGGTAAATAGATATCACAAGCAAACATCACAGTTCACATAATCACTGAACACAAATCCACAAACTCAAATATCAAATAACATAACACAAATCACGTTGCGCCGCAAGTGCACGGGTTGCCACTGAAATAGTGGAGAGTCGTCTTCTCCATAGGGACTAGACTGAGGCTACCGGTGTTCAGCTAAAGCTAGGTCAATCGAAATGAGGGAGAAAACTAAACTACCGAATGAACTCTAACTTGCACGGACGAAACGACGAACAAACTAAACAATCGAAAGACGACGGAACGAACGACCGTACAAATGGATATCGTACAACCGAATGAACTACACGACGACTGACTACACGAATGACGCACGAATGACAATAACGACTACACGAATGAACACGACTACCGACTGACGATCTAACTAACTATCGACAGCTAGACAGAAGGAGGGAGCCGAGAAGCACTGCGGGAGTCGAGAGAGAACAAGGGAGAAAACGGTCAACGGCTAACTAGACGACGGTGACACATGACAACACAACAAACTACGACAAACACTCGCACAATCTAACTATCGACAGATCGTAGAAAGGAGAAAAGAGGGAGTCTAGAAGCAAGGGGGAATCAAGACAACACGAGGAGAGGAAACGATCGCCGGCTAGCTAAATCGAGCAGGACAACACAAAGACAAACACAGATACTAAACTAACATATCACAGTACACAAGCACAACTTCTAGAATTAAACTATTAGCAACATGAACATATAGCAATTCTGGAACAAATTAACAAAACATAATCGCAAATCCATTGATCACATGCATACATCACAATGAGACATCAACCACATTCAGACATAGATAACAATGCTATCCAAACATTCACAGTTCACATAGTATTGAACAATTAACAGTGACATCTAATAATAGTTAATTAGCAGCAATTGTCAAACAGTGCACAATTAAGCAAATGATTAACAGAGTAATTCGAACCAAGAAAGGGGGAAGATTAGGATTTGAGTGAATTAAACCTAGGTGAAGAGGAAGCAGAAGAGGAATTGAAGCTCGCGGTCGGTAAAGAAGCTTGCCAGCTCGGGATGGCAGCGCTGATGGAGGTCGGCAGTGCTACGGTCGCGGCAGAGGTGAGGTGGTTGGAGCTGATGAAGTCGAGGCCACCGGCGGTGAAGAGGTTGAAGAAGGCTCAATGCAGGGCGGCCGTGAAGAGCAGAGGTGGCGGCGTTGTGGCGCATGGTGGAGGGAACTATGATGGTGTGGCCGGTGGAAGAGCTGCCGGTGGCTACCGTGGTGGAGTTAGAGAAAGCAGTGGGGGCTTAGGGAAGAAGAATTTGAGGCCAAGCAAGAAGTAGAAGAGAGGGATGGCACGGTGGGCTCGGTGGATCTGGTGGAGAGATGGCTGGTGGTGGGGAAGAAAGGGGCAGTGGCACGCCTGCGAGATGGAGATCGGAGAGGGAGCTCGGGTTGGTGGCGCAGATGAGGTAGGAGGCCAAGGGTGAGAAAAGGCGGAGCAGCACACGAGAGGAGGAGGCGCGGTGGCCAGAGTAGAGGCGGTGGTGTGCCGGAGGGAGAGCAAGGCGGCAGAGTGAGGAGGCGGCCGGTAAAGGGAGAGTAGAGAAAAAGCTGGCTGCGCAAGGGTAGAGGGTGCGGTGGATTGGCAATGGAGGAGCGGTGGCTACGGAAGGCGTGGAAGTGGAAGGCGGCGGAGATGTGATGGCACGCCGGTGAGCTGCGGCCCGGCGCTCGCCGGCGGCCGGATATGGAGGAGAATGGGGGGAGGAGAAGAAGGCGAAGGGGAGACAGTAGAATGAACCGGGCTCGGTTTGCAATCAGCGGCGACTAGGGTTTTTGTGGCCAGGTGGGGAATTGGTACTTTTGCGAATTAGTCCTCGAAGTTCCTGGCATTTGCAAGCAAGTCCTTCCCCATTTAATTTCTTCTATTTTAGCCCTCTGGAAGTCTGATTTCATCGCGGTTTGATCCTACACATTCGTGACGACATGCACATCTGTACGGAGCAGTCCCCAAAGTCCAGATTTGTCGTTTATGCGCCTTGTTCACGTTGGCCTGTGGAAAATTGCAAAAAAAATGTAAAATGGTCCAATTCGAGCAATTAATTTTGGAAAAGCATGTAAATGATGATAAATGATCTCAAAATACAAAAAATATGAGGGTAAAATGATGGGTAAATATATGTAAAAATGACGCATGTCAACAACACTTATATACTCTAAGATAAGCTTTTTGAAACAAAGCTTACTTATCTAGTTGTCATTATTCATCCAACCATTAACACATAATGGAGAAGTTAAATGATAACCCGATTACAAGTGAGTATATATAAACTATGCAAGCTATATATACTCAAAGGATGCATTTCAAAGTAAATATCCTAAGTATGCATATTAAAGAAAACATGGATCAATACTTATGAAACCTCAAAACATAGAGTGAACTCTCCCTAAATGTGTACATACAAGTATGTATAATGAAGACACATACACATATTTATTTTGGACTATTTGTGAAGTTCAATCTATATTTTGGATCCAAGGAATACACTAATATATGAGAATATGATTTCGAATGCATACCTCTTATGGTTTTCACATTTTCATTCAATGAGACTAAGTAATATCATAATGAATAAATAAGATTAGTCTCACAAATGCATAGGTTAGTCTCACAAATGCATTTATCATTATCACTAAAATCTCATAATAGTATTTGTCATTATCACCAAGACTAACTTAAGTGGAGCTTGATCTTTAACCGGCGCTTGGTAGATCTCGATGACACACTAGAGGGAGACTACAGGGAGCGATGGTGTTGGCCAGCAGGTGAAGGGAGTGTAGAGCGATTGCATTGGGCAGCGGGTGAAGGGAGTGCATAGCGGCGGCGTGGAATGGTGGAGGAAGTGGTAGGATGCTGGGTGGCGGCCGTCGGGAGTTATTTGTAACAGCCTGAAAAATCTGAAATTTAAAATATGAATTTCTTGAATGGTTTTGTAATATATTCTATTTGAGTTTGGATTTTTATGGCATTTTTCTGGAATTTGGTTAAGGATCCAAAAATTTAAGAAGCTCAAAAAGAAACAAACATTAGTAATATCCTAAAAGGGAATGTGCAAATAATAGAAAGATAAAATTTCAAATATGAATCTGACAAGATGATCCAGTATAAGAAGGGAGAGATTTAAATTAAAATCTATAAATTTTATTTTGACCATAAGATTACAAAGGGGCAACAAAAATAAATATATAAGTCATATGCAAATGTGTATATGTATGTGAATACCAAAGATAGACAGAAATATATATATATATATATATATATACTTATATATATATGTGTGTGTAAATACAAAATAAATAGCAATGAAAGAAAAAGAAAAGAAGCCATCAGCCGGCCCAACCCCCCACCTGCCCCACCCTTTCCCCGCTCCGGCCGATGGCCCAAGACCCCCGCGCCAGCCCTTCACTCTCCCTCTGTCCGTGGACCCGCTCCACCCTCGCGCGCTCTCTTCTCCTTTCTCCTCACTAGCGCATGCCCTTTCCTCCCCGTATGGCTGCGCTCGCTCCACGTCTCCCTCCTTCCATCTCTCCTCTGCGCGGCTGCAAGCTAGCGCCTGAATCTCCCCTAAAGATCTCGCAGCCTGTCCATCCAGTCATCTCCGCTGCTCTGCCACCCGCCACCTGCAACATCGCCTGCAACGCCGCTGGCCGACGCGACCGAACGGGCGAAGTCCCAAGGCCAGCTCAGTCCTCTCGCCAATAAGAGCCGCCGAAGCCTCCATGGACCTCCCCACACTTCAATCTCCCTCCCTTTGCGAGCAATCGGGCCCTCATGCCCTCTCCTTCGCCCGGCTCACCCTTTCTTCTCCACGGCCGACCAACGAGCGCGCCACCAATTCAAGCCGAGCTAGCCCAATCCCTCTTCCCCGGAGCATCCTTAGAGCAAGGAGAAGCCGTCCCCGCCACTGCCCGAGCTTCTTGCAGCCCAAGTCGGGCCCGCGCCATGCTCCTTCTCCGGTTGTCGCCGCCGCTCGCCGCCAGAACACCACCGCTGCCCCCAAGCCGCGCCGACCCCCGAGGTAGGTTCATACCGCCGCCTAGAAGCTTCCCTAGCGTTTAATTGCACTGTAATAAGGTATACCGCCGAGCTCGCCTCTCCCCTGTTCCGCCGCCGCCCCTGATCGTCGCCGACCACCGCCGCCACTAAATTAGCCGGCGATACTCTTCCCACAGGTAGGGCGGACGAGAGCACTCCATTTGGCGGCGTCTCACCTCCGGCCACCGCCTCTGCCGCCGGCGGCAAGGCCAGCGCCGAGCGCCGCCTGGGTGCTCTGCTCTGAGCTCAGCTCCCCGCTCGATCCTTCTAATTTGTTTTTCCTTCCTAACACAGGAGATTGGATGCTCAGTTGGTTAGCTGCAGCGTGCTGAGCAATTCGTGCAGCAGGTCCTGAGTTCAAATCCGGCCGGTAGCACTTTTAAACCCCACCTTTTTATTCTTATTCCTTTGTAGATCATTTTAATTAGTAAAACTTAAGGAAAAACTTGGAAATAATCTAGGGAAGATAATAAATTTAATAACATATTAAATTTTATATATAAGTAATTAACGTAGTTTGGAACATTTAATTAAAATCTAAGTTTTAATTAGAAGTATTAATAAAGGTGACTTTGGTTAATTATCCCAAGTTCATAAAGAAATTGGATACCATGTATAGCTATAGAAGCAAGGCTTTAAATTAGAGATTACCCCTAATTGTAATTAAAAATATATGTCCTAACATTGAAATACCGCCATCAAGCAAATCTCAAGTAGTAAATTTAAATAAACAACAACATGGGTATATGGCCCCGAATAACAAGCTCAGCCCCAGATAAAGAAGTTTGAACTAAAAATAAAGTTATACCTAACAATAACTAAAGTGTAGATAAAATGTTAATGATAACAAATCCGAAGGAAATCTATAATTAAAGAGCATACTGGCACGTCAAACGAAATTCCTGGGGTCATCGGTAATTTCCAGAGCGCCTCCAACTTAAAAGGTCATAATTAATAGGTACTACAATATATTAGCCCTAGATTATCAGGCATCGAAATAATCTCACCCATATATACATACATGCTGGGGTAAACATTTAACCGATTAAACGATTAATTAGCTAGGACCACATAAAATGCTACACATCAAGTTGCTAGTAATATGAATTAAATCAATAAGCTAAAAGTCGTATGCATCGTCTACGGAACCCCTACCCTAAACCCATAAATGTCAACAGTCTACCAGTACAATACTTAATACCCAACTAAATTCATATACCCGCCCATATGTCTGTCTTGACTCATGGAACTTCCTTGATAAATACAAAAATAATAAAAGAGATTATTAATAAACAGATCAAGTCATCACATTCTACCATCGACCTTGCCCCAAATTCCCCGAATCACCCATTAACTTATAATGAGACTAAAATTGAGTTTTATTTGGGTTTATTTGGAACCTTTGAGTTATTTGCTTTTGCTTGTATTCAGTCGTTTAGCGCATAGTTAGAAATTGGAGTCCTGAGATTCCACGGATCAAGCGGGGTCAAAGCAAAGAGAAGATAAAGAATAGAAGCTCAAGAGAAAGCATGCGTGAGCTCAAGTCCGCGGTAAACCGCGTCAGGCGAGTCAATACTTTGATCATGTTGATCCTACATTTTCTGCAAATTATTTTTGTTTAAATTATCAAATTGCATGTTGTTATTTTATATGCAAATACATGTTAATTTAAGATTCTAGTTATATGCCTATTGTTTACCTTGAATAATATTACACTTTCTTTGGAATATTTGAATGTGTGAACCTTGTCGCCCTAGCAAAATTATAATAGTAACCTTTCGAAAATAAGTCACTAAATATATGCCATGCTTAGTATTGCTTAGATAATCATGGGCGCGAGAGCACCCAAGCATCACTTTTAACCCTGAGAAAAATTGGTTGGGCAGTCATGGTGGTAATGACTGGTGTATGTTGGATATGGCTATTTTATATTCTCAAAAACCTCCAATTGCTTATTTATCTGGGCGGATGGTTTGGGGGTATGGTGCAGGTGTGCACGAGAGTGTGGTTTGTGGTAGAACCGCCCAGATACCACTAAGGACTGAATCTTGTCATGACCTCCTATGTAAAACAGTACGACCACAAGTCTGTAAAGTACAACTTGGCTAAGTAAATTTATCGAAACCCCCAGACTCATCTCACTGGTAGTGGATGGAAGTGGATACGCAAAGGGCAATGGGAGGCCTAAAGGGACACCGAGTTGGAGGGTGAGGTAACTAGCCGTACTAGCGTTGCTGGAAGTGGAGCCTGTGTCTTCGCTAGTAGACGTGGTTACATCCCGTGCATAGATGAGACCAACCGCAAGTGGGCAGGTTCCCATAAGGTGAGATGAGAAAAGAGACTAGATACTTTGAAAAGTCACTGTGATGGTCTGCTCAACCACACTTCTAAGGAATCGTGTGGGGCAATGAGTTGATTGTCTCTTGTGGTGAAAGTGTACAAACTCTGCAGAGTCAAAACTATTCGAATAGCCGTGCCCACGGTCAAGGGCGGACATGGGAACTTAACCAGATATAGTTCTATTTCAAAATGTTTTATGAATGGGAATGGAAAAAGTGGAGGGCAGTGGAAAGCCCTGATTTGAGTTGTCCTGGGTGTCGTCCCAGTGGTAAGTTAAGCGGCTATAACGCTGAAAGATGTTATACGGTGTGATGCCATAAGTATGGAAAATCATGTTAATATTCCTTGAACATTATGTTTTGTTCCAAAGCTGCTAGGTCTCAGGAAATTCTATGTATTGTATTTCAAATAGTGGCATTTCTATTCTTACAAAATACAATATGGGTGGAATAAACAGGGTTGTGAGTAAAGGAGATGGAAGTTTGTGGTAAAAACATAAAGATATTGGTGGACTCAGGTCGATTATAAAAAGGAAATGATAGTGTGGGATCTGGGAGAAGTAATTTGGTGGAGTCTAAATGAGTATATAGGTTAGATAGATGATTTAAATGATTTTTGGAGTATTAGGGATGCAAAGGTAATCGCGGGATTACAACACTGATAACTAATATAAATTCTTGGAAGATGATGGCAGTAATGGGATTAACAGGATTGGATCAAATACTAGATGGATGAATTAAATTTCTAGGAATATTGGAGGAATGATAACAATTATTGGATTATAATCTTGATCAATGATATTCTTGGTGGATGTATCCTAGCGAGTCGTAGACTTAATCATTGATATTCTTGGTGGATGTATACTAGTGAGTCGTAGACTTAATCATTAATATTCTTGGGGATGTATACTAGTGAGTTAGTTAGAAATAGATAGTAGAAAATAAGATTAATTATTGGGAGAACAAATTATGGTTTTGGATCAATAACAAAAGGATTGAATTATTAGGAAGTCCCGATACGAAGGATTTCGGTGGATTTAAAAGCAATTATGTTGGATAGTCATTAGAATTTAGAATGAAGAGTTGATGATTAGCAACCACAAGATTGGATTTTAGAATACAAAAGATATTGGTGGATCTAAATAAAGGATGACTCTCACTGCTTGGAGTCTTAGGCAGCAATGAGGGCATGATTGGTGGATTATATAAATGATGATATTCGTTGTTTGGAGTTTTAGACAGCAACCAATACAGAAAGAATATGATCGGTGGATTGAATAGAGGATGACACATGTTGTTGGGAGTTTAGAGAGCACTCAATAAAGGAAGTGTAATTTTGGTGGATTAAATCGCTGTTGGGAGTCTTAGACAGCAGTTAAAAAAGAGCGTGAGTCTTTGGTGGATTAAGTCAATGATGTCATTTGCGGTGAGGAGTCTTTAGGTCACAAAAACAACAATATGATATAATAATAGAAATGCTACTAGCCGCGTTTTATGGCGAATAAAACAACCCGAGCCTCTCCTTTGTTAAGCCATGCATATTATTTATTTGCATTCTGTGTATTGGCTCGCGGAGCACGGGGTTGGAGTGCTCACACTCGCTTTTGCGACAAAATACAGAATCAGGAATCGAATCACCACGCCTCAGCAACAAGATTGTACAAGCTGGCCGAGAAGATAAAGATGTCAAGGGCTAGGTTGCGAACCTCCAGTTGGCTGCCTGTGGGCATGTCCTGAGGGTTCACCTGTGTGCTTCATTCCACTGCTGCAATTTATTGACTTCGGCCTAATCGGCCCATGAGTAAGTTTACTATCATATTTACGCTTCCGCATGATATGTACTTTGATAATCAGAACTGTAATCTGTGAGCACTATCTACTGATCCAGGGAATAGTGCGGTGGAATCACAGAGGGTGCCAGATTGTAATATCTGGGCTCCTACAGCGGTGGTGGCACAAGGGGAGAGGAAGAGCCAAGGTGGCAGCGCAAGGAAGGACGCGCTGTGAAGGTGGCGTGGGTGGCTGAAGGAAGCTGGAGAGGGTGCAGCCGGTGGGAGGAGAGGTGGCCAGATGTGGTGCTCGGTGGTGAAAGCGCAGGGAGGAAAGGAAGAGCACAAGGGGCAAAGGAGAGAGAGAGAGATTGCGGTGGAGGGAGAGCCAAGATGGGAGGCGGCTGGTAGAAGGTAGGTGCTTGGTGGAGTGAGCGCTGGCCAGAGTAGAGGGGGAGAAGAGAGCAAGAGGGAGGCCAGGAAGAAGAAAGCAGAGGGGCGCGATGGAGGAGATCGGCTGGTGGAGGGAGTGGTGGCCGCTGGCGGAGAGGTGTGACGGTCAGTGGCTTGCTACGGTGTGGAAGGTGAACAGGTAAAGCAGTAGAGGGGAGAAGGATGCAGTGGAAGGAGAGGAGAGGGGCGACCATTGGCGAGATGGCCCAGCCTCGCTGGTGACGTGGCTAGAGAAGCCGAAACAAACGTGAATTATTTGAATTAAATCTCAGTCTACCATGTGAAGCAGATTTAAAACCATCATGTAGAATGCAATACAAATAATTGTGGGTTTCGCTCTACTCTATTAAGCAAGCTGTCGTTGTACAAAATGATTACCAAGATTTCTATGTTATCATCCATGAATTCACTACTTACCTTGGAGCTGGTATCCTGGTATAGTGAACTAGTAATGGTAATGGGAAGTACCATATAAATGATCATTGACACACTGTTAATTATGGAAAGTTAACTGGAGGTAATCACTTAATGTCTCCTTAATATTAAACTGGAGAAGACATGGTCCTTTAGTGAGAGTAACTTGAGGTAAAATGCTGGTGAGCATTCTTCAACATGTTATGAAAGTCACTACCTAGAATGTTAATGAACTTTGAATGGGCTAGATAAATCAAATTTATAATTAGCTGTCATGCAGTTCTCATCGATGGTTGCTTTGATACTAATTGCCTCAATTAGTCAACTGCAACATTAAATTCTTTGTTTTCTATGAGAAGTCGTACTAATTCATTAAGAAGTGCTTTAATTTGATAGTCAAAACTGTTGACTAATGTACTATTCTGTTCTTTATTCATTAAGAAGTGCTTTAATTTGATAGTCAAAACTGTTGACTAATGTATTATTCTGTTCTTTATTCTTTCATAAGGTTCCGTTCAGAGACCGGCAGTCAAGTTCAAGAAACTACAGAGGCAGTTATAATAGTGACAGATTTGATCATGGTGATAAGGAGGGAAGCTGGGTAAACTCAAAACAAAGAAATGCGGGCCGTAGCTATGGGCGCAGCCAATCTGAGAAATCTGGCATAAGGCCTAACAGACAGACGTCTGATGGAAGTCAAAATGATAGGCAGTGGCAATCCTACAGAAATGATTCTTACAGGCGCGAAGCAGGTGGTCCATCTCTTGTACAGAACCATTCATTTGGATCTACAAACTCAACATGCAATCCAGGAAACATGACATACTCGTACGGTCAAGGTGTAAACTGTGGTATTTCTAGTGAGCCAATTGAATTTGGTTCACTTGGGGCGATCCCTATGGATGGTAGCGACATGCAACAACCGACTCATGGAGTACAAGCTAATGGATTTTATGAGCAGAGGCATGCCCCATACAGAGGTGGTTCCTCTCGTTCATCCCCAGATCAACCATCATCACCTCACCTATGAAGGTAATTTTTCATGCAGTCTTTGTTCATTGTATTTTCCATTTTCAACATTCTTAAAGTGCTAGCCGTTAAATTATTAATTTTGGTAGCAAAAAAGTACAAGGGATGATGTCTATTTTTTCAAAGTTAACTTGTGGTGGCTACTTTGTAAACACTAAAGGGTATTACATTGCAGTAATTGGTATTTGGCTATTTATTTCAATTTGAAACCTACATCTAGAGTTGATTGTTAGTTCATAAATACTCGGGTAGTATACTGAGGCAATTGCTATTTGCAAGGTTATTAAGTCGGTAAGTCGAGTCGAGTCGTCAAGGGGCCGACTTGCCGACTAGTCGGCTAGACAGTTGACTAGTCGTCGACTACTTGTCGACTTGCATTCAGGACAGAACTACAGATATTAGCTACAAGTTGTTCCATTAAAAAACATATCTGCAGTCAAATAGAAATAGGAACAAGCATATCTGCAGTAAGGGTATTCATCATACGTTATGATACCTTTGGTGGTATTTGACCTTTGCTGAGATAACCGACATAATCGGTAACAACGCTTTTGAGCTCTTGCTTGATGCTTCGAGTCCCTGTGACATAAGAAATACAATATTTGAGTTTAGCAATGTTATCTGGCAGCTCATAACTAGCTAATACATCATAGTTCTGCTGTCCAAAAAATCATACATATAGAGCTCCTTCAACAATTGAAAGGATGGGGGTCTCTGCTCTAACGCGCATAGCTATTCTGCTGTCTAGCCAACCAGTGTGGATCTTATTTTCTCGGTATTCTGCAGCCTGTAAATATGAAAAAGTGCCAACATAAATTACACGAAGATAGTAAATGTACCAGTTAAACAGAGATCATTTACTGTGGGGTTATCTTACAACAGAGATCATTTACTGTGGGTTATCTTACATTCAAGAGATCCACTGCGACTGTGTATTCAACATTTGTGCGTATCTCTCCACAAATTTGGATTTCTTTTAGCCAATGACCTAGATTCCCCCAAGGCAAAAACATGTCCTGCAATAAAACGATACGGTATTTAAACAAAAGCATCAAGAGATATTGAGAGGAAAGGAAACAGAAAATTATGTGATATTACTTACCAAACTGAGATTCAGAAAATTCATGAATTGCTCCTCCTGACTGAAAATAAGAAGCGGACAATCCACTCTTCCACTGGTAGGCTTAAACCCATCATCTGGATCCTCGCTGGTAACTCTGACTGCTACCCAATGACCCTTTGGCCTTACGGACTGTGCTTTATCAAAATCATATTTAGTTGCTACACAATGAACTGATGCAGCACTGCGAAAACATTGGTTATGTTTCCAGAGCAAAAATTAAGCATAAGTGCAATATGCGTAATAGAGCAAAAATGGATCAAACAACACCGAACACTACATAATGAGTTAACGACAATAGAGTTCCAAATGAAAATTAAACAACATAACAGAAGTTTACATGGCAAAAGCATAAAGTATAAACCCATCGATCATCATAATCACCATACAAGTCACTCAAATGTCATCCAAGTCAAGGTCAACCAACTCCAAATGGCTATCATTTGAGTTTCCACCATCACCACCCTCACGAGGACTAGTTGGTGGAGAGAGACCAAAACCATCCTATACTTCTTCATCATCAGCCACGAACTCTTCTTCCTCTCCATGTTCACTTTCAGCTTCATCTTGACTGTTGTGATCATCTAGGTCATCCCTTGCACGGCGGCGGGAATAAGTGATATGCCCACCATGAGCTTTCCTTGGAAAATTGCGACCTTCAAGAGCACTTGAAGCACCAGCAACAGCATCAACATCAGCCCCACACAAGATCATCCCAAGCATCACCATGAACTTTTTCATTGCTTTTGTCAACCCATTCATTGTTCCATTGGAACTCTTCTAGGACCAATGGGTTACCATTGCCACCTTCCTCACGCAGCTTTTGAAACCTAGTTGCCATTTTCCTGTTGTATGCGATGTATACTAAAGTATTCAACCTTTTGTGTTCTAACCGTTTCCTTTTTTGGTATGAATCTGCATTTGCAAAAGGAGATAGCAAGTAAAGGTAGAGGAAGGACTAACATGTCACATGATTGAAAGCGTGGAAGAGTATTTGGAGAATCACACAATGATTTCATTGATTGATCACTGGTTGTTATATATACACGCAAGGCCTCAAAAGTAGGCAACAAACACAAGATAAGGAATAACCAAAAGATAGCCGGTTTGTTGCCTAGAGAAACCGATCTTCAGGGGAACTCAAGACCGAGTATATTTGGACGTCCGTCAGGCATGCAGCCGTATGGTGTTGTAGCACAACACGGCACGCTAACACGCCCCCGTAGTCAGGACGGGAGGAGGCCGGACGTTCAGACTAGCTCGAAAGTCGTTGAAGACGGACGTAGGAAGGCCCTTGGTGAAGATGTTGGCAAACTGTGACGTCGTAGGCACGTGCTGAACGCGAACGTGGCCTAAAGCAACACGCTCGCGAACGAAGTGCAGGTTGATCTCCACATGCTTGGTGCGCTGGCGCTGGACGGGGTTGCTGGACAAGTAGACGGTGCTGACGTTATCACAATAGACATTGGCAGCACGGCGCAGAGGAGCCTGCAATTCCATCAACAGCTGACGCAGCCAGGTGGCCTCGGCAACACCATTGGCGACGGCGCGATACTCCGCTTCGGCACTGGAGCGGGACACAGTCTACTGGTGTTTGGAGGACCATGAAATGAGATTGTCGCCGAGGAAAACAGCGTAGCCCGAAGTAGACTTGCGGGTGTCAGGGCAGCCGGCCAAGTCAGCATCAGAGTATACCAGCAATTCGGTAGTGGTAGTTCGGTGAAGATGAAGCCCATAATCAAGAGTGTCGTGAAGATAATGCAAGATGCGTTTAACCAAGGTGAGGTGAGGCTCTCGAGGGTCATGCATGAAAAGACAGACTTGCTGCACAACATAAGCTATATCTGGACGAGTGAAAGTCAAGTATTGGAGAGCACCAACTAGACTGCGATAGGTGGTCGGATCATCCACAGGAACACCGTCACCTGAGAGCTTGGAGGTGGTATCAACGGGTGTGCGACAAGGTTTGCAATCAGCCATCCCAACACGATCCAAAATGTCAAGAATGTAATGCCGTTGAGACAAGAATAATGAACCATTCTGGCGAGTTACGGAGAGACCCAGAAAATGATGGAGCGGACTGAGATCCTTCATGGAGAACTCGGCACGTAATGCTGTAATGATGCGCCGAAGAAGAGAGGCTGAGGAGGCAGTCAACACAATGTCATCGACGTACAAGAGGAGATAGGCGGTATCGGATCCACGACAGAAGATGAATAATGATGTATCAGACTTAGCCTCCGCAAAACCAAGTGTTGAAAGATGGGAGGCAAAATGGCTGTACCAAGCCCGAGGAGCCTGCTTTAATCCATACAGAGACTTGTTGAGGCGGCACACATAATCTGGGTGAGTGGCGTCCACAACTGGAGGGCTGCATGCAGTATACTATTTCCGAGAGAGTACCGTGTAAAAAGGCATTCTTCACATCAAGTTGATGGATTGGCCAATCTCTGGAAAGAGCCAGTGTGAGGACAGTGCGAACGGTGGCGGGCTTGACCACTGGACTGAAAGTCTCATCAAAATCAATGCCCGAGCGCTGTGTGAACCCGCGAAGTACCCAACGAGCCTTGTACCGTTCAAGTGAACCATCAGGGTTGAATTTGTGGCGATACACCCACTTGCCTGTCACAATGTTTACGCCAGGCGGTCGAGGAACGAGATCCCATGTTTGGCTGGACTGAAGAGCCTCAAATTCTTCGGTCACTGCTGTGCGCCAATGTTGGTCAGCCAGTGCACTGCAAAAGGACTTCGAAATTGGCGACAAAACTGCAGCATGTAGATTCAGTCGGGTTGATAGGATGCGAAACCTAGACTTGGTGATGTGGCACCAAGTAGCACTACAACTTTGGTTAGTGCTTGTAGTTCTGTGCACAATGTTCAAGAAGCTTTGAATACCAATTCTGAGGTTTCTAACGTGCACAAAAGACATATTTGGAAAGCTAATGAAGTCTATTTTCCAACGAATCAAACGGCACTTGATTTGGAGCTTCCTACACAAAGTTATGACAATTTCATTGGATGCTGCACGAGCTGTCCGGAGAGACGCGCGAGACTTGCAAAACATAAAGAGTTCGAGTATTGCAATGCAAGTAAGGGTAAAATCCGACCACACCATGACTTTCTAAAGGTTGAGAAGGATTCCTTTTCAGGTTCCAAACGGATTTGGAAGCCCCTTGAACCAGAAAACAAAACATATAAAGATTTGAAACCGATTCGGACTCGGATTGGGACAGCTGGCAAGACCGATACTAAAACGTCCATAACTTTCACAAACGGAGTCCGATTTGGGCGTTCTTGGACTCGTTGGAAAGCTATTTTGAAGCCCCACATAATGGAGAAGGTGCCAGCCACGAAATCCTCATAGTCAGATCGCAAATTAAGAGAGAATCCAGAGGTAGCAGTTTAGGTATTTCCTTTTTAGTTCGTATTGGAGTTTGTTTCGGCCTTAGGCCAAGTAGTGCGTGAGTTGTTGTAACAGCCCAGCTGTTTATTTCAAAATTTTTAGTGAAAAAAAAAATTTAATTTAATTTAATTTAAATAAAATAAAGTGTTCTTTGGTTGCCTAAATTTTGGAGATTTTATTTGTCTGTTTTTAGCTTTTAAAAAGGCTTTTATAAAAAGTAATTTGACTAAAAGCATAAAATTATGATTAAATAAAAGAATATTTTGAGTTTATGTAAAAATATAATTTCAAATTAAGTATTTAAAAGCATTTGGCTTTTATTCGGATTTTCTGTGCTTTTCTGGAGTTTAAAATCAATTTTGAAAGGTTAAAAAGTATTTTATAAAATTACTAAATGAAAATATGAAATTAAAAATATTTTTACTAAGTCTAAAATGCTTCCAGGAATATTCTATAATTTTTCTGGAATTTTTAGACATTAAATACTATTTTTCCAAGTGTTTGTGAAGTTTCTAGTATTTCTGAAATTTATTCCGAAAATAAAAATCAAATTCATCCAAGCCCGCCACGTGTCGCTCTCAGATTGAATCACTCTCTCTCCACGTTTTAATCCTAGCCATACATTGCAACTTACCCCTTCATAAAATCCAAGAGCCATGAAACACTCACTTGCCACGTGTCAACAATCCGACGGCCCGTACCCCTTCACTTCCTCCCTCTCTCTATTACACATGGACCCCACATGTCATATGTTTCTTCAACCTCACCTTCTTCCTCCTCCCACCTTCTCTCTCTTCCTCCATGAATGACAAATGAAAGCTTTTAATCCCGGCCGTTACTACCACTTTAATCCTCGTTTAAGCGTGCGTTTAAGCCCCCTCATCACTCCCCACTCACGCCCGGCCGCCTCCTCCCTTTAATCCTCTCTAAACCGCCGGCCCTTCATCTCTCTTTCTCCATCTATAAAAAGCCCGAACTCCGGTGGTTCTCCTCCCATTCGGCCTCCCTCTCACCGCCGCCCCTCCCCTCCCGTTCGGCCGCCACCCCGCCGCCCTTTGCCGCCGCCCCGGCCGCCTCTCGGCCCGCCTCCCGCCGCCGCCCACACCTCCACCGCCGCCGCCATTTTTGCGCCGCCGCCGGCCGCCCGCCTTCCGTCGCCGCCGCCGGTAAGCCGCCGCCGACCCCCCCCCCCTCACCCCGCCGCCGCTCGCCGCCCCCACCTCCGGCCGCCGGCCGCCGGCAAGGCCGCCGGCCGGCCATCTCCCGTGCGCCCGTGCGCGCCGCCCTCGTGGCGGGTTGAGCCCACGTGGACGGCCACGTGGCCGCCACCTCACGCTCACATGGCGCCATGCGGCCGGAGCGCCACGTCGGCGAAATTCGTGGTCCGTGGATCCGGTCCACGGTAGACCGGACCCACCCGTCATTCAATTAACTTTCCCGCTCAGCAAATTCGAAATTTGCTGATGTCATAAATGGCATTTTCCAACACAAAAATAATTCCCGAAACCAGCCCTTTTCCTTTTTCCCTCCTGTTAATCTTCCGAAGGCCATAACTTCTTCATCTTAACTCCGATTTAACCCGTTCAAATTTCTAAATTCTTCTAAAATCATAAACTACCCAAATATAGACTCTTTTTGAATTTTTGGATTTTATTTGGATTTTATTTGAATTTATTTTTGTTTGGTTCTTCGCGCGTAGATTTCGACGAATTCGGAGAGAACGACGCCGACGAATCGCACCAGGTCTTCGAGCAAGGCAAGTTACACCTTTGATCATGTTGAACCTAATATTTTAAATTAATTATGTTGTTTTTAAATTATTATGCATGCGTAATTTTATTCAAGTCTAGTTTAAATTCAGTTTAAAAGTGTAGTTATGCCTAAATCCTTTGTACAGCCAAATTTGACTTGAATGCCATTGTACCTTGTCAACCCTAGATAAAACCTAGTTAGTACAATAGCACTAACTAGAAATTTTGTAGAAATGCTTAGCCATGCTTAAGATAATTATGGTTTGGGGACGATCTTTCACATAAAATGATAACCTTTTTACATGAAATGATAAACTTTTCAACTGTACTCTTGACTTTGGTGAGTCAAGGAGTGTTATGAAATGTTTTCAAACAAAATATAAAACTGGTTTAGACTTAGGCAATTGGTCAGAGTGGTGGGTGCAGGCATGCCCTGTTGGTCGGAGCCGCAGTGGTTGATTGTCGGGCACAGGGGTTTGTGGTTAGGCCTAAGTCAAGTTAAGGACCGGTCTGTGAGCTACTGTTGCAAAGCCCTATCGTACTACCACAAGTCTGGTATGGGACAGACCTGGCCAACTAATTTGTGAAGTTCCAACATGATCTCGCTATAGGCTGAATGTGAGCGCGGCGTAGGCCGTGAGAAGTCTCACACGGCACAAGAGGGGGCTCCAACATGTGGATTCATGTTGTGGTGAAACCTTAGTGGCGGCGTGATTATATTGACAACGAATCATTGTAAAGGCCTTGTCATGATCTCCTGGCCGCACACCTAAGGAAGTGTGTTAATCCGGTGGCAAAAAGGGATGATCATGTCTTGTGGGTAAAGCTGTACAACCTCTGCAGAGTGTATAACCTATCCTGGATAGCCGTGCCCACGGTCATGGGCAAGCTGAGTGAAGTTTTTCACGGATTAGACTTTGCTTTTCAAAATGGTTTGCGAAAACCTTGTGGATGGATGGAATCCATGAGAGATTTTGAAAACCGTGCGGATGGATGGAATCCGTACGAGTTCGTTTTGGAAAAGATGGTCCGGGTGGGATGCCCGTGGTTAGGTTAGTGTTTGGTCGGAGCCTGCACTAACGATATTATTTTGTTAAATTCTTGTTTCTATCTATTGTATCAAATTCAGCTTTTGCACTTATTATTGATATTTACTCCAATGATACTGTTTATGCAAATAAACCATAATATGCCTTCTTTTGTAACCCCTTATGCATGCATACACTCTGTTATATTTCCCTGGTGTAACTTGCGTAAGCACTTCGTGTGCTTACCTTGGGAGTACTCTATGTGCTCACCTTGCTAAAATCTGTTGCCAGAGGATGACGTCTACAACCTCGGTGAGGATGGTGACGACTAGGCCACGTCTTACAGTCATTCGCCTTGTGGGAAGGCTGGATGGGCTGCCGCTTTATGTATTTCTTCCGCTGTCTTCTTTTGTTCTTATTGTAATCTTGGCCATCAGGCTCATATTAGCTAAATAAAGTTTGTCATTACGCATGATAATTGTCTTTGTGATACTGTGTGCACTAGCTTTTCCTGGGATAGTGCGATTAACACAGAGGGTTCTGGAGTTGTTGCTCCGGGTCCCGACAGAGATGGTATCAGAGCAATAATGACTCTAAGACGTGACCGTAGGTAGAATAGAATGGTTGAACTCTAAGGACTTATTTTTAATAACAAGTAATTTCAAAAGTTTTCTTATTCTTACCTCTCAATCTATGCTACCCTTATCTCTTAATCTTTGCTTGCTCTCGTCTTCCAATTCTCCCTTATCTTTATGTCATTACTTGGAAATTTATTTCTAAATCTTCCCTTGTTCAAAACAACTATAGATGGGCAATGGTTGAACTTCATCGACTCCGCCGCAACATCAATCTTTGCACCAAAGGATCATGCTTCGTACGTCAAGAGCTGTGAAGGATCACTCCAAGACAACCCTTACCCTTTTAGGTTAAGTTGTTAAGCTAGACAGTAGACGAGGTTATGTGCTGTCATTTTTCCCTTTTGTCGGCAGCCATAACTATTGTTTGCTTAAAAAGTTTTTGCTAAGTCAGTGTTTTGCGTTGGGCAAAAACAACCCCTTCCCCTCCTTTGACTTAACCCTCCTCTCACCTAAACTCCAGCAAGATGGTGAACACAAGAAGGAATGCTATGGAAGGCAACCCCAATGACAACAACGACGCTCAAGGAAGTCAGTCCGCCCCTATTCCTCCGCCTCCACCAGCAGCTGGACCTGACTGGGCTCAAATGATGGCAAATCAAAACCAGTTGATTCAACTATTAGCTCAAGCTATCAACAACCCTACTCAGCATGCTTCTCAGCCACCAGCTCAAGCTCCTCAAAACCAATTGCCAGAGTTTCTGAGGATAAGACCCCCAACCTTCTCAAGCAGCACCGAGCCAATGGATGCTGACGATTGGCTCCGCGCGATTGGAAAGAAGCTGGACATTCTACAATGCACTGATCGAGAAAGAGTCTTGTTTGCGACTCACCAGCTGAATGGACCCGCATCCGAGTGGTGGGATACCTTAACAGCCTCTCATGCCAACCCCCAAGCTATTACCTGGAATGAGTTCGTGCAAAGTTTCCGCAAAGCACACATTCCATCTGGCACCATCACTTTGAAGAAGAAGGAATTCAGAGCTCTGCGACAAGGAAACCGTACAGTGAATGAATACTTGCAGAAATTCAACCAGCTGGCACGCTACGCACCAGAGGACGTGTCCACCGACGAAGCAAAACAAGAAAGATTTTTGGAGGGCCTGAATGACAATATTTCTGTACAGTTGATATCAAGTGACTATGCAGATTTTCATCAGTTAGTCAGCAAGGCTATTCGCCAGGAGGGCAAGTTTGTGGAAATGGAAAATCGGAAAAGAAGAATGTCCACCCAGCACATGAATTCCGGAAGCTTTTCCAAGGTTAAAAGAACCTTACCACATGCCGTCAAATTTCAGCCGTCACCGATAACAGAAGAGCGAGTACCAGCTAACACCTCTGCCAACACTGAGGACAACAAAGCTTTGATATTCGACGCTCCACAGAAGGACCAGAACCCGGCAGCCGGTGTTACCTGTTTCAACTGCCATGAGACCGGACACTATGCCAACAACTGCCCCAAGAGACAGCAGACAATGAAGAATGGTACATCCGGAACATCAACTGCCAACAACCTCCAGACAGCAAACAAAAGGCCACAGAAGTTTGCAAAGGGACGTCTGAACCAGATCTCCGCTCAAGCCACACAGAGTAAGATCCAAACCTATTTCTTTGCTAACCCGTGCGAATCTCGGGGACGAGATTCTTTTTAAGGGGGGTAGTTTGTAACAGCCCAGCTGTTTATTTCAAAATTTTTAGTGAAAAAAAAAATTTAATTTAATTTAATTTAAATAAAATAAAGTGTTCTTTGGTTGCCTAAATTTTGGAGATTTTATTTGTCTGTTTTTAGCTTTTAAAAAGGCTTTTATAAAAAGTAATTTGACTAAAAGCATAAAATTATGATTAAATAAAAGAATATTTTGAGTTTATGTAAAAATATAATTTCAAATTAAGTATTTAAAAGCATTTGGCTTTTATTCGGATTTTCTGTGCTTTTCTGGAGTTTAAAATCAATTTTGAAAGGTTAAAAAGTATTTTATAAAATTACTAAATGAAAATATGAAATTAAAAATATTTTTACTAAGTCTAAAATGCTTCCAGGAATATTCTATAATTTTTCTGGAATTTTTAGACATTAAATACTATTTTTCCAAGTGTTTGTGAAGTTTCTAGTATTTCTGAAATTTATTCCGAAAATAAAAATCAAATTCATCCAAGCCCGCCACGTGTCGCTCTCAGATTGAATCACTCTCTCTCCACGTTTTAATCCTAGCCATACATTGCAACTTACCCCTTCATAAAATCCAAGAGCCATGAAACACTCACTTGCCACGTGTCAACAATCCGACGGCCCGTACCCCTTCACTTCCTCCCTCTCTCTATTACACATGGACCCCACATGTCATATGTTTCTTCAACCTCACCTTCTTCCTCCTCCCACCTTCTCTCTCTTCCTCCATGAATGACAAATGAAAGCTTTTAATCCCGGCCGTTACTACCACTTTAATCCTCGTTTAAGCGTGCGTTTAAGCCCCCTCATCACTCCCCACTCACGCCCGGCCGCCTCCTCCCTTTAATCCTCTCTAAACCGCCGGCCCTTCATCTTTCTCCATCTATAAAAAGCCCGAACTCCGGTGGTTCTCCTCCCATTCGGCCTCCCTCTCACCGCCGCCCCTCCCCTCCCGTTCGGCCGCCACCCCGCCGCCCTTTGCCGCCGCCCCGGCCGCCTCTCGGCCCGCCTCCCGCCGCCGCCCACACCTCCACCGCCGCCGCCATTTTTGCGCCGCCGCCGGCCGCCCGCCTTCCGTCGCCGCCGCCGGTAAGCCGCCGCCGACCCCCCCCCCCCCCCTCACCCCGCCGCCGCTCGCCGCCCCCACCTCCGGCCGCCGGCCGCCGGCAAGGCCGCCGGCCGGCCATCTCCCGTGCGCCCGTGCGCGCCGCCCTCGTGGCGGGTTGAGCCCACGTGGACGGCCACGTGGCCGCCACCTCACGCTCACATGGCGCCATGCGGCCGGAGCGCCACGTCGGCGAAATTCGTGGTCCGTGGATCCGGTCCACGGTAGACCGGACCCACCCGTCATTCAATTAACTTTCCCGCTCAGCAAATTCGAAATTTGCTGATGTCATAAATGGCATTTTCCAACACAAAAATAATTCCCGAAACCAGCCCTTTTCCTTTTTCCCTCCTGTTAATCTTCCGAAGGCCATAACTTCTTCATCTTAACTCCGATTTAACCCGTTCAAATTTCTAAATTCTTCTAAAATCATAAACTACCCAAATATAGACTCTTTTTGAATTTTTGGATTTTATTTGGATTTTATTTGAATTTATTTTTGTTTGGTTCTTCGCGCGTAGATTTCGACGAATTCGGAGAGAACGACGCCGACGAATCGCACCAGGTCTTCGAGCAAGGCAAGTTACACCTTTGATCATGTTGAACCTAATATTTTAAATTAATTATGTTGTTTTTAAATTATTATGCATGCGTAATTTTATTCAAGTCTAGTTTAAATTCAGTTTAAAAGTGTAGTTATGCCTAAATCCTTTGTACAGCCAAATTTGACTTGAATGCCATTGTACCTTGTCAACCCTAGATAAAACCTAGTTAGTACAATAGCACTAACTAGAAATTTTGTAGAAATGCTTAGCCATGCTTAAGATAATTATGGTTTGGGGACGATCTTTCACATAAAATGATAACCTTTTTACATGAAATGATAAACTTTTCAACTGTACTCTTGACTTTGGTGAGTCAAGGAGTGTTATGAAATGTTTTCAAACAAAATATAAAACTGGTTTAGACTTAGGCAATTGGTCAGAGTGGTGGGTGCAGGCATGCCCTGTTGGTCGGAGCCGCAGTGGTTGATTGTCGGGCACAGGGGTTTGTGGTTAGGCCTAAGTCAAGTTAAGGACCGGTCTGTGAGCTACTGTTGCAAAGCCCTATCGTACTACCACAAGTCTGGTATGGGACAGACCTGGCCAACTAATTTGTGAAGTTCCAACATGATCTCGCTATAGGCTGAATGTGAGCGCGGCGTAGGCCGTGAGAAGTCTCACACGGCACAAGAGGGGGCTCCAACATGTGGATTCATGTTGTGGTGAAACCTTAGTGGCGGCGTGATTATATTGACAACGAATCATTGTAAAGGCCTTGTCATGATCTCCTGGCCGCACACCTAAGGAAGTGTGTTAATCCGGTGGCAAAAAGGGATGATCATGTCTTGTGGGTAAAGCTGTACAACCTCTGCAGAGTGTATAACCTATCCTGGATAGCCGTGCCCACGGTCATGGGCAAGCTGAGTGAAGTTTTTCACGGATTAGACTTTGCTTTTCAAAATGGTTTGCGAAAACCTTGTGGATGGATGGAATCCATGAGAGATTTTGAAAACCGTGCGGATGGATGGAATCCGTACGAGTTCGTTTTGGAAAAGATGGTCCGGGTGGGATGCCCGTGGTTAGGTTAGTGTTTGGTCGGAGCCTGCACTAACGATATTATTTTGTTAAATTCTTGTTTCTATCTATTGTATCAAATTCAGCTTTTGCACTTATTATTGATATTTACTCCAATGATACTGTTTATGCAAATAAACCATAATATGCCTTCTTTTGTAACCCCTTATGCATGCATACACTCTGTTATATTTCCCTGGTGTAACTTGCGTAAGCACTTCGTGTGCTTACCTTGGGAGTACTCTATGTGCTCACCTTGCTAAAATCTGTTGCCAGAGGATGACGTCTACAACCTCGGTGAGGATGGTGACGACTAGGCCACGTCTTACAGTCATTCGCCTTGTGGGAAGGCTGGATGGGCTGCCGCTTTATGTATTTCTTCCGCTGTCTTCTTTTGTTCTTATTGTAATCTTGGCCATCAGGCTCATATTAGCTAAATAAAGTTTGTCATTACGCATGATAATTGTCTTTGTGATACTGTGTGCACTAGCTTTTCCTGGGATAGTGCGATTAACACAGAGGGTTCTGGAGTTGTTGCTCCGGGTCCCGACAGAGATGGTATCAGAGCAATAATGACTCTAAGACGTGACCGTAGGTAGAATAGAATGGTTGAACTCTAAGGACTTATTTTTAATAA
The DNA here is from genome assembly GCA_017311315.1 of Dendrocalamus latiflorus. Classification (NCBI taxonomy): domain Eukaryota; kingdom Viridiplantae; phylum Streptophyta; class Magnoliopsida; order Poales; family Poaceae; genus Dendrocalamus; species Dendrocalamus latiflorus. The sequence continues at coordinate 9,839,374 of CM029677.1, forward strand.
CAAGTAATTTCAAAAGTTTTCTTATTCTTACCTCTCAATCTATGCTACCCTTATCTCTTAATCTTTGCTTGCTCTCGTCTTCCAATTCTCCCTTATCTTTATGTCATTACTTGGAAATTTATTTCTAAATCTTCCCTTGTTCAAAACAACTATAGATGGGCAATGGTTGAACTTCATCGACTCCGCCGCAACATCAATCTTTGCACCAAAGGATCATGCTTCGTACGTCAAGAGCTGTGAAGGATCACTCCAAGACAACCCTTACCCTTTTAGGTTAAGTTGTTAAGCTAGACAGTAGACGAGGTTATGTGCTGTCATTTTTCCCTTTTGTCGGCAGCCATAACTATTGTTTGCTTAAAAAGTTTTTGCTAAGTCAGTGTTTTGCGTTGGGCAAAAACAACCCCTTCCCCTCCTTTGACTTAACCCTCCTCTCACCTAAACTCCAGCAAGATGGTGAACACAAGAAGGAATGCTATGGAAGGCAACCCCAATGACAACAACGACGCTCAAGGAAGTCAGTCCGCCCCTATTCCTCCGCCTCCACCAGCAGCTGGACCTGACTGGGCTCAAATGATGGCAAATCAAAACCAGTTGATTCAACTATTAGCTCAAGCTATCAACAACCCTACTCAGCATGCTTCTCAGCCACCAGCTCAAGCTCCTCAAAACCAATTGCCAGAGTTTCTGAGGATAAGACCCCCAACCTTCTCAAGCAGCACCGAGCCAATGGATGCTGACGATTGGCTCCGCGCGATTGGAAAGAAGCTGGACATTCTACAATGCACTGATCGAGAAAGAGTCTTGTTTGCGACTCACCAGCTGAATGGACCCGCATCCGAGTGGTGGGATACCTTAACAGCCTCTCATGCCAACCCCCAAGCTATTACCTGGAATGAGTTCGTGCAAAGTTTCCGCAAAGCACACATTCCATCTGGCACCATCACTTTGAAGAAGAAGGAATTCAGAGCTCTGCGACAAGGAAACCGTACAGTGAATGAATACTTGCAGAAATTCAACCAGCTGGCACGCTACGCACCAGAGGACGTGTCCACCGACGAAGCAAAACAAGAAAGATTTTTGGAGGGCCTGAATGACAATATTTCTGTACAGTTGATATCAAGTGACTATGCAGATTTTCATCAGTTAGTCAGCAAGGCTATTCGCCAGGAGGGCAAGTTTGTGGAAATGGAAAATCGGAAAAGAAGAATGTCCACCCAGCACATGAATTCCGGAAGCTTTTCCAAGGTTAAAAGAACCTTACCACATGCCGTCAAATTTCAGCCGTCACCGATAACAGAAGAGCGAGTACCAGCTAACACCTCTGCCAACACTGAGGACAACAAAGCTTTGATATTCGACGCTCCACAGAAGGACCAGAACCCGGCAGCCGGTGTTACCTGTTTCAACTGCCATGAGACCGGACACTATGCCAACAACTGCCCCAAGAGACAGCAGACAATGAAGAATGGTACATCCGGAACATCAACTGCCAACAACCTCCAGACAGCAAACAAAAGGCCACAGAAGTTTGCAAAGGGACGTCTGAACCAGATCTCCGCTCAAGCCACACAGAGTAAGATCCAAACCTATTTCTTTGCTAACCCGTGCGAATCTCGGGGACGAGATTCTTTTTAAGGGGGGTAGTTTGTAACAGCCCAGCTGTTTATTTCAAAATTTTTAGTGAAAAAAAAAATTTAATTTAATTTAATTTAAATAAAATAAAGTGTTCTTTGGTTGCCTAAATTTTGGAGATTTTATTTGTCTGTTTTTAGCTTTTAAAAAGGCTTTTATAAAAAGTAATTTGACTAAAAGCATAAAATTATGATTAAATAAAAGAATATTTTGAGTTTATGTAAAAATATAATTTCAAATTAAGTATTTAAAAGCATTTGGCTTTTATTCGGATTTTCTGTGCTTTTCTGGAGTTTAAAATCAATTTTGAAAGGTTAAAAAGTATTTTATAAAATTACTAAATGAAAATATGAAATTAAAAATATTTTTACTAAGTCTAAAATGCTTCCAGGAATATTCTATAATTTTTCTGGAATTTTTAGACATTAAATACTATTTTTCCAAGTGTTTGTGAAGTTTCTAGTATTTCTGAAATTTATTCCGAAAATAAAAATCAAATTCATCCAAGCCCGCCACGTGTCGCTCTCAGATTGAATCACTCTCTCTCCACGTTTTAATCCTAGCCATACATTGCAACTTACCCCTTCATAAAATCCAAGAGCCATGAAACACTCACTTGCCACGTGTCAACAATCCGACGGCCCGTACCCCTTCACTTCCTCCCTCTCTCTATTACACATGGACCCCACATGTCATATGTTTCTTCAACCTCACCTTCTTCCTCCTCCCACCTTCTCTCTCTTCCTCCATGAATGACAAATGAAAGCTTTTAATCCCGGCCGTTACTACCACTTTAATCCTCGTTTAAGCGTGCGTTTAAGCCCCCTCATCACTCCCCACTCACGCCCGGCCGCCTCCTCCCTTTAATCCTCTCTAAACCGCCGGCCCTTCATCTCTCTTTCTCCATCTATAAAAAGCCCGAACTCCGGTGGTTCTCCTCCCATTCGGCCTCCCTCTCACCGCCGCCCCTCCCCTCCCGTTCGGCCGCCACCCCGCCGCCCTTTGCCGCCGCCCCGGCCGCCTCTCGGCCCGCCTCCCGCCGCCGCCCACACCTCCACCGCCGCCGCCATTTTTGCGCCGCCGCCGGCCGCCCGCCTTCCGTCGCCGCCGCCGGTAAGCCGCCGCCGACCCCCCCCCCCCTCACCCCGCCGCCGCTCGCCGCCCCCACCTCCGGCCGCCGGCCGCCGGCAAGGCCGCCGGCCGGCCATCTCCCGTGCGCCCGTGCGCGCCGCCCTCGTGGCGGGTTGAGCCCACGTGGACGGCCACGTGGCCGCCACCTCACGCTCACATGGCGCCATGCGGCCGGAGCGCCACGTCGGCGAAATTCGTGGTCCGTGGATCCGGTCCACGGTAGACCGGACCCACCCGTCATTCAATTAACTTTCCCGCTCAGCAAATTCGAAATTTGCTGATGTCATAAATGGCATTTTCCAACACAAAAATAATTCCCGAAACCAGCCCTTTTCCTTTTTCCCTCCTGTTAATCTTCCGAAGGCCATAACTTCTTCATCTTAACTCCGATTTAACCCGTTCAAATTTCTAAATTCTTCTAAAATCATAAACTACCCAAATATAGACTCTTTTTGAATTTTTGGATTTTATTTGGATTTTATTTGAATTTATTTTTGTTTGGTTCTTCGCGCGTAGATTTCGACGAATTCGGAGAGAACGACGCCGACGAATCGCACCAGGTCTTCGAGCAAGGCAAGTTACACCTTTGATCATGTTGAACCTAATATTTTAAATTAATTATGTTGTTTTTAAATTATTATGCATGCGTAATTTTATTCAAGTCTAGTTTAAATTCAGTTTAAAAGTGTAGTTATGCCTAAATCCTTTGTACAGCCAAATTTGACTTGAATGCCATTGTACCTTGTCAACCCTAGATAAAACCTAGTTAGTACAATAGCACTAACTAGAAATTTTGTAGAAATGCTTAGCCATGCTTAAGATAATTATGGTTTGGGGACGATCTTTCACATAAAATGATAACCTTTTTACATGAAATGATAAACTTTTCAACTGTACTCTTGACTTTGGTGAGTCAAGGAGTGTTATGAAATGTTTTCAAACAAAATATAAAACTGGTTTAGACTTAGGCAATTGGTCAGAGTGGTGGGTGCAGGCATGCCCTGTTGGTCGGAGCCGCAGTGGTTGATTGTCGGGCACAGGGGTTTGTGGTTAGGCCTAAGTCAAGTTAAGGACCGGTCTGTGAGCTACTGTTGCAAAGCCCTATCGTACTACCACAAGTCTGGTATGGGACAGACCTGGCCAACTAATTTGTGAAGTTCCAACATGATCTCGCTATAGGCTGAATGTGAGCGCGGCGTAGGCCGTGAGAAGTCTCACACGGCACAAGAGGGGGCTCCAACATGTGGATTCATGTTGTGGTGAAACCTTAGTGGCGGCGTGATTATATTGACAACGAATCATTGTAAAGGCCTTGTCATGATCTCCTGGCCGCACACCTAAGGAAGTGTGTTAATCCGGTGGCAAAAAGGGATGATCATGTCTTGTGGGTAAAGCTGTACAACCTCTGCAGAGTGTATAACCTATCCTGGATAGCCGTGCCCACGGTCATGGGCAAGCTGAGTGAAGTTTTTCACGGATTAGACTTTGCTTTTCAAAATGGTTTGCGAAAACCTTGTGGATGGATGGAATCCATGAGAGATTTTGAAAACCGTGCGGATGGATGGAATCCGTACGAGTTCGTTTTGGAAAAGATGGTCCGGGTGGGATGCCCGTGGTTAGGTTAGTGTTTGGTCGGAGCCTGCACTAACGATATTATTTTGTTAAATTCTTGTTTCTATCTATTGTATCAAATTCAGCTTTTGCACTTATTATTGATATTTACTCCAATGATACTGTTTATGCAAATAAACCATAATATGCCTTCTTTTGTAACCCCTTATGCATGCATACACTCTGTTATATTTCCCTGGTGTAACTTGCGTAAGCACTTCGTGTGCTTACCTTGGGAGTACTCTATGTGCTCACCTTGCTAAAATCTGTTGCCAGAGGATGACGTCTACAACCTCGGTGAGGATGGTGACGACTAGGCCACGTCTTACAGTCATTCGCCTTGTGGGAAGGCTGGATGGGCTGCCGCTTTATGTATTTCTTCCGCTGTCTTCTTTTGTTCTTATTGTAATCTTGGCCATCAGGCTCATATTAGCTAAATAAAGTTTGTCATTACGCATGATAATTGTCTTTGTGATACTGTGTGCACTAGCTTTTCCTGGGATAGTGCGATTAACACAGAGGGTTCTGGAGTTGTTGCTCCGGGTCCCGACAGTTGTAATCAAGGCCGTGCATTGTGCACCAATATAAGGCCAGGGCCTTAGCCCCATTGTAACTCAGACTTTGATTTGAGAAATAGAAACCAGAAAATCACCATGGTTTGGTGGCCATTGTTGGCGTGTTCTTGAGATTTCCATCGAGGAATTGCTCTTGGTGTATTGAATCCAATTGTGGTGTTGGATTCTACTCACTGAAACTTCGGTTTCTCTACCCTTTGTTCACGTGCTGCGGTGTGCGTGGGAGAAGGCTTATCTTGGAGAGGGCATCCAACAAGGCGTATCGTGAAAGATCAGGGCCAAAGCAACGGGGTTCAGCTAGCTTGCTAGTGGATCCGCATCATCTTGGTATCAGAGCGTGGTTGATCACGGTACGAGATTGCTGAATTTTTTCTTGATGGCGGGTTCTATGAAGATTGAAAATGGCAATGCGCGACATAATCATGCCGATCCAATCAGGGAGGTGCCCCAATATGCAGCGTCTTTGCCGCCCGAGGTACGAATTGGATTTGAAGCGACATGTGACTACTTCTTAAGTTGTCACCGGAAGCTTGAAGGTAAGGTTGATGATTTGGGGGCGCGAATTGATGCTTTGACGGAGGAGATACGCAACCAGCCACCACAATTTCAGCATGCTAAACGGGAACCTCAATATCCCGAACGGCGTGCACCATATGAAGACGACGAACACGAAGAGATCTTTGATGGCGTAGCGGGTTTTGCTCCACAACCGCGCCATGCTCGGGACTACCGTGGTGCTGACCGTGGTAGGGACATGCGTGGCAGAGGTGGTGTCGGGTTTGCTCAGCGTGTTGCCGTGGATGATGGAATTGGGCGGATAAAAATTTCTATCCCATCATTTAATGGTAAAGCTGAACCGGAGGAGTACTTGGATTCGGAGATGCGTGTCGAACAAATTTTTGACAGCCATCACTATACTGAGGATAAGAAGATTCGGTTGGCGACAATTGAGTTCACTGGATATGCTCTTGTTTGGTGGAACCAATTGTGTCGCGTAGGAGCTCGTCCAGATACTTGGGCACAACTGAAGAATATTTTGAGGCGACGTTTTGTCCCAGCACACTACACGAGGACCTTGTACAACCGGCAACAACAACTACGTCAAGGTAATTCTAGTGTTGATGAATATTATAAAGAGATGGAGATGTTGATGATCCATACAGGGACAGAGGAGCATGATGAGGCTACTATGGCACGTTTCTTTAATGGGTTGAATGAGGATGTGCAAGATAGGGTGGAGATGGTCCATTACTACAACATTCAAGACTTGGTGCATCAAGCTGAACGTGCTGAACAACAATTGAAGCGCAAACAAGCCAAGGGTGGACATGCTAACACTCAAACAAAGTCATGGAGGCGTTCATTACAGCAAGGCGATGATGTGGGTTCACACTCCAAAGTGGCGGCATCAAGCCGTTCAAATGGTGCTCTTTCAAGGGAGGCAAGCAATAGAGGTAAATAAGCAACTAAAACTGATTCTAGTTTGCCTTCTAATGCTCGTGCTAGAGAAATTGAGTGTTTCAAGTGCAAGGGAAGAGGTCATATGATGTGTGATTGTCCAAATCAACGAAGAGTGCTTCTCAATAAAGATGGCTATGCTTCAACAAGTTCTAGTAGTGATTCTGAAAGTGAAAAATCCGATGATTCCAAGGAAGATGTTGTCTATTGTTATCCAGAGTTGAATGGTGTTAATCTTTTGGTCCGAAAGGTGCAAAGTAAAGAAACTGAAACAAAAGGACAGCGGTGGAGTGTTTTTCAAGCGGAGTGCAAAATCAAAAATAAAGTATGCAAGTTGATCATAGATGGTGGAAGTTATACCAATGTGATTAGCAAAGATTTGGTGTACGCTTTAGGGCTGTCCACGTGGAGGCATCCTCAACCACATCATGTGGAGTGGCTACACAACTCCGGAAGGCTAAAGATAACTCACAAGGTGCGTGTTCCGTTTGTTGTTGGTGACTATGTTGACAAGGTGGATTGCGACGTAATTCCAATGGATGCATGTGGGTTATTGTTGGGAAGACCATGGCAATATGATCGCAATGCTACGCATGAGGGCCGATCCAACACATATACATTTGTACATGAGGGAAAGAAGCATGTGTTGAAACCAAAATTGGAGAGTGCTATTCATGTTGATGAAGAAATTACAGCCAAGAAGAAGCAAGCTCCCAAGATTACCCCAAAGCCGAGGACAGCTTTGCTTCAAGGAGGGGAGGATGATGTGGCACCAAGTAGCACTACAACTTTGGTTAGTGCTTGCAGTTCTGTGCACAATGTTCAAGAAGCTTTGAATACCAATTCCGAGGTTTCTAATGTGCACAAAAGACATATTTGGAAAGCTAATGAAGTCTATTTTCCAACGAATCAAACGGCACTTGATTTGGAGCTTCCTACACAAAGTTATGACAATTTCATTGGATGCTGCACGAGCTGTCCGGAGAGACGCGCGAGACTTGCAAAACATAAAGAGTTCGAGTATTGCAATGCAAGTAAGGGTAAAATCCGACCACACCATGACTTTCTAAAGGTTGAGAAGGATTCCTTTTCAGGTTCCAAACGGATTTGGAAGCCCCTTGAACCAGAAAACAAAACATATAAAGATTTGAAACCGATTCGGACTCGGATTGGGACAGCTGGCAAGACCGATACTAAAACGTCCATAACTTTCACAAACGGAGTCCGATTTGGGCGTTCTTAGACTCGTTGGAAAGCTATTTTGAAGCCCCACATAATGGAAAAGGTGCCAGCCACGAAATCCTCATAGTCAGATCGCAAATTAAGAGAGAATCCAGAGGTAGCAGTTTAGGTATTTCCTTTTTAGTTCGTATTGGAGTTTGTTTCGGCCTTAGGCCAAGTAGTGCGTGAGTTGTAATCAAGGCCGTGCATTGTGCACCAATATAAGGCCAGGGCCTTAGCCCCATTGTAACTCAGACTTTGATTTGAGAAATAGAAACCAGAAAATCACCATGGTTTGGTGGCCATTGTTGGCGTGTTCTTGAGATTTCCATCGAGGAATTGCTCTTGGTGTGTTGAATCCAATTGTGGTGTTGGATTCTACTCGCTGAAACTTCGGTTTCTCTACCCTTTGTTCACGTGCTGCGGTGTGCGTGGGAGAAGGCTTATCTTGGAGAGGGCATCCAACAAGGCGTATCATGAAAGATCAGGGCCAAAGCAACGGGGTTCAGCTAGCTTGCTAGTGGATCCGCATCACTTGGCCCAAGTGACCATGTGATGAGCGTTGCTTGTCGGCTGAATAGAAATTACCGGACGAGCTCCCAGACGCGTGGCCATAACTGGTGGTGCGATCGTAGAAGCTGACGTTCCGGGGGCGGCAGACACTGCCGGCGCACCAGAGGGTACGTGCGGTGCGGACACTCCAGCTGACCCAAGCGCGGCAGGCCCAGGCGTGGGCATGTGCGGTGCGGGCGCTCCGGTTTGGCCCAGGCGAGGGGGGTCCAGACGCGGGAGTGTGCAGCGCGGGCACTCCGACTAGCCCAGGCGTTCTGGCTGGCCCAGGCGCAGGAGGCCAAGGCACGAACAGCCCAGGCTCAAGGGCGTCGGAAGACCTCGACGTGGAAAACCCAATCCGGGAGCCAGGAGCAGACACCGTTGTGCGGCTAGTTCCACTGGCAACAGCCCAAGGCGGGGAGCCGTTGGGGGCAGCAGGACCAGCAGCACTGTATGGCAACGAAGAAACACCTGTAGTAGGAAAATGCCCAACCGGCAACTGAACAGAGTCCATGTCAGCTAAAAATCAAGGTCGGACGGATTAAGGGGTGCATGTGTTGTGGCAAAAGGGAAGCTCGACTCGTCAAAGGTGACATGATGAGATATGATAATCCGATTGGTGGATAAATCAAGGCATCGATAACCCTTATGTTCTGAAGGGTAGCCAAGAAAAACGCAAAGAGTGGAGCGGGGATAAAGCTTATTGGCTGCCGTAGCGGAGAGGTTTGGGTAGCATCGACACCCGAAAACGCGTAAGTGGGAATATGAGGAATGAACGCCATAAAGAGCAAAGTGTGGAGTGAGGGACTTAAGTGTTTTTGTGGGGTGAAGATTGAGAAGGTATGTGGCGGCATGAAAAGCCTCAACCCAGTAGGAGGGAAGGTTGGCTTGGAACATAAGAGGGCGCATGATGTTATTTGTGGAGCGAATGATGCGTTCGGCCTTGCCGTTTTGCTGGGATGTATGTGGACATGACATGCTGAGGGCAATGCCATGTGTAAGAAAAAAATGGCGTGTGGAGTTGTCAAATTCGCGTCCGTTGTCACACTGAATACTCTTTATTGTGACGCCAAACTGCGTGCGGACATAGGAGAAAAAGTGGGGAGTGGGTAGAAAAGGTGTCCGACTTGAAACGCGGTGGAAATGTCCAAGAGTAATGTGAGCAGTCATCTAAAATAATAAGATAGTATTTGTAGCCAGAGATGCTAGCAACAGGAGAGGTCCACAAATCGCAATGAATTAAATCAAAGTTTGCACTGGCACGAGAACTAGAGATTGCGAAAGGTAGACGAATATGGCGTCCGAGTTGGCATGCATGGCAAATGGAATCGGCAGCCTCATTATTACAAGAAATAATAGAAGCCCGAGCTAATTTGGAAAGGGATTCGGCACCAATGTGACCAAGGCGATGATGCCAAAGTGTGGATGATGAAGTAGCGACGAGAGCTTGCGGTTGCGGTGGACATGGCAATAGTGCGTAAAGGTGGTCGGAACTATTGGACCTGGCGATCACGTTCCTAGTGCGAAGATCCTTCACAAAAAGGCCAAACGGGTCAAATTCAACGGAACAGTTATTATCAATCGTAAATTGACGGACAGAGATTAAGTTTTTGATAATTTGTGGAGTCACAAGAACGTTCTGAAGGGAAAAATGACCATGTGGAGCAGGTAGAGAAGTGGAACCGACTGATGAAACAGGAAGGATAGAACCATTACCCACGACAATAGAAGAGTGAGAACGGGAGGGGGGGTGGGAAACGGAGATGTTACCGGTGTCCGAAGTCATATGAGAAGTGGCTCCGGAGTCCATATACCATTCCCCGGAGGGGGGAGGAGTGAGCGACATGGTGTTGAATGAGTTCACCAGAGCTGTTTGATCCCAATGCCCAGCACTGGTCAGTGGTGATCTGGGCCCGTCAGGCAGGGAAAGGCTGGCAGGAGGCAGCCCAGCGCCAGGAACCGGAGCGTGGGCTGCGTAGGTTGCTGAGGGGACGAACACTGGAGGTACCCGGTGCTGTTGCGGAGCCAAGTTTGGCCGTGGCCCAAGGATTGAAGACGAGCTGGTGTGAGGCCAGACTTGTACCGTTCCAGTCCAAGGATTCCAGAACGAGGGCAGGCCAGCCGGAGCAGTGCCAGACCCGCCGCCGGTAGGAGCAGGAGCACCGCCGCCCCCGCCGTTGGAGCCACCGCTCCCGCCAGTGGAGCCTGCGCCCCCACCGTTGGAGCGCCCACCACGGCGGTAGCGGTTTTTGTTGCGATTACCACCGGTGGCGTTGCTGCTACTGTTGGTGTTGCCGCCGGAGCGGGTGCCGCTGCCGCTGGCGGCCAGGAACGCAGAGGAAGTGTCAATGGGTTTGTGTTTCGCCGTGAGCTCTTCAAGCATGAGGTCCGCGCGAACTTCGACGAAGGACGAAAACGGCTTGGTCCGCTTGAGAAGAGTGGCCATGTAGGAGAACCGTTCGTTCAGGCCACGCAGAACGGCGAGGACGAGAGTGCGATCGAGGACGGGCTTGCCCAAATTGCCGAGAGCGTCAGCCATGCTTTTCATCTTGCTGCAGTAGTTGGAGATGGAGAGATCACCCTGGCAAAAAGTTCAGAACTCCGCGTCGAGGTACAACGCACGTGTCTCCTTGTTGCCGACGAACTGCTCCTCAAGGCCGAGCCAAACACGACATGCGGACGATGTGGGCGTCATGATGACCTGGACAAGTTTGCTGGAGATGGTGCCGTACAGCCAGCTGAGGACAGTGCACTCCATGCGCACCCAGGATGGAACGTCGGGGTAGGCGAGGTCAGAGAGGATGTGATCGGAGAGCTCGTACTTGCCGACGACGAGGAGGAAGAGGCTGCGCCACGTGGAGTAGTTCGGCGACTTGCCATCGAGGACGACGGGAATAAGTGAGCGGATGTTGACGACGGCCACCGCTTGTGCATGAAGGGACGCGATGGTGGCGGCTTCCAGTGAAGCTTGCTGGGCGTTGTGGGCGCGTTCAGTGTCACGGAGGCGCTGAAACTCGGCGTCGAGACGCGCGCGTTAGGCGTGCTCGTTCGTCGTCGGCGGCCTGCTGCAAGCACTCCGCCTCATCCGCAAACTGCTCACGGTCCCCGTCGGTGAGAGAGCCGGCCATGGTGCCGGGGAAGGTGGCGAAGGGGTAGAACGCGTGCGGCGCGAGACGGCCGGCGGCACGAAGAGGGAAAGGAGTAGCGGCGGGCGATGAGACGCCGGCGGCTAAGATGCGGAAGCGAGGGTCGCAGGATGCGAGCCACTCATGATACCATGAAAGCGTGGAAGAGTATTTGGAGAATCACGCAATGATTTCATTGATTGATCACAGGTTGTTATATATACACGCAAGGCCTCAAAAGTAGGCAACAAACACAAGATAAGGAATAACCAAAAGATAGCTGGTTTGTTGCCTAGAGAAACCGATCTTCAGGGGAACTCGAGACCGAGTATATTTGGACGTCCGTCAGGCATGCAGTCGTATGGTGTTGTAGCACAACACGGCACGCTAACAATGATAAGCAAAATATAGTCTATAGCCTACAAAATACATGAAGCACAGCCAAAAAAAGATTATATTGCATGCCGTCTGGCATCTTCAACTCAGTGCTCAGCAGTCAGCAATTGTGGATAATGGATATGGCAGATCTCAAATAACACTAGGCATGATGTCATCATGTATTCATGCACTAGCTGCTTCTTACCTCTGTCATGATAACATCTACACAATTATGTACTCAAGAAGCAAAACAACTAACATTACTAAAAAACTAATTGTAACATCTAACAAAATTATGTACTGAAACTAATTGTGACATCTAACAAAATTATGTACTGCTGAAGTTTGCCATTTCTTCTAACTTCAAGCCAACCAAACCATATGCCGACCCACATCACATGCTGAAATCACTAATGAGTAGAGTAACAATCATAAAAGCAATAACAATCACATGCTGCAGATTCAAGCAGTGCACCAAACCATAAAAGTAAACCATCTTAACATCTTTCTTCCATTTATTCTCAATAGTAACAAGCTAATAGTTACTTACAAACTCAAAACTCAAAAGGCACTACAAACTCAAAAGGCACTCCAATTGCGCTCACACCCAGAGGCTGAATAACAAAGACCAATGATATGCTTTGCAAATGATTGGAGCTCATGAGTAAGGCCATCATATGCAGTCTACCAAAGAACTACAAAGAACATGTGCATAGTGAGCTATGTTCAACTGAGAGCTTTCAACTTCAATTATGAAAAATTGAAAAGATAGAAAATATATTAGAACTTACAAGGACTCTTTTTTTGCTGTTCTCTGATTGCCATTGGTGCTGAAAAGACATGGCCTATCTTACTCATGTCCTGATTAGCTTGCCTACTGATCTAGTCCAGAGGATCATCGGTGACCATCTTCCATAGCACGTATTGAACATTGACCTTAGCTACAAACTTCTCTTTTATCTGTTTTCTGCAATTCATAAAACCTATTTGGATTCAAGAATAATGCAGCATCATATAACTTCTGCTCCATTTGGTCTTTCCACCTCTTGTCGATGATTTTGTTCACCTTCTCTAGTAATTTACCCCTGTTTTCTAAAACTGTATTGATCTTCTTTCTAGTAGAATCCATGGCTGCAACAACCTCTGCCATTGCTGGCCTCTCATCACCGTCGACGATCCTCAACACAATGAGAAGAGGTTTTGATGCTCTAATGCAGTCTTGCAATGCATTCCAATACTAAGTAGAAAGCATACTTTCGGCCATCTTCTTCCTAGTCTCTGTGCTTGCCAATTTGAACCTATTCCAGTCATCACTAACAAAGAAACACCTCAAAGCTTGCTTGTGCTTTAAAAAAGTTTGCAAATTAAGGAATGATGTGGTAAATCGAGTAGCCGCTAGTCTCACAAGGTTCCCTCCTGCCCTTTCTCTCGTTGCATCAAGAAGCCTCCCATGCTGATAAATAAACGTGATCACCCGTCTCGCATTTGCAATGCACTTCTTGAACAATAGAATCTTCCCAATACCCTCCAACATAAGGTTCAAGTAGTGGGTAGCACATGGGATCCAAAATAAGGTAGGAATCCTCTGTATTAGAATTTTGTCTGCTGCCTTGAAGTTAGCCCCATTATTCGTGATAATTTGAACAACATAATCCCTTCCAATTTCATCAATTTTTCCCTCAAGCAACCTTGCTAATAACTGTGCATCAATTGACACATTTGATGCATTAATCTACTCCTAAAAGGATGAGTTTAAGGTGATGGTCAATTCTACACATATAGCCCATCCCACCCGAAACCCGTTCGCTGCCCCCCCCACCCCCCATTCCCGTGCGGCTGCCTCCCCCACACACCTCGTTTCTTCCACCCTGAGGTCCTCCCCTCCCTCCTCCGCCGTCGCGCCGACCTCCCCTCCCTCCGTCGCCGCGCCGCCCTCGCCTCCTCCGCCACCGCGCCGCCCGCGCCTCCTCCCTCCCTCCTCCGCCACCGCGCCGCCCTCGCCTCCTCCGCTCCCTCCCCCGCCGCCGCGCCGCCCTCGCCTCCTCCCCTCCCTCCGCCCTCACCACGTCCCCCCCCCCCCGCGCCGCCGCCGCTCCTCCGCGCCCCCACCCTCCTCGCCAGCCCGCGCTCCCGCCCTCACCCCCCCCCGCCCCGCGCCGCCGCATCCTCCTCACTTCCTTCTACATGTGGGCCCCCACCTCACGAAACCGTGCTACCTCCTCCCACCTTCTCCCCCGTCTCCCCACGTTCTCCTCCCCTCCTCCCGTTCTCCGCGCCGCCTCCTCCCCTCCCTCATCCGCCGCGCCGCCGCCGCCTCCTCCTCCCCCCACTTCTCCGCTCCGCCACCACCGACGCCTCCTCCTCCCCCGCTCTTCCGCTCCGCCGCCGCCTCCTCCCCCGCCAGCCCTCCGCTCCGCCGCCGCCTCCTCCCCACACCGCGCCGCCAGCTCCTCCTCCCCCCACTCCTCCGCTCCGCCTCCTCCTCCTCCGCTCCTCCACTCCGCCGCCGCCTCCTCCCCCACCCCGCGCCTCCGCCGCCTCCTCCTCCTCCCGCTCCTCCTCCCCCGACGGCGCCACTGTGAAGCCCGGATCTGTCGAGAGCGCGCCGCCAGAGGCTGCGCCGGCCAAAGACCGGGAGCTGAAGCCGGTGAGTTTCATCTAACACGTACCTTGCCTCTCTAGGGTTGAGTTCCTCTCTAGGGTTGAGTTCCACACAACAACCGGTTGGGGGCGGAGGTAGGAGGAGGCGCTACTGCGGCGGCGGCTGGCTCGGAGAGGAAGGGGGCGGAGGAAGGACGCGGCTGCAGCGGGGGAGAGGAAGGAGGGGGCGGCGCCGGTTGGGGGCGGAGGAAGGAGGCGGCGCGACCTCCATCTCACCGGTTGGGGGCGGAGGTAGGAGGAGGCGCGGCTGCGGCTGGCTTGGAGAGGAAGGGGGCGGAGGAAGGAGGAGGCGCGGCTGCGGCGGGGGAGAGGAAGGAGGCGACGGCGGGGGCGGCGCCGGTTGGGGGCGGAGGAGAGGAAGGAGGCGACGGCGGGGGCGGCGCCGGCCAGACGACTGAGCGACGACGAGCGGATCTGTTGTTCGACGCCCTCCCTCTCGCCGGCGGCAATGGCGACTCCCAACTCCGGCGGCATCCCCATCAAGGTCAGCGACCCTCCCCTCCTCCTATGCCACCCACGACCCTACTCTTGTCACCCACGAGCGCAGTTTGTGAATTTTGCGGCGAATCTTGCCGCCGGCCGGATCCTTGCGAACAGCTCCAAGAAACGTTTGCTGCCATTTTCCGCCGGTTCTTCCATGCTTGGTCATGGTCATATAACTCTTTTCCATAGAGCTGAGCTAAAAACACTCATGACACTGCATGGTTGTATGGGTAAGAACTCAATTGCTACTCAATTGCTTATGAATAACTCTTTTCTTGCTCACATGTATGGACTTAGTTTTAATAGTTGTACGGATAAGAACTTATATTATCATTCACTTTAATATCCACATGATGTCCTGTCAGCTTCATTACCTGATACAAAAAAATGTCATTTCATTTTATCATATGCCTTTCGAACCTGAGATTTCTTATCTTTGTGCAAAGTCAGTGAGAAAGGCATTCTTTTTACTTGCCTCCTTGGAGAAGAACGTTATGAAAACATGCTGCACAAATTGATTGCCATTCTTCTCCAGCGGTAAGCTCATCAGGAGTAACTTCACCATGTTTCAATCCATCACATCCACCCAACCAAATAAAATAGGGTTAGTGATTATTATTGATCGGCTGAATTCTAGATGTGTGCCAGATTGGTGCCAAGCTCCTATTAGTTCACACCATGCACAGATCTGAGTGTTCTTCATGCTCCCACTATGTTTTTAAGGATATTAATACTGTAGAGCCAATTTTCTTTTGTTTGGTTCAGATGGGGAGAAAAGAGATTATTGAGTTATGTTAAAGAATAATTTTCTGTCCTGTAATGCTACTCTTACTAAAAATTCAGAGAAATATGTATATCTAGGAGCACTATATTGAACACTACATTGAGCTTTCTCTTCCTTTTCTGCTTTGGAGACTGGAAAAAAAGATAAATGCATTGGACTGCACACATCATGGCTTATCGGATTGGCAGATATTGAGAAGGGATTGTAGTGGTTGTATGCTTGATTATTGTATGGAATCTAATGCTTGCTTATGGTGGCACTACTAGGTATTGTCTTTTTAATTTACAGAATTATGTTGTTATGTCCTTTTCATGCCCAATGAATGGTTAGTGCATTTTTGATGCAATTTATGCATGACACCAAATCTCTTCAGATTAATTTCAGGTGTTACGTTTCCATACTGTTCTTTCATTCAATTGGTGTTCTTTTTATGTAGCTATCAACATTCCTGTTTTTAATGGCTCAAAGAAAGTAATTCAAAGCTTCATTTTTGTTCCACAATAAGTGTTCGTAGCTAGCACCAGCAGGCAGAAATTCTAGATAATGCTCATTTATGTAAAGCCTTTGCTTCTGCTCTCACTTAGATATGTAATTTTTCGAAAAAACACAACCAACTGGCTTGAGGTATGAAATTCGTGTGGGCTATTTCTAGGGTTAGGAAGTAGTGTGGTTAAATAATTATTTAAGCACAGACACTCCTGCATTTTTAAACAAATTTTTAATTGGGGTTAGTCTATCATGCTTAAGCATATATAAATGTGTTAACAGTTGCACCTTACCAAATTACTAGCTAATAACAAGAACAATTGTGGTCTGTGGAACCCCGAGAGGAAAATCTATGCTAATATTATTTGTCCGGTTGTCTCAATTTTATCCTATCTCTGGTAGCTACCTTTCAAGCAATCATTGCATGGTCATTTGTTGTTGAGCAGATCTAGCTTTAGCTAATGAACAGTGAGATAATTGATTCATTTGAACCTTGATTGCTACAGAGAAAGAAATAGAAAGGAATAGAATATGGGTTAATTCTAGCAACTAATGCAGCCACATTAATTAGTACATACTATAGTATGCTCTGCTTAGCATGCCCTAAGACCATAAATTGATTTAGAGGTCTTCGCAGCCGACTCTGACTCTTTGTTATGCAGCAAAAGCGAAAATTTCCTTTGAAGAGTTGTCCCTGAACATGTTGGTCAAGGGGGGAGGCTTTTCTTGATTCTGCAGCTTGAGCTTCTGCTTGTGGTTGCTCCTCTTCATCAGTACCATCATAATCACTTTCTGTCTTTACCTCCCTAAGCAATATCGATGGGTTTGTTCCTTGCATTCTTCTTCTTCAAATAGTCTTGCATCCAGGGTTCGGAAAACCGGTGGTTTTGGCTAATAAAAAAATGGCCGGGTTTTTCACAAGTGCATTTATATTTGTGAGTCTTTTTTGACTACGTAATGCACCTCCTAGATTGGTTTAGGCTATTTTTGTGCTAAATTACCTATTGTGTGAGCTAAATATGCTTCAAAACATCCCAAATTCAATTTTTTGTGTTTTCCCCGGTTTTTAGCGGTTTCTCCGGTTTTTGGGCGGTAACCGGGTGTCGAACACATCCCAAATTCAAAATTTAGATTCAAATTTTAACCAGTTTTTCTGGTTACCAGCCGATAACCATTACTGGTCGTTCGACGGTATTCCCCCTGGTTCTGGGTTTTGGAACCTTGATTGCATCTCCTTCATGATAACTGTGGTTCTTTAGGGCATTTCTCCACTTCTCCAACCCCCCCCCCCTGAATGGTGTTTCATTCTCCTCACTCCAGAATGTGTCCTCTTGCCATAGAGAATACATTTGACGACATCCGTCCTACTCAAGTCTGGCCAAAAGCAGTATTTCCATGCTGGGTCTTTAGACTTGTCGCCTTCCGCTTAGGATCCTTTGATGGATCATACTGCTCCCTGATCTCGGTCGGCGGAACTTCATCAGACATGATGCCTATGCAAATCAAGAATGAATGGAATCAATCAATCAATGGACATCAGTATTATTGAACGAATGGCAGTATGGTACTTGCTGCTACTACTACACTAGCATGCTACTACTAGTTCAAGGCATAGAGACTACAGAGCATAACATGGCAAATAGGGAGCAATGCTATTGATGATTGCCTGACTGGACAATCTTCCCGAGAGGCCGAGACATTTGAAGAACAGAGCAATGCATAATTGCATACTACTTCTACTCATCTACAGATGTACTACTAGTCTACTACTACAAGTCTACATTCTACAACAGAACAGACACTTCACTACTGAGCTCATTTATCTCTGAGCTTCAAAAGAAAAAACTGGTCTTAATGGTGCATTTACACTTTCCAGCACAACTTGAGGCTATTATCTTCCAATCTCACTCCGATGGACTTTGGTTATGACAGGGAGAATGGATTTTTTCTGGAAAATATGGCTGCCAAAGCTCTAAATTTATTAAGCTTTATATGCATTTTGTGAACTGTACTTCTAACTTAGTCAGCAGATACGGACTACAGAGCTTGCTTATGCTATTTCCATGAGAGAAAAGATGGAGCACAAGAGAGGCTAGAGGGAAGGGAATAGTACCTGGTGGGAGGTGAATGTGGCTGGGGGCGATGGCGGATCTGGCTAGGGGTGATGGTGGATTCGACTGGGGGCGACGGTGCCTCGCCGCCTCTGCTCTTCAACGGAAGGATTGAAGCTGGATCCAGCTGGGGGTGACGGCGAGGTGGTCGATCCAGCTAGGGGCGGCGGCGGGGAGTTGGATTCGGCTTGGGAGTTGGGGCGATGGTGGATTCGGCTGGGGGCGATGGTGGAGTCGGCTGGGTGCAATGGTGGATTCGGTTAGCGGCTCGGCCGCTGCGGTGCCTCACCGGTTGTCACCTCTACACAACACAACTTGCGCCTCTGTGAAGTAGTCTGTGAAGTACTCGACAGAACATGTCCTAAAGCCAAAAGCCTAAACGGCCCAACATAGTTTTCGCCTTCTCCCGCGTAGCTGGCCTTCTCTCTCGCATTGCACAAGTCAGTCGACTACTATCTCCCAGTCGGCAACTAGTCGATCCAAGTTGATTCAGTTGGCAGCTAGTCGAGTCACTTCCTCCAGTCGAGCGCCACTGGCTATTTGATAGATTACTACTTAATGTAGATAGAATGTGAATGACCACTGGATTTCTAACAGGTTGAACACTCCATTCCAGCTATATCTTTTACCCTAACTAAGAAGAACACATGTTGAATTATTAATGAAGGAATTGTTGTTGTCAACGGGAAAAGTAAATTGCCAAATGTGAACAAAAAATGCCAAATTGGAAAGGTCGGTGCGTACTGAGAAAAATGAAGTCTTTTTATTCATTTGTCAGAAAATGCTAGCATTTGTTGGGATCACAAGTCATAGTTTGACCCTTTGGTTCAGCTATAGAAGCGTTATTCTGTTTGTGCATGGCACTATAGCTAGGGGTGCAAATGGGTCGGGTTAATCCCGATCGATCCGGCACCGAATCTGATTGGTACCGAATCCGGAGAAAAAAATATGGGTTAGGATATGGTAACAGCAATATCCGTCCGAATCCGATACGTCTTCAAGTTTGATTTCAGGTTAGTGCTACTATTTGACGTTTCATTTTCTTTTGCAATGGTAAAATAAAATCTTCCACATCAGCTATTAAGCAGTAACATCAAGTTCTTGACAGTACATCCTCCTACTCCATTTGCTGTACTGCATGCATTCCTTACAAATAAGTAGGGGTGCAAACGGCTCGGGTTAATCCTGACCGATCCGGCACCGAATCCAATTGGTACCGAATCCGGAGAAAACATATGGGTTAGGATATGGTAACAACAATATCCGTCCGAATCCGACCCGTTTGCACCCCTAACTATAGCCACGAGTACTGTTAAGGCAGTACTGTATCGCACATGTACTGTGGACCCATTGACACAGTATACATGGAAATCAGATACAAAAATAATTAGTTTCCTTGTGAGTCTGGCTTGTTTCCTTCTTAATATATTCCATGTATGAGAGATAAGTTTCCTTTAGAACTTAGTTTTAGATGTCAAAGTAAAGTCTTCTCTATAAAAGGGATATCATTGTATTTTATTTAATGAAGCAAGTATGAATTAAGTCTTTTTTTTCCAAAATTCTCATCCCAGTATAAGTCTATATCCCCCTTCCAATAACCCAATGCCCTTCAAGCCACACAGTCTGACCCTCTTTTGCATGGCAGTTATCCTGCTGTGAATTAACATTCGTAACACATGCGTAAGACATAGGGGTCCAATTCCAATGAGGAATTGAGGATGCTGTGTCCTATTTGGCAAATCCTTAGAAAAATGATAAGTGGATTTATCTAACATAGATTAATCTTAAGAGTAAAATGCACCACAGATCACACAAATTGTAAGATGGGTGCAACTAGGTCACACAACCGTCATTTTGCTCTATTAGGTCACTAATTTTGTTTGAGTGGTGCAAAGAGGTACCAAATGTGAAAAACGTTGTTTGGTCTTCAACCACACTGGTTTTGACCACGTTGGTTTTGATCATGTTGGTTTCGACCACGGTTTTTCGACAACGTTAGTTCCAAGGTTGTTATGACGCTCTGCCAAGTTGCGACAAGATCGGGGCACCTGGACGCCTATTCGACTAGGCGCCTGCCATGGCAACAGTTAGGCAATAGGACTTAGATGACATAATAGCATAAATTATCTAAGTAACCATGTCTTAGGAGGTCTAAATCAAAAGAAATCGATTAAAGGAAGGGTCTATTCATAATTTTCAGAAACTGCGAGGACTAAATCACAAAAAGACAAAATCGTCACTCCATTTAACCTGTCTGCTAGCGATTGCAAGCTCCAACCTCTCCGCCACCTGTCGAGCCCAACATTTTGCTCTCCCCAACCCCAAACCTCTCCACCGGCGAGGCCGGGCCGGCTTGTCAGCGTGCCACTTCATCACCACCGGCCACCACTTCTCCCTCTATTCTTTCTCCGCAGCAGCTCTTCCGTGCCGTCACCATTAAATCAGCACGTCGTCTCCCCCCATCTCTGCGCCTCTGTACGCCACCAGATCGGTCAGATCCAAAGAAGACCGGTGCGGCTTGGGGTGCGGTGCAGCTCGGGAAGAGGCGGTGCAGCTTCAGATCCACCCCGCGGCGGCGGCTTCGGATGGAGGAGCGTCGGGGCTTGGGGCCGCGAGCACAATGGTTGCTACTCTGTGAGACCTTGGTGTCAAGCTCTTAACTCGGTAAGTTGGGCGGTAGACCTTGACGTTGGGCTCTGAACGACTGGACACCTAGTCGTCGCCCGACGATTAGGTGATGCCGTAACAACTATGGTTGTTTCGACCACGTTGATTCGACCATGTTGGTTTGACCACGTTGGTCGACCATCTTGTCACATTTGGTACCTTTTTGCACTACTCTAAACAAAATTAGTAACTTAAGGGTGTAAAATGATAGTTGTTTGGCCTACTTGCACGCACCTTACAAGTTGTGTGACCTGTGGTGCATTTTACTCTTAATCTTATGCAGAAACTAACATTTCACTAACTTCTCTTCTTGAGTTTGATGCCATGTTTTCTAGCTATATTTTGTAAATCAGCACTCCATGTTGGCTATACTTAAGGCTAGAACTGAAATCAGTAGAGATGGAGAATAGTTTCGTTTCCTACATGCTCTCTGTGACATGATTGCTCTTTTAGTAATGCTGGAATAACATTTAGTCACGTTGTTTCTCTGCTTTGTGATCTGTGACATTGTATAGTTGTGCTGTTCAGGGTTCAGAAAATGAACTGATTCCAGTGGGTATCCGGTGTATCCGGTCAAACTGGCCTGAGAATATTAAATGTCAGATGGTTTTAACACCAAGTTAATGCCGAATTAGTCGAGCAATTCTGATTGATTGCAAAATATTCAGGCCAGTTCCAGCCGAGTCATTTTGCCACAGGAAAATGCGGGAGCCAACTGGTTCTGGGTTTTTGAACCCTGGTCATAGCTTTGCACTGACATTAATTTGGATGCACGACCTGTGCTGTAAATGTGTCACCCAGTTATTCTTCCTGGTTGCCATGTAATGCATTCATGTTTTTGCCTTTTTCAGTGTTCTGCATTAGTTTTTTACCATGCTCAACTGTTTTACTGGTTGCAGGAGTTGATGCCCACAATATTGTGTATTGGTTCCTTTATCATATATTGGCACCGCACGACATTGTTGAACTACATTGAGCTCCAATGATGGTGACTGTGTTCCAGAAATGCAGATGATTCTGTACTACATGTGCCCTAGGCTGCTCAGGCAACTAATCTTTGGATGCTTTCAGATGCTTCACCATTGTTTTCCTTTGTCCAAATACTCGAAAGAAAGTTGTTTCACCAGCCACCAATTCCATGTGCTTCCTGCAGCCAAGCTAGCACTAAGATCAGAATATCATCTTCGTCAAGACCTGAAGGTTGGGATCAAGGTTCAAAAACCCGGTACCGGCCTAAATCCCGGTAGGGGGCCGGTACTGGTTCTCAGCCAGTAACCGGAAAAACCGGGAAAAAACCCAGCCAAATTTCAAGTTTTGAAATTTGAATTTGAAACCGGTAACCAAAAAAACTGGCCGGTTACCGCCCAAAAAGCCAAAGAAAACCCACTAAAACCGGAAAAACCGCTAAAAACCAGTTTTCCAAATTTTAAATTGAGAATTCCTAATACATTCATGGCAAAAAGCACGGAAGGTGCATGCATCTTCCTAATACATTCCATTAAACAATGTAAACATCATTAGGAAAATCAACTTTTACATTCAAAATTTCAAATTTCAATTAAATAAAAAACCGTCGGTTTTTATTCTACCGGTAGCCACCGGTAGAACCGGTTACTGTTGGGATTTCGAACCCTGGTTGGGATCATATGGACCAATGGAGGTATGTGGCTCATACAATCCGTATGCTGGCATAAAGATGAAGATGTTAGGCTACATGTAGGGGCTATTCAACCAAAATATAAGAAAATGTCTGGGAGATCAGTGTCATTGGGTTTTCCCCCAACCAATACTGCTTTGTGTAAACTGAGCTAATTATGGATTCTTATCGATAGATAGCAAAAGAATTATGTAATCACAACTTTATATACAAAAGAGGTGTTTAGACATGATAGGAACACACCCTTGATGGCAACTCTTTGACAGCAAGGGCTAGAGCTTTTCTAGAATACCCTGTCGACTTGTCCCGGATGAGTAAAGGTGATCAATGACTTAGTTCCTGCAAGATTGCACTTACCTGGTTAGGCTAGTTGAGATGTAACATCTCTCCAAACGCTGTGAAATTGTAGCTAGTTGCATGTAGAAGTGTTGTTGTCTTGGCTACCTGTTTTTGGTATTTAGTTTTTCGATCTTGTCTGTGAACTTCAGTTCTGCCTCGATCTAGGTTAAGTTACAGAAACTATTATTTTTGGTGGATTTGAACGCAGAACTAGAATTTGCTATCTTGGCCAGATCAAATATGGAAAGTCATCTGGTAGAGATGTTGGAACATTATTTTGTTGAATAAAATTTGATTTACTTTTGCCCTTTGCATGCATGATGGGCAGAATTCTTATGTTCGTTCATGACCTTGAAATTAGGAAGTATGGCCGGTTTCTGCTCCAACATTGGATCCTTGTATATTTTTGACTAGTGCTGCTAGTGTGGTTATGATTGTTTACCTTTCTTACTGTTTATCAAATATAAATTCCAGATGGTAATTACGGTGACTACTACTAACTACATGTTTGATTGTTTTGCGTGTATTCTGCTCATATTTGGGTACGTTATTGTTCCATGCTTGCATACGAGTCTAGGATGACCTTTCTGTAGATGTAAATGAGGAAGAAATGACAAGCACAATTCATATTTTACAGGATCATGAGAATAGCGCATGGTTGGTAGTTTGCCCTCTGGCGCAAAAGAAGCAACACCTGCATCTTGTAACATTAGTAGAACACTCAATTGTCTATGCCCCTTTTAACGAGTTCCTTTTGTAAAATATTTCTGGTAGCATGAGCCATGATCTAGGCAATGAATGTCGAAGCTCGGCCGGTCTAAAATTCTTGTTCCATGTATGTCTTGAGTGGTGGTTCGGTCCGGCTGTTTCAAGCTGATTCTGTCGGAGCCATTGCCTGTGTCGGTGAGTCAGGTCGATACCGTCGATTCTAGATAGTTGTACTTAATTTGCTGGTATCTCTTTGCCACTAACTCTACGTCGGGGTGTTTTGGATGTTGGAAATGTCACCAATATTTTAATTTTTAATTTTACTAGAAGATAGATACAGTAAAACTAATGATGCAGCAAATGAAACTAACATCAGGAAATCATTGTACTTAAGAAACCTCAACTGCTATAGTTGTGGGGAGAAAGGGCATTTCGCCTACCACTGCTCACACCATCAAATGACACCTGTGAAATTTAACTTGGGAAACACTCTAGGCTGCGGTTAGTCGTCAATGCCTAACAAAGGGTATCAACCCTATCATTGGGGCTTGTAGTCCATCATCTAGAGGATGTGCCCCTAGAAGGAATATTAGTGGTGTAGGAGACCTTGAAGTGTTTCTAGAAGAATTGCTAGGCATACACCTGACCGAGACATAGAATTCATCATTAAGTTAATACCCGAAATAGCCCTAATTGCCATGAGACCATATAGGATAGCCGTCAACAAGCTTGAAAAACTAAAGAAACAAATCCAAAAGTTGTAGGATAAGGGTTTTATTAGGCTTAGTTCCTCACGTTGGGGTTCCCCGGTACTTTTTGTAAAGAAGAAATATGGTACCGCATGAATGTGTGTAGACTACAGATCCTTGAATGAAGTAATTATCAAAAACAAGTACCCACAAACTAGGATTGATGACCATTTGACTAGCTCGAGGGAGCCATAATATTCTCTAAGATCGACCTAAAATCAGGGTATCATTAGTTAAAAATTAGGACTAAAGATATTCCTAAAACAATCTTTACCACCAGATATGGTATGTATGAATTCGCAGTCATGTCTTTTGGCTTGACCAATGCCCCGGCCTATTTCATCAACCCCATGGATGAGGTTTTCATGGAATACTTAGAAAAGTTTATGGTAGTCTTCATTGATGATATCATTATCTATTCCAAGAATGCGGAAGAACATGCTAAACACCTACGATTGTATTCGAAATGTTAAAGGAACACCTGTTGTACACCAATACAACAAGTGTGAATTTTGGTTGAAGGACATTAGCTTTCTCAGTCACATCATGTCCGCTGGGGGCTAAAGTAGATGCCATCATTGAATGGAAGCAACCCACCACAGTGATAGAAGTATGTAGTTTCCTTGGATTGGTTGGATACTATAGGCAGTTCATTGATGGATTTTACAGAATTGTTAGGCGGCAAACACACCTACTCTAGAAAGAGAAGAAGTTTGACTAGATTAAAGCATGCGAAGAAAGCTTCCAAGAATAGATGAAGAGACTAACCTCTACCTCTGTACTAGTCTTGCCGGATATACGCAAGGACTTTGAAGTATACTGTGATGCCTCACATCAAGGCCTCAGGTGTGTATTAATGAAAGGGGGGAAGTTGTGGCATATGCATCAAGACAACTCCACCCTCATGAGGAGAATTATCTAACCCACGACTTAGAGCTAGTCTCATTAGTGCATTCCCTAAAAATCTGGCATCACTATCGGTAACCATTATGATATATACACCAATCATAAAAGTCTCAAGTACATATTCACATAGTTAGATCTTAACCTTTGGCAAAGAACACGCTGAAATTGATCAAGGATTATGACCTAAGTATTCATTACCATCCTGGGAAAGATAATGTAGTAGCAGATGCCTTGAGCCACAAGTCATACTACAATAACATTATGGTTCAAGAACAACAGCTTGAACTCTACAGGGAACTAAAGGCATTCAATCTGGAGATAATAGAGAAAGGCACCACAACTGCTATAGAAATACAATCGAGCATAGAAGAACAATCATAGCTGTACAAAAAGAAAGCCCAGGAGTCCACTGATTCAAACACCTTATGGCAAAAGGAAAAGCTTCTAAGATGATTGAAGATCAACATGGAATCTTATGGTGTGGGAAACATATTTTTGTTCCCCACTAGAAGGAACTTAAGGAATTAATACTTGGAAGCCCACAGCTCGGCCTATTCCCTCCATCCTGGAATCACTAAGATGTATCAAGACATGAAGTAGTGGTATTGGTGGCCATTTATGAAAAGGGACATTGTTGAGCATGTAGCCTACTGTGATATATGCCAAAGGGTTAAAGCTGAACACTAGACCCATGGGATTGTTGCAGCCATTACAAATTCCTCAGTGGAAATGGGAAGATGTTAGAATGGATTTTATCACCAGGTTACCACTAACTAAATCAAGATATGACTCCATATGGGCCGTAGTGGACAAACTAACAAAAGTCACTTATTTTATTCCAGTCAAGACCACCTATAGGGGAGATAAGTTGGTAGAGTTGTATATATCACGCATTGTGTGCTTACACGGAGTGCTTAAAAGGATAGTCTCAGTTCGAGGTTTCCAATTTTCCTCGTATTTCTAGGCTAGCCTTCATGAAGCCCTTGGTACCTATCTGGATTTTATTACAACTTACCATCCCTAAACTGATGGACAAACAGAGAGGGTGAACCAAATCCTCAAAGACATGCTTCGATCCTATGCTTTGGACTTCACCAAGGATTAGGAGACATGCTTACCATATGCTGAATTTGCCTACAATAACAGTTATCAGTCTAGCCTAAAGATGTCTCCATTTGAAGTCTTGTATGGAAGAAAGTGCCAAACACCTCTACATTGGGCGGAAGTGGGGGGAAAGCTATATCATTGGAGCACATATCTTGAAGTAGGCTGAAGGGAAAGTTCGCCTGATTAGGGATTGATTGCAAGAAGCCTAGTCAAGACAGAAGAGTTTCGTTGATAGACATCGTAGGCAATTAAGTTTTGAAATTGGAGACTATATATACCTGAAAGTATCTTCTTTGTGAGGGATTAAAAGGTTCAAGGTCAAAGGCAAGCTCGCACCATGATATGTTGAACCATTTCTAATCATTGCCAAAAGAGGAGAAGTAGCTTACCAGTTAGAGCTACTAGCAAGCCTAACTGACATGCACAAAGTGTTCCACATGTCGTAGCTCAAGAAATGTCTTAGGGTGCCAGAAGAACAAACTTCCTTGGAAACCATTGAGCTTAAGAAAGACTTGACATACCCATAGCATCTTGTTAGAATTCTTGATGTCATGGAAAGGCAATCAAGGTGCCAAGTCATTCATCTTTGCAAAGTCTAGTGGAGTAACCGCTCGGAAAAGGAGGCTATGTGGGAATGAAAAGATCAACTGAGAATAGATTTTCCCTACTTCTTCTCAGACTAGGCGGAATCTCGAGGTTAAGATTCTTTTAAGGGTGTAGGTTTTGTAGCACCTCAAAAAGCCCGGTGAACAAAAATGTGAAACATTTAAAAGCTTTTCCTTATATTGTTTTGCCATTTGGTTTTTTGGGTTTTTTGGTTGAATTCCTATTGTATATAAAACATGAATATAAAACTGTGAAGAGAAAATAGGATTATTATTATTAAATTGAGTTAAGAATTAAAGGAATGATTTGTTAAAAAGAGCCATGAGCTAAAATGAGAGCAGAAGTGCAAATTAAAATAAAAATCTAATAGATGAAATCATTAATACTAGCCAATTACAAAATCTAGTTCAAATGAATTCAAAGTAGGAAAAGACTTGAGAAGTTCTTGTATCTTTGCAATCCAAAAACCTTCATTGGAATTTTAGGAAACATGATCTTAGGGCAAAATTGAATTTAGGTTCAAATTCAAACACCGTTCAGCCTTAACTTGAATTGGCAATTTAAATTGAAATTCAAATTAAAATTTTCAAAAAAAATTCAGAAATAGGTGGGGAGAAGTTTTGGGCTCAGCCCATTTGCCCTGGCCCATTTCTCCATGACCTTGTTGCCTTTGGACTCGCCTACTCATGCCAAAGCCTGCCCGGTTGTGCCAGTGCCCGCACAGGATGCCCAGCTCACACGCTGGATGCGTTGACGCTGCACCGGCAGCACTTGGCTGCATTGCGCCCACAGCGCCACCTTGCTCCAGTCGCGCCCGAGCCAAGCCAGCATGCACGTGAGGTTTGCTTGACTGTCTCCAATCTTCTACTATGCACAACCATGCCAAACCTGCCCATCCTGTGCGCTGCTCCACGCACGCCTGTGCTGGCCAGCTACACCAAAAACTGCCACAAGTATTGACTGGAGCGCCACCCTTTCCTGCTCACGATCAGACTACAGTACCTCAATTAGTTGTGCATTCAATTATGCGATGACGTTGGCTCTACCATGCTAGCACCCTGCCTAACTCGCTATTGCATTGGCCATGCCTTACTTGCCCATCTTGGTGCCTGTGCGTAGTCGCATCAACATCCGTGCGTCCATGCCCAAGATGACGACAGCCACTAGAGCCACCATGACACCTCACTGCCACCGCCATGACTAGCTCATATCGCCCGGTTGCTCCAGCACCTATAAATACCGTGCCATGCCCTAGTAGCTTTGCCACACCTCACTTGCTCTCCCCCTTCGAGCAATCGAGCCTTTATTGGCTGAAGCTCACAGGAGTCACTGACATGCGTCATTTTTATATATATTTACTTGTCATTCTACCCTTACATTTTTCACATTTTGGACCTGTTGTAGGGATGGCCTCCACCTAAGCCCAACCGGCCTGTTAGAGGGTTGTGAGGCCCAAAATGAACATGTATAATGACATAAATACCCCTGAAAGGGATACTTGAGTGTAAGGGTATAATTGTAAAACACTCCCCATGTGTATATATATATATATATATACCGTCCAGGCCATGGGGGGACCCTAAGCATTGCTCACCTAACTCTCCACTACCATACCTCTCTCTCTTTGTTTGGTCTGTAACCACAACAATTGGCGCCGTCCGTGGGGACAGACAAGAGCAAGCTCCAAGATCTGAAGAAGGATGGCACCAAAGAAAGCTTCATCATCGGCGGCAGGGAAGAAGAAAAAGGGCGCGACGGAGTCCCGCGTCAACACTAGAGCTTCGGCGTCGGCAATCGCGAGTGCGGACATTGGTGTGGGCGTGGTAGCTACGGACATTGACGCTCATGGTGCGACGATCGACCCCACCGCTGGCGCAACCGTCGACACCGGCAGCACCGACCGAGTTGTCGGGAGCGGTAGCGCCAGCGCCCGTGTTGGCACGGCCACCATCCCTACCCCCAGTGTGGGAGCAGTGAGCGGCGCTGGCGACCGCGACGGTCTCGTCACGGACCCAGAAGCCCGCCACATCGGTGCATCGGGCAACCCAGGAGCGCAGGCCGTGGTCGCCGCGGCTCTGACGGTGCAACCGGGTGCGCCGGCAGCCCCAGCCGCAGTGATGGTAGAAAGTGTTGGTGATATGCCCTAGAGGCAACATGGAGATGTTGAATATATCACATACTATGTTTATGATACATTACTTTGTTTCTTGAAATAGACATTATCATTTTTGATCAATGAGTATGTGACTTATTCATGAGACTCTTAATGCCAAAATGTTGCTATTTCTAAATGATCCCTGATTATATATCATATGAGGAACAAATATGATTCAAAGATCAGCATATATATTGATTGATGATCATGTCTCATGGATCATGGTATGGAGATACCAAATCAATAATATGGACATGTGTTAGTGAACATATGTTGGATAGACCCGCCATGAGACACTGCAGAAATTCCATGTGTCATCAGTTGGTCTCAAGTAGTGTTTATGTGGAATCCTTAGACTTGAGATCATCATGTGTAACATCCTGAAAAATGACATTAGGGAAATGTGAAGTTTTTGATTATTTTGCAATATATTTCCATTTGCATTTGGAGTTATAATGTTTTCCTAAAACTTGGCAAAAGGATTTAAGAATTAAAAAGGAAGTTGTGATCAAATATAGCACCTCATTTCAAATAAATAATGGTATAAAAAGTTAAGAAATAAACAAAATAAAAATATTACCATTTATAAATATATTCATGTATGCATATAACTATGCATAACAAGAAAATAATCCTTATGAAATTAATATAAAAAATGGAAAAGAAAAAATGATGAATTAGAGGGGGGAGTCAGACCAGGCCAACTCGGCCCAGCCCAACCCCCACCTCTCTCCCCACACGGCCCACCTCCCTCCTTCCTCTGCCGAACGGCTCCCCCCCAGCACTACTGTTTTTCTTCCCCGCTCGACTCCTCTCACCCCAGGCCGAAGCTCTCCCCCGCGCGCCTGCAGCCCAGTCCGCCTCCACCCCTTCGGACCATCGGTCGGACGGAGATGGACCAACGGTCGCCGCCGCCTCCGCCCGAAGGACCGCCGCGCCCTTATCCTCTGCCACCGCCCCTCCCTCTTTTTCTCCCCGCGCTGCCGACCCGTCCTCTCATGCGCGCGGCTCAAGCTCGCTGCTAATCGGCACGCGCGGCACCAGGCCTCCCTCTGCCATGCCTCGATCACCCCAGGTCATCATGCCCCTTTTTGCGTAAAGTTCCCCTGCCCCGCCGCTGCTCCGCCGCTCACGGAAGTGACCGCGCGGGCACCTCCCGATGCCAGCCCTATCCGCTCGGCTATAAGGACCGCCGAGCCCGTGAAACCCTTCCCCATGCCTTCTACTCTCTCCCCTGCACAATTAGACTCTCGTTCCCCATAGTTCGCCGGCCGTGCTTCTTCCCAACTCCGGCCGCCGGAGCTCCCCCATTGATTCAAGCCACCAAAACTCAATCCCTCTCGCCCACACTGTCTCCAGAGCATCGTGAACTCGCCCCCGTCCTCCCCCAAGCTTCTCGTCGGCCGTACTTCGCTGGCGTCGACGTCCCTCTCTGAATCGCCGCCACCGCCGGCCCGCCACCGTGTCCCTCGGCCCCTGTGGATCTCACCACCGGCATCCCCGCAGGCCAAGGAACGCGTTTTGACGAGCACACGAGGCCTCTGACCACCGTCCGCCGCCGGCACCGCACCACCACCGCTGCACTTCACCTCCTCTGTCCGACGCCTCCTGCACGGTTAGTATAAAAGAATAAACTGCCTTATACGGGTAAGATAACTCGTTGCGCTCACTTGGCTAGCGCGCCCTCTCCTCCGCCCTCGCTCGCCGGCCCCACGTGTTCGAGCCTCAGGCTCCGCATCGCCGGGTCGAATATTTCTTGCGTTTTATTCCGGTCTGACAGGTGGGCCCCACCTGTCAGGCTGCCGTTCCCGAGCGGCTCACTGACAGATGGGTCCCATCTGTCGGAGACACATGTGATTAGTGGTAATGACGGATGGTAAGGTTAATGATGCGCTTCAATGTTAATGCTATCACTGACGCGTGGGCCATAGACCGAATATGATAAAATGACCCCGGGCCCACCTGTCATAGACACTGTACATAGTAATAAAAGAATGTAAATGAGTTAAAAATCACCAGTGGGACCCACATGTCGGATCTTTATAATTTCTGGAATTTTTAGGAGCTGAGAACTTTAAATGCATGTAACTTATTCATTTAAACTCCAAATTGAGTGGGGCAAATTTCTAAATTCGTCTAAATTCCAGATCTATCACATGAAACTAGAACCATAATTTTTAGAGTCCATTTGAATTTCTGGTGATATTTTGAGTGATTGTGCTTTTCTTTTATTTGGGTTTTTCGCACGATAAATTAGCATACGAGGCCCAAGAAGGAGAAGCCGAGGCTGCCACCTTAGAAGCTTCAGAAGATCAAGACCAAGACCCCCGAGACTCAGGCGAGTTAACACTTTGACCATATTGGACCCATGTTTATGCAAATGTTAATTTCTTAAATTATCAAATTGCATGCTATAGTTTTATGCGTAAAGTACTTTGGTTTTGACAATGTTAGTTATAACCCTGTTAATATGCTTGTTAGTATACCCCATTGCTCCATTCTGAATAAGTGATCCTTGTCACCATAGCAAATTAAAAACTACCGTAGCTTTTGCAAACAAGTCCCTAGTATATAATAATGCTTAGAAATGCTAGATAATTGGAGTGCTTACATACTCCAACAATCTTCACTTGCAAATATGAAATGTTTTGGGCAGTCATGGTTGGAATGACTGGGGTTTATTTGTACGTTATTTTATGCTCTCGAAAAGCCCCAAATAATGCTAAAAATTACCTGGGTGGATGGACTGGGGGCTGGAATGTGGTGCGGTGGATGCACAAATTGTGAAATATGGTAGAACCATCCAGGTAGCCCTAAGGACTGAATCTTGTCATGATATCCCTAGTAATACAGTACAACCACAAGTATGTGAAATACAACTTGGCTAAGTAATTTTATCGAAACTCCTGGAAACATCTCACTGGTAGTGGATTGACGAGGATATGCAAGGGCAAGGGAGGCCTAAAGGGACACCGAGTGGAGGGTGATGTTTCCCAGTCGTGCTAGTGTTGAGGGGAATGGAGCCCGAATAACACTAGCAGCCGTGGGGAACATCCCGTGCAACATATGGGACCCACCACAAGTGGGAATGGCCCATAGAGTGAGATGACGAAAGGAACTAGATACTTTGAAAAGTCACTGTGATGGTCTGCTCAACCACACGTCTAAGGAATCGTGTGGGGCAACGAGTTGATTGTCTCTTGTGGTGAAAGTGTACAAACTCTGCAGAGTCAAAACTATTCGAATAGCCGCGCCCACGGTCAAGGGCGAACATGGGAGCTTAAGTAGATATAGTTCTATTTCAAAAATCTTGGTGGGTGATAATGGATAAGTGTAGGACTGCTGATGGTCCTGGTTTGGAATTGTCCTGGGTGTCATCCCAGTGGTAAGTTAAGCGGCTATAACGCTGAAATATGCTATATGGTGCAGCTACCATGAAATGGTGGATGGAATCTGTGTCAATTATAAGAACATCTTACTTTACAAATAGAGGTCTTGTGTTTAAAAAAAATTGCTAGGTCCTAAGGATTTTTTTTATATAATTGTATTCAAAAGCACTCTTTGCAAAATGAAATAAGCCCGAGCCATCCTTTGATTAGCCATACATGTTAAATATTGCATTCTGCGTGTTGGCTCACGGAGCACGGGGTTGGAGTGCTCACACTCGCTTTTGCGACAAAATTCAGACACAGGAACACCGGACCATTATGCCTACGAGGATACTCCTGCTACGGAGGAGAAGGATAACGAAAGAAACTAGGGCGTAGGTCACGATGGTTAGATATAGACAAGTGGACTCCCGGCTTTGTGTGCACGTATGTTACTGGTTATCTGGCGACATATAATGCACACAATACCCTTCCAGTCGCTTGCCTGTGGATTTGGGTTTACTTTTGCTAGTATTTCCGCTGCATTTATGTAATGAAGACATTTGGCCAAAGCGGCCCTTTTGTAACATTCACCCGATGTGGTGTATTTCAGACTCTGTAATATTATTATGCGATGTATGTCATGATTCAGCAATGTACCTGTGTGCACTAACTACTGATCCAGGGATTAGTGCAGTGAAACACAGTAGATTCCGGATTGAAAAATCTGGGTCTGACAGAGCTGGTATCAGAGCATACGACTGTAGGGTAAAAGCCTTAGATGGGTTGGGACCACAATATTTCTGAAAACTTATAAAAACGATTTCGAAAAAAATATAGCATACTATCTCTTTCCGTACCCTTCTTAGATCTGTTCTATTCCACCATTCATTAAAATATTTAGAGAGTTACTAACACTAGTAATTAATTTACAGATGGCAGGAGAGGAAGGAAACTGGGATTACCTTGCTCACGGTGCCTACGAGGGAGAGTTCGCGAGTATCTGCGCAAGCTTCTTCACTACTTGGAGTACCCGGAACAGCCCATTTACCGTGGGCGCCAGACGACCGCAGGAGGAGAAGAGTGATGGACCATGTGGAGGTGACCACATGTTAATGATGAGTAATTGACATTGGTTTAGACAAGTCGAGTTTGGTTTGGGTGGTTCGGAGTCGAGTCGTTGCGTGGCGCAATCGGGCTCGGTCGGACTTTGGTCAAACTTGGTCGTATGGGATTAGGATGCATATTCAGATGATCCGACAGGTTTGGACTTCGTCATGGTAAGTATGATGGTATTTATACTTTCATGTATCGAGCGGTGCTATTTGACGTGTTTTCTTGTCTGTGTGACTGCAGGACGTCGAGTGGAGTCGTGGTGAGACACGTGGACCGGACTAGGCACAGGTGGCGCTGAGGTCAGAACGGTCGGGATGTGTCGAAGACGACGTGGACTCGAGGTGGTTGCGAGGCATGCGAGACAAGGAGCGCGGAAGCTTCCCGGAAGGTGCAGGAGGGGCGAAACGGGAATTTCGCAAGGCTGCACAAGCGGGAGCGGGCTCCGTTGGAAATAGCGGGCGTAACGGGGCGAAGACCCGTTTGCCATGGGCTATAAAAGGAGTGGAGGGGCTGCATGCCCACTTGAGCACTCCAAGAGTTTTTAGGGTTTCCTTTAGTCAAAATAGGCTTTAGTGGTTGTTTTGGCTTTAGGCTTTAGTGGTTGAGGGGCAGAGTGTGTGTCCCCTGAGTGTCTCCTACGATGTGTTCTATGTGAGTTCATCCTCCTCCAATCTTGTAGTGGTGTGTTCTTGAGATGGAGAGGGAGAGGGAGAGTTGATCCACCTTGTAATCATCCATGGTTCTAATGTCCATGCGTATGGGGACGTAGCTCTTTGTATCTCTTGTTCATGGAATGAAATTTCTGAGTTTTTCTCCCGTGCTCTCTGTTCTTGCTTCGATGCCTTCTAGGCTTGATTCTTGAGTTTTTGCGTTTCTTGCTATTTCTTGTTGGGAAGGCCCAAAATGGGTTGCTCCTTGATGGGATAGTGCCTCAAGATCATTTGATCAAGTTTCCCAAGAGCAAACTTCATATTAATCTCAGATTTTGGTGTTGGCCTTCCTCTGTTCATGGTTGCATTTCTAGGGTTTTAGTGCTGCGCTTGATTCCCTTGTTGAGATGGCTTGAAATTAAGCATGGAAGGTCCAGAGGGTATTCAATACCTATCCTCAAAATTTCATGGCCAAAGGATCAACGGTTAGGGAGTAATTTGATTTTTGGCTCGGGTTGTGCAAAAATTCAGATTTTTACCCATAATCTGAAATTCTTGCTTCTTAGTTTGATTCTCTTGTTTCCCAAGGTCCCCTTACTATTTAGTATGTTGTAGTAAGGCCTTGGATCAAAAAGATTGAGAGAAAACCTATTTTTTAGCCAAAAATCCGAAGTCTCAAAGTTCCAGCCTGAAAATCCCGTTTGCTGTTTTTCTCGAGAGGTACTACCGCTCCTGGAGAGGTACTACCGCTCAAAGGTACTACCGCTCGGACCAGCGGTACTACCGCCCGTCACAGCGGTACTACCGCTTGAGGCCAGAATTTTCCCGATTTGATTTTTCTCGCTTGCTGGTCTCTGTATTTGTGT
The DNA here is from genome assembly GCA_017311315.1 of Dendrocalamus latiflorus. Lineage (NCBI taxonomy): Eukaryota > Viridiplantae > Streptophyta > Magnoliopsida > Poales > Poaceae > Dendrocalamus > Dendrocalamus latiflorus. The sequence goes on from CM029677.1 coordinate 9,874,476, forward strand.
TTTTCCTGCTGCTGGGGTATCTTGTGAGCACTGGTCTTCTACCTTATAGCTCCCATAGCTATTGGAGAAGAAGATACGTGTTGGGGGCGATTTTTAGAAAGTGACATTCCCCCCCTCTGTCGCCATTTCGGTCCAACAAAGAGTGCTGGATGATTGAGGTGTTTATCTACCCAAAGAGCGAGCATGACCCACCTCACATATTCCGGACAGAGCACCAAAGGAGCACCAGGTCCGCGGCACTCCAGGATGCTGCGCGTCTCGCCGCCGCACGACTCTGCGAGATCTACAAGATCTCCCTGCGCCGCACACCCTACTGCTTCTACCCTTCGCGCCAGGAGGGAGCTCGCTACAATTAGACTTACCTGCCGGTTAATGAGAACAACCCGATGCTGAACCATCAGGTTGATCTCACCAGGGCCATGGGAGCGGCCCATACTGCTGCGCTGGAGGAGATTACCGCCCTCCGGGTGCACCTCGTCGCCCGGCACACTGAGGTGGCTACCCTACGTGACCAGCTTGCCTAGCGCGAGCAGGCACTGGCGGCTGCCAAGGCGGAGGCAGCAGCAGCTCAGGCCCAGCTCCAGCGTGCGACCTCCGGGGCCCCAGGCTGCACTTCGACGGGGAGGGCCTCCCCAAAGCCGTAGCCCCCCACGCGCTCCCTCGGACTCCGATGACTCCGACCCATCGGAGTTCAGCGGCAGTCGATCCCGCTCCCGGTCGCCAAACTACAGCCCCTCCAGCTTTGGTGCCGGTTACCTGGAGGAGTAGTTGGAGGCGTCGTCGTGCCCGTGCCATGCATGTATCTTAGTTGCTGTATCAGCCCTTTTACCTTGTAGTCGCGGTCATGTGAACTTTAATTATTATGTTGTTGTAACTGTAAGTCCAGCCTAAAAGAGCTGGCTATGTGATGTTTGTATGTTTAATGCAGGCTTTATGTTGGAACTATGTGTCGTTTGTCTTATTGGTTCTTGTTGCATGGAATGATGCTATTCTTTTAATTGCCTACTACTAGTATTAAAATCGCAGAACTATAACTGCAGATGGCCAGCCAAAGGACGACGAGGGCTCGGGCCAACGCCAACACCGATCCGGCTGAAGTAGACTCTACCCGGGGAGAGATATCTCTGGGCCCCTTGATGTAATGGATTATGAAAGTGCATGGCCATGCCAAGGTGATTGAGGAGTCAATCACGAGTTTATAATCCATCACGGAATCGAGAGAGTGATTGAGCTATTAAGAGGATGACATAGGTCTCGCCTTGAGCTTAATCTATATCGTGAGGCAAAGAGATTCGTACATGAGAACATTACAGGTTCAGCCGATATGATCTTCACGTATACTTTGGGGTTAATATGTCTTACTAGAGGCCGCTATTAACAGGGTGACCGGAAAGGCATTTCCGGGTCGCGACCAAGTATACGTGAACCTACAGGGTCGCACACTTAACGGGTTGGAACACTAATTCGAATGTTGGCTCAATTCGGATAGAGATCCGGATAGACTCCTATTGGGCCTCGGTCCACGAGGCCCAAGTGAGGAGGTCTATATATATGGAGGCGAGGGGCTGAGGGGTGCATGCTTCTGTTAATCCCGAGCCAAACCCTAGCCGCCACCTCCCGAGCCAAACCCTAGCCGCTCGCGAGTGCTGGTACACTTGCGATCGGCGTTCCAGCCCCGGACGTGTGGATACCGGTGGAGGCGCTGCTCGTTGCGGCGTTGATCGGCATCAACAATCTACAGATTGGATCTTGCACGTGGTGTGGTTGATCGCGTGGAGGAGACGATCTGTTCGGGACAATCAACTAATTCCACTACTACCTCGACGCGTGTGGTTGGATCGGCTTCTCCAACTCTTCTTCCGCTGCGCTGTGCGTCTAGTGGTAACGATCCATGATCCCTCCTTAGCATGATGTCCTGGTGTGCGCGGTAGAAAAGTTTTGTTTTTCTGCTATCGTAGCCTTCGCGCGATCCTTTAGAAAGTGCTCTACTGACGGCCATCGGAACACTCCAGCGAGAGCTAGTGGACCTCCGCGGAGCCGTGTGGGACATACAAGAGGCTTGGAGCCAGCAAACCCCGCCGGTGGTTCCGCTGAAGCCCACGCCGGAACGGGCAGACAACCCTAAGGTCCCCATGTCCAGCAGCGTCCCGCTGCGACGTGTGGACCCGGAGTCCCCCCTCTCCGCGGGCCTACAGCAGTCGGCATGGCCGGAGGGCTTCAAGTTCCCCAGTGCCGTCGAGCCATACAAGGGCGACACGGACCCTCGTGAGTTTGTGCACGTGTACGAGACCGCCATCGAGACGGCAGGCGGAGATGACACCACTAAGGCGAAGGGGCTCCCCCTCGCGCTACAGGGAGTGGCGCTCTCTTGGTTTTTTACCATAGAGTCGAACTCCATCTACGCGTGGGAGCAGATCCACGACCGCCTTTACAACAACTTCCAAGGGAATTACGTTGAGCGCGTCGACGCAGATCAGCTCTTTGCGGTCAAGCAGAAACCCTCGGAGAAGCTCCGGGTGTATTTTAAGCGCTTCGCAAAGGTCCGCTGGCATGTCAAGGACGTCAATGAGACGACTATCATCAACGCAGCAGTACAGGGCCTCCGCCCGGGACAGGTGGCCGAGTACAACGCATGAAAGCCGATCAGGACAGTGGTGAAGCTCTTCGACAAGATGGAGGAGTATGCCAGGGCGGAGGAAGACGTGTGAAGGCGCCTAGGCGAAGACTCTGACACCAATCAAGCGGAGGGCACGACGAAGAGTGGAGACTCCCCAAAGGAGGGCTCTTGGAAGGGAAAGCGCAAGCAAGAGCCATCAAAGGGCGCCCCTGAGGGCAAGGATGCCCAGCACAAGGACTCGTCGAGCGACAAGCCTAAGCGCAGCCAACACAAGTCTCGGAGAGCCCGTTACATCTTCGACATTGAGGGCGGCTCCGAAGACAACGCCCCCGCCGGCCGTGGCGGTCGTGGTCGTCGGGGGCGGGGGGCGCAGCCGGGTCCGCGATGATAGGACCCGTGCGGAACACGATGACTAGCCCTACAGTCTGTGGTGCGAGGCGCACGGCCGAGGTGGCCATGACACGCGCGCATGCACCACCATCGTGGCGCTTCGACAGAGCGTCGCTAGGGACAGAACCCTCGAGGTGCGGCCGCCCGTCGTAGCCCATGTCCAGCAGTCCCCGAAGGGCTCCATGCGAATCTAAGATCACGGGTTGCAGCCCCAGGGGGACCCCTGCGGATTCAAGCTCATGTGTAGCAACCTCAAGAAGGCCCCCTGCGGATCCAGGCCCTAGAGGGAGCCCAGCGCCGGGTTATAAACGTCATCTTCAGGGGCTCCTCGCTGCAGTTCGCCTCGGCACAGTAGCAGAATGCCTACGCGTGGAGGCTGCACCACGTGGCAGCATACCTGGCGCAGGCACCGCCAGACTGGGTGCAACACGACATTACCTTCACGCCCGCAGAAGCCGAGGGCATGGAGTTCCCCCCACCAAGATTCCCTGGTCATCCAAGTCGCCATCGCGGGATGCGACGTCAAGCGTGTCCTAGTCGATGGAGGAAACTCCGCGAACATCTTGTTCGCCGTGGCCTTCGACCAAATGGGGATCCCTCGAAGCCGCTTAGGCCCCTCGGGAATCCCACTACAGGGCTTCGGAGGTCAACCGCTGAGAGCGTGGGGCCAGATATGCCTGCAGGTCTCCTTCGGTCAGGACGACAACGTGAGGAGCGAGGACGTCACCTTCGACGTCGTCGATATTCCGCACCCTTACAATGCCATTTTGGGGCGGCCAACCCTCAATTCCTTCGGCTCAGTCCCGCATCACGGCTTTCTATGCATGAAGCTTCCGGGCCCACGAGGTATCATCACCACCCACGGCGACCAAGATGTAGCCCGACGCATAGAGCTTGGTGCCCGAAGCCGGCATCGCGAGGTTCACCAAGATTCTTGAAGTCAACACGACAGCACAAAGGCCCCTCGGTGTCTCCAAGAAGCCCCCCAGGGGCTCCCACTTTGGTCACTTCGGCACCAGAGGCTCCCCGCATGCCCTACCGCACCGCCTCGGCAACAACAGTCGATGCTGTCCCCATCTTTTAGCAACTTGTGGTTTGTACCCTGTCTTTTGTAATCGCTCACCTGCGCAAACGGGAGATCAATAAAGTTCACCGTTTGCGAAACTTATCTTATTTTGTGCAAAGACGCACGTACGCTTGCCTCCGCGCGCACTCTGCGGAGTATAAACAAAGATACGCGGTAACGCGCGTACTCTCCGAGAGTATAAACAAAGACGCGCGGTAGCCCATGGGATGCGCGCACTCTACGGTGTATAAACAAAGACATGCAGTAACGCGCGCACTCTCCGTGAGTATAAACAAAGACGCGCGGTAGCCCGCGGGACGCGTGCACTCTACGGAGTATAAACAAAGACACGCGGTAACGCGCGTACTCTACGGAGTATAAATAAAGACGTGCGGTAGCCCGTAGGACGCGCGCACTCTACGGAGTATAAACAAAGACACACGGTAACGCACGCACTCTACGGAGTATAAACAAAGACGCGCGGTAGCCCGCGAGATGCGTGCACTCTACAGAGTATAAACAAAGACACGCGGTAACGTGCGCACTCTCCGTGAGTATAAACAAAGACGCGCGGTAGCCCGCGGGACGCGCGCACTCTACGGAGTATAAATAAGACGCAGCGTCGAGGTCCGCCTCCGCGCGCACTCTACGCAGTACAAATAAGAGGCAGCATCGAGGTCCGCCTCTGCGCGCACTCTACGGAGTATAAATAAGACGCTGATGTTGTGCCTGCGCACTCTACGGAGTATAAACAAGACGCGGATGTCCCTGCGCACGCGTGGATGTTGTTCCTACGCGTACTCTTCGGAGTGTAAATAAGACGTGGATGTTATTCCCACGCACTCTACGGAGAATAAATAAGACGCGGATGTTGTCCCTGCGCAGTCTACAGAGTATAAACAAGACGCAGATGTCCCTGCGCACGCGTGAATGTTGTTCCTATGCATACTCTTCGGAGTATAAATAAGATGTGGATGTTGTTCCAACGCACTCTAAATAGAAATTGTCTACAACACTAGAAATCAAATGACAGCAGTAAGCATCGTCACTAGAGCTCAAATCTAAACTAGTTAATCAAATCACAATCAGTATTAGACAATTATCATCATGGAGCATCAAACCCACAACCCACAATATTCCAGTTGAAACTTAATCCAGAGGAGATATCAACAATACTCACATAATACTAAACTAACTGGAAAAGATCAAGAGTAATATGGTGATACCAGAAAATACTCACAAACCAATGGCACTCAAAGCCATCGTGAAGAAAAACCGGGCAAGGCACGCCTAAGGGCACTATCCCAAAAAACCAATCGTCCCACAGTGCCACGTAGAACGAACGAGGTCGTTGGAGATACAATGGCCAGATTGGCAAATGGGGACACACCAATTCACAAGCTGAGGAACAGGGAATGCCGCACAAGACCAAGATGCACCGACCAAGTACACCCAAGAAGTTGAAGGAGTCGAAGCCTTCTTCCACCTCCAAATCGACCCATGACCAACCACAAGCAACACCTCCCGTTAGAGCAAATTCCCCACCAGGATCACATAGATCAGGGCACATAGGGAACCGGCTGGAAGTGCTCAATGGGGATCAAGACCTTGTCACTGATTACTTAGAATCGGCAGCGCAAGCACTCCAAATCCCTCCAAAACCTGAAGCCGGTCGATCAAAGGAGGAAGCAAAAGGACCGGAAAACTCACTGGATTTTCGATCTGCCCAAGGAAGAAGAAGAGGCTACCTTATAAGAGGAGGCTTCGGATCGACGATGCGGTGGCTGTGAACAGTTGGCTCCTAGGAGCCTGGGCTAGTCCGCGCCTCTACGCCACCTCTCCAATCACCACCTCCCCATTCGCCGCCCAAATCGCCCGCTAGGAGAGCAGCCAAGAGAAGGCATCCAACAGCCGAGCAGCCGAGAGACTAGGTCAAGTTGGAGGCCTAGTCTCCAGCCCCATCCCTTATTGAAGTCCCACCGACAGGTGGGCCCCACTAACAGGTGGACCCAAATCTCTTTTCTTTTCCTTTTCTCATTTTCTTCTTTTCTCTAATTAAGAAATTACCAAAATGCCCTTAAAAGCCAATAGTGCCCACCAATTTATTAATTTGATAAAAGATGCTCAAAGTCTTATTTAATATACAGCTGTTCGATAATGGGTACCTTGCGTGTTTGAACCCAAAGTCTAGCAACAGGACTACAACTCTGCACAGACAAAAGAGGACTTCACCTTGATCCAATGCCTTTGTGTGAGAATTTTCACCCAAGTTACATTCTGCACTAGGCGGCTTGCCCTTTTCCCTCTCGGGTTGGGACATTACGGTCATGTCCCCATATCTAGGTCATGGGTACTTAAGAAAGTATACCCTTACCTTTATTTGATCGTGATCTCACGATCATACCCAAGTAGGTGAATTCTCCAGGGAATCCTGTAGGACAATTCCTAAAACCATATAGGTATTGAATTCATTAAGAGCTATTGCTCAACCTTCCATACATAAAGAGTACTACAGCTAATGAGACCCATTAGATGTGCTCTCTAATCCCACACAGGATGTTGTCCTAAAGCGTAGTTCACAGAATCTCCGATCTTCTAGGATAGGTTACCACCAATGTGAGCCTTTACACAGGTTTGAGCCCCATTTCCTTTGACGCTGCAAGGATGGCCTTCCGTGCTAATCCTTTGGTGAAAGGATCTGACATGTTCCTTTCAGACTGGATGTATTTATTAAAATAACACCGTCTCTCTAGCACACCTTATCGACTTAAGTCATATTTTTGTATGTTTTGAGGACTTTATATTGCCCTTCCTACTCTTCGTCTTAACCAGTACGCTTTAGTTATCGTAGTAGGTTAATATAGCTAGAATTGGCTTTTCTAGAATAGGTAGATAAAAAAGGAGTTCTCTAATCCATTCTGTCTCTATAGCCGCTGAATCAAGTGCTACTAACTCAGCCTCCATGGTGGACCGTGTAAGGCTAGTCTATTTTGAAGACTTCCACAAAATAGCTCCACCTGCTAGAATGAGTACAGAGCCACTAGTAGCCTTCATGTCATCCGAGTCATTGATCTGGTTAGAATCACTGAATCTTTCCAAGACCGCCTGATGGCCAGAATAGGGTATTCCCAATTTTGAGGTCACCTTTAAGTATCTGAGTACCCTCTCTAGTGCTATCCAAGGATCATCTCCTGGATTGGCAGTATAATGACTCAACTTGCTTGCAACATATGAGATGTCTGGCCTCGTTGCACTAATTAAATACATTAAGGATCCAATTATTTGAGAATATTTAAGTTAGCCTTTTTCATGTCCAGTGTTTTTATGTAGCTTAACATTTGGATCATAGGGTGTGGCCACTGGCTTGCAGGCCATAACTTCAAATCTAGTTAGAACCTTGTCCACATAATGGGATTTTGAAAGAATAATTCCATTTTCACCCTTTATCAACTTGATGTTTAAGATAACATCAGCTTCACCCAGTTCTAGGAGAGAAAAGACTTTGTTCCATTGATTACAACCATTTTGGTCCCAACAATTAATATGTCATCTACGTATAAACAAAAAATGACACCTTCATTCTCATTAAATCGATAGTAGACACATTTATCAACTTCGTTTACACAAAAGCCAACCGAGGTCATAGTAATATAAAATTTCTCATGCCATTGATTGGTAGCTTGCTTTAGGTAATACAAGAATTTAATCAATTGACATACTTTCTTCCCTTGCCTTTCAACCACAAAACCATTGGGCAGGTGCATATAAATCTCCTCGTCCAACTCTCCATGTTGGAAAGTGGTCTTGACAACCATTTGATGTACTTGGAGTTTGTATGCGAGAGCTAGTGCTAAAAGCACCTGAATTGTGGGTAAACAAGTCATAGGAAAGTATATATCAAAGTAGTTTTCTTCTTCCATGTGCATGAAACCTTTAGCCACTAAACGGGCCTTGTATTTTTCTATAGTACTATCAAGTCTACGCTTCCTTTTAAAGATCTATTTGTTGCCCACTGGCTTACATCCAGATGGAAATTTGTAATCTCCTATATTCCGTTAACTATGATGGAATCCATCTCATTACAGACTGCCTCCTTCCAGTAATCTACATCCGGGGATGCATATGCGTCTGAAAGGGTCTGTGGTTCATCATCATGACATAGGTGACATAGTCATTGTCAAGTGACTTTTCAGTCCTCTATCTCTTACTCCTCCTCAACTCCAACTCTGGAGCGGTGTCATCCACACTAGGAAGAACAGAGTATTCATATGAATCATTATGATCAATGACTTCATTTAGTCTCATAGGAAACACATGTTCAAAGAATGTTGGATCACAATATTCCATCACTATGTTGGTAGCAATGTCACTCACCTCGGATTTGACCACTAGAAATCTATAAGTCATGCTATTTATAGCATACCCTAGAAAGACACAATCAACGGTCTTGGGACCGAGCTTTCTTTACTTCGGTAACGACACATGCACTTTTACACGACATCCCTAAGCTCTAAGAAATGATAAGTTAGGTTTTCTCCCCTTCCATCCTTCATTGGATGTTTCCTCTAGATTGCGAGGCGGTACCCTATTTAGGACATGATTAGCTATGAGAACTGCCTACCCCACCATGAGTCTGACATATCTAAACTGTGTAACATGGCATTCACCAAGTCATAAAGAGTCCAGTTCTTTCATTCATCTACTACATTTGATTGGGGGAGAATATGGTAGAGTAATTTCTTGAATTATTCCACCCTCTTCACAGAATTGGGAGAATTCCTTAGTAATATATTCACCACCTCGGTCCGATCTTAACAGTTTAATTTTCTTTTCTAGTTGATTTTCCACCTCAGCCTTGTATATTTTAAAATGCTCTAGTGCTTTATCTTTCGACTTAAGTAATATAATAGTACTTAATTGCATCATCAATGAGAATGACGCTTGCCACCTTTAGTTGAAATTCTATTCATCTCACAAAGATCAGAATGAATTAGCTCAAGTGGAGAGGTGCTTCAACCTTCAATGCTATTAAAGGTTTTAGGGGTTGCTTAGCTTGTACACACACACTTCACACTTTAAACCCTTTTCATAATTATAGCTTGGAATAAACTCGCCTTGCTTAACTGCACAATGGCTACAAAGTTAACAAGACATAAATGAGAGTGCCAAACATCATGAATTTTATTGCAATGAGAAACATTATTGCAATGAACCCTTCTCCTAGAAATAAAGAAACATAAAATTGATCAGCACATATATGTCTGGTAGCATCTGTATCAATCCACCAATCAATTGATGGACATGCCATAAAGATCTGAGGTACATACTTTTCTCAACTGGGGCTAGCCAGTGCGACATTTACTTTAGCATTATGGTTCTTGTGCTGACCAGGAGAAAGATCCCTGCCTTTACGAATGCGGCAATGGTTGGCATTATGGCTTGCCGCGATACAAACAAAGTAGATAATTTCCTCCTCCTTCATCCCTTTCTTCCCTTTTAGCTTGTTTTGGGTTGGATCTTGAACTTTTGTTTCCTACTACGGGCAACATTATTGACCTCAACTTGATGAGCTTAGACTTGAGCCTTTCCTGCATTGTCACCAACTTTTTGCACATTTTTCGACATTAATAGCTGCTAACAACTCATTGGGAGTCAAGCGGTCTTTTATATGTCGATGAGAGATCACAATGTCACGCCACAAGGGTGGTAACTTAGTCAGGATGACATTTACCTAGAATTTCTCTAGTAGGATGCTATCATACTAACTTCGTCACATATATGGAGTTATAGCTCATGGAGACGCTCCATCCCCGGCTGTCCCTTGACCATCTTAAATTTCAAGTAATTAGTAGTTATGAATGACTCATTCCTATAATCCCTTCTCTAACATCCGGAAATTATGAATTCTGGGAAATGTGTAGTCCTTGAATTATTTTGAAATATATCTTCTCGATATTTGGATTTTAGTGGATTTCCTTTGAATTTTTGGTTGAGGTTCCAACAAATGAAGAAAATCATGAAAAATGAAACAAATAGAAAGTCATGAAGGAAATGTAAAAATAATAGAAAATTTTAATTTGAAATCAAATATGAAAAGATGATCCATCAAAAAGGGGAAGAGTATAACTTGAATCAAAATTTAAAATTCACTTTGGGCCTAGTAATAATAATAATATTAATAAATAAAGGTAAGTGAATAAAATATGTATATATATAAACATATACCATAATAACAAATGAATAAATAAATGCAATGATCATGCTAGTAGGAAAATAAACAAATATATGTAATTAGATATGTATATATATATATGTAAATGTATATATATACATATAAATAAATAAATATATAAAAAAGGGGGGCATGGCCAAGCCGGCCCAGGCCGGCCCACTTCTTCTCTCTTCTCCCTCCGTTCACTTCAGCAAAGCCTCGCCTCTCCTGCTCCGTCGCTGCTCGCCTCCTCGCCGCAACCTCGCGAGCTCTGCCAGTCATCGCCTGGCATCGTGCCTGTGCCGCTAGAGTCAGCTAGAGGATGTCGCCGCGTCATGCACAGTGCCACCATCGCATTGCCCCGACCACCTCGCCGGACGCGCCATTTCCCCCGTCACGCACAGTGCCCTGCCCCGTTGCATCGGCCTCGGCTCGCGCGTCATCAACTGTGTTGACAATGCTACTGTACAATCACGCCCATACCGGCCATAGTCTCATCCTGAACGCTGTACCAGCGCCGCCGCCACACCACCGCAATGACCCGCTAATCACTCCTTGTCGCCCACCGCTTTTCCATGGCTATAAAAGCCCACCCTCGCGTCCGGCAACTTCGCCACACTTCGCTCCATCTTCCACTCGAGGTAATTGGTCTCCCGTGCACCGCAACTGACCGGCGATGCCTTCTTCCCCAAATCCAGCCGGTGAGCAATCCATCGATTGGCGCCACCGTGGTGCGATTCCTCCTCACCGAAGCACCTCTAGAGCACCGCAACGCCGTTCTCCTCCTCTGCCGGACCTCCCATCGCCTGTACTTCGCCCGCACCTTGCGCCTCCTCCGCCCGTTGCCGTCGCACACCGCCAGCTCACCACCGCCAATCCCGAGCCATGCCGACCCCCGTGGTAGACTCCTGAGCTCACCTAGATGCTCCCCTCTCGTGTAACTAAGCACTAGTGTCGTGCGCTACCGTAGCCACCACTCCCCTGTTCTGCCGCCGCCCATGGTCACCGCCGGCCGATGCCCTAGCCAAATTGGTCGGCGAGGCTTCGCCTACGGGTAGGCGCGGGTGTGAGAAACCCATTTCTGGGATGCTCAGCTCCAGCCGCCGTCTCCTCCGTTGGCAGCGAGCTCGTCGAGCGTCGGTCGGAGGTAGAAGACGCACTGTAGCTTACGGTTAAGATAGTTAGTTAATGATTAATGATGAGTAATTAATGCTAATGATGAGTAGTTAAAAACGATTACTCACTGACATGTGGGCCATGCCCTTTAAACTAAACAGTAACTAGTCCCGCCTGTCATAGATACAGAGAAGGAAAAATAAAAATAAAAGAAAAATTAAAATTCTGCTGTGGGCCCCACCTATCAGGTTTTATTTATTTTCGGATTTATTTAAACTAAGAGCTTGAAAAGGGTATAACTTATTCATTTTAACTTCAAATTGAGTTAAACAAATTTCTAAAATCATCTAAATTCAATATCTATCCAATGGAACCAAAACCATAATTTATGAAGCTCATCTGAATATTTGGTGAGAGTTTGTTTGGTTTACTGATTTTTATGCTGAAGCAACTCTCGATGATCAAGACCTAGTCAACTGTGACCAAGTCAAGTCAATACTTTGATCATGTTGAACCAACATTTTCTGTAAATTAATTCAGTTTTAAATTATCAAATTGCATGTAATTATTTTATGTACAAGTATATGATTGATTTCTAGTTACTAGTTATATACCCATTAATGAACCCTCATTTGAAATACTTGAATATCTGAGCCTTGTCACCTTAGCAAAAATCAGAATGATAAAACTTTCAAAAATATGTCCGTAATTATACGCCACTGCTTAGAATTGCTTAGATGATCGGGGGCACCAAAATGCCCTAAGCATTACTTTCAGTTATGAGAAACTGGTTTAGGAAGTTATGGTGAAAATGACTGGTGTATTTTTATATGACTATTTTATGTTCAAAAATCTCCAACTTGCTTAAATATCTGGGTGGATGGTTCGGGGGCCAGTGTAGTGGTGCACGAGAGTGTAGTTAGTGGTAGAACCGCCCAGATAACCCTAAAGGCTGAATCTTGTCATGACCTCCTGTGTAAGACAAGTACAACCACAAGTCTGTAAATTACAACCTGGCTTAGTAGATTTACTGGACCCTAAAAGTCATCTCATCGGTGGAGGAGGTGAGGTAGTGCAAGTGGCTGTTTGTGTGATGACTTGAATGAGACACTCGTTGAGGGTGAAGCTTACCGCGGCACGCTAGTCAGTGTAGGTAGTCTAGCTGCTAGCCGCACAGGGGTAGAACATCCCGCACAACTTATGGGACCCACCGCAAATGGGAGAAGCCCATATGGGTGAGATGGAAGGGGCGAGGTATTTGGAATAGTTACTGTGATGATCTACTCAACCGCATGACTAAGGAATCGTGTGGAGCAACGAGCGGATCGTCTCTTGTGGGTAAAGTGTACAAACTCTGCAGAGTCAAAACTATTCGAATAGCCGTGCCCATGGTCAAGGGCAGACATGGGAACTTTACTAGATATAGTTCTATTTCCAAAAACTTTGAGAGTGGGATTGGATGAGAATGGACGACGATGGAAAGCCCTGATTTGTGTTGCCTTAGGTATCGCCCCAGTGATAAGGTAAGCGATTATGACGCTGAAAAGTTAGCATATGGTGCAGAGACCATGTAATGGTGGATGGTATCTGGATCACTATTATTGCATTTCTTCATACTTTATATATTTTAGTTCAAACTGCTAGGTCTTAGGAAATTTCTAAGTAACATATTCTAAAAGTAATTGATGGCAAATAAAATAACCTGAGCCTTCACTTGACAAGCCATGCATGTTATTTACTGCATCCTATGTATTAGCTCACGGAGCACAGTGGATTTGTGCTCATCCTCACATTACCAAAATCAGAAATAGAGAACCAAGACCACTATGCCTATGAAGATACCCTTGCCACAGATGGAGGAAACAATGAAGGAAACTAGGATGGCTTTTTCGATTTCGGGTCCTAGACAAGTAGACTTAATGGAAATTATGTGCACCTATATTATCTAAGTCTAGATAATATATGTTGTACACATTTACCCCTTCGTCGCTTGCCTGTGGATTATGGTCTTACTTCTACTTTTGCTTCTGATGTTGTCTTTTGTAATGTAGACATTTGGCCTGTTTGGCCCTTATGTAAGATGTTGTCCGACGCGGTGTATTTTAAACTCTGATATGTAATATTATGGTTTAGTATGTTTCATGCAATATATGAGTTGATGTAGCAATGTACCTGTTAGCACTATCTACTGATCCAGGGAATAGTGCGGTGGAATCACAGGGGATTCTGGATATTGAAAAATCCGGGTTTGACACCTTCGAAATATTTTTCATCAAGTTTGTCTCAAAGTTGCTTGGCATCTATGAAGTTAACGTATGCGTCGAACAGCCGGTTGGATAAGAGGGCTTACAAACAGGCTAATACTGAATTATTTACATCCTCCCATCGCGTCATTTCGGCGGTTTCTAATGGGAACATTGGAGGATAAATTGCAGTTTTAGCACAAATTCAGTTTTAATTCCATCAATAACTACTATAAATAAAGCATATTTCCAACAACATAAAAAATATCACAATTAGCATGATCACATGTAAATACTCCATGACAATTAACCTGGACAGTATACTCAATGCATGGAGCAAGTGAACTATTAAAACCAACAACAAGCTCATGTTTTAATATTGATTATTGATCTCAAATGCAGAGTTGCTCAATATTAGTTCTTGGCCTTCTCAATACTTTGTCTATACTCTTCACGAAATAGAAATGACATCTAGAGTTTAGATTTTGATCTCTAAGATATGCTTTACTGAAATTTTCATAGAACTTTGCAATATCACACAAGGAAAGAATTACTGTCAGCTAATTGAATAATATCAAAGTAAGATGATCTCAAGACAGTCTAAGAAACGTGATCGACATTCAAAGAAAAGGATCATAGAACCTTAAAATCTGTAAGGATCCCTTCTGATGGCCGAACACAATCAATAGAAGATTGATACAAAAGAGACCACAGAACTAAATGATACAGTACAGCCGACAAAAATTGTCTACAACATTAGAAATCAAATAACAGCTGTAAGCATCACCAGTAGAGCTTGAATCTAAACTAGTTAATCAAATCACTTTCAGTATTGGACAATTATCATCATGGAGCATCAAACCCATAGCACACAATATTCTAGTTGAAACTTAATCCAGAGGAGATATCAACAATACTCAAATAATATTAAACTAACTGGAATAGATCAAGAGTAATATGGTGATACCACTAAATACTCACAACCAATGGTAGTCAAAGCCACCATGAAGAAAAACCGGGGAAGGCATGCCTAAAGGCGCTATTCGAGAAAACCAATCGCCCTGCTTTGCTGTGTAGAACAGACAGGGTCGTCGGAGATACAATGCCCAAATTTGCAAATCAAAACACACCAATTTGCAAAGCTGAGGTACAGGGAATGCCGCACAAGACCAAAGATGCACCGGCCAAGTACACCCAAGAAGCTGAAGGAGCCAAAGCCTTCATCTACCTCCAAATCAACCCACGGCCAACCACGAGCAACACCTTCCATTAAAGCAAGTTTCCCACCAGAATCACGCAAATCAGGGCACATAAGGAATTGGCAGAAACTGCTCAAAGGGATGAAGACCTTGTCATTGACGACTTAGAATCGGTGGTGCAAGCACTCCAAATCCCTCCAAAACCCGAAGCCGAGGTCGATTAGAAGAGGAAGCGAATGGGGGAAAACTCAATAGATTTTTTATCTGCCCAAGGAAAAAAAAGAAGAGGGTGCCTTATATAGAGGAGGATTCAGATTGGTGACGCGGTAGCTGCGAATGGCCAGCTTTGAGGAGCTCGGGCCAGTCTGCGCCTCCAGCGCCACCTCTCCAGTCAGCACCTCCCCAATCGCTACCCAAGTCGCCCACTGGGAGAGCATCCGAGAGAGGGGGCATCCAGCAGCAGAGAGACCAGGTCGGGTTGGAGACCGAGTCTCCAGCCCCATCCATTATTGATGTCCCACCAATAGGTGGGCCCCACTGATAGGTGGACCCAAATCTCTTTTCTTTTCCTTTTCTCATTTTCTTCTCTTATCTCATTGAGAAATTACCAAAGTGCCCTTAAAAATCCAACAGTGAACACATTGAAAACTCATCGTAATGGAAACAAACAAATAGAATGGCTTATTTCAGCTTATGACTTATAGCTTCTCTCGAACATGCAAACGGGAGGATTCTCCGCCGCTGTTTTGAAACGGTTCATCGGGGTAGTCTTTTAGAAGTGCCTTATTGGTTTCGGTTTTGCACAAGTACTGTACTAGCAGCCAAAATCTATAAGCCAGAACCTAAAAAGTAAACCCATTAAATGTGCTTTTTATTCCTTAGGCAATCGATCAGGACCGTTGATTGCTTGATTCGACAGCTGGAAGGGCCCGACGTTCCGATGATTCCCAGATTGAATGGTCCTGGCCGTTGATTACTTGATGCTGTGATTGAAAGCTCCTGCCCGACGGAAGCTGATTGCCGTCCATGTGACAATAGACCACAGACCTTGCAAATGACAGCAACAGAATCTTGAGCACTTGCGCTATTGCCCCTTGATGTTGCTGCTCTGAAATTTTCTCTTGGTCCAGAGCTGCCCAGCCGTACACGTCCTCCAAAGCACAGCAACGACTAGCCGATGACTAGATGCTAAGCTAGACTCCAAACAGCACTGTCCCTGTAGCCACCATGCACCAAGTTGCTGTCCATTCTGTTCTTATCCCCCAGGTCTCCCAGCCAAGAGTTCTGACCAAGTAGACCTGGCCAGAGAGGCCGGTTCAACCGTGTTGGTCCAAAGACATAGTATTATTATCTTGATTCAGACACGGTACGACATAAACAGTAATAGATTATGTTGATCCAGCCTAATTAGACTGATATGGTTGGGTCAGCACCTCGATACGGTGGGTCGGTCCGACATGGCATGAATAGTAACTTTTCTGTGATAGTTTAGTAAAATTATTTATAGTTAACAGTAAAATTACTAGTGTTTGGGTTACTACACTTTTCTAAATACGGACGGATGACTTAGTAGTAAAATTACTTGTGATTGGTAGTAAAATTACTTATCACTGGCAGTAAAAATACTTACGACTCAGTGACTGATAGTAAAATTATTTGCGACTGGCAGTAAAATCAATGAAAAATCGGTGGCCCATTTAGCTAAGTGTGTTCAGACCGGCTTAGCACCGACTGACCTTTTTCCGTGTTGTGTCTGGATCAAAGGACAAGCATATAGATTGACACGATAGGATAACTTATTTAGATCAGCTATGTCAAATTTAATCTGATCATGCTCTATTCAAATTCATGTTGTGTCATGTTGGACGGCCCAATTTGCCTGGCCTGTTGCCATGGTACTTGACAGCCGTTCCTGAGCCACAAACTGAGGCTGGTCCACGTGTCGCTCGTCGCGTCGTTGCCTGCCGCCATTGGTCGAGATCGGAACGCCAAAAAGCTAGCTATACCCATCTCAGATCCAGGCCTAAAAATCTGTGGCGCAGCTGCTCCGGTGCCTAAGGTTCCATCCGTTCTTCCTATTTCCTTGCGGGTCTCTCCTACCTAGTCACTACTAATCCTAGTGTTCTTGTGCTCCCATCAAGTAGCATAGTAGCAATGGAGACTTCTTGCTTCCTGACCTCCAAACCCTCCCCCAAGAGCATGGCGTTGCCGTTGCCAGCCGGCGTCGCGAAGCCCAAGCTTCATCTGCTCTTCGGCAACAGGCGTGCGAGCTCGTCTGTCACTTGTGAGTGATTTCCGACTCCATCCATGGAGTTCTTGCACTTGCTGCCTTGCTTGATTAGTACGTTTGTGCTAATTAGATGCAATTTTTATTCACTTTCAGGTTGCAGCTACAACGCACGGTCGTCGGAGGACGGCGCTGCGCCGGCGATCGACCCCGACTGGCGGTCGTTCCGCGCGCAGCTCTGCTTCAACGAGCAGTACTCTAAGAGCGTCGACCCGGCCGTGGCGGCCGTTGCGGCGGCGGCAGCGATGCCGGAGCCGGTGAAGATTGGTGACAAGTGGGCGCACCCGCTGATGGAGCCGGAGAAGGGGTGCCTCCTGATCGCGACGGAGAAGCTGGACGGGTCGCACATCTTCGAGCGCACGGTGATCCTTCTCCTGTCCGCCGGCGTGTTGGGTCCCGTGGGCGTGATCCTGAACCGGCCGTCGCTCATGTCCATCAAGGAGGCGCAGACCATCTTCGCGGACAACGACATCGCCGGCGCCTTCTCGGGGCGGCCGCTCTTCTTCGGCGGGCCGCTGGAGGAGTGCTTCTTCCTGCTGGGGCCGCTGGTGTCCGCCGGCGACATGGTCGGCCTGACGGGGCTGTTCGAGGAGGTGATGCCGTGCCTGCACTACGGGAGGCGGGAGAGCGTGGGGTGCGCAGCGGAGCTGGTGAAGCGCGGGGTGGTCGGCGTTAGGGACTTCCAGTTCTTCGACGGCTTCTGCGGGTGGGAGCGCGAGCAGCTGCGCGACGAGGTGCGCGCGGGGCTGTGGCACGTCGCCGCCTGCAGCCCCGCCGTGCTCGGGCTCGCCAGCGTCGTCAAGGACGGGCTCTGGGAGGAGGTGCAGGGGCTCGTCGCGGAGAGGAGGGTGTGGTGAGTGGTCAAATCCTATGTGCACTGTGTTGGCACAGCTGAGGAATCAAATGCATATGAATAAGGAGGACAAATAAACACACAAGAGATTTTTTTGTGGCGACGTACATCTTTTCTTCTTTCTTTGTTATTCCCTCGCAACTCATTGCTTAATAAGAAGTACACGGCTTAAATAAACCTCATGCACTTATAGTCACACGACCTGTACTTCACGCACCTACTTAGTCCACTACCTAGACTACCTATGATCCAGTTTTACAGATCACGACTCCGTACGACTCGCACACAGTGCGCATTACACGCAAGACTCGGTCCAGCTGAGACCAAGTCTGGACTCTTATGATCGCCTTCGGTACTCGGATGCTTACGACTGTCCTCTATACTCGGATGCTAACGACTATGTCTGCTACAGTACTCTTACGTGTACGACTTACGACCATAACTGCTACAGGACTCTTACGAGTACGACTTATGATCATGACTGCTATAGTAACCGGTCGTGCTATAGTAACCGATCGACTATGATTGCTGCACATACTCAGGTGCTCTGACTTCAACACATACTCGGATGCTCCGACTTCAACACGTAATCGGGCACATGAGTACTCGACACATGATATACAATACTCGAACATACAAATATTCGACATATGACTATACAGTACTCGAACATACGAGTACTCGACACATGACTACACACTACTCGAACACACAGTACTTGAACACACGAGTACTTGACACCAACCACTATCAACAATAAGATTAGTTCCAATAATCAACTCGCTAATCTTGTTGTCATTATTTTTTGAGTACCTACTTGCCAAACTTCATAGTAGCACCGGTTCTTCATCCGCTGCAGTGAGATGCGTCTCTTCATTCCTTAGCTTGTGGCACTCACTAGCAAAATGCCCACGCATGCCATGGTTGTAGCATTTTATCTTCTTTCTATTGAACTTGCGCTCACTGGTGTGGGAGTCATTGTTGTCCTCGCCGTCATTATGGTCATCTCTACGACCACCACCACCTTTGACGTGGCCATCGCCGCGGTCATGGTTCTTCTTTGCGCCGCTACCACCCTTCTCCACTCTTCCTCTCTTTAGTGTTGTGGGTCTACCATTGCATGCGTATGAGCAACAAATGCTCACTCTTCTTTTCATCGGACACGTTCATCATAGGCTTTGCACCGCCTGATAAGGACTTTGATGGTGAGGGTCTTCGATGGTGAGCTTCTTCAAGTCCACGCACTGCTCGATGGAGGTGATGAGCTGCATGTAGCGCGCTGGGGCATCATGAAGAAACCTATGAACAATAGTAGTCTCATCCACCGTGGTGTTGCCCAGCGCACGGATGTCGGTGACAACAGATGCCACCTGACCGACGAAGGCTTCAACGGTCTCCCCTTCCTCCATCTTCAGCGCCTCTAACTCCCTCTTGAGGGTTTGCAATTTGGCCTCGCACACACGCTTGTGCCCCATGTGCGCTGTCGTGATTGCCTCCCATGTTGATTTCCTCATGTGTTTCCCGACGAGAGAAGACATGACTTGCTCCGGCATGGTTTGGTAGATGGCGTACAATGCCATCCAATCCTTCTGGTACCCATGGCACCAAGCTCCACAGCTTCACACACATTCTGTGCCAAAAGAGCAACACACATCTTCATCGCCCAAATCATGTAGTTCGTGTGGGTAAGCTGAGGGTACGACAACGTCACCACGATCTCCCTCTTCACCACCTGTGAGGTAGATGGATCACCACGTAGCAGGCGTCGCACAGTGGATAGAGACACACTCATTCCTTCCCTCGACATCTTCTCCACACACGAAAATCACCAAGGCTCTAATAGCAAATGTTGGCACAACCCAGGGATCAAATGCACACGAGTACGGAGAATGAATAAACACAGGAGAGATTTCTTTTGTTGCGATGCATGCCTTTTCTTCTTTCTCTATTATTTACTCGCAACTGATTACTTAACAAGAAGTACACGGCTTATAGAACTCTACTATCTCTATGAGATGTGGCGGATGGCTTCAGATAGAATTGCCTAACTGGAAGAAGCTCTGTACGGCCGTCAAGCAATGCCTCTGGTAGAGCCCAACTAGGGGGCTAAACCCACCCCAGGAGGAGTCCTAGGTAGCAGGAGAGCAGGATGTGCTACCTTCAATGCTGCACCACCATGACCAGTTTGCACCAGCACCACCTCACATACCCACTTACACTCTGGAGCAGCGCCAACAGGGTTATGGAGGATTCCTAGACGAGTTGGACTACATCTTCCTAGGCTGGACCTAACCTTTGGGATAGGTCATTATAGCTCACATTGTTGTATTTTGGGTAGTGAGCTATTATCTTTATTTCACGCATGAACTCTAGACTCATTGTAATGATGTTTGTAAGATTTTATCTATCACATGAACTACATGCCACCTAAGTGTGTTATGCATGGTAGTCATATATTACTTATGTTATTCAGTTGTGTGTTCCCCTTCATTGAGTGTTAAGTTCTCTGTGCCCTTGTGTCACTTGAAATCCCCCCTAGCTACTCTCTTCTTGTGACATCTATTCTCATCTACTTCGTGCCTTCAATAGAATGGCAGGAGGCCGCCACAACCAAACTGTGCCACCGCCACTAGAGAACCCCACCATGGCTGACGTCATAACCCACAAGACCCAGCTATTAGAAGTTTTCACACAGAACGCAGCAGCATTAGGAGGAACATCCAAGTTATGAGAGTTTATAAGAACCAAACATCTAACTTTTTTTGACCCCCAAGGAACCCCTAGACGTAGATGATTTGATCCACACTATCGAGAAGAAGCTAGAAATTGCCCGATGCACTGCCCGCGAAAAGGTAATCTTCGCAAGCCATCAACTGGAAGGACCCGCTAAAGATTAGTGGGATAATTTCAAGATAGACTAGGAGGAAGGCCACAACATCACCTGGGATGAATTTAAAGCTGCTTTCCATGCCTTCTTCATCCCTACTAGACTGATGACGTTGAAGAAGGAATTTCATGAGCTAAGACAAGGAAGCATGTTAGTGCATGAATACCTAATAGAATTCAACCAGTTATCCCCTTATGCCCCCTCAGACATACAATATGACAAGGAAAAGTAGGTACAATTACCGGAAGTCCTAGGTGAAGGAACAACAATACAACTATCCTCTCACGACTTTGCAGATTTTTAGCACTTAGTAGATAAAAAGCCCTTGTGGTTAAGAACAAGCTCAAGCTTCTTGAGAATAACCACAAACTCTAGCTGGCTTACCAAGAAAATTCCTAGAGACCCAAGTGCCCCTAACTCAGGTAGATTTACCCCTATTATACCTAGAGCACTACCTATAGTGCCACACCCCATCAATCATATCTACCATACACCTATCCAAGGAGGACCCTAGCAAATGAGCAGCACTTCAGTAGCTAGAGTCACTTGTTTCCACTACAGTAACAAGAGACAATATGCTAGTGGATGCCCCAGGAAGCAGTTGACCCTAGTCAAAACCAACCCCACAAACACTCTAGCTGGGGCTCTAATAACCCTAGTAGTAGGCTGAGGAGCACCTTAGACGCCTCAAACGGCTAGACTAGCACCAGCCTTCGATAGAGACCATGTCAACTACATCACCACGGAAGAAGCTCATGAAGTCCCAAATGTTGTACTATGTATGTTCCTTGTCAACTTAGTACCAGCTATAATCTTGCTTGATTCTGGAGCTTTGATTCTTTTGTTTAGAAGGATCTCATCAAGAGGCACCACATGCTTGTATTTTTGCTTAAAACCCCTTTAATAGTTCAATCAACTAGAGGTGATATGAAAGCCCATCTAGTAATTTCCCAAACCCACATTTAGATTAAGACAGTAGAATTCCTAGCCAGCCTAATTGTATTGGATTCCCACATTGATGAGGCGATTTGGCCTGATCTTTCGATGAGACCGATAACTACGATTGATTGATATGACATTGATGATAAGGCTAATTGACCGAAATGACCAAGTCCATCCTACAATCGCTACACCACACCCTTGTCATTACCAACTATGCCTAACATGGTTGATCTTTCCTGCAAGCAATTGAGAATCAAGCAAGAAAGAAATAAGTGCGATTTGAATCGCAGATGAAAGATGAAGTTTTATTGAACAATGGATAGACCTGAAGTTGCCATAGTTGGTCTAGTTGACGCAAGTACACAACTGATATTTTCTGAACGAAAATCAATCTAAATAAATCTAAGGACTAATGTGGTGGCAACAAAGATTATTACTGATTGTGACTTGTAGATAGTGAATCTGATGGTGGGGCAAGATCCATTGGAAAGGTCTCGTTGTAAGCTTTCCATCAAGTACTCGAAGTCGGTGCTAACAAGCATACATTGAATTGGCCTGGAATTGAAATAGGGTTGGCCTAGACTTATTGGGGTATTAGTGTTTCTCCCTTCACGTTGGTTCCTAAGTGAATAACAACACATGACTTAGCTAGCAATCCATCCTCAACAGAAAAATTATGAACTCTTAGAAACGAGCTCTCCTTATAATTCAACTGTTGTACTCATGCCCTCATCATAGGTCCTTGCCTAGCATCTTGTGGATGAGTGTTGTGTATATCCAAGAAAGTAATGTCCTCATCATCCACCTCTTGAATTGAAGTCGTGTTTGACGCAAGCTCATCTTCTTCTCCCAAGTATGGCTTCAAACTGTACTATCATTAATTTTTCAATAATCTTAAAAAGGACCATCAGCTCTAGGCATCAACTTAAACTTTTTTTAATTTAGGAAATCTATCTTTTCTCAAATGCAACCAAACAAGATCACCAGATTCAAAAGTTATTTCTTTTCTACCCTTACTACTAGCAACCCTATATTTGTCATTCATGCACTCTATGCTTTATTTTATGATTTCATGCAACTTAAGAACAAATTTAGCACGTTTCTTTGCATCTAGATTTACCCTCTCAGAAGATGGTAGAGGTAACAAATCAATTGAAGCGCGAGAGTTATAGACATATACTACCTGAAAAAGGCTCATCTTTGTGGTTGAATGCAACAAGCGATTGTAGGAAAACTCCACATGAGGTAGACATTCTTCCCATATCTTCAAGTTCTTCAAAACAACCCTCAACATTGTTGACATGGTATGGTTGATGACTTTAGTTTGTCCATCAGTTTAGGGATGACAAGTAGTTGAAAACAACAGCTTCGTCTCAAGTTTTCCCCCAAAGTGTCCTCCAAAAGTGACTTAAAACATCGCATCACAATCTGAAACAATTGTCTTTCGCATACCATGTAGTCGAACAATCTCCCTAAAAAATAAATCAGCAACGTATGTAGTATCATCGCTCCTATGACAAGGAATCATAGACCAAGGCTGTATCTCCATGATGGAAGTTCAATCTTCTTTAGAAACCCATATTAGAGTAGCCTAGAAAGTTGAGAAAGATGTCAAGAAAACCAAAGAGGACATGAAGAAAGGCCAAGCCTTAGTATTCACCATACATGATAAAGAGACCCCATGGTTCGAAACACGTATATGTGTGCCCAACAAATAGGGCATCAAGACCCTGATTCTCAAGGAAGCACACAAGTCCACTTACTCGATTCACCTTAAAGGTACCAAGGTGTACCAGGATCTAAATGAAAGATACTAGTGGCCCATAATGAGAAAGAGGTAGCCGAATATGTAGCCATGTGCGATATTTGCCATTAAGTTAAGGCCAAACACCAAATACCCGCAGGACTACTCCAACCATTGAGAATTCTAGAAAGGAAATGGGAGGAGGTAGGTATTGATTTTATCACTAGTTTGCCCAAGGCATAGACAAGATATGATTCTATATGGGTCATAGTAGACAGGCTAACCAAGGTAGCCCACTTCATCCCAATTAAGACCACTTTCAAAGGAGATAAGCTAGCCGAGCTATACATACTTCACATAGTTCATCTACATGGAGTCTCAAAGAGAATTGTGTCAGGTTGTGGAACCCAGTTCACCTCATGATTTTGGGCCAATCTTCATGACGCCCTGGAACTTACCTAGCTTTCAGCACTACATATCATCCTCAAATAGATGGATAAATAGAACAGACTAATCAGATTCTCGAGGATATGCTATGCACTTGTGCGCTCACATTCAACACAAATTGAGAAAAGAGTTTGCCTTACACAGAATTTTCATATAACAATAGCTATTAAGCCAGTTTGCAAATATCACCATTTGAGGCACTCTATGCTAAAAATGTAGAACACCCTCCTATGGTCAGAGATAGGAGAGCCATCTATAATTGGACCAGCTATGTTAAAAGAGGCAGAAGAATAAGTTCGACTAGTTTATAAGAACCCTAAGGCATCCCAATCTAGACAAAAGGTCTACATGGACCATCATCGATGGGAGTTAAGTTTTGAAATTGGGGACTTTGTTTACCTCAAGGTGTCATCTCTGAAAAGCATGAAGCAATTCAAGGTTCATAGAAAGTTGGCACCATGATATATTGGACCCTTTCAGGTCACTACTAAGCTAGGAGAAGTCACTTACCAACTAGAACTACCACCAAAGATGACCAACATCCACAACGCTTTCCATGTGTTACAACCAAAGAAATGTCTTCAAGTTCCGGAGGAGTTAAGACCGCTAGAGACCATAGACCTCAATACAGATCTCACTTGTTGGGAGTACCTCGTACATATTCTCAATGTGGTAGAACGTTAGATAAGGAGATGAGTAATTCATTTGTGCAAAATTTTATGGAGCAACCACATCGAAAGAGAAGCTACTTCGAAGCCCGGAGAAACCCTCAAGGCATAGTTCCCCTACATCTTCGCTGATTAGCCTGAATCTCTGGGAAGAGATTCCTTTTAAGGGTGGTAGGCTTGTGACAAGCATGATTTTTCATGAATTTACAAAATTTTGGTGCATTTTCAAAAAAATTTCCCAAAGCCTTATTGAAGTTTAACATTTTTAAAATAATTTCCTTGGCCCAAAAATGTGAATTCAAATTTCTAAAAGTTAGTTGGATACTAAGGAATGTTTCCAATAAATCTTGTGTGTAAATACCTCTTGGAATTCAAATTACAAAGTCAAATTTAATTTGAAGCCTGAATTAAAGTTTGAATCCTTAATTTCCCCTCCTCATTGGGCTAAAAGCCTCTGGCTAGCCTAGTCCGTCTTCTGTTTTTCCTCCATTGGCCACTCGCTCGTGCCAGCCCAGTCGAGCCAGCCCACATGTACATGCCAGCCTCACTGCCCTCTCTCTCTTGTGCGCACATGTACGTCACTGATGACCAGGCCCATGGTCCCACTTGTTAGCCAGCACTATGCTTCCTCTTCTCCTCTCTCATGCACGCAGCTGAGCTCATGTCTTTGCATGTGTTCACATGCAAATAACACATTGAATCCCTCTGCACCTCGAGCCTTAGGTGTCGTGACCTTGCCCTCATGCCAACTCACTCTTTCTTTCTCTCTCTCTCTCACTCTCTCGCCTAGTGCCCAAGCCATTCATGGAGCCTGTGCCTTCTCTCCCTCCTTACCCCTATTTAAGCCAACCCTTGCACATCACAACCTTCGCACTCACCCACTCAATATCTTTCCCATCTTCCCCAAGTCTAACCGTGAGCTCTACCGCTTGATTTCTCACCATCCGATGAGTCTCCGATGATGCCATCATGTGCTATAAGTTTGTCTCATCCCCCTCTATCGCGTGCTCATCTTCCCTTGCCCGTTTGCCCTCAGGAAGCCCAAAGTCGAAAACCTCGATGCCATGTGATGCACCGCTACCGACCTCGCTGCTCAGTCTCTTCACTTAGGTGAGCTTCGGCTATTGCTATCATGTCATTCTTGCTTACCTTGACTCCCTCATGTTAATGTGCCCCTCTAATTGCCTTGCCATGCCCTAGAGTCATGGGACATGTTCATCTTCCTTAACACTGACCAAGCTCCTCATCGCCACCGTTCTCACACCTCGCCCGAGATCACCCTTCCTCATCACCGTCGGCCACCATGGATAGCACGACACATTGTGCGAAAGCCATGACCATTGCTCTGTTAGCTTTGCCCTACCTTGTGGATCATGGAACCACCTTCAATTTGAAGAAGCTAGGTAGAAAATCCAAAGTTCACAATTGTCGGCCATGTTGCCACCGCCTTGCTCACCGTCAACCTCAATCTAATGACCCTAGGCCCCCGAGCCTTGCCCAAAATGCTCTAGGAAACTCCTTGAACCCATTGTGCCCCTAACTTTGGCCCGAGCATGGCTCTATGTCGTCGCCACTATACCGCCGCCTAGCACTACTACTCACCACTGGTTAGTAGCCATTGTGGTATGCCCCGCCGAGCATCGACACCACCAATAGGTAGCCCACAGCCCGCGCATGCCGACCTCCCCCTCGCAGCCGGTGAGCTTACTAAGGAGCTCTGTCGTGAGCCTCTCTGTTGTCCTATTTAGTTTCACTGACTGACGGGCCCCAATTGTCAGGTACGTAGTAAACCCAGTAATTAAGTTGACTATTAAGTATATAATTAGCATTCATATGATTTATGGGCCATGTTGGATAAGAGTCCCAATTAACTCCGATTTAAAGCCCATAATTCGGTAACATGTGGACCCCCACACATGTGAACCCATCGCTTAGACCTAGTTCATGGACCACTATCATCGACACATGGGTCCCACTCTTTGTAGACAGCCACATGGACTAAGTCCATGTGAACTGTGACCCCACCTGTCAGCCACTAAACGACTTCCTTAAGATAATTTGAAAAGAAATCCAAATCCCGACCAACCCCTCTTGTCAGCCACTGAATGATTTTCTTGAGAATAATAATTAAAAATAAAAGGAAACTCCAGCCAGCCCCACCTATCAGAAATTTTTGGATTTATGTAATTTCACTTCGGTTCAAACTTTGGATGGCCATAACTTCTTCATTTTAAATCCAAATCTAGTGATTTTTATTTCTAAATTTATCTAAATTCAAAAAATTTCCATTGAAATGAAAATAATAATTTTTGGAGTTTATTTGAATTTTATTTGAATATTGTGTTGAATATGGTAAATTTCACGTATATAAACTTAAAGCCAAACAATACATACAGAGCTATCTAGATCATGATGAGGCATATATAACCAATCTAACCAAGATTGTACAATTATTACTATTCAAATTAATTTTAAGTTATGCAAGGCTTCAAAAATGACAAGTTTATCTAAAGGTATCGAAGAATGAGCTAAGCCTTGTCAAGATGGCTAAGAAGCTCGAATTGAATCAATTGAAGTGCTAGAAGTTCAATTGTAACCAAGTATGCTTAAGAACTTGAAAAAAATAAATTTGAGATTTTAAAGATAATTTTAGTCATTATCTTAGTAAAGCAAATTCTGAACTAGAAGCAATCTATAACTACCTTCTAAGCTTCAACCATTGATCATAATTGTATGGTCCATCCCAGTAAAGCAAATCCTAGACTAGGAGTCATCTATAATTTCATCCTGAGCTTCAACCAATTTGAATTAATTATATTTTCATTGATCTCAAACCATTGTCGACCATCTCAAGTATTACACTTAAAAGAATGGTATTGGTCATACAAAACTCCCCATAAGTTTATGCAAAGTTCAATGGCAAGTAGTCTCATTAAGAAGAATTTCATAGATTCATGATTCAACACAAAAGAGATTATTTAATCAAGTTAGGCACTAGTTCATTGAGCAATTACATGACACCAAAGAACTAGCATATCACTAAATAAAACTCAATTTTAGACTCAAGATTCAATAGAGCATTTTTGACATAGCATATATGACATAAGGATCACTAGAGAGCAAACTAATCAAAAGATCCATCCTTATAAACTTAAAAGATACTAATCGTAGAATTGATATCACTTGTAAAATTTAGTTCAAGCTGGCAAGCTAAGCTAGTATGACAAAGATTTAATCATACTTACAAAAACATGACAAAGCTAACTAAGTAGGCATAACATGGCAATGAGCAATATCAAATTAAAATTACATCATACTTGAGTAATAGTCAAAACTCATATCTAAATGCATATCTTATAATGCAATACTATGTATGCATGATGCAAAAGGAAGCAAGAAAATAAAACCCCCTAACAGCAAGAACCACTTGCAAAAAGAAAAGCATGAGTTAGAAGCAAGAAAAACCACTTGCAAGAACAGGAAACCTCTAGTCTACATGGTCTCTAGCCCAAGAAAAACAAACTACTAAGGAGTGAATCAACCACACTAGCTATCCCTACTACTAGACGCTAGTGCAAGAAAAAGCAATCTCAACCTAGACTAAGTAAGAGATTCTAAAGAACCTAATAGAGAAGAGAAGTGCCTAAGAAAGACACAAATCAGAAGGTGTGACTCAAAACACCTTGAACTGATCTAAAACCCTGACTCTTCCAAATTTTTTGCCTGAGTATGAAAGCAGAGAATTGATAAAGCTCAAGCATTAAACCTATGTCACACCACTTGACGGTGAGATGTAGTCAAAGTTGTCAAAGCTAGAGCAAACTGCATTGTAGGGACCCAGATTTTACAATCTAAAATCCTCTGTGATTCCACCGCACTATTCCTTGGATCAGTAGATAGTGCTCACAGATACAGAAATAAACATCAAAATACATATCATGCGGAAGCGTAAATATAATAGTAGACTTACTCATGGGCCGATTAGGCCGAAATCATTAAATTGCAGCAGCGGAAGAATGAAGCACGCAAGTGGGACCTTCAGGACATACCCACAGGCAGCCAACTGGAGGTTCGCGACCTAGCCCTTGTTGACTTCATCCTGTTCTCCATCATATCCAAAAGTATTGCTGAAGCATAGTGATCTGATTCCTGCTTCTGGATTTGTTATGAGAGTGAGTGTGAGCACACTAACCACCGTGCTCCGCGAGCCAATACACAGGATGCAAAAAAATAGTATGCATGGCTTATCAAAGGAGAGGCTTGGGTTATTTTATTTGCCAAAAATCGCTTTTAGTAGCATTATTATTATTAAAGCATAGTATTATTAATTCTACCTAAACTCCACACGACAATTGCCATAATTCACTTAATCCACCAAAGACACTTTCCTTACTGATTGTTGTCTAAGACTCCAAACAGCAAGTGTCATCATTACTTAATCCACCGAATATTCTCTTTCCAAATCGATTGTTGTCTAAGACTCTAAACTGTGAGTGACATCATTTAATTATTCCATCGATCATACACTTTCTATATTGATTGTTGTCTAAAACTCCAAACAGCGTATATCATCAATTATACAATCCATCAATATCTTTTGTATTCCAAATTCCTAACAACCCATTCCTTTTTGCTATTGATCCACAACCACAATTTGCTCTTCTAATAATCAACCTTATTTTCCATTATCTATCTCTAACTAATTCACTATTATACCTCCACCAAAAATATCATTGATCAAGTCTACGATTCAATAGTATTCATCCACCAAAAATATCATTAATCAAGTTTACGATTCACTAGTATTCATCCACCAAGAATACCATTGATCAAATTTATACTACAATAATTGATATCATACCTCCAAATTCCCAAAAAATTCAATTCATCCATCCAGTAATTGATCAAATCCTATTCATCCCATTATCGCCAACATCTCCCAAGAATTTATATTATTATCAGTGTTGTAATCCAGCAATTACCTTTACACTCCCTAATTCTCCAAAATCATTTAAATCATCTAGCCTATGTATTCATTTAAGATCCACCAATGTATTTATCCCAGAATCTACTCTATCGTGTCCTTTTTATGATCGACATGAATCCACCAATATCTTTATGTATTCATCACAAACATCTATCCCCTTTACTCACGACTCTATTTATTCCCCCTTGTATTTTATTTTGCAAGGATAGAAGTTCCATTATTTGAAATATAATACATAGAAATTTCCTGAGACCTAGTAGTTTTGACCAAAGACATAATGTGTAAGAGAATGCAGTAATAGTAGTGATCCAGATTCCATCCACCGTTACATGGTATCCACACCATATGCTAATATTTCAGCGTTATAACCGCTTACATTACCACTGGGACGACACCCAGGACAACTCAATTCAGGGCCTTCTACTGCCCTCTACTTTTCCATTTCCACCCACAAGGTTGTTTTTGAAACGGAACTATATCTGGTTAAGTTTCCATGTCCGCCCTTGACCGTGGGCACGACTATTTGAATAGTTTTGACTCTACAGAGTTTGCACACTTTACCCACAAGAGATAAATCTGCTCATTGCCTCACATGATTCCTTTGCCATGCAGTTGAGGAGACTATCACATGATTGTTACAATGCATAGTCCTACTGTGGTTACACCCGCTAAGGTCTATCTTCTGTAGGATACGACCATCCCTCGGGAAGGGTCCCTCGTGAGCCATCACGGGCAAAGGCGGGGATGAGACCATCCATCCCTTTGCTCGTGGTCATACCTTCACGTAACCACCTTAGAGCCACTCAAATTAGTAAACACTGCCTACACTTTGCCAGCTTGTGGTTGTACTGTTTTTGTTGGATCGATATCGGCGACAGAGGGGGGGTGAATGTCGACTTTAAAAACTTGCCCCCAAAAAGTATCGACTCAAAACCTCTCTCCGATAGCTAAAAAGCTATGGAGAGTGCAGGCTCAAGCTTACTGAAAAACTAACACACAGGGAAGGAGAGCAGCGCAAATAAAAGGATTTATCAGAAAAGACCTCAAATAAAAATACAGGAACCAGTGGGGGTGGTTAGACCACAGGCCTAAAACCGGTCAGACCGCCGACCACCCACTGGTCAGACTGCCCTCTCCAAGCCGGTCTGACTGCCGGCCAATACCCGGTCTGACCGCCGGTTAAGCACCGGTCAGACCGGCCTGCATTTCGGGCCAAGGCAGAAGTTCAGAAGCAGGCTGAAAATTGCTGAAATCGAGAATACCCAGGAAGATCTTTAAGACTAAATCCTAGAATACAAATGCAGGGATTCTTAAGACAATTCCTTTGAGATAGGAGCTAAATATCATCAAGACCTCAAGAAAATAAGTATACAGGCAAGGATCAAGTAAAAACAAGAAAATCTGAAATTTGTCAAATGACATTCAGTAGACATGACAAGATCCATTTCTCTTGTGATTTTTGGCACCTTTGTTCTTGAGACTTTGGGATGTACCAGAGAATGATCTCAAGACAAAAACACACAAATCTTGAGCCATCACTAAAACAAGAAATGAGAGAAACAATCTTGCCCTGTTATCAAAACCCTAAAACTCCAGAGAATGGAATCTTTCAAATTACTCTCCATCCAATCAATCTTTGCTCATGAGCTTTAGCAATTTGATTAGCAACAATCTCAGGACAGGCCAGCAAGAATCTCAGACCATCTCCCAAAGGGAATCAAGAGATTTCATCATCCCCTGTAAGAGAAACCCTAATTCTTAAAGAACAGAGAAACACACGACGAAGGATCTAAAGAGCACAAAAGACAATGAATCCTTAGTTCTTGAAAATGGGTTGATCAAGGGGCCTTGAGCATTTTCCCTTCTCAAACCAATCAAGAATCTATCCTCAAGACAAGGAATCAACTCAAGACACAAGCAACCAAAAGAAGAACAGAGAAACTGCAAAAACTAAAATTCGTCACAGAGAGCAAGAAATCCTTCTCAAATTGAAAGGAGATGACTACAAAAGAGTCCCCATACGCGATTGAAATCAGAGGAATGATTACATGGAGTATCAACTCATTCCATCTCTCCCTAACTCAAGAACTCCTTACATCTCTCCAACACACACAGGGAGATGAACACAACGTACAGAGAGGAGACAACCTCCAGCTCTTCACACCAAACCTCAACAACTAAAGCATAAAGACTAAAGCCCAAAGCAAAACCCTCATCCAAGACTCTTTTGACTAAAGCAAAACCCTAACTCTCTCCAAAAGCCATGCATACAACCAGGAATTCACTCCTATTTATAGCCTTTGGCTAACGGATCTCCAACCCGTTACGCCTACTAAATCTCGAACGAAACCGCCTCCACCTGTGTAGCTTTGCGCTTTTACCGAAATGCCCCTCTTGCACCTTCTGGGAAACTTCCACGTCTCTTGTCGTCCAAGCCTCGCAACCACCTCGAGTCTCCGCCGTCTTCGACACATCTGACCGTTCTGACCTCGACACCGCCTGTGCCTAGTCCGGTCACCCCGTGCCTCGCCACGACTCTGCCTCGACGTCCTGCAGCCATCACAGACAAGAAACACATCACATAGCACTGCTCGATACATGAAAGCATAAATAGCATCAATAAATCATACTTACGCATGAAAGAGCCCAAACCTGTCGAAACAAAGGAATAAGCATCCTAAGCCCATACGACCAGAATTGACCAAGTCCGACCGAACTGATTGCACCACGCAACGACATGGTCCGAACCACACAAACCAAACTCGACTTTCCTAAACCGATGTCAATTACTCATCACCAACATGGGGTCATAACCACATGGTCTCTCAGTTTTACACTGGGAGGCCATCACGAGATTCAGTCCTTAGGGTTATCTGGGCGGTGCTACCACTAACCATTTTGTGCTTCCACTGCACCACACTCACACACACCCTTGATCCATCCGCCCAGATAAATAAGCAAGTTGGGGTTTTGGGAACATAAACTAATCATACCAACATATACCAGTCATTACCACCATGACTGTCCAAACCAGTTTCTCACGATTAAAAATGACAATGATGTTTGGGGCATTTCAGCACCCTTGAGTATCTGTGCAGTACGAAGCATGGCGTATAATTAGGGACT
The DNA here is from genome assembly GCA_017311315.1 of Dendrocalamus latiflorus. Lineage (NCBI taxonomy): Eukaryota > Viridiplantae > Streptophyta > Magnoliopsida > Poales > Poaceae > Dendrocalamus > Dendrocalamus latiflorus. The sequence continues at coordinate 9,907,259 of CM029677.1, forward strand.
TAATTTTGAAAGGTTACTGTTATAATTTTTCTGGGGCGACAAGGTTCACACTTCCAGATATTCCAAAGGAGGTGTAATATTATTCAAGGCAAACAATGGGCATATAACTAAAATCTTAAATTAAACATGTATTTGCCTATAAAATAACAGCATGAAATTTGATAATTTAAACCAAAGTAATTTGCAGAAAATGTAGGATCAACATGATCAAAGTATTGACTCACCTGGCGCAGTTTACCACGGTCTTGAGCTCATTCATAGATTTCTTATTTGATGGTCTTGAGTTTCCTGGTCTTTATCTTCACCTTGAACTTGATCTCACTTGATCTCTTGATTCTTCAGGACTCCAATTTCTAATTACGCACTAAATAATTGAATCCATATAAATGCAAATAACTCAAAAGGTTCAAATAAACTCAATTTAGCTTTAGTATGATTTAATGGGTGATTCAGGTGGTTTGAGGCAAGGTGGGTGGTAGAAAACCATGACTCGATCTTTTTAATATTAACCTCTTTTATTATTTTTGTATTTATCAAGGAAGTTCTCTGAGTCGGGTTGGACCTTTGAATCGGTGTATGAGATTAGCGGAGCATTACTTTGTTGAGTGTTAATATTCAGGGCATATGATGTTTACATTTAGGTTCTATGTTATTATTCTTTAAATCTAATGTTAAGGTTTAATTTGTGGCACATTATCATTTTGTCTATACCTCAACTATAATTAGGCTTAGCTTTATTTTAAATTTTAAATTTATTTATTTGGGCCGAGCTTGCTATTCGGGGTTCATATTTCAATAATGCTATTTTAATAAAAATATATCACTGATATTTGTTTAATGGTGGCGTGATAAATGTTATGTCATATATTATACTTTAAGGGTAGTCTTTATTAAGGTTGAATATTTAACCAAGGTCATGTTTCTTTACTATTGCTTTGAATTAGTAATTAGCCCTCTTAGATGATTGCTCAAACCATATTAATTATGCATACATGAACTAGTCCAAATATGATTATTAAATAATCTCATTTACAGCCATTTAATTTTAATTAGATTCTCTAAATTATTCTCTAATTTAATTTGGGTACTATAGTCGACAAAGAATTCTCATCATTGCTAGGTCATAGGGTTATTATTTATGTTTTAACTATGTGGTGGCTAGTTCTACAATCTTACTATCATGCAAGGATTTATGATTCATTTTTCACAAAATTTTCATTGGCTAATTCATCACCTCATGCGAGTTTGAACCTAGACTACATCCTTTCTAAATTGCTCACTATGCCTTGGGTTAATAATTAAACTCTTAAAATAAAGATTAAGACACATTAGTTAGTAACTATTCTATAATTAGACATTTATTAGGCTTATATATACCCTAATAAATTTTTAGCATCTTCATTAATTATTTTCAGATTTTTCCTAATCTCCTCCTTCACTGTAGCTATCGTCAAAATAGTTTAAAAATCCTATCTCTAACGTTGCAGCCAGAGGGATTCGAACCCGGGTGGCTGAAGTGAATGCGCAAGCGGTTAGCCACTCGGTCTCAGGGTGTTACCTGACGGCAAAGGCGAAGGAAACCAAATAAGCTGACCGGGTGGGCGTTGGAGCAGAGAAGGTTCAGGGCGGTGTGGGCGGTGGCGCCAGCGGCGAGGGTGGCCGGAACGGGTCAGGGGACTACCAAAATGGGTTGTCCGCGGGCTGGTGAAGCTAGTGGAAGCGTCGGCGGAGCCCGGGGACCGTCGGGGCGGGCCGGCGGCGAGTGGCTGCGGCGAGCTCGGGGAGGACTCCGGCGCCGGCGATGTACGAGCACGGGGAGGCTCGGGCGAGACCGAGAGCGACTTCGCGAGGAGCTGGAGGTGGCTCAGGTGCAGGGAATTGGGTTCAGGTGGCTTGAATCGACGGGGAGCTCCGGCGGCCAGAGTTGGGGAAGAAGGCACGCCGGCGAGGTTGTGGGGGACAGGAGTTCAATCGCGCTACAGGAAAGGGAGTGGGGGGGGGGGCTTGGGGATGACATTGGCAGGCTCAGCGGCTCTTATGGGCGTGCGGGTTGTGCTGGCATCGGGAGGCAGTTCGTTGGGTCATGTCGGCGAGCGGCGGGAGAAGAGGCGGTTGCAGGCGGCGGGCAGAGCAGAAGATATGGCGAGATTTGGCATGATGGCTCTGGCGCTACGCGTGGAGTGGCAGAGAGAGCTGGTGCCGCGCGCGTGACAAGACCGGGCGGGGCGGGGCGAGAAAAAGAGGCGGGAGGTGGTGGGGGCCGTCTGACGCGGTCGGAGGCGGCGGCGTCCAACGGTCCGAGCGCGGCCAACCACTGGTCTGAATGCAGACACGGTGTGGGCTGGCTGCGGGGACGGGCAAGCGTTGAGCTGCGGCCTGGAAGAAGCGAGAGAGAGGGGACTCGGGGAGAAGAAGAACAGTGCGGGGTGATGTGCTGGGCCGGCTGGTGGGAGGAAAAGGGGATGGGGAGTTTGGGCCGCGGGCCAAAAAAAAGGGAAAGAGAGGTGGGGGCTGGGCCGGGCCAGTCGGCCGGCTGACCCCACTGCTTCATTTCATTTTTTTATCATCATTTTTTTATGCGTATGTATATATACACTTATATATATACACTTATATATATATATTCCTATTTAATGGTTTATTTACATATGTATATTTCCTTTTATGTCCATTTTGTACATATACATTTTTTTTATGTTTTTGCTCATTTTGTTAAGCCCTTTTTGTATACCTTTCTGCATTGGATTTCTTTGTGTATTTTTGTTGCCCCATTGTAATACTTTTTTCAATATCAAATTTTTTATATTTTAATTCTCTAGTATTTGAACATGTTTGTTCCTTTCTTGAACTTCTTAATTTTTGGAACTTCAACCAAATTTTCAGAAGTATATCATAAACTCCAAATTCAAATAAAATATATTGCCAAAAATAATTCAAAAGCTTCACATTTTTAAATTCAAATTTCCAGGATGTTACATGCATCTTGAGAAGTGAAAGCCATCATCAGATGCCCACAGTGAGGTAGGAGATCCAAAAAGACTAATAGGATTCACATGATTTCCTCCACACCTGAAAAGTCTGCATCAGAGAAACAGAAGAAGCCTATGCAATTATTGAAATATGATCTAGGTATCCAGTACAGAGATACAATACTAACAGAAAAAGCTCCAAAGTGTGGGTTAGCATGATATGCAACAGGACAAGTCCTAAAACTCCCAAAACCCCTCTCGAATCTTTGTCATGGACCAAGACGACGGAAATCTAGTCTAGAGGCTACTCTAGACCTAAACCCACTCTACTAGAACCTAGAACCATGTTGCTCTCTAACACCACCAAAAGGAATTAAAGAACCCATCTACAAAGTGAGATCTAGTGATAACTCTAGGAAAACTAGCTCGGTGGGGCTGACACTGAAGGCTCCTCAATTCTCTAGTGCAAACATGATGAAGTTTCTTGACCCATCAAAAGTAGAACTCTATGATGTTGTCATCCTTCTTACAAAAGCTATAATGGTATTTGACATTTTTAGAGATCGTACTTAATGAAATAGAAGTACCTACAATATTTGAAGGATACTAGACAAATCCTACAGACTTGAACACTCTCTTGGCTAGCTCAAGTGGGGCAGCATCTATCTTACCACTCTCAACTACCCCTACAACCTTAGGAGGATGACTCTTGGAATATTCATAGTGGTTGAATCCTAAACCTCTATTGGCTTTGCTAACTTTGGCTTGATCTAAAATCACATTTAGGTTCTTTTTTCCACTAGAGAACTTCTCGAGGGTTTTCTGCAAATAATCATTCTGTTTATCTAGAGTGACATAAGACTTATAGGCTTGGCTCTTAATAGCTCTATGATATCTCTCCTTATACATAGACACTTTTAGCTTCAAAGTCTCACAGGATACACAACTCATGTCTTAATTCAACAAATGCCAAGCCATCCACAAGAAAGCAAGCCTGTGAGTGAAGGCAGGCGATGGTGATTTTCCTCCTACTTCCTTCTGATCTCTCCTCCTTATGGGCACCATGATTCCATCTTCCAATTCGCTGAAAGATTGGGATCTCTCGCGTGGTTTGTCTTTTGAAAATGATGTACATCCCATTTTGGATCTATAATTCATTTTGATGGTTCACCCAGTTCCAAAGAATTCTTTTGGTTGTCACATTTGGTCAATTCTCTTTCTGTTTAATGGAGGAATCAATGAGCTTTGCTTTGGTCTCATGCCTTGGAGACAAATCCTCAGGATTTCATATTCATCGTCTATATGAGTATGATTTTCGGTGGCTTCCAAGTATGCACCGGCGGATCCAGTATGGGTCACGGGTGTTCAGCTGAACACCCAAAATTTTTTATAAAATACCAAATATATAATAGGTATATTATATATATACTATTAGTTGTGTTAAAACTATATTTTATACCTGCAATTAAATTCAGCCCACACTCCTCGTATCTCGTGCGCAGCCCATGTAATACATTAGACCTATTTTTCTTTCCACTTCAGCTCTCCTCACGTCCAAAGAGGTAAAGATATAAACAAAATCCTAATATTTGTTCTATTTCTCATCTTGTGGCTGTCTATGTGGGAGGCAGCTTCGGCCTTTGAGTGGCGAGCGGGCAGAAGTGCAGGCTAGAGGCGAGTGATGACCGGCGGACGCGGACGTGGTGCCATGATGTGACGACAATCATGCGTGAGGTGGTATGTGGGTGCAAAGTGAACGTGTGGCAGCGCGGGCGAGCAGAGAGGTGTCGCGGGCAAGCAGGCAGTGGCACAACGAACATGGAGGTAGGGAGCAGCGCGGTAGCCGGGAGGGAGCATGACATTAGGAAGTGAGTAGCACCTCCAACTTATTGTCATCGTTCTCTCTTCAGATCTAGGTGTGCTCCATCCCACTCCACTTATTTTCTTTCTTGGTCTGTTTTGCTGCATGGAAGGAACATACAATTTTCTCTTAGATGGACAGTTCTTACTAATAGGGAAATAGTAAAAAAAAGGCAAGATCAACAAGATATACAATTCTCATTTATCTCTATAATTTGTTGTTTAATTCATATAATTATGCTCGCCTTATGTCGCCCATTTCCTCGTAAGAAATCATTAATTTCTGTAATTTATGTGTTTCTATTATATCTACATACATGTATCGTTATATCGGTGTTTTAGAGGGTGACAGTGCGCTGCGGTATCCACGTATTCGAGCAACTTAGCTCCGAAATTCGAACACCCATTCTAAAAATCCTGGATCCGCCACTGCAAGTATGTTGGATTTCTTGTGTACTCTTTGCAACGCTGATTCACCTCTCATTTCCGTGCTTATTTCCACCTTTTTGAGGTGAGAATACTCTCTTTGGTTCATGAACATGAAAATTCTTGGACACTTGTCTCGTCCAGAAAAAAGAATCACAAGGACAGTTCTTCATATTCTTTGCAAAGCAAGAGCAAGATACAGAGAAGACTTTCTTTTAATCCTACTCTTATGATGGTGGCTTCTTTTTCTCCTTCTTCACCCTACGGTCATGATCAAGCCATCTCAGTGCTAAGCTATTGATTCTTGTCAAGAACATTTCTTCTTGTCTAAATAAAGATTTGCAGCAATCCATCATCCTGGTCAAGTCTATTCCATCAAATACAATGAAAGGTGATTCAACCGCAAGCTATTCTCTATTACGGGTAAATTTAAATTCTCCTGGAATTCTAGGGAAGTTTCCTTCAGATTCTGCTTTATTTGTGCTATCAAATTAGCCTAGCATGTTGAATTGCACTCATTGCCTAGCTAAGGGTCATATTAAACAATAATGTACAAATCTGATCCAGTGCAAAATTTGTTACAATTATGGACATGTAGCAAAACTTTGTTATATGGCACATTTCAAAAACAAAAACAGTATTTGGATCCCAAAAAAATCTCCATAGAAAAATACAATCAACAAGCAATCGACTTAATTGGAATACTTCCATTTAGCCTGGCCTTGGAAAGTGTGCAGAGAGCCAAGACTCTTCGCCTTCCTCTCCCTTCCATCAACGCTTCACCCTCTCTCATAGCCAATATTGCCACCCCCTATTCTTGCTTTGAACGCAACATGGTGAATTTCCCCCCTAAAATCCACACCCTTTTGTCCCACCCAACCTCAATCATGAGCTAGGCTAGATTTGACCACAGCGTGGGCGCATCACAATAGGTATAGAACCACCATGTTGACATGAGGATTATACCATTGCGACTATAATAGGCTATGATTGAGGTCAGAGCTTTCCTAGAACATGTTGTTGGAGGCCATGTGGTCTCAAGAAGCATATTGCCTTTTAGAATGGGATTATATCAATTTGCTTCATCTGTGCATGCAGATTCGCTTGTTCTTGGAAGTCATTATCAACTAGGCAACAACCATGAGATGACCCTTATAAAGCATGATGAGTTGCCTATTAATCTCAGAGCTTATAACTATACTAGAATTTGTTGGGTTATGTTCCTAGGCTTCTATCTTGACTATCAAAGTTCACCATACATCAATGAAGCTGTCTCGCCTTATGGTAGAATCCTACATTGGCACAACAACACATACAACAAATCTAGAGTTTTGGTCAAAGTTTTAGCCATAGATATATCAGATATTCCAAGAAGTCTGATGGTCACCTAGGCATCACACAACTGGGTGGTAATGGACGTTCTTGGATTGGACCTATGTATGTCCTTGATTTGCATTTTCCAAACCAGTTCCCACCAGATGAAGAATGATCTCCACATGATGGTAACACATCCTATGGTCGGACCTATTTTGCATCAGCAACTAGATTTCCATGTTATTCCTCCTCAACAACACCTTGCACCGTCGGTATGGCCAGCAGGGAACAACAATAATGAAGCTACCCAAAACAATGAGAATGAGAACCAACAAACGTCTTCCATGGTGGCTAAGCTCAAACATTGAAGACACAAGCTCAGTTAATTTTGTTGCTGCACAAGGATCTCCCCTGATACTTGATCTACCACCACCACCAGAGCCACAACCAGCAGATTTGCCAATGCAATAGAATATTGAATAAGGAATTACCCTATCTTCGTCCGAAGTCATCGGGCTAGAACTACCACCAGCAATGATAGTAGCCATAGAAAACCTTCTAATACTATATAAGCTAGTGCAATTGATTGTTCCAGTTCAATTAACATTGCGAAAGACAGATATTGAGGGAGTAAGCCCCAAGAGAAAGAGGTGTATGTTTGAAACAACTTCAATGCTGGCAGTCTCAATACAAATCATACGTCCTTCAACTCCTTTGATCATGATCTCTGACTCCCCAAAGAAGGAAGTGGTGTGCATAATTGATTTCTCTGATGTGGCATCAAAGTCAAATCAACACTGCAACATGGATGATCGGCATAAAGCTATTATACCTTACAAGCCAAACACCCTTTTGGACTCCCTTCACAAGTTGGCATGAAGTTTTAAAATAAATCACAACTCTGGTCTGCAGTCAATGGCTCCATCACCCTCTATTCTAGCAACTGGTAGTCCTTTCCCTATAGCAGAACCAGCAGAAACTATGCAAGGTGGGGCACATGGCTCAACTATGGTAGGCACATCAACTAGTCCCACATTGTCATTGCCTCCAAAGCCAAAGCCAAAAATTGCAAAGCTTCAACACCATAAAAACCAAGAAAGAAGAGATAGACTCTACTGGTAGATTTAGAAGTTTGTTGCTCTTCTCATTTGAATCACCCTAAGGATGGTTACATGCACTCCCAACTCCCTTATGCTCCAACATGCATCGGACCACTCCTTCAAAGCCTTGTGTGAGTAATGAATATATGCAAATTAGATAAATTTTGCATAGAACAATCCTTAACTAAGACACCTCCTGAATCAACAATTCTGAATATGCAGAGCATGGGGATTGGCCTATGCAAAGTACCACCTAAGGAGGTATCTAAAGAGGAACTTTTGAAGACTAGTGAATCCAATGAACAGATGGAACCATGATGACTTAGTGCTGCTAGCAAGGAGTCCTATTACAAGTTGTTGCCTATTGATGGTTATAGCTTCTCTCCTTTTTTCATTCCAGTTTCTAGGGTTGGAAATATTTATAAGTTCAATGTGTCCAATGTCAAACAGAAGTGTAGGATCATTGATAGCAATCAGAGGGGGTTTAATGATTGCAACACACAGCGGAAATTTTTTTAATTTTAAATTTTCTGCCTTTTAATTGCTTAATCTGTAAAACCCGGAAATAAAAAACAAACAGAAAAGATTTTTTTCTGATTTTACTGTAGCATACTGTAGCAGTTACTGTAGCGATTTGCTGTACCGTACTGTAGCAGCGAGAAAGCAGTTCCGATCGCTATCTGATTCCAAACGGCGAAACACGTTTTTATTCAATCTTGCAATCGGTTTTTAATCAAAACTAATTTATGTATGTAAGCATAAAAAATACCTAGACATAGATCAATGCATGGAGAATCTATAGAAATCAAAAAAACTAAGAAAAAGGATAATAGATGCGAAATAAAAAAACTCACAAACTTTTATTAAAAAAAATCCAAGATATAGCTTCATCCCCATAGTAGTATACGCCCGTGCGCCATCCTTTATTTTTCTTTTCCTTTTTGCGTTCTGACCGTCGCACGCTGCGCCCTTTTTCTTGTTCCTCAAATCGGCCGCTCTGTTCAATTTTTCTCCTTGCACTCCGTTCTTTCTATACAGCCAACTACGAATCCTATTCAATCTCAACTTAGAATCCTAATCCAACATTGAATCCTATTCAATCCCTATTTAGAATCCTAATCCAACTCATCCAACTAGACCTGGGCCTTTTTACCTCAACTAGGCTTTTGGCCCACTAATTTTCAAGGCACCCGAAACCCTTCCTAACACGGGTTTTTCACACTCCCGACTTTTCTAACGTGTCACGTGTCGAATCCTCCAGGACCGCACCTCCCGTAGCTTCTCCACGTATCATCAACCTTTTATCTCCATGCGCCCCAAGCATGAGCCCGACCATCTCGTAACCTCCTTGACCGTCCGAACCTCAGATCTCCCCATCCTAGTCCCGGTCCACCTCGTCACCGACCATGATCGTCTCCATGCTCAACCTGTACTTGCAAAGACCAAAGAATATTTTTCCGGCACAAGTTCGTCCCAACTTGACCAACATCAGTCCACGCACGTCATACCCCTTGCATAACATCGATAAGCAACATTATCAAATATTCATCATCATAAATTAATTGTTGTCAATTATTCATCACCAAAATAACCTAGACCTAACCACATGGTCTAACAATCTCCCCCTTGATGAATACATTGACAACACCATAAGATTGTATGATGGATTAGCTTCAAATACATATAAATGAAGAACTGAAGCCGAAAAAACATTTTAAGCCACAAGTCAAATCTCTCCAAAAACTCTTCCCCTCAACACAAGAGATGCAATTTCTCATAAAGCACACCGAATCTCTCCCCCTTTGGCAATGTAATCATCAAGAAAATTTCAGTGAACAAGAATAAATCTAAGAAAGAGCAATGATAATAAAAATCTAGAAGCTTTGTAGATTATCCAAGTCACGTTGCATTGGTTTAATAACACAACCAAGTCATATTTTTGAGTAGAGTTATGTAGATCATATAAAACCATATATCATATAGCAAAGTCAAAACAAGTCTGTCAATATGATTAAGCGATTTTATATCCATGACAGGCATCGCAACAATGACCAGATTAATTATAAAGAGTACAATGAAATATCACAATGAAAAGTCAAAGCCTAAAAGTGATGGTGGCATGCTTGTAGCATACTTCTTTTCATAATGACATACTTTTCTTCTTCCCTTTTCTTTTTTTTTGATGGTGGCATGCTTGAAGTATACTTCTTTTCATTTTGCGCACTTTTGTGCTTTTTCTTTTGGTTCACCATGGCATGCTTGCAGCATACATCTTTTTAATTTTTTCCTTTATATACTCTCTTTTTAAAAAAACAAGCCAAATTGAGTAATCATAAAAATTGGAACATGAAACATGCGAGCCTCATAGCCAAGAGTTAAAATAAGACTCACAATCAAGCTAATGCTTTTCGATGGACATCGCAAAGTAATAAATATAATTAATCTAGTCAAAGTATTCTGCCATGTCATACTTTTAATTCAAATGTAGCAATTTAATTATAACAAGTCGTGATCAAAGCTACACAGCATATGGATAAATATGATAAAAAGATCTCTACTACTCAATTTGTTTCAATGACTTGGATTTGATGAGTTATTTGAAAAGGATAATAAACAAAGCTTCCAAAATTTTAAATGACAAGCTCCCCCTTAGAATAATCCCATCGGGTGCAGCATACCCAACTCACTTCGTAAACGAACAAACCGAGAAGAATCCAAAGGTTTCATGAAAATGTCTGCCAACTGATGTTCAGTATCTATATGATGAAACACAACATTCCCTTTATCCATATGATCTCGAAGGAAGTGAAATCTTATATCAATATGCTTAGTTCTTGAATGTTGCACTAGGTTCTTAGCAATACAAATAGCACTAGTATTATCACAGAAAAGTGAAACTTTATCCAAAATTATCCCATAATCTTTAAGTGTGGCTACTATCCAAAGTATTTGTGAACAACAACTAGCAGCAGCTACATATTCAGATTCAGCAGTGGATTGAGCAACAGAAGATTGTTTTCTAGATGACCATGTAATAAGTGAATTATCCAAAAAGTGACATGAGCCAGATGTACTTTTTCTATCAATTCTACAACCTCCAAAATCAGCATCAGAAAAAGATCTTAAACTAATACATGAAGATGCAGAAAGCCATATGCCAAAATTTTGAGTACCATGTAGATACCTAAAAATTCGTTTGACAGCTTGTAGATGTGAAACACGTGGGGAAGCTTGAAAACGAGCACATAAACACACAGAAAATTGTATGTCTGGCCTTGAAGCAGCAAGATATAAAAGTGAGCCAATCATGCTCCTATACTCTTTTTGATCAACAGGTTCACCATCTTCATCAGGATCAAGTGTCGAAGCAGCTCCCATAGGTGACACAATAGGCTTGCAATTTTCCATCCCAAAATGACGTAGAAGATCCTTTGTATACTTACTTTGATGCACAAAAGTTCCCTCACTTGTTTATTTTATTTGCAGTCCCAAAAAGTAAGTCAACTCTCCCATCATACTCATCTCAAATTCTTTACTCATCGTTGCTGAAAACTCAGTCACCAAAGCATGAGATGCACTCCCAAAGATGATATCATCAACATAAATCTGAACGAATAATTGATCATTGCCTTGCTTAAGTACAAAGACAGTTTTATCAACTTTTACCATGGAAAAACCCTTTTCTAATAAAAAGTTTTTCAATCTATCATACCATGCTCTAGGAGCTTGCTTCAACCCATACAAAGCTTTTGACAGTTTGAAAACATGATTAGGAAACTGTGGATTTTCAAAACCAGGTTTTTGCTTAATATAAACCTCCTCATTTATATAGCCATTAAGAAAAGCACTTTTTACATCCATTTGATATAATCTAAAACCTTTAGATGCAGCAAAGGCTAACAAAATTCTAATGGCTTCAAATCTAGCAGTAGGAGCAAAAGTTTCATCAAAATCTAAACCTTCTATTTGTGTAAAACCTTGAGCAACCAACCTAACTTTGTTTCTAACAACAACACTATCCTCACTTTGTTTGTTTTTAAACACCCATTTAGTTCCAATTATAGAGTGATCAGAAGGAGGTGAAATAAGCTTCCATACTTTATTACGTTCAAAATTCTCTAATTCTTCATGCATGGCATTGATCCAAGATTCGTCAGTTAATGCATGAGATACATCTTTGGGCTCAAAAGAAGCAACAAAAGCAGAATGAGCATAGGAGTCAGAATCGATAAACCTGGACCTTGTTACTCTTTCATTTAAATCTCCAATCATTTGTTCAGGTGGATGTCTCCTTTGAATGTGATGAGGAGCAGAGATTTCTGAAGTACGTTCTTGTTCATTTTCAATTATGTGTAGATGAAGTAATAGTTTGAGGATGCCCAACTGTAGCCACAATAGTAGAAGGTGTAGAAGAAACTACCGGTGAAGAAATAGTGGGAACCATAACCTCATCTTCATCATCCTCATCGTCATCAACAAATATGCTCTCCCCCTGAACATATGCACTTGTACCTGCAACACTTAGACTAGTGCCTGGACTAGCCTCATCAAAAGAAACTTCACAGGTTTCTATTATTTTGTTAGTCTTCAAAACAAGCACACGAAAGCCACGTGAATGAGCAGGGTATCCAAGAAAAATACCATCAGTTGATCTAGCTTCAAATTTATCTAAGATTCCATATTTTAACACAAAGTATTTGCACCCAAAAACTCTGAAATGAGATACACTAGGCCTATGTCCAAACCGAAGCTCATATGAAGTTTTACCAAGTTTAGATCTCAAGAACACACTGTTTGAAATATAGCATGCAATAGATATAGCTTCAGCCCAAAATTTTCTTGGAGTTTTATATTCATCTAGCATTGTTCTAGTCATCTCATCCAAAGTTCTATTTTTCCTTTCAACTACACCGTTTTGTTGTGGAACAGATGGTGATGAAAATTGATGATCAATTCCTCTTTCAGCACAAAAATAATCAAAAGAAGAATTTCTAAATTCAGTTCCATTATCATTTCTAATAGCTCTAAGAGATCCTGGGAGATCGATAGATAATCTAAGAACAATACTTCTAAAATGACTAAAAGCCTCATCTTTAGATGCCATAAAGTAAACCCAAGAATATCTAGAGAAATCATCAACAATTACTAGTACATACCACTTACCACCAAACGACTGAACTCTCGATGGTCCAACTATGTCAAGGTGTAGGAGCTGTCCCGATGCATTTGTCATGACCATAGTAAGCGGAGGATGTGAACCTGCACACATCTTACCATGTCTACAAGAAGAGCATACTATATCGCTTCCATTCATAAGTTTAGGCAAACCACGTATAAGATCCATACCACTAACACGTGTGAGATGATCAAAACCAACATGTCCTAGTCTACGATACCAAAAGAATAATCTTTAGAAACATTGGCAACTAGACACATAAACTTAGCATCATGTGAAACATCAAAATCAGCTTTAAAAACTCTTCCAAATCTTGAAATTGTAAAGACTAGATCACCTGCAGCATCTAACACTTTACATTCATCTTTCTTAAAACATACTTCAAGATCTTCATCAATCATTTGTGAGACAGAAGGCAAGTTGAATTTCAAGTTCTCAACAAGAGCCACATCTTTAAATATAAACTTTTCATTTACCTTCACTTTACCTTTTGCCAAAACAAATGTAGAAGTAGCATCTCCAAAAGTAACACTTTCAGCTCGAGATATATGCGAAAGGGAGGAGAACCAACTTTTATCACGGGACATGTGGCGTGAGCATCCGGAGTCCACTAACCATATGTTCTCCTTCCTCGCGCGAGAAGCCTCATTGTAGTTGTCGCTGTCAAGATCATCATTGTTGGTGGAGCTTTTGCTACTTGCCATTAGACACAACCCAATTAAATCTTTCTTTCCTTTGGAGTATCATCCTCACTGTCCGTGTCCACATCACTCAAATTAATTTACTCAAGAGCCGAAAGAACACGATGCACCACCTTGCGATTCATATAGCCCTTCTTTTTATTCTTTCTCCATCTCTTCTTCCTTCTGATTCTCTTCCCTTGCAGATCTTGCTAGAAACTTTGGACATTTGGGACGAATATGATTGAGATCACCACACTCATGCATCTTTGAGGATCAAAATTTCCTCTCTTTCTTGATCTCACATTCTGCAAAGCTCTTGTGAAGCGTGTAGAGAGGAGTGCCAAATCATCTTCCGGGAGTTGCTCTAGCTATTCATCGGTTAGTGAAGACAAAGAAGACAAAGCATAGCTAGTAGAAGAATTATCACCATTAGACTCGCTAGATTGTGAAGCTAAAGCAATTGATTTATTACCATTATTTTTTCTAGCAAAACATCTAATTCATGAGTTTTCAATTTAGAATAAAGTACATCTAATGTAAGTGTACTCATAGCAGTAGATTCTCTAATGGATGTAACTTTCATCTCCCATATAGACATATCTAATGCTCCAAGTAATTGACATGCATTTTCAGCATCAGTATAAGTAACATTAACAGCACGTAGGTTACTAAAAATTTTATTAAAGCGAGCAAAGAGATCATCTATTGATTCACCAGGTTTCATCTCAAAACGCATGTAATCCTGTTTGTGCATATCTTGACGTACCTCTTTAATAGTAGATTAACCCACATGATAATCACATAGCGCTTTCCATACCTCATATGCGGATTTAAGATGCACAACACGATCAAAATCACTCCTTCCAAGTCCTTGAATTATCAGGTTCATTGCCTTGCTATTTGCCTCCACTTGCGCTATATTTGCTGCTGACACAGCATCATTCTCGGGCACTTCATAAGGCTTGTAGACCTTCTCCCATATTACAAAGCCTTGAGCTTGAATGTACGCCTCCATCTTCGCTTTCCAATACTGAAAATCAACACCATCGAAAACACAAGGTTTTGTGAAATACCTATCCGTCGACATGTTTTCTAATCACCGGTTAAGATCAATTAGAAAAATAAACCCGCTCTGATACCACTTGTAAGATCGTTGATAGCAATCAGAGGGGGTGAACGATTGCAACACACAGCGGAAACTTTTTTTAATTTTAATTTTTTTGACTTTTAATTGTTTAATCTGCAAAAACCAGAAATAAAAAACAAACAAAAACAGAATTTTTTCTGATTTTACTGTAGCGTACTATAGCAGCGAGAAAGCAGTTCCGATCGCTATCTGATTCCAATCGGCAAAACACGTTTTTATTCAATATTGCAATCGATTTTTAATCAAAACTAATTCATGTATGTAAGCACAAAAAATACCTAGACATAGATCAATGCATGGAGAATCTATAGGAATCACAAAACTAAGAAAAAAGATAATAGATGCGAAATAAAAAAACTCACAAACTTTTATTAAAAAATCCAAGCACTGTTCATCCCCATAGTAGTATACGCCCGTGCGCCATCCTTTCTTTTTCTTTTCCTTTTTGCATTCTAACCGCCGCACGCTGCGCCTTTTTTCTTGTTCCTCAAATCGGCCGCTTTGTTCAATTTTTCTCCTTGCACTCCGTTCTTTTTATACAGCCAACTACGAATCCTATTCAATCTCAACTTAGAATCCTATTCAATCTCTACTTAGAATCCTAATCCAACCATCCAACTAGACATGGGCCTTTTTACCTCAACTAGGCGTTTGGCCCACTAATTTTCAAGGGACCCGAAACCCTTCCTAACACGGGTTTTTCACACTCCCGACTTTTCTAACGTGTCACGTGTCGAAGCCTCCAGGACCGCACCTCTGTAGCTTCTCCACGTATCATCAACCTTTAATCTCCATGCGCCCCAAGCATGAGCCCGACCATCTCGTGACCTCCTTGACCGTCCGAACCTCGGATCTTCCCATCCTAGTCCCGGTCCACCTCGTCACTGACCATGATCGTCTCCATGCTCAACCTGCACATACAAAGACCAAAGAATATTTTTCCGGCACAAGTTCGTCCTAACTTGACCAACATCAGTCCACGCACGCCATACCCCTCGCATAACATCGATAAGCAACATTATCAAATATTCATCATCATAAATTAATTGTTGTCAATTATTTATCACCAAAATAACCTAGACCTAACCACATAGTCTAACAAGAAGTATCGGTCTATTTTTAGTTTTTTTGTTGGATATCCATATTATAGGCGTCAGTCATCAGTGTTATACAGATAACCTTTTATAAGCAGAGTTGAAGTGGCTGATTCAACAAATCACTCGTTGGTGTAGTAGATATAATCGATCGTCCTTTGGCCAACCATCTCCTCCTCACAATCATTCTGATCAGCGCCATAGTTGCAGCAGCACCTCTACCGAGGTCCACACGTTCAAGGATGGAATGTTTTGTGTTAGTGTGCTAGCACTAGTACGCACGATAGGGGTTATGAGAGGTGGCTGCTAGGGTTTTGATGGGTGTGTCTCAGGATCCCACCCTTAGCCCCATACCTCTCTTTATATAGCCTCCAATCAAATTCTTATCTGATATGATCAGATATCATATCCAACTCAGAAAAGTCTCAATCTAGATCTTTATCCAATACGAGTAATGATCGTATCCCACTCGGAGACTATCTTCCAACCGGATCCAATCCAAATAGAGATCGTATTCCACTCGGAGTTTATCATCCGAACGCTTAGCATTCTGACCTATTAAGTGTGTGACCATGTAGGTTTATGTATATTTGGCTATGGGCCGAAAAATCCTTTTTGGTCCATAAGTTTGTAGCGGTCCCTAGCAGGACACAACGACTCCCAAATTTACATAAAGACCATATCGGACGAACCCACATAATTCTTATATACCGATCCCTTTGCCTCATGATACCGATCAAACTCAAGGCGAGAAGCGTGCCATCATTTGATAGCTCGATCCTTCACTTGAATCCATGTGGATTACTTAGTTGTGATTGACTCCTAACATTCGGCATGGCCATGCACTTTCTTAATGCAACCATATTGAGGGGCCTAAAGATTTCTCTCCCATTATATAGGAGGGGCAAATTTTATCTTGATCACTCACATTCCTCTGCAGGTTTCATAGTAAACCCGAACGCTAACTTTATGACTACCCAGTTACGGAGTAGTATTTGGTAACCCCTAAGTAAACTATTACACTGTAGGAAATTATGACGATCGCAGGTGTAAGGATCTTATATACACTATGTATGAGACCAACAAATGATACTTAAGAATATAACAATTCCTGTAGTGTCTCGTGATAAGTCAATTTAACATCATGTTCTCTAACACGTGTCCACATTATTGATTTGATATCACATATCCATGATCCATAAAACATGATCATCAATCAATATAACTATATAAGTGCTGATCTATAAATCATAATTGTCCCATATAATGACATAAGATTAGGGATAATTAAGAATAACATCAAAACATGAATAAAGAGTTTCACAAATAAGTCACATACTTATTGATCAGTATGAAAGACATTTATTCAAGGAACCAAATAACATATTATTCAAAAGATCATAAACATCAAAGTGATACAATCATCTCCATGATTGCCTCTAGGGCATATCACTAATAGAAACACTAAGTTCAAAGAAAATAATTTTAGTGCAAATGAGGTGTGTGATAGGGAGGCCCCTTATCTCCATTATTGTTTGTGTTAACACTGATTTATTATAGTCTATCATCAATGAGGCCCATATAAGAGATTTTATTTAGATGCCAATACCACAAGAAGGATAGATTGATTTTCCAATCATTCAATGTGCTGATGACACCCTCTTGGTTATGCAAGCTATATTAACTCAATTATTATGTTTAAAAGGATTGTTGGAAACATTCTCTCAAAGCACTAGTTTAAAATTTAACTACAATAAATCATGTTTGACCTCTATAAATATTAGTGATGAAAGAAGGCAATTCTTAACAGTTAGATTTGGCTATCAACTTGGTACTTTACCTTTTACATACTTACATACCTAGGTTTTCCCCTAGGCACAACAAAGCCAATGTTCAATAATTTTGCACCACTTATGGACAGAATTGAAAGGAGATTAATAGCATGCTCTTTATTTCTACCATATGGAGGAAAGCTCACGTTGGTAAATTAAGTGCTTTCCACACTTCCAACTTCATATGTACATTTAAGCTGCTAGTGGGTGTTAAACAAATTATAGGCCATGCTTGTGGTCACTGTATGTGGAGGGGCTAAGATTTGCAAGTAAAAAAGATTCATTGGTTGCTTAGGATATGGTTTGCAAAATGAAAAAGGGTGGCTTAGGTATTATACATCTCAAAATTGAAAATGAAGACCTATTGCTCAAACATTTACACAAGTTTTATAACAAGCATGATATACCTTAGGTTCAACTCATATGAAAGAGGTATTATAAAAATTATATTCCACATGCAATGAAAGAGATGAGATCTTTCTAGTGGAAGGATATTCTTAGACTCGGTACTACATACAGAGGTATAGCAGCATGTACAGTTGGGGTAGGGGTCACTGCTTTATTTTGGCATGATCTTTGGAATGGTCGTCATATGATGGAAATTTTCCCTAGGCTTCATTTGCAAAAAAAAACAAAGATATCTCCATAAGAGACTTTACTCTTCAAACAGATGTGGGAAAATGATTCCATTTGCCTCTCTCACTACAAGCTTACCATGACCTCATGTCTTTACTGACAGTTCTAGACCATGATCAGGACAATGAAACACTAATGGATAGTTGGAGCTACATTTGGGGAACTGATAAGTACTCCTCTCAAAGTTTCTATAAAATGATTTTTAGTACTCTACAACCCCATTCTCCATTTATTTGGATACAGAATTCCAAATGTGTGATGAAACTCAACATTGTTGCCTCACTACTCATGGCTGATCGACTCAATACCAAGAATATGTTAAGGAGACATTGCCTTATATAGTTATATAAGGTGATACTAAATGTGTCTTATGTTCTTAGTCAGCAGAAGAGATAGTCATACACTTAATTTTTAAATGCCCCTTTGTTAGACGATGTGGTGGTCGTGCATTTAGTGATGGTGAATAATTAACATTTGGGTTTCATTGAAATTTGCATTTATGAAAGTTTTGGTCGATGCGCTTTAGTTGCTGGGAGTATCCAGGATAGCAGGTCTGGTCAGCTGGCGTCGACCATGAAGGTCAACCATGGCAGGTCGACCATGGAAGATGACCATGGCTGATCGACCACGGAAAACAACCATAGTAGGTCGACCACGATAGAACAACCATGACATGTCGACCACGGCTGGCTTTGATCACGACATTTTGACCATGACATGTCGATCATGGCAGGCTTCGACCATGGCATTTTGACCATGACATTTTGATCACGGAAGAACGACGATGGCAGGTAATCGATAGGCTTCGACCTCGAATAGCAAACTGGTTGTAAGCTACTATGAACCGGTCGTAGCAACAGTAAACCGGTCATAACGATAGTGAATCAGTTGTAGCTACAGTAAACTAGTCGATGGTTGTAAGCTAAGACGAACTAGTCATGTGCTATAATGTGACCGATTGTGAGCTATAGTAACCGGTCGATGGTCGTAGATATAGTCTGTTGTCGTAGTCGTAGACTTCACAATCTGTTGTTGTAGTCGTAGACTTCATAGTCTATTATCATAGTCGTAGACTTTGTCAAGTGTTGTCATAGTTGTAGACTTCACAATCTACTATTATAGTCGAAGACTTCGCGAACTGTTATCATAGTCATAGACTTCGTAATCTGTTGTCATAGTCATAGGCTTCATGATCTGTTGTCTTAGACTTTGTGATCAGTTGTCTTAGGCTTTGTGATTAGTAGTCGTAGACTTCATGGTCGGTACTCGTAGGCTTCAAGTGCTTCAATTCTAGTAATCTTCGAGTACCTCAAGTATTCATGTTTGATGGGCTAGTGGTTTGACCAGCTGTGCATGGCGGTCGGACGAGTCTTACTGGGTGGTCATTGCTACAACACCTTGTTGGTACTCGGTAGTCAATGATATAATACCAGGTCGGTACTCAGTGGTCGATGCTACAAAACTTGTTCATGATAGTCTACGCTATAGTGCCTGGTCAATACTCGATAGTCGATGGTACAGGGATTGGTTCATGGTCGGTAGTCATAGACTGGGAGTGCTAAGATGCATGTGATTTGTGAGTGTTTCGAGTGATTGTAATTCCTGAGTACTTGTGGTCTTTGAGTACTCGTTGGGCCAATGGTATGACCGACCTGTGCTTGGCAGTCATATCGGTCTTAATGAATGGTCGGAAGTTGATTTTCTAAAGAGCATGAAAATTGTGGTCGTGGATGATCTAGTTGGTGTTGACGGACGGTTAAATATGTGGTATGAGTGTGTGGACTAATGTCAATCAAGTTTTTGGAAGAGACAGAGTTTTTTTGTCCGTGTTTAAGGTGGACATGGTTTGGGGCGTTAGCCTATAAAAGTAGAGAGAGGCTAAGCATTAACGTGATTTTTTATGGGTGGATTAGAGAAGATTGGGAGAAGAAAATCTGGCTTTAGTTTTTGGCTAGGGCTTTTAGGGGTGCTTGTGAGGGCACTTTGTAAATCCACAAAAATCTAGTAATAAACATCATCTTGAATCAATCTAGTTCATGATTTGCTTGAAGATTGCAATTGGATTGAAGCATATGACGATGTGCAAAGTTATTCGAGAGGTTCAGCTTCTGGTGTTGATGTACAAACCGGTCGAAGATCAAAGCTGAGCGAGTGGTCGAATAGAGCGATCGAGTGAGCGGTCGAACATTGAGCGATCAATCGGGCAGTTGAATTTGAGCGATCAAAATCTTCACTGATTATCAGGAGATTCCAAAAAGTGGCATCAATCATTTACCCTCTTTGATTGCAGTATTCAATCCTACAAGTGGTATCAAAGCTAGTTACAATGGCATTAGAGAGGTATGTGAACTTCCCCTCATGCTAGATGGTATTGATTTTGCTTTTTGAAAGTGTTGTATGCAAGCTTACATTGAGGTTCAAGGTTGTGATGTTTGGAATAAGATTTCTAGACCTTATGAGGTTCCTGCTACTGTTACGACTCTAAATAAAACAGATGTTGATATAAATGCTCAAGCTCATAACTTGTTATTAAAAGGAATTCCTCGTATAGAATTTGGTCATATAGCTCATATTAATTCTGTTCACTTAATATGGAAAACTATTTGCGATTATCATGAAAGAACCACTAAGATCAAGAAAGTGCGTAAAAATCTGTATTAAAAAGAGTACTCTGATATTGCTATGAAGTCTAGTGAATCTATTGATGATCTATTTGCTCATTTTGAGAAAATCTTGAGTGATTTGCGTGGTGTTAATTTTATTCATGCTGATGGAGATAATGCAACTAAAATTTTGAGATCTTTAGGTTCTAAGTGGTTGATAGTTGTCATGACCATTAATCAAACTGTCGATCTAGATACTCTAACCATGGATGATCTTTATTCTAGATTGAAAACCTATGAGATGGAAGCTTCGCCATTTAAAATTGACAAAGCTTCACCTTTAACTCTTGTGACTAACCACATGCAGGTTGCTTCATTAAGTGCATTGTCTTGTATTTCTTTGTCTACCTTGTCTTCTTTTTTAGAGCAACAATTCAGCAACTCCTTGAAGAGGACTTGGTATTAATCTCCTCATGAGCATACAATACACTCAACAATCTAAGGAAAAGAAAGCAAGATGGAGCTTCAGGTTCGATCAGGTGCTTTGAGTCTGGTGAGCTAGGCCACATTAAGATGGATTGCCCCAAGCTCAAAGGGAAAGTGATCAAGAAAGATAGGAATTATTGTCGTCGACCATCCAAGAATACCACCAAGGGTGGAAATTTCCGTCGCAAAGTTGCTAAAAAGGTCTTATCAGCTATCAAGTGCCTTGATTTGAGCAATGGAAATTTTGAGAGTTGCGACGACGATGGCCCCAATGATGATGATGCCAAAGAAAAGAACAAGAGCGCCGATAACTTCACGGCCATGTGCTTCATGGCAAGCAACAACAACGACAATGACTACAGTGATCTCGATGAGGTAAGAACGTCGTATGATCAGTTTGAAGATGGTTTGATTAAACTTGCTATTGAATTTAAAAGACAAAAGAAATTGAAAGAAAATAATTTTATTGTCGAAAGCTTGAATTCTGAGATTAATAGACTTAGAGCTTCTATTCCTAAAGATGATTCTTACGAAGCTTGTCAAGTTTTACATTCTAAGTTAAAAACTGCTAGATCAGTTAGTGCAACAAATCTGGTTCAACTTAGAGATGTAACTGATAAATTTGATGAATTACGAATTCTACATAACTCTTGTGATGGAAAGTTTGAACTTGCTAATGATGAAATTGAAAAGTTTAAGTCTTCCTCTTCTAAAGCATGGTTTAAGTGTGATTTGCTACAAGCTAGACTTAATTCATCTTAGGAATCAATTCAATAAATATTTTATCATGAGACTCTTTCTTATTCTAACTGTCCTAAGCTCAACATTGGCTAGACAACTTAATGATTTTGCTGAAAAACACAAATTGACTCGGTCTAGTGCTTCTATGAGTCTAGCTAATGAATCTGTTAATTGCACATCTTATTCCTCACTAGCTAAGGAAAATGAATATCTTAGGAACACTTTAGAGAGATTCTATTTTGGCAAGAAGAATTTGAACATGATCCTAGATAATTTGAAAACCAGTGTGAAAAATCATGGTCTAGGATTTAATTTTATTGAGCATGCTAAGAACAATCCTCCTAAAGTTGTTAAGTTACTCGAACTGGGAATGTTTGAAGTAGAATCTGAACCAAAACAAATTATCTTCAGATCAGCTAGTATTACAAAAGAACTCGCTACCAAACTGGGTGCTGTGAAGTCGATTGATACGACCACTCATCAAGTCAAGTATCAATGCACTTATTATGGTAAAGACGGTCATTTGGTTCAATTCTATTTTTGAAAAGCAAAGAAAGAGAAGAAAGACATGATAAGGAAGATTTTGGACCAGCAGTTTCCTGTGGTCCAACCAGCGTGGTCGGACAAGATTTTTGACCAGCTGTTTCCCATGGTTGGACCAGCTTCTCAAGAGAATTTTGAACAGCATTTTCTGCTCATTTAGACCGGTCAGGGGTCAGACCAGTTTTACTTAGGTAGTCGAATCATTTTTGACTAGCGATATCCATGCGATCTGAATGATCAACAGTCAGACCAGCTCTACTGAGAAAGTCATATTGCCTCGTGGTCAAACTAGCTTTTCAACGACTTATAGGTCGAAATATATCAGATGCTAATGCTTATTTTACTAACCCCATTATTGTGAGACCGACATTTTCTTTGATGTAAGACCAGCTAACATGGGATGAAGAACATACGCTTGATTGGGTTCTAGTCTTTTACATCACTTCTTGATTGGAATAATTAACGGCTATTCACTTTCTTTGATAGCTTCCAAGAGATTTTACCTTCTGGTTAGACCATGTGGAGAAGGTAATGTTATCCTATACTTGGTTGAGTTCCTTTTTCAGATTGCTCGTTTTCTATCAAAAACCGCTTGATTCTTCCTCTTTTGGTCTTTTGCAATGTGAATTTTGTGTGTTACATCTTTTGGAATTATCCTGAAGGGGAGCTTGTTGGTTAAAAATTTTAGAAGCTTTGTTTATTATACTTGTCAAATAAATTCATCAAGTCCAAGTCATCGAAATTAAATTAGTAAAAGAGTTTTCTTTATTATATATACTCATATGTTATGTAACTTTCATCATGACTGGTTGTAATCAATTTGCTATTGTAACATCCCAAAATTTTTATTTGCATTCATTTGATTTTTCTAGAATTTATTGGGATTTACCTGGATTTTGTTTCAATGCCTAGAGTAAGAAAATTTACTTTAAGAATTTTATTTAAGCCAAAAAGAGTTTTTTTTTGCTTTTCATAAGTTCTCCTTGAGTTATAGTAATTTTTGAGAATTTTCTAGAATTTAAAAATCAATTTCAAAGATAAAAAGTATTTTTATAAAAATTAAAATACCAAATTTAAATTGGAAATATTTCCCCTAAGTCTAAAACATCTCTAGGGATTTCTGTAGCATCGCTTGGTACTGCAGCAGGTTACTGTAGATTACACGCAGTACTGTAGAGAATCACTGTAGTGATCGGAAATTTTTTTTCCTTTTTTTGCATTCGGATGAAACAAAGGAACGACACAATGATTAAGCGATGCAAAGGGATACAACGATCAGCACCTAAACAAAATTCTAATGGACGAAAACTTAACAAAACTCACGAAAAATAATAGATGCAAAAACTAGGGTTTAGATTTTTTTTGGCTTTTTGTGTATAGGAAAAAAATAAATCTAACTATAGGTAAATTGATCCTACCATGTCAACTGCGCTCTGATACCAAGATGATGTGGGGGGATTGCCCGATCTTCACGGCGTAGGATCAATGGAGATAAGTGGGATCCATGCAACCTAACGAATCGATGGCTCCAACCACTGTTAGAATAGCAACTTGCGACAAAAAATTCACCCAACCACACGCTCATGATCCCGTCTACCTGACCACTAAGTAGACGCATCACCGCTCCGGCCAATTACAAGTAAACACAAGAACGACGGGGAAGAACGCCTGATTCCCCTCTAGGTTGTAATCGTATGCCAAACCCTAGGAAGAACAAGCGCATAGCTCTTTGAAAATAATAGATTAATTTTTTATGGTCTGTCCTTCACTCACGCATGCAACAGGACTTTCTTAAAGCCAACTGAAAATTCTTTATGGCCAGAGGTAGCCGAGTCTCACCCGAGACCGACTCAACAACCATCCGAGAGCGACTCAATGAAAAGAAGGCACGTCCGAGTTGTGTTCCAACTCATCAGCACGTAACAAATAAAAAAAATGCCCGAATGCAACCTTGACAGGGAATTTCCATCACGTGGCCTCACATTGCATGCATGTCTTCACCATGGCTAGATAAAATCTCTTCTTCCATTGAGTTCTTCATGAGGTAGTTGCATGCACAGCATGCATGCATGTTTGTTTCGATTTTTTTCCCGTGTAGCACTTTTTATTGCCTTCTATTTCCAGCTTCGTTATCCTCAACTAAAGCTTACTTTTGTTCAAACCTAAGAATAATTAAATAGCAACTATTAGGTAGTATATTATTCTTATATAAATTAAGCCAAAATTTAACTAGGAGCGAGTTCACCTATTGATTAATCTTTTTAGCTCATGCTCGCGTAATCAGTCCAGATCACTCTTCCCCGAGCTCCTCGCGGCACACCGCACCTCGCCCCACCTCCAATATCTACTTAAGTGTGCCCGATTCCTCCCCATGAAGTGTTCCCCATTTGCCGCCCAAGCGAGCTCTGGCGAGAAATCGCCGCCGCCCCGGTTACTACCGTGACTCGCCGACGTCAACTCCGTCTTCCTCATGCCCTGGTGACCAACCTCGCCCCTCCACCGAGCGAAGCCGCCACCGGAGACCCCTCGCCGTCGACGCTAGAACTCACCGCCGGCCCCTCTCCGAGCCCCTCGGACCCCGCGCCATGGTGAGTTCGCCTCCCCGCCTTCTCCTCTTGCCACTGCACACCTCGGCTGCCGCCGTCGGGTGCCAGAGCGCCGGTGAGCCCGTGGGCCCGAGCACCGCCTCCGACCGGCCGCACCGCATCAGCCCGTGCTGGCGTGGCGAACGTGTGGCAGCCCAGTGGTGGCCACGTCAGCTCGATTGCCCTGTCGGCGTGACCCCGCCATGTCAGCGGTGAACCAAGTCCACAGTGAACCAAGCCAACCCGTGAACCCAGTCCACCATAAACCCGGCCCCACCTGTCAGTCAAATAAAATCATTTTCAATGTAAAAATAATTCAGCCAAAACATAAAATTAGATGCTGATGTCATAAGTAGATTTTTTAGCATAAAAATAATTTCAAAAATCAGCCTTTTTCTTTTTCTTTAGTTTTAAACTTCCAAAAGCCCGTATTTCTTTGTTTTAACTCCGATTTGACCCGTTCAAATTTTAAAATTTATCTAAAAACCTAAACTATCCATATCTGGACTCTTTTTGAATTTTATTTGAGTTTGTTTTGGTTCTTCGCGTATAGATTTCGAGGAATCCGAAGAGTTTTACTTCGACGACTCGCACCAGGACTTCAAGCAAGGAAAGTTACACCTTTGATCATGTTGTTCCCAGTAATTCAAATTACTTATGTTGTTTTTAAATTATTATGCGTGCGTACCTTTATTCAATCTAGTTTAAATTCTAGTTATGCCCAATTCCTTTGAGTATAGCCAAATTTGATATTGAACAAAAATGCCTTGTCACCCTAGATAAAAACCTTGTTAGTACATTAATATTAACTGGAAAATTTTATAGAATTGCTTAGCCATGCTTAGAATAATTTAGGTGGGAAGAATTGTTTCACACAAAGTGATGATTTCTAAAATCTATTCTTGACTTTGGTGAGTCAAGGAAGTCTATGAAATTTTGATAAAATAAAATTATAAAATCTGGTTTAGACTTAGGCATTGGTATGGTGGTGGGTGCTTGCTATCATGCATGAATTGTTGTTTGGTGACATAATGTCGATTGCCAGGCACAAGTGGTATGTGGTTAGGCCTAAGTCAAGTTAAGGACTGGTCTGTGAACTATTATTACAAAGCCACACCGTACTATCACAAGTCTAGTATGGGATTGACCTGTCTAAGTAATTTGTGAAGTTCTATCTCAGTTTCGCTATAGGTTGAATGTGAGCATGGCGTAGGCCATAAGAAGTCTCACATGGCACAAGAGGGGGCTCCAACATGTGGATTCATGTTGTGGTGAAATCTTAGTGGCGGCGTAACTAATTTGGCAATGGAATATTGTAACAGCCTTGTCATGAACTCTCAGCTGCACACCTAAGGCAGATTGTTAATCGCGTGGCAAAACAAGAGGACATGTCTTATGGGTAAATTTGTACACCTCTGTAGAGTAACAAACTATCCTGGATAGCAATGTCCATGATCAAGGACATACTGAGTATGGTTTTTCAGGGATTAGACTTTGGGTTTTAATAAAAATCTGGTTTGTGAAAACCTGTGAAATCTTTTGGAAAAATGGTCCGAGTGGGATACCCGTGGATAGGTTAGTGTGAGGTTGGTGCCTGCACTAACGGTGTTATTTCAGTTAAAGAGGATTGTTTTACATACTGTATCAAATTTAGCTTTTGCACTTACTTTACGTTATTTACTCCAATGTTGTTTTTTGTGCAAATAACCATATTGTGCCTTCCTTTGTCAATCCTTATGCATGCAAATCTGTTAAACCTCCTGGTGTAACCTGTGGAGTACTTTATGTGCTCACCTTTCTTAATTCTATTGCCAGAGGATGATTGCATCGACTTTGGTGAGGATTGTGATGAATAGGCCATGTCTTACAGTCATTCGCCTGTGGGTAGGCAGGATGGGCTGCTCCTTCTATTTATCTTCCGCTGTTTACCTTTTTGTTTGGCCCTGATCCCTTTTATTGTAAACTTGGCCATAAGGCCCGTACACTTTGCTTTATGATAAAGTTTGGTTATTATGCATGATATGTATCCCTATTAACCCTGTGTCCACTAACTTTTCCTGGGATAGTGCGATTAACACAGAGGGTTTCGGAGTTGTTGCAATAGGGATCCGATAGCTTACATAAATTAAAATATGACATGGCGGAATACTTTGACTAAAAAGATTATAGATAGTTGTAATATCCCGGAAGAGATTCGACAAATAATCGATTAATCGGAGAAAAGGATCTTAAAGGGAAGAATAAAATAGTGTTTTCAGGGGGGTTTTCTGAATCTTTCGGACAACCTGGGCCTGGGCCAAGGCCCAGGAGGGAAACTAGCCAAAGAGGGGGGGGGTGAGGCGCCCACCCCCTCCAACCCTAGCCGCCCCTCCCCCTCTCCCCCCTTGCGCCTCCCCCTCTTCCCCCTTGCGCCGCCCCCTGCTGCCCTTGCACGCCCCCAGCAGCACCTCCCCTCCCCTCTCCTCCATTGCCGGTGAGCAATACCTCTATTCGCTGCCGGTCGAGCGGAAGAAGAAATCATTCGCAGCAAGACGATTGGATCCGGAGGAAAGGAAGAGGAGGGGGGGAAAAGGGGGAAAAAGAGAAGAGGTGAAACTCGTGGGGTGTTCGTCGTGTTCTTCAGCGAATTGTCATGGGTAATCCCTGTTTTGCCCCAAGTAGATCTATATTTTAATTGTGCTAGCTATGTTGGTATTCTGGACTGCTAGGGCAGATTATGTTAGATGGCTGTTTCGGGGTATATCCGTGGGAATTCAGGTCTGGACTTCTCCTATATAGTTGTAGATGACGTAATTATCTTTCCATGAAGTGCTAGAACGCGTCATTCGGACTTGTGTAGCAAAAGTTATGATTTTTTCTAGCAAGACTGTTCTGCAGATCGGGGGAATTTCTGTCAGATTTCGGTAGATTGGTTTGGGCGATTAGAGAACAGGAGAATCAGAGGATCTCCATATTATGAAAGTTGTAGATAATGTCCGTAGCTTTCCATAAAGGTCAAGCAATCATGAATCAGACACTCGTGCTGAAAGTTATGATAGTTTTAGTGCACTGTCCAGAGGACCCGATAGGAAACTGCTGTTTTTTTAGAAAACTGGATAGTGTGGGTAGAAGATGGCCGAATTAGGGAGGCTCACCAACTAGGTTTAGTTAGATAATTTAATTATCTTTCCAGAAAGTCTGAGAAATCCCTATTTAGACTTCTGTACCAATAGATATGAATTTTTTAAGTTGACTGTCCGTAGAGGGGGACAGGATGGCCGAAAGGATTTGGGGTTTTGAATCAAGCTAAATATGTTGGGTTAGTTTGGGGGTATTTTTATTTAATCTAAAGACCCACTACTGTTGTCTTAGCAATCATTATAATTATTATTCAGGAGGAGGACGGATCCCACGGGCCGCACCTTCTGCTCATCCCCCGTTTTCTCGTGGTTAAGACAAGTATAATGATGGTTTAAACTTTATAGTGTGGAATGTTGATGATTGTTGGTTTGTAGATGTTTGATCTATATTATGGGTATATGTGATCTTGATTATGTTAATGATATGTTGATATTGTTTATGGTCGATTGCAATTGAAAGTGTTCAGGAGAATTTCTGATGCATAGATGTTGTGAATGCAAGTTTTATTTGTTGAGACATTCACGTTTGTGCATCATGCTGATTTATTGAAGTCTTGGTCACGAGATGACCAAGCGCCGAGGTCCCCGTCATGTTGATGACATGACGGGCTAAAGGTCCCCATACTTGTGGAGTATGGGCAATTGGTCCCTGTACCAGATGGTACAGGCATGGGTGTGCATTGACGGATGCACACTCCGCATTACCGGTAAAATGCGAAAGAGAAGAGATAAACAGATTTTTGATCATATTGCATAGCATGGTTTATTTATATGATTGATGGATGAACTTGTGAAATGATGTTCACTTTTATCCTTGTTACCACTTATTATATTTGCTGAGTCGTTGAACTCACTCTTGTTGTTGTTGTTGTTGTTGTTGTGGTTGCTGTTTGTTTTAGGTATCTACATGAGATCGGCATGCATGGGGATAAAGAAGGATTAGTTTTGTTGCACTTGCACGGTTTATTCACCATGGAAGAAAGAAAGAACATTAAACACTATTTGCTGAATAATTCAAGTGGTATTTGATTAATGTCTATCAGGTTCAAAATGTAATAAAAGATTAGAACTCTTTTACATTGATTCCATTCTTTATCTAAGTAGTATTGTTATGAGTGCGATGATGAACGTAATCCAATTTTGCTTATAAATGAATATATTGCTTACTGTTATTCATATCATTTGATTATGCTTGTTGGAACCTCTGATTTACTCAATAAACAAAGGAGGTTCTGCCGAAATTTTGTAAGATGAATATTAGTTTTTCCTTATTATGTTATTAGTTTGGTAGCATTCCAGGTCATTGATTGGCTGGGGTGTTACAATAGCACTTTGTGATGTTCATCTAAAAGGATTAGCTTGATTGTGACTCTTATTTTAAATCTTGGCTATGAGGCTCGTATGTTTCGTATTGCAATCTTTTTTATGTTCATGTTATTAAAAAAAGTGAAAGAGAAGGTTGAAAAGATGTATGCCTCAAGCATGCCATGATTAAACAAAATAAAAGCATAAAAAGTGCACAAGTAAAAAGAAGTATACTTTAAGCATGCCACCAGTTAAAATATGTTTGCTACAAAGATGGCATTATGAAAAAAAAGTATGCTACAAGCATGCCACATGCTTAAGGATTGAGTATGGAGCAATACGTTGCTATATGAATCTGCTAGCTCGTCTACATTTAAAATTTGCTTCACTTTTAGGCTTACTCTTTTCGGTGTGATATCCCATTGTGCCATTTATAGATCGGTTTGGTCATTGTTGAGATATCTGTCATTAATCTAATTTGCTTAATCATGCTAAAGACTTGTTTTGACTTGTTATATAGTATATGACTTTATCTTATCTAGGGAGCTCTACTCAAAAAGATGGCTTGGCTGCATGCTTAAATTAATGCAAAGTGACTTGGATAATCTACAAAGCTTCTAGATGTTTACTCTCATTGCTGCTTTTTAGAATTATTCTTTCTATAAAGTTCTTGATAATTTCATTGCCAAAGGGGGAGAGTTTGGAGAGATTGGGGAGAAAAATTGGAAAAATTGCTCTCTTCTATTGAGGGGGAGTTTTCTAAGCTTTCTGTTGTGGTCTGTAGTTTTCTGAGTTCTTACTGTTGTGGTCTATAGCTCGCTATGGTCTGTAGTTTTGAATTTTCTTTTCACAAATTTTCTAATTCAAGAGTTTTTGAGGTGTTGTCAATGTATTCATCAAGGGGGATATTTTTAGACCATGTGGTGGTCGTGCATTTAGTGATGATGAATAATTGACATTTGGATTTCATTGAAATTCGTGTTTGTGAAAATTCTGACCTATGCGCTTTTGTTACTGGAGTATTCAGGATAGCAGGTTTAGTCGGCAAGCGTCGACCATGGAGGTCAACCACGACAGATGACCATGGCAGGTCGACAACGGCAAATGACCATGGAAGGAGAACAACCACGGTAGGTCGACCACAACAGAACGACCATGACATGTTGACCACGGCAGGCATTGACCATATCATTTCAACCATGGCAAGTCAACCACGGTAGGCTTCGACCATGGCATTTTGACCATGACATTTTGATCACGGAGGAACGAACATGGCAGGTAATCGGTAGGCTTCAACCTCGAACAGCAAACCGGTCATAAGCTACTATGAATCGGTCGTAGCTACAGTAAACCGGTCATAGTAGCAGTGAACCGGTCGTAGCTAGAATGAACTAGTCAATGGTCATAAGCTAAGAGGAATTGGTCGTATGCTATAATGTGATCAGTCATGAGCTATAGTAACTGGTCAGTGGTCATAGATACAGTTTGTTATCGTAGTCATAGACTTTGCAGTCTATTGCCGCAGTCGTAGACTTCACGGATTGTTGTCATAGTCATAGACTTTGTAAACTGCTGTCATAGTCGTAGACTTCACGTCTATTGTCATAGTCAAAGACTTCGCGGATAGTTGTCATAGTTGTAGACTTCACAGTCTGTTGTCACAGTCATAAGCTTCGTGATCTGTTGTCTTAGACTTTATGATAGGTTGTCTTAGACTTTGCGATCAGTAGTCGTAGACTTCACAATCGGTACTCGTAAGCTTTGAGTATTTCAATTATGGTAATCTTTGAGTACCTCGACTACTCATGTCTGATGGGCCAGTGGTCTGACCGGCTGTGCATGGCGGTCAGATGGGTCTTACTGGGTGGTCGTTGCCACAATACCCTGTTGGTACTCGGTACTCGGTGATACAGTACTAGGTCAGTACTCGGTGGTCGGTGCTATAGTACTTGTTAATGATAGTCTCTGCTACAGTGCCTGGTTGGTACTCAGTAGTCGATGGCATAGTGGCTGGTTGATGGTCACTAGTCGTAGACTGGGAGTGCTACGATGCGTGTGATTTGTGAGTGTTCTGAGTGGTTGTAATTCCCAATTACTTGTGGTCCTCAAGTACTCACTAGGCCAGCGGTATGACTGGCCTGTGCTTGGTGGTCATATCGGTCATAATGGATGGTCAGAAGTTGATTTTCTGAAGAGTGTGGAAATTGTGGTCATGGATGATTTGGTTGGTGTGTGGACTAATGTCGGTCAAGTGCAGGCTGGGCGTGAAGATGGTCATGGTCGGTGACGAGGAGGACCGAGACTAGGATGGGGAAATCTGAGGTCCGGGCAATTGAGGATGTCATGAGGTGGCTGGGCTCATACTAGAGCACGTGGAGATCAAAGGTGGTGATGCATAGAGAAGCTATGAGAGGTGCGGTCCTGGAGGCTTTGACACGTGAGGTTGATGATGCATGATGAAGATACTAGAGGTGTGGTCCTGGTGGATTCATTATGTGGTGAGTTAGGAGTTGCGTGATGAAGATACAGCAAGTGCGGTCCTAGAGGCTTTGTTACATGGTGAGTTAGGAGCTGTGGATGGAGTCCATAACTAAGAAGGCTTAGAAATTTTGTAAAACCCGTGTTCGGAAGGGTTTCGGGTCCCTTGAATTTTGGAAGAGATAGAGTTTTGTGTCCGTGTTTGAGGTGGATGTTAGCCTATAAAAGCAGGGAGAGACTAAGGGTTAACATGTGTTTTTACAGGTGATTTAGAGAAGATGGGGAGAAGGAAAAAGTGGCTTTGATTTTTGGCTAGGGCTTTTAGGGGGTGCTTGTGAGGGCGCTTCGTAAATCGACGAAAATCCAGTTATAAACATCATCTTGAACCAGTCAGGTTCATGATTTGCTTAAAGATTACAGTTGGATTGAAGCATACGATAACGTGCAAAGGTTTTTGAGAGGTTCGGCTTCTGGTGTTGACCTACAAATCGGTCGAAGATGAAAGTTGAGCGAGCGGTCGAACAGAGCAATCAAGTGAGTTGTCGAACTCTGAGCGATCGATTGGGCAGTTGAATTCTGAGCGGTTGAAATCTCTCTTTGATTTCAAAAAGTGGCGGCAATCATTCACCCTCTCTTTGATTGCAGTATTCGATCCTACAAGAAAGCTTGAGGTGTTGAAATTATTTGGGATTCAATTGGAATGGATCTTTACTTTTTTCCCAAAATGATAATAGATGCAAAAAAGAAATACCAGTAGCCATTCTTCATGGAAATTTTTGTCATTGCATCTTGGTACATTTGGAAACAGCATCATGGGAAGATCATTTAAAATAAGCAGCCAAGTGTTCAGTTGTGAAAAATTCTGTTTAAATAGGATGTCACTCTACATGTGCATAGAGTGAAAGAGTCTCTTAGAAACTTATTTTTTTCCTAGCTAGATTCCCTACCTTGAGTAAGTTCCTTTAAGGTCTTGTAGTTGTTTGTATATTTGTAACAACTTCTTTTTTTTTGTCCTTTTATATATTTACCGTAGGGGTCTCCCTTATAGCTTTCTTTAAAAAAAAGACACACAAGACACATCCTTGGTTCTACACAACTGTTCATCAAACTTAACTCTAAAAGCCTTATATATGTCTTCTTAAATCATATCCAATTTTAGCATAAAATACACAAGCTATGGAAGCAATATAATCAACTTTCTTTGATGCATAAACAGAAGCAAGAATTTCCTTATTACATTTTTCTTGTAAAGTTTTAGTGAGAGATTCAATTTTAGTGGTGAGCTATGGTCAATTTTCACATGATTCAGCTCTATCATAACTATGCTTGTTAGTTGCACATTGTAAGTTTTCTTTCCTAATGTCACACTGTGCATAAAAATATTCTGAACTTGGAGTAATTTTTCAGTTTACATGGCAATTTTCTTTTTTAATTAATTATAATTAAAGCATGGCAAAGCATTAACTCTAGAAGGGTCACCGGCTCCTAAGAAAATAGAACATGGACTAGTCTTGATGTCTACAATTTCAACTCTAGCATTTTCTAGTTGTTTGAGCAAAGATGACCTAGAAGATCATAATTTGTCAATTTCGGAGCATAAAGTAAGACAAGAGCTATAGCTATCATCATGAGGAATAAGAGATTTAAGACTATCAATTTCATTGTTTAGGAATTCATTTCAGATTTAAGCATGTCATTTCTTCCCATGACATGTTTCGTGCCCTCAACTTGCTTCAAGTAATCAGACACTACCTTATCATATCTAAGCATGAGTGCATCATAAGGGTCTACCTTATCATGCTCGATGTAAAAGATGATATGGGGATGTCCAATCTTCACGACATATAATCAAGGATAACTTTGAATTCGTACAACCTGATGACTGATGGCGCTAACCACTGTTTCGGTATAGCAACCTACGACAAAAGAAGTTGCTCAATCACATGCTTCAATCCTCGTCTACTCGACTACACAAAAGTAGACATGATATTTTTCCTGCAAAACATGAGGAATCACAAGAACAATGGAGATATTCTCAAGAAAATCACCCAACTCCTAAAAGGCAGCGCATAGCATCAATCCGAGAATAAACAATATTGGCTATCTTGAAAATAACATGATCTGAGGTTACAAGAGGGATGATTGATATATTTAAGAGCTCCTTCACCCCATCACGCATGCACACAAGGGCGTAAGGCCAGTTCAACTTACGTTCGGCTGAAGGGAACCGGAAAGACTTCTATTCGGCCTAGTGGCTGAAACCTATTCCCACAAATCGTTTTGGACTTAATTAACAACAGTGGTTCAGACTCGTAGCAAAGAAAAAGGGATACAAAGCCGACTCCAAGATGATTTTGGCCCAAAATATTGGCACACTATCCTTGTCTGGTGACTAGAGATTGTATTGAAATCAATGTCAATTGTGGTGGTAAATATATCTTTATCAGGCCAAAATCTAATGTGTGTGCCTTGACGAGAACTTGATTCACCAGGAAGTGTGATACTAGTTAGCGTTGTGAGTGCTTTTTCACGAGAATAGCTTTGTTGGTATTTATTACAGTCCCACCGACTGCTCCCAGGATATCTACGACCACCTAGTAGTCGCTATGACCACCTTCTGCAGCCGTACGACCACGTTGAAGAGGCTATGACCACCTCTTGTGTCGTTACGACCACTCTGCTAGTTCACCGACCACGTTGTGACCCCTCTGATCACTCCTCGCTGCTCCATAAATCACTGTAGTCATAACTCCTTACGACCATGCAGTGATTCTGTCGACCGCTATTGTCGTAACCCTTACAACCATGTTCGCTGCTTCACGGCTGTGGCCATAACTCCATTACGACCACGTCTTCCTGTTGTGTGACCATGATCGTAACTCCTTTATGATCACATCTTCAGCACTTGTGGACACCTCTGCTCTCATCGCCATCGTGGTTGTAACTCCATTTATGACCACATCCTCTGCTCAGTGACCATGGTCGTAACTCCTTTACGACCATGTCTACTGCTCCTGCAGACTTCTCTGCTTGATCGTCGTGGTCGTAACTCCTTTACGACCACGTCTGTGATCCTCTGTGATCTCCTTGACTGCCTATGACCACACTGGTTGTCTTCTTCTCTGCGGTCACACCGATCACCTGCGACCACGCTGGTCGCCTCCACTGCGATCACACTGATCACCTTTGACCACACCGGTCGCCTCTCTCCTCTGCAGTCACGTCGATCGCCCGTCACCCTCTGCTCTACAATCATGCCGACCGCCTGCGACCACGCCGCTCACCCTCTGCTTGGCACCTCCTCTCGACTACATCACATCAACTTGGTGCTCACCTCTCAGTACAATGGCTCTCCCTTTCTTATACCCTGCTCTACGACTTCGAAGCGGACTCAACTATGACCCAAACTCCGACTGTGACTATGACACCAACTTCGACTACAACAAAGTTGTACTCATACATGACTTAAATTCAGACACAGACTTTTGACTTTGTTACAACCACGACTTCCGATTTGACCACGACCTACGATTTTGACCCCTAAACTGAAAACAATATTACAAACTCTAACAATAACCTCCTTAATCTTGTTTTCTCTCTTAGTCACACCGATCTTCTCTCTTGCTTCTGCTTCTTCCTGCAGTCTCGTGCACCTGAGCCGTCGCCGCTCTACTACCTGCACTTGCTCCATCCTGAGCCTTACACAATCAGACGCTTGTCGCACCTCGCACTTGGAATAAACCGTCCTTCCTTGTACGCCTGCCTGGGCTGGAGCACTTTCTCCCATAGTCACCTTGGCTTCGCTGTTACCTGAGCCTCCGCTCCTCTCTCTTGGACCATGTGCACATCCTCCACATGATCACCGCCCTCGTGCATTATCTACAATGTCTCCCACGCCTCTAAGTCAATGCTTCACCCATGAGCCTTTGCCTTGTCACCCATGCTCTGATAGCACTTGTTACAATCCTATCGACTGCTCTTAGGATCTCTATGACCACCTAGTAGTCGCTACGACCACCTCCTGCAACTGTACAACCACGTTGAAGAGGCTGTGACCACCTCCTGTGTCGTTACGACCACTCTGTTGGTTCACCGACCACGCTGACAGTCGTTATGACCATGTTGTGACCCCTCCTATCACTCCTCGTTGCTCCGACCACGTAGTCGTAAACTTCAGCTGAAGTTATGACCACATTCACCGCTGCTGCGTTACACTTCCTTTGACCATGATCAATCACTGTAGTCGTAACTCCTTACGACCATGCAGTGATTCTGTCAACCACTGTTGTCGTAACTCTTACGACCATGTTGCTGCTTCACAGCCGTGGTCATAACTCCTTTACGACCACATCTTCCTATTGTGTGACCGTGATCGTAACTATTTTACGATCACATCTTTAGCACCTGTAGACACCTCCACTCTCATCACCGTCATGGTCGTAACTCTGTTTACGACCACATCCTCTGCTAAGTGATCATGGTTGTAACTCCTTTATGACCACGTTTGCTGCTCCTACAGACTTCTTCGCTCGATCGTCGTGGTTTTAACTCCTTTATGACCACATTTGCGATCCTCTGCAATCTCCTTGACCGCCTACGACCAAACCGGTCATCTTCTCTGCAGTCACGCCGACCACCTGCGACCACGTCTGTTGCCTCCACTGCGATCACACCAATTGCCTCTGACCACACCAGTCGTCTCTCTCCTCTGCGGTCACGCCAACCACCTACAACCACACCAGTCGCCTCCACTGTGATCACACTGATCGTCTCTGACCACACTGGTCGCCTCTCTCATCTTCGGTCATGTCGACCACCTGCAACCACGCCAGTCGCCCTATGCTCTGTGGTCACACCGACCGCCTACGACCACACTAGTTGCCCTCTGCTCGGCACCTCCTCTCGACTACATCATGTCAACTTGGTGCTCACCTCTCCGTACAATGGCTCTACCTTTTTTATACCCTGCTCTATGACTTCGAAGCAAACTTGACTACGACTCAAACTCCAACTGCTACTATGACACCAACTCCGACTACAACAAAGTCATACTCATACACGACTTAAACTCAAACATAGACTTCCGACATTGTTACAACCACGACTTCTAACTTGACTATGACTTACGACTTTGACCTCTAAACTGAAAACAAGATTATAAACTCTAACAATATTCCTTTCCATCACGCCAAACAGTAACTTATAGTGCCAAATAGATGTGGATGCCATAGCTTGCTTCTTCGGTGTAGATTCCGAGGCCGAAGGTGCTGGTGATATTTCTGGTGGGGCCCACGTGGTCATATAGTGGGACCCACTAGTTAGTGACTCCATCTTTCAGGCTTCGAATCTTCTGTTTCCAAGGTTCAAATACAGCGAATAATATATCAGTTTTGATCAGTTCAATGAGACATTTGTATTGGTTGCATTTGTTCTCATATGCAATACTTATTTCTTTAGGATCTTTCAAAAACATCTTTATTTTAGACTTGTACAGATCAAATATGGATCTATATATCATTAAATAAAATAGTAGTAATTCTGCATATCCAAGTATAATAATTAAAGATCCAATAAAATTATAGTTCACCTGACAATATTTAATGCAGCTTAATAGTTCTTTCCAGTCAAATAATATATTTAACTGAAAAAGCGCTAAGCATGTTTGTATCCGCATCAAAAGATCATTCTCGTCATGCTTGCTGTCGTGATCATCCTCACTCACAGTCATAAAGCACATGTTGGTAAAGTCGATGGCCTTCTTCTTATCCTTCTTCCACTCCATCTTCTCCTCATTATCACTCGTAGGATCAACATCGCTAAGATCGCAATCAGCGAAGGATGGGATCAACACCATAGCAGCCCTCTTCAGTGCAACATCATGCTTGGTGAATCAATGATGCTTCTTGTTATTCTTCCCATGACCATCTCTTCCCTATCACAAGGTTAGGACAACTAGCTCGAACATGACCCATCTCACCACATCTAAAGCAGCTCCTCTCCTACACTCTCTTGCTTTGTAAACAAAAATAGGCATTCATAGAAATGGAATAGAAAATTTGCTACCATAGTTGAAAGTGAAGTTAAAGTGACTTTGTTCAAGATAATATAGGACACCACATACACCTAGTATTCTGTTTCATGTTTTATGTTTGTGGTTTGCACTTTGTGATTTATTGACGAAGATCATATCAATGCTAGTTTCAGCAAAATATGTATAAAATTTAGCATAGTTGAAGAATTAGGATTTTGATGGCTAAATAACACCAAAACAGAAAAATTGGGGATCAAGCAACCCTAGCTGTGTTCAAAGTAAACTAGCAGCAGAAGAGTGGCACCACGCTGTGCTAGCTACCTTGTGGACCGAAGTAAAAGAGCCAACAATTTGTAAGAAGGGCTTCTCTGAAAAAATCAAGGATACATACACTACTGCAGAATATGTCATCACAGACGGTTCAAAAATGTCATCACAGAAGGTTCAAAAACGTCATCACAGACAGTATCATGAGTCGTCTGAGTTTATGGGTCAGTAATAATATGAGATCATCACAGACAGCTTTTGAACCAAAATCACAGATGGTTTGTAGTTGAAACCGTCTATGATAAATCTTATATCAAAGACAGTTTCAGCTACAAACCATCTGTGATAGTAGAAATCACAGACAGTATGTAATTGAAACTGTCTATGATATTCTTTTCTATTCACAAATCTATTTCTATTAGTTAGCTAGCCTCAGGAAATGCTAGCCATGCCCTCTGAAACAAACATATCAACACAACATATATACATTCAATTCACATTCATTCATTTCAAAAAGAAAAAATCCATTTCAGAAATCAACTAATTAAAATGAAATAAATTGTCGATCCATGAACAAATACATGTACACATGAATAATTAAGCTCAATCTAATCCCAGTGAAATTTGTTATATATTGTGGAATTCCCCATCTTCTTTCATGGCATTAGACCTCAAGAAGTACATACATTGTCCTTGAATCTCTGATAGGCTAGGCTGCTCCAAAAAAGTTGTAGCAATGGACAGAATCTGTTGGTAGGAAGATCAATGTCGTGCATACATATGT
This sequence comes from Dendrocalamus latiflorus, assembly GCA_017311315.1. Classification (NCBI taxonomy): domain Eukaryota; kingdom Viridiplantae; phylum Streptophyta; class Magnoliopsida; order Poales; family Poaceae; genus Dendrocalamus; species Dendrocalamus latiflorus. The sequence goes on from CM029677.1 coordinate 9,946,438, forward strand.
AAATTGATAAGTATGAAATAATTATCACAAGATTGACAAATTAACCTGAGGATCAATATCGATCTTCACGGAATCGACGAGTAGTTGTATGTTGTGGCAAACATAGAATCAACGGGTGTTGCCCGGTAGCTGCTGATGGCACTGTAAAAATAGAATTTGTTAGCTCGACAGACATTACTATGAAGTGTTATATAGGATTAATGTGCACAAGTGAATACCAAGAAATGTAGATTGTGTCACAGGGTGTCCATCCTTTTGGATTTCCGTACCTTTGCAACGCATGTGGCGAACAACCTACGTGATTCCAAGAAGATAACCTTAGTAATTGGGAAGGAAAGACTATAATAGAGTTATCCATAGAGGAAATGTGTTTACTTATCGATTGATTAGTGGACAACTGGACAACTGTGAAGTCAATTTTGGTCCTCTTTAGGGAATTAAGGTATATTACCTTGTTCTGTTTTGATATAATTACAATTACAATCTAGTGGAACCTATACAGGTATGTCATGGTCATTAAACCTAAGTTTGTATTGCTTATAAAGTACAAATCAACAAGTATAGCCACTGGTGCAACACTTAACTCTAGTTGTACGGCATAAGCATGAATTCCTTGTTGTGGTAAGCCTCCAATGCATTCATGATGTAATTCTCAACGAATGATGCATCCTCATTGATGGTATCCATGGTGACCAAGCGTGAGTCGAGAAAACCAATCGGTGATTTCGTTACTCTAGTTTTAGTCACCATGTATCTATATATACACACACACACAAAAGCAATGAGTTATATATGACATTTATCGGTATTACATGAACGTAGACTAGTACACACTTATATTGTCCAGCATTGAATGAGTGAGGCATCGAGGGTGTTGAGTGTGTAGAGATTGAATAAGTCCTCGAAAGTCACCGTGAAGACACAATCATAAATATTGTACTATAAATGATCCAACGTGAACTTGACGGTCAAACCTGATTGCCGTTGTTCCTCCGGCTTATTGGCTTGTTCCATATACCATGCATGTAATCTCTAGCAAGCCAATCCTAGGGTTAGGAGGCACCCTTTCGGGATGACCAATGGCTCACCTAGCATGAATTTTTGAGCCAACAGCAAGTAGAGCATCTCATCATCGATCTTCTTCAGTTTGCCCTTGCCACCTCAGCTCTAAGTCAACTTCACAGTAGTCGATCAGGCATAAGATGTAGATGCACAGTGCCCTTGCTACGTCTGTGTAGGTAGCTCCAGTGTAGATAGCCCCAGTGGACTTGGCATCGGTGCAGATAGCTTTGGTACGGATCGCTACTATGGAATTGGCACCACTACAGATAGCTCATGTGGACTTGGCACTGGTGAAGATAGCTCGAGTGGACTTGGCACCAGTGTAGGAGCCTCCAAGCAGATGTCCCTGTTAGGCCACTGGATGAATGTTCCAATGGCTTGTCCTAGAGTCACGACCTCGTCGTTGGGGAGTATCTGCAGTGGGACAACCTCGCAATTGGCATGAACACCGTCTACATTCACTTTTGCAAAACCTGGCACTAGAGATACACTGTGCACCAAGGCCCCAAGCCCAGATGGATATGCCTGGCCCCAACCAGCCCACAAGGCAATAGATGCATATCTCACTTGGAGCTTGCACTTCGTAGCCACCTACATAACGATACAAAATTAGCTACTCCAACAGGCCTATTAGTGGATTGAGAATTCCAGAGATAATAATTATTACCAAGATATCATCAACAGAAAATCAATGGTCGCTCTCAGAGGTAGGGTTGGACGCACAGTTACTCCGACAGTTAAGGGGGCTGCCTACCACAATGGTGGCGGGGGCTTCCTTTTGATTTTTCGAGATGCCATATCTTTCCATCTGATCTCTGATATACCTTTACATCTCATCTCTAAGGGATGATGTAATGTCTTCTCATAGCAGTGCCTTGTACTCGGCTTTGGCTCTTTTCCTACTCCGGTATGCTTTGGTGTCCTTTGAGAATCCATATTTCCAAGGACACATAAAGACCAATGCCTCTCATGCGACCCAGGTGCTCTTTGTTTCCTAGGGCCACAGAGAGTATATCTCTCTGCCTGACTGCCTGGAATGAGCCTTCGGAAGATTCTGCACTCAACGGTTCCTGCAAGAGCCCGATATGTCATTTCACTTCTTATGAAGTTATGAAGTAACTGCAAACTAGGTAGTTCGATATCCTACCAGGTAGTGGAATACTTCCTCATCTATAGGGTTTTGAAAGGAGATGGCCCCAGATGACATGGCAGATGACCTTGCTTTTATCTAATTTCGAGCGTGCTCATCAGAGATCCTGGCAAATGGTGGGGTAGTGTCCTGCAGGATTGCCTACTCATCCTCCTTCCTCTATTACGAGATTTTACCAACATACCCAGTAGTGTCGAGTCTGTGTGGGTGCGTGTTTTTTGCCTGAAGGGCCTTGTGTGATGCACTTTCACTCCTAGAATTATCTGTCATCTTCATCTGCACAAACTCTTCCCATTGCAGTTCTAGGAATGGTACATGTGGAAGGGTGTCAGATCCTTCTCCATGTATTACTTGACTAGCAGGCGCTTGAAGTTCTTCCACACTTTGCACGCCACTAGCAACGCATGTTGTCGCATGGAGGCTTGGTGTTCTTTCGGGATCTCGAATGATTGAAAAACTTCCGTCAGCAGCTCACTTTTCCGAGCTTTGGTCACCTTCTTCTATGAATCGAACGTGATCTCAATCCGTTTCCATGCAACTATTCCGACTATTCTCCGGAATGCGGACACTACTCAGTGAGGATTGAGAGGGGTCACAGACGGATCGACCTCTATGATAAATCAGCCCTCAGGCTTTTTTGATAGTCCTCTTCCTTTTTGAGATTTTTTAGAGGATGGTGCGTCATGCGCATCCAGCGACAATGTTAAAGAATGAGCGGACGACATCTTCAAGAGATAATAGAATTGAGCAATATGAAATGACATGAATATATATATATATATGTATTATCTCTCGAAACATATAAACTTTTCAGGTCATTAACATACGTCAATATGCTGAATAATACATAAAAGTAGGCATTAAAAATCTACATAATGCAAATATTAAGAAATGTGTTTTTGCTCTCAGGTGAGGAGTTGCATAAGTTCTGAATTTGGCCTTCTTCCATCTTGTCAATATTTTAATGATCACAATGACAATTGCTCAAAAACTCTACTAGATTGTCTAATTGAATATTACCTAGGTGTAGTATCAATGTCAAGAGTATGCAGAACCAACATATATTCAATAAAGCCGAAGGACAGCAGTAAGCAATACTGAGTAGGAGACTAATGACTAGCTATTGACAAAGCTACCGACTGCACAGAAGTATACAACTAGGAAATTTGAATTCAAACTAGAAGAATAATCTTAGATTGTCACTGAGATTTCAATCTTGACAAATTTCCTCATTGAGCAATCAAAAAGCCACAATCTATCATGCAACTGTTCTCCTACTGCCAGCCGACAATCAAGAACATAAAGTAAAACTCACAGTGTGGCTCAGGGAGGCGGCGTGCTCGGGGGAGGCCACGTGCTCGGGGGAGGAGGAGAGCTCAGGGGAGAATGAGTGCTCGGGGAGGCGGCGTGCACAGGGAGGTGCTTACTCAGGGGAGGAGGAGAGCTCGGGGAAGGAGGAGTGCTCAGGGAGGCAACATGCTCGGGGGAGGCGGCGTGCTCATGGGAGGAGGAGAGTTGGGGGAGGAGTGCTTGGGGAGGCGGTGTTCTCGAGGAGGCGGTGCGCTTAGGGGAGGACGTGCTCTCGGGGAGGCGTCATGCTCAGGGAGGTGGCCCGCTCAGGGAGGCGGCGTGCTCAAGGTGGAGGCACACTCGGGGGAGGAGGAGAGCTCGGGTGTAGCATTAGTACAGTGGTAAAAACGCTAGAGTTCAATATATAGAGAGAAATAATCACAGATGGTTCTACTTCAGAACTATCTGTGATATATGTATCACAAACGATTCTAAATAAAAACATCTGTGATAGTTAAGTATAACAGATGGTTCTGAAATAGAACCGTTTGTGATGATCCTCACAGCCATCACACATTCTCATATACATAAATGCAAATTCATATATATATATATATATATATATATATATATATATATATATATATATATATATATATATATATATATATATATATATATATATATATATATATATATATCACACATGCTCATATACAAAAATGCAAATTCACATATATATATCCACACATTCTTATATACATATATGCAAATTCACATATATATATATATCACATATTCTCTCATACACATATAAATGCAAATACAGAACATATGATACATAAACATTTCATTCATCATTGCACTTGCTTATTTCCTTTTAAAATTAGCCCTTCATGATGATCGATGCGTATGTAGCCACTTTCGTCACGCTCTTCCTCTACCCTTATGCCATTTTCAAAAGGAGGCAACTCATCAAATTGATTGTATTCTTCCTTGTCTACTATATTCTCAACTTCGACAATCCATTTTTCCATAAAGAACTACATGGTGCTTCTTATTTGCCTGGTCAGTTAATTAGAAAACTTGAACAACTTGGTTAGCTAGTACGAATGGTTCGTCTTTGTATCCGATACGTTTCAGGTCAATGGTAGTGACATTGTACTTATCAACCTTCACCTGTGGGAGATGGACCCAATGGCACCGAAACAAGGGGAGCTTGAAAAGCACGTAATCAAGCTCACAAATCTCCTTTATGAACCTATAGTGGGAGTTCCTCAACCCATCGTACTGAACGAATCTATGCGGACACTGTTATTATAGTTAGTGCTTTTTACATCCGAAGCCTGCGTATAGAATGTGTACCCATTTATGTCATATCCTTGCTATGTCACAATTATAAATATTGGCCCTTTTGCCAACCATGTCAACATATCACTTGACGAGTTCCTAGTGAGTCGCTCCTTCAACTATTGGTTGAACCATTTGTTGTGTTGTCTCGTGATCCAAACATCCGGCCACTCTGGATTCTATTGTCAAAGCACATCCTTGTGCTGGTCGATTTATGGGGACACTTCAGTCATGTGTTGCAAGACTGTGAAATGGGTTTGACCATATGCATCCATATTTGAAGTGATTGCTTTCCTTCCGATAGTCCCGATACCCTTGAGCATCCCCTCATGGCGAGATCGAGGTACACCTATAGATTCAATCTAAGCCATGTAATCGACACAGAACTCAATAACCTCAATCTTTGGTTGCATAATATTCGACGATGCTTCCCTCCGGCCAAGATTGAACCAAGTCAACCAAGTCAAGTCAATGTCCATGTCAACCAAGTCAAGTCATGCGTTGACACCATCCTTTGTTTTACCACGAATGTTTTGTAAGAGACCAATCAAGTTGTCACATACGTTCTTCTCTACATGCATGACATCGATACAGCGGTGAACTTCTAGGTGCCCCCAATAAGATAAGTCCTAAAATATTGATCTTTTCTTCCAGACGTTCTTCTCACGGGTCATCGATTTACGCCCCTTTTCGAGCACAACATCTAAATCCTTAACTATATCATAGATCTCTTTTCCACTTAAATTCCTTGGAGCTGAACTGTCCTCCTTCTCTCTGACGAATTGTTTCTTCATCCTACGGTATGGGTGAGCCCTCCGAAGGGACCTACGGTGACACATGTACACAGTTTTGCATGAGTGCTTCAGCCACATACTCTCGGTATTATCTAAGTAGTGAGTACAAGCTTTGGAACCTTTTGTACTCTGGCCCAATAGGTTAGCAAGAGTAGGATAATCATTTATGATACAAAACAACAATGAGCGTAAAGTGAAGTTCTCTTGTTTGTACGCAACCCATACCTGTACCCCTTCGATCCACAGTATTTCTAAATCTTCCACCAACGGTGCTAGGTACACATCAATATACTTTCGCTTCATACACAACCAAGGAGGAAGGTTATACATGCAGAGAGTCACGGGCCAAATGCTATGTCAATTGCTCATGTTACCGAAAGGATTCATTCCATTTTTACTCAATCCGAACATTATATTCCTCGGTTCTGCACCGAAGTCTGCAAACCTCCTATCGATGTTTCTCCACTGTGCAGAATCAGCAAGGTGTCTTAGCATTCCATCATTCTTACACTCTCCGAGTGCCAGCGCAGCAGTTTTGCCTCCTTTGGATTCACAAAAAATTGTTTTAAATAGGAAATTACAGGAGGATACCATACCACCTTAGCAGGAGGTCCTCTCTTCACCTCTATTCCCTCACCGTCATCTAATTGATTCTTACACTTGTATCAGGAGGCGTTGCACACCGGACATACATGCATGTTTGCATACTCTTTACGGTAGAGGATATAGTCGTTCGGACATGCATATATTCTTTCTACTTCCATTCCCAATAGACAAAGAACCTTCTTGGCTTTGTACGTGGTTTTGGGCAACTTGTTTCCCTCTGGAAGCATGTCCGCTAAAAGACCTAATAGTGCCGTGAAACTTTTGTTAGACCAACCGTTGCTTGCCTTCAATTTCAGCAATTCAAATATGGCTGACAATCTCGTGTATTTTGACTTGTAGCACGTGAACAAAAGTTTCTCCAAGTCCTCCATCAATACCTGGAATTTAACATAGTCTCTCTCATCATAGTTCCCTTCCACATCACAAAGCATCTGATCCAGATTGTCATCATGCAGCCTATCTGAATCAAAACCATAATCGATATCATCCGGCAGCATATCATTGATTTCGTCAGCGATATCATTATTACTACATTCCTGTGTAGTCTTCTCTTCACCATGACTGGTCCAACGCTCATACCCCTTTTTGAAACAAGTGTACTTCAATCTGCGCTCAGTTCTTAAACATCTTTAGATTATCACAGTCAATGCAAGGACAGTACATATATTCCACCCCCTTATTCAACATATCTTCCTCGGCAGCTCTTGTGATAGCAGACACACTATTCATGTACTCTTCACTAACAAGGCTCCTAGTATACATTTAGCTTCAGTCCTACATTACGCATATAATTAACAATTTAGCAAGAATTATTAATTAAATTAAATTAAGTAGAAATAAACTATGAATTGACTAAACCTAAAACATGCTAGATGTAAATAAACTTCTCTCTAGATCTAAATCTATGGTTAATAAACTTCTCTCTAGATCAAGCTAGCTTGATTTAAACCATCTTCAATTCTTCTTTCACCAAAAGCTATATATCTAAATTATAATGTAATTAGGAATAAATTACTAACCATAGGTAGTTAAGAAATGAATGGATCTACAATCACTCTTGCCAAATAGTCTCCTTTCACCAAATCGCCACCATTAAGCCCCTGCCTCCAGCTCAAAGCAGCAGGTAGATCTAGAATTTAAGATAGAGAGTCAACGGGTCTGCGCAGTTAATATAGTGAAATTATCACGTGTTTATATTACCAAGAACCATCTGTGATACTTCACAGACGGTTCTCACCACGAACCGTATGTGATATTATCTCTTCACAGACGATTTTTGGCGCTGGTAGCAACACAGACGGTCTTTAAACTAAAATCGTCTGTACTTGTATTTAACACTGATGGTGTTAGGGAACAGTCTGTGATGTACCATCTAATATTAGGCTTCTTGTAGTAGTGATACGTATTTTCAAAGAAAACAAAGGATTTTTTTCTGCATAAAACCAAGGACCAATGTGTAATTTTAGAAAACCTGCAGGGTTTTATCCAGCAAAAGGATGGCTTCCATGGAAAACTGAGGATCCATACGTAATTTTTGAAAAGTAGAGGGTTTTTCGTAAAAACTGATGCAATAGGGGCCTTTCTGCAAAACCGAGGACCAGTACATAATTTCACAAAATCTAGAGAGACTTTCTGCAAAAAAATCCTATGTCAGTGCTCCCCGAGGGCGAATCCCACCGCGCTTAATATAGGAGAATCTGGCCTGACTTGCAAGGAAAAGTTCATTATGGTCTCTCAACTCTTATGAGAGTCTAATTTCTATCCCACGTCTCCAGTAAGTTTAAAATCATCCCTCAAATATCAAATTCATAAAAATCACGTTCCTAAGTAGGTATTATGGACGATTTTCGTCATGCCTCATATCTTCACCTTGACCCACCGTCATATCAGCCCTACCTCATCTTCCTCATCCCTCTTTTTTTTCCTAACGTGAGGTCAAGCGATAATGTGGCAACCAACACGGCGAAAACCGCTCATAATACATACCTAGAAACTTTATCTATAGGGTTTTATCAATTGAGGTATGAGTTCTAAATGGTATTGAACATGAGAGACGAAACTAGACGACGGAAAGAGTTAAGGGATCACAAATGAACTTTTTTCTAACTTGAAATGAACCACATGAGCTACACAATACCACTGGCCACTGGCAAACGGCCATAGATTGCAGAATATAGAGAATATTCAGCTAATACTACAAGAGAATAAATCAGCGCAGCATAACACTAACTTTTAATCCCAAAACTATGCAATGTCTTGGCAACACAGACCGGTAACAAATGCAACATCTCACAGCATCTAACCAGTAACAGGTCAGTAAGTCCTGCCCATTTACGACTAGCAGCACAACATATCTTTAGCTAGGTCAACCTGGTGTTAGTAAGAAACACCTCGGACGATGGCATGGTCAGATCGGCTGCCATTTCTCGTCGACCAGAGTTAAGAATGACATTGGCCCAATTAGATGATCGGTGCACAATTCTTGTGGGGATGCGGTCACTGTCCTCGCCTCCTGACGCTTCATACCCGCCGCTTGTCGATCTTGAAAGCGCAATGCTCTTCTGGGCAGTGGATTCTGAAGCTGCAAGTGACATGAAGCTGCGAAGTTCGTCAGCTCCTGACACAGAAATGCGGAAGGGGTGAAGATCAGGAGAGTCCAGGCTGCTCTCAGGTGACGAAGCTATGTTTCTGATGGACGACCCGACGCTCCGTTGGAAGGCACTCCTTGCTTCCTGCTGTAGTGGGGCTAAACTGCCAGATGTTTCCATGGCCATGTCACTGCAGTTGCTTTCAGTACCACTGGCAGAAACCCTTGTAAGGGGATCAAGGGAAAGTTCAGATAGAAACTGCCCTTTTTTGTTGGGTCGCCTCTTGTCAGCCTTAGGAGCTTCATGTCTTGCGATTGGTTGAAGAACTTTGGATTTCCTTTTTGCCTCTGCAGCTGCCTTTGAGACTTCCTCCGCATTAAGGCGAGCCAGTGTCCAGGGACTGATCTTTACTGGTCCGGTAGGTTTTCTTTTGGTTCCTTCATCTTCCTTTGTCTTCTTGCTCGCGGAATTTTGTGGCATGTCTGGAGGAATGACATACTTCACAAAATGGCACAAGCAATAAGCACACAAGACATTGAAAATAAAGGAAAAGCAGTTCATGCATGTACACGTCAGCTGTGAAATAATTAAACCTGTTAGTAATTTGACACATGATTTTCCTGAATTCCAAACACACTAGGAGCCAGTGGAATCAAGTCCAGTTACAAAACTATATTCTAGAAGATATATAACACAAAACAAACAATGTTTACTTGTTTAAAACCAAACTTTAGAAACAAACAAATTCTAGCAATTTTATAACTCAGTTTCACACGTTGCCAGGTTATATTAGCTCACCTCTCATAAACACAAAACTTTCATGTTACCCCACAAGAACAACAGTTCATCAGAAAACGGTGCCAATTCTAGATTGTGCGGGTGACTAATGGATTTCTGGCATGCTACTTTTTTTTAAAGTTTTAGCACTTTCTAAATCTGCAGCCTTTCACTTTTACGTATGGTCATCATAGAGCTGTCATAGTAGCAGTGTATATACCTGTTCTTCAAGGAATAGTCGTGGTGGAGTACACCATGATCCGCGGTGAAGCGGACCAAAAGAGCTAGCTGTGCTAAATCCTGTGACAGAGCTAATAATAGACATCTGAGGGCTTTGGTGCTCAGCAACCTCTTGCTGCTCTTCTTGCTCTCTCAAAGCTATAATGTAACCATACGTACTGATTCCCTGCATCCATACACATAAAAGAACAATACAAAAATTCAGTTTTTGAGGTCAAAAATTTAATTTTCAACTAGTAGGTAACCTGAAAGACTAAGCATATTAAAGGCAATAACACAAGTATTGCATACCACAATAAGCTCTAGCAAGTTCAGCCTGTTACATACTCTTTTTTCCAAGAATTTAACTTTAAAGGCAACATATAATGTGCAATCCACCCTTATGGTGTGATCGTGCTACCTAGCTTTGAGGCACCAAATAAACATTAAAAGTTCTTTCCAATAATTTAACTTTAAAGATATCATGTGCAATCCACCCTTATGGTGTGATCGTGCAACCTGGATTTGGGGCACCAAATAAACATTAAAAAAATTTAAAAAAAATTGATGATGTACTCCGTGGAGTATTGTAGCACCTTTAAATTTTCAACTTCAAACTCAAGTGGTGGAAGGAAAAAAAGTTTGTTATGAATAATAACGTTTGCTTTTTCTTTTTTCCTTTTGATTTATCATTAGTCAGAATTTTCTCACTTTTTGTTACTCTTAACACAGCATGAATGTGAACTTAAAAATTTTTATATTGATTTGGTGCCTCAGCTGACCGGGTTGGCGGGTTGCATGATTACACTCTAATGGTGGGTTGCACCTGATACATTGCTAACTTTAAAATATATCATTGGTTTTTTTTTCAGTTTGCACTCTGCCTATGGAACAGCAAATGTGTAACTGTGATTGACATCTGAACAATCTACATATTTGTCGATATAAGCAGAGTGCTTAACTGGAGCAAGAAACTCCTTATATTTTATAATTATTGAACAATACAAAAGATATAGTTATGGTCTTTTCTGATATGGATGGGGAGAGAGAAACTGAGTTTCATTACAACAGGTATGCATTATGTTAAGAAAATGAGTTAATGGATACTAACAGCACCAGGATCTAAAAGTTGAGGAAATGAAAAATATATTGAATAGCAAGGCTTTCTACTTTCTGCCATATAGCATTTCCAGGTCAAATGGATGATTGGATGTTTAGCAATTACTTACTTTCTTGATAAGAAGAATGTGAAAACACAAAAGTTGGGCAAGTGGTATTGTTGCAACCATTGCTAGTAAGGTACATATCACCTGCAAAAGTAATTTCGTGTTAGCATTAGCAAGAAGTAACAATTGATTCTCAGCTATAGCGCATTGCCAAACAACAATAACTATACACCATATATTGTTCTTTCACATACTTTCATGTTGTATTACATAATTTACACTGCAAAAATAATAACATGTTCCATAGCACATAGTCCACATAAGCATAGGTAACATTTTCCCAGCACCTCACATCAGTAATTATTCCTTTTATTTTATTCATTGAGAATTTATGTTTTAATATAAAGCATCCAATCAAAACAACGGTTTCCGTGTCAACCAATATATCTCAAGGCTAGGTTCTCAACTTCTCACACCTAAATAGTATGTACAAACTAGAAAGACCACATCAGCATTGTTAATACAGTTGAGATCTCAAAAGACTTATTGTTGTCTTTGGTAACTGCTGAGTTTATGTGAGTATTTTGACACTTATTCCTAAATAACTACGAACTGCACAAAACTCACCACAACAATTACAAAAGGCACTGTCGAGAAGCTGCTTCCTAGCTTCGAAACAATCTGCCCGGAGAACTCCCCTCTCTTCATAAAGCAGAGAATCAGCACAAGAATCCCCACCAACCACTGCATTATAAGCTGACCCAAGGTGTACAAACCATAGAGACCTGTCAATGATCAACTAGAATGAAAAGGACATGGAACGGCAATGCTAACTACATTCGTTGCCTACTGGGTTGCAGATTTTACTGCTACTGCTTGAGTATAATTGTATAAATGCATAGATACAAGGAACATTTCATGGATTAATTGACTTTGACCCCAATGCTCATGAAAGTTTGTATAAATGGTTTGAACTTACCAAGAGAACTGCTGAAGCCATAAGAATGAAGAATCTTTTGTAGTTTCTTTTTCCTATGCAGTTATTGAGCCACTACTTGACAAACCAACACAGAAAAAAAGCTAAGAATGCATTTATTAAAACAGAAGACAATTTATAAAATCAACTTTACGGAGAAAAAGAACGAAAACTTACTCTGCAATGGTGATCAAAGCCATCAACACACTTGTCACAAACTCTGCAATGCTTACTGTGCTGCAGCACCTACATAATAGACTTACAATTTTTACCCACACTGCACAAAACTGTCCACATGAGAATATTTTGTGGACTTCAGAAAGCAAAGCATCTTTTTCTGTTGAAGATGTCATTTTTCTTAATACTCACAAACATTAAAACATCTTTTCTAGATTTAATTAGTATTTATAGCTAGAATGAATCAAAGCTCATTCAAATTCTTGGTTCAACAAATAAATCCTAGTGAAAGGAACGTGTATTTGGCTGACACATGCGCTAAAAGAACAATTTCAGATGATGTTTGCCAATATATGATGACGATGTGACATGCAGCTAATCATTTGCGATTTTTGACTGAGTCAGACCTTAACTGCACTTTACAATTGTAGCTCCTGTGTTCCTGATGTCAACTTAATCATGGTCACATAGCTTAATGAAATAGCTGACAACTGCACAGTTGAGTATATTGCCCATCTTTCCTAAATAGCTTAAGATTCTTAGTGAATCGGTTGGTGCATGGAATACAGTATAAGAGCCAAAGATCCTAAGTGCGAGACCTGGCTGGCAGGAGTAAGGAAAAACAATTGCAGCCTCACACTTCAAGTCCGCGTCATGGGCCGACATGAGGGGGAGTGTTGATGCATATTGTCCACATTTCCTTAACTGCTTAAGATTTTGGGTAAACTGATTGGTGCATAAAACTCAACAGTTTTTATGCACAAGTTCCAACACTAAACTAGTTTAGGAACAGAGTAAACAAAAGAAGACATGAAGCTCAGTTTAGGGTGACATCAGCTGGTAAGTGGTACGGTACCTCTACTTCACATAAGCTGCAGAAAAACATGCCTTCTTCACTCATGTGTTGTTCTGAAGATTGATCATTTGAGTGGAAGCATCTTTTGCATAAGCAAGAAAACAAGGTGCATATCAAGCAAAGAGCTCTGCAAAATGCAGTCTGAGAAGATGGATCCTTTCCTTCAAAAATGTTGCTTAACTTCTCACTGTTATTAATTCCACCTGGGTATAATTCATGATCTGAATTTGCTTGTGATTGTTTTCCATCTCTGTCTAATTTTGGGTGTTTCTTTGATTTAAAAATGCCTGGATCACTAGGATCTGTCGCAGCACACCAAATGTATAACATGACAACACACGAAATCTGCAAAGACAGCTTGTCTGTTATTCAACAAAGAACTGTTTTATCAATCACCACAACCAGTAGCTGACAGGAATTAGGATTTCATCGATAATATTGGAATACATCAAGTACACAAAAAGGTCATTATCTCAATGTGTTGTTGCTTTTTAAGTATACAATATCAAGTGGAATGATAAAAAAATGCAGAAGCAAAGATAAAAAGTTTATGTTTGATTCCTGTAATTATTTGATCAAAATGTAAAATTTACACAGCCCCATGCGATTTTTATCACAAGAGCAAGGAAATTTTACATTATCCTAATTAAGCTGTCTATCCACAACAGTGTTCACAGTAGATTCATCCAATTCAATGTCGAAAGACTTATTTTCTTAGTATCTGACCATCCCTGCCACAGCACATAAAGGATAGGAATCATTGCATCATAAGCATTGAATGCTCCAGACTAACAAAAGATAGGCACATTATATAGTTACCACTGGTTCCATCCGATATTAAGTTTCACCAAGACATTGACATGTTGTTACTCTTGATAGAAAATTGACATTGCTGGGCTTAGAATAATTGAAATAATTCTTTTACAGGAATCAAAATGATTCCAGGAAAGAAAGCTCTTCTTGAAGTCCTAAAGAAGGGGGGCCGTCATTTTCTTTTCATATTTGGTTTGGAAGGCTAACATAGTAACATTAAATGCCAATTACAAGAAAACAAGATTTTGCAATTAACTCCATGATGGTACCATCAACACCAGATTATGCTGACCTAAATTACTTTGTTAGGATAAAAATGAACATTCATTACTCGGTATAATCTGAAGCACAAAATATTCTGTTACTTATCCTTGTATTTTTTTTCTATGTTATGAACCTTACATAATATATTTCTCTAAAGTATTCTCCACATGGTACACTAACCAAAACACAAAAGGAAGCAGTGCAATTGAGAGCCCCAAAAAAACAAATGCAGATCTAACGACCATGAAGTATTAGACAGGAGGATTAAAATAAAACGGGACAAAGATGAAGCAACTCACCAATGGAGTATAGATACCCATGACCACATACTGGAACACACTCCTCCCCACAAATGGCACAAAGAAGACATAGAATGCAAAACCCAGTGCCAAGAAAACTGCTATCGCCACTACCTGCGCTTGCACACATCAACAAGAAAGCAATACACACTAGCAACAGTAAGGAAAACACCAAGAAAAGGCAGACCAAGAAGTGGACCTGGAGAGGGTGGTAAGGTAGCTTCCACCCATGCTTCCTCATCGCCAAGAACTCCTCCCAAAAACCAACTCCAAGAAATGAAGGAAACGGCAGAGCTCGGAGCTACCAAGAAGCACCAAATGAGAATGAATCAAGAACCATGGTCTTTCCCCCTTTCGGCTCTCAGGATCACAATGTGTTTCTTCTACCAACTAGTAGTAGTGAATTTGGAGCGATCAAGAACCATGCTCTGGTTCTTTTCTATTGGGCTGCACTGTCTTTGATCTCTCTTGCCCTGCTGGAAGTATTAAATGATCAGAAGAAAAGCTGCAGCAGCAAGCAGAGGAGCAACCATTGCAGAGAGAGATCAATGCGGCTTGGAAGCATAACTGTACAGTGCCGTTGGATTTATTTTTAGGGAGGAGAGGAAGATGGCCACGAAAGGTTTGGAAGTTTTCACCGTTCGTCTTGGAGCGTCACGTTTTTTAAATCTAGTGCATAGTGCACGAATTTACAAATATATATATATATATATAGGACGAGTGTTTCATGCACCATGGTGCCTAGGCACCAATATCAATACCCGTTGATTTGCTTCGAGATTCGCAACGTTTGATGTGGGTATCTTCATATACCCATAAAAAAGTATATTTGAGATGTCAAACTCCGAAAAAATTTAAATTCAACTTCAGTTTAATTAGTTTGAACTATTTTTATGGTATATACTCACTGTAGTTGCATTGAACTCAAAAGTAGTTCAAACTAATTTGAACTGAGTTTAAAACTTACTTACCATAAATATATCAAGGGTATAAAACATTTTCATACCCAAACTCAAAAAAATTATCAATCATACACGTGTATCGGATGTTGGTGCCTCATATCACCTCCGGTAAATCCTACCGTGGCAGGCCGAATCCACCGTGGAAACTACGGCGAGCGTGAGAGGCTAGTGGCGAGCATGGTCAGCAGGTGGGTGCGCACTATATGTACACTGTGTATGTTGCGCCACTAAGTGTTGGAGGTCGACACTTGCCACGGCAGCTAGGCGCGATAGGGATCTCTCATCCGTAGTCCCCACCCATAAAGCCCATCGATCGCCACTTTCTTCCACCCTCGCTCTCATTCTGCGTTGCGCCGACCGAAGCTCCAGAAAAACAACAGAGAGGGAGAATAGTGAATGACAAAAGTAGGTAGCAATAATTGATACAATATTTACTGTCTGAAGGTAGCATCATTGTGCGTTGTCAGAATTAAGCAGAATTTGTGCGCATTGGTGGTAAGTACCTAATGTCGGATATGCAAGATTTATTTGTGTTCTCTGGGGATAGTCTCGTATGCAATAGGTCGTACGGAGCGAACCTATCAAATTATGACAGGACGGTGATCCGAGCGTCAGGTCTGAATGATATAGGTCTACCCGAGCTCAGAAAGTGTGTATAGTGCGCATATTAGGGAGGTAGCTAGGAAGAAACTTGTGATCGAGATGGTGTATGCCACAGTGGTCGGAGGTGTAGGGTAGCTTTTTATGGGAAGTGAAGGTAACAGGTGGCACCTCATGGGGCCATTACATGAAGATTGCATGCAATCCTAGCAATGTGATATATGGAAGGTCAATGGTATATGTGCAGTTTGTAGAGAAGAGCAAAATCGTCATGCAGGGGTGGTTCCGGTGTGAGTGACGGCGTAGAAGTGCAGCAGTTCGACTGTGGTGGTGAAGTACAACATGCTATCGGTGGGGATAGTGGTGCCGAAGTAGAACCTGTTGTTGTTTGGGATGATGGAAAGGTGAGGAGGTGTACTGAAAGTTTTGAGCCAAACGAAGGTGTAGCGAGATGGTGGGCAGCCTGTATTGGTTGTTGCAAATATTTAGGGGGGGCTGGAGGACAGAATCAAAAGCAATGATGAGGAGGATATGGAGACAGATAGTAGTGGAGAGGAGGTAGGTGAAGACGCTGTTGGTGGCGATGTAGTCGGTGGCATCATGTGCACTGACGTTGAGTATATGTCCTCCATATTAGATGATGCTGCAGAGGCCACCCTTGTTTTGCCACAGAAAGACTGGGGAGAGTGGGGGTTTGATGAAGACACTCTGCTTGTATTACAACGCTTCCCCAATAAGAGTGTTGTGCAGCAAGCCATTACGAAATATACCATCAACATCAGCTAGACATATCGGGTGTACAGGTTGAACCTAGACACTTAATGGTGAAGTGTGTCAATGAATCCTGTCTTGGCAAGGTCTATGTGTAAAGGTTCAAGGGCACGACTACGGATTTCCATATAATGGTGGTGAATGATCACACATGTGAGCTTGCTGAGCCCCTATAGAAGCATAAAAATATGACATCGTTGTACGTTGCCAGTCTGATCAGGCACCTCATCAGTGTAGACATCGTTGTTTCACCAAAGCTACTCTTGGCAGATGAGGTGAACACGGTGGAATTCCTAGTTACCTACAGTAAGGTATGGTGGGCGAGGTGGAAAGTCATAGAGTGTATGTTTGGCTCACACGAGGAGGTTATGGCCTTGTTCCAAGAATACTTCATCAAATTGCACCATGCCATATTTTCAAACCGAATTGATAGCATGCAATTGCTTTTTCTACAGAAATGACCACACCACACATCCTTTTAAAACCGAAATGACACCACATACCAACTTTTTCAACTGAAGCAACTACACCATGCCACATTATCAAACCAAGTAGACAACACGCACCACCTTTGGATTCTTCACTGAGCACACCATGCCACCTTTTGATTCCTTCTCGTGGACGTGAGTGCACTTCCACTCACCATAATTTGGTACCTCAAACTACACCTTTACCGCCTATAAAAATGAGGCATATCGCACCGCCACAACCACACTCCATACGGCCTAATTTTCAACACGCTGAGAGTGGAGGCACAAGACACGTACAAGAGCACATGGTCCGCAAGTGGAAGTAGGTTGGCCAGAAGGCAGACTCATATCCTGACTATTCCCGCAAGGATGCTCCTGTGCCTCCCAAGTTTCCATAGCCATAGTGTAACTATGATAAACCCACATACATCATTTAGTCCACACATCCTACTATCACCGCCCGAGCTTACTACATATGAGGGGATTACCACATAAGTGATGTCTCTCCATACTTCATGACTTCATGTTATGTGATGCATTAGAAAAATCTCTAATGTTAACCATGCATAGCAGGAGGAGAACTGATTCTTTTTCCTATGGATTGATAGCCCAGACCAGTTCAATAAGTCATTCATCGAACAAGAGTTCACGTTGAACTACTTAAAGGGCCCCAAGGTGTTTACCCATTGGACACATCCCACAACCGAGAGCAACGGCAAAAGACAAGGGCAAGGGACCAACAGATGGCCCCATCATACAAGCATGTAGCGACTTCCCTGAACCCCATCGTGAATGGGTGATCCATGACAGGCATGTAGCTCCAATCATATGGTGTTATTGTGGTGCGCAGGCCAAGATCGGGATAACCTATGAAGGCACCAAAGGCTAGATCTGCGGGTACTACTCATATCTGTTGGTGGCTCATGTATCAAGATTTTCATTCTACCTCTATCGAACACTGCTAATTTGATCGTTCTCGCCGAAGAGAAGCCAGGTGCACATGGGAAGGCTGGATGATGAATGAGGACTAGGACCTTCACTGGTACGGGCTTGCCAAAGCTGCCAGGTGGAACAAAATGAAACATGAAGTTGAGAAGATAAGAGTGAGAATACGAGAAGAGCTACGGGAAGCGATGCGAGGAACACATTATTTTTTAAGCGGAAAGAGAAAGACAACATTCTGCGGTGAGGTTACATAGGGCAACTAATCATTTGAGATGAACGGCGAGTAAGAGCAAGTCTTATAATACAACCTTCAGCTGGCTGTATAGATACTTACAGCCCACTTACCAACCTACTCATATAGTAGTTACAGCCAGCTGAAGGCTGTATGATCTACCCCTTTCTCTCACAAAGTTTCTTAGTTCTTGTGCTTCAGCTGGCTGTAACCTTACAGCCCACCTCTCTTCTCTCTCCTTCACCTCAGCATACAGCCAGCTTACAACCTCTTATAATACTTGCTCTAAGGCAAGTACAAGCATGTGCCTAAGTACTAAGTTAAGGCTTAGCCAAGTAGAGGATAATTTAGTAATGAAAAGTGTTCAAAAAAAGGTTCCATGGCCATCTCGCATCTTGTGTCACGCCGCCTGCGACTGTGTGCTGCATGCATCTTTTTGCTTGCCTCAAAAGAAGATGAGCCACTGTCGATTACTGAAACGATCGAAGAATGTGACATGATGCTCTGTCTCTCTCTCTCTAGCTGTGTGTGTCTTTAGTTTTGTCCGTAGTTTGTTGGAGCGTTGGAGGTGAGAGAGGATGGAGCAGACATGGTCGCATCACGTGCCACTGCGAATAAGCTTTGCTTCTGTCCATCTTGATTGGATTTGTGAAATGTATTGGCACTAATGATTCTTTGAAAGTGTACTTGTACAAATGCATGGAGAAGTCAGTATACTTTTTGATGTATATTTGTAACGTGGAATTTTTTGGGGGAAAACATTATAAATTCATTGGAACTCCTGTATGTTTATTCTTTTCTATCAAATCGAGCGTTCATGGTCTACGTTCCTTAGGACTGTTGGGAAATTACATATTTATTGTTATCTCCGAGGGAGCTAACACAAAATAGGTTGTGTTATACTCTTATATCTTTCCTTATGCGCAATAGTCTCAAATCAGATTAAAATTTATGAGATACGGTACAAGCGGGTATGGTATCAAGAACGAAATAGATTAATCTCGTAGAGAGAATCAAGTAACGGTGACGAAACAATCGCGATGAGGGAAAAAGATCGGTGAAGCTAACCCCTTTTTTGCTCATGCATATAACCCCAATGTGCGTGCCCGTGTCAGCTACCTAAACGAACCCTCCACTTGAGAGATTCTTTGTTGTGTAGTTTGGTTAACTATATATCATATTCCTACTACCCTTTATGCCACAGGTTTGTACTACCTTCAAGCTGCACCTACTCGCTAGTACCGTGTGGTTGGCCCCACCATATCTTCCTTCTTTCAATAGCGTGAACCTTCGTTTTGGTGACTGCTAGATTTTGTAACCATCTTTACAGTTCTACACATAATTGCAGATGAGATTTGTGTTATAGTTCGATACCTCTCTTATGCGTAGTAACCGCCTAGATCGAATCAGAATTTATGAGATACTGAACAAGCATACATGGTACCAAAAACGAAGCACATGAATCTCGTATAGAGAATCAAATTACGGCAATGAAACAATTGCGATGAGAGAAAAAGATTTGGCAAAACTAACCGTAAATTCCTTAAGCACAACCTTAAAAGAGTACTTCTTGTCCTATACAAAAATCTAGTGCTAAAAAATAATTTAGCTTCTAATTGTCTTGTGCACCTCTTGATTTGGATGGGTTGGTTTGTGACTTGAGCTCTCCGTGACTACCTCTCATGGTTTTACATAGCACCATCTAGTTCTTCTCCAAAATAAAGTAGAAATTATAACGTAATTAGAGAAGCAATCCCAATTCTACTAGGATTCATTTAAGAATTCATGTAGCACAGTTCTTCAAGTCATAGTAGAAAGGATATGAGACACTCTACTCAATAGACGGAGGCTCCATTTGGAATTGTGTATTAAAAAAATTAAGGAAAAAGAAATACCACCAGAACTAGGGGTGTCATGTCTGGTGCAATTGAAAGGAAAGGAAAAATATATGAACTGCTCTACGTAGGCATTTGGATGCTTTACATGAAAATTACGTAATTTGGAGACAGAATTGCCTTGCTCAGTAGACAAAATGAAAACCTCTACGAGGTTTGACCCCTTATTTATTTTACTCCAACATATTTCTAGATCGAGCCATGTATTCGACGGGTTGCATTCCTCTTGCCCAAATACACGCATAGGAAAATTTCCTTCCCATATTCCAAATAAGCCTGAGATAGTTCCAAACACATTTCAGTGCATTAGTGACTTGCACAGCGTTGTCAATCCTGAGTTTTTGGTTGGTTGGTGGCCTAGGTGTCATATGCAGTCGATGAGGTCTCGAGCACTGTGGGAGAAAAAGAGGGGGGAGAATTGCTTTCCCTTTTGATTTGAGGTTTCATCTGAATTGTCGGAGTCAAAATCCAAGGGCCCAAAGGTGCTTGCCCTCATGCAGTCCATCCCCTGCAGTTGCAAGATCTCAATCCTTGCGTATGTTCTGCCGAAATGAAACATGCTGCAACGCGTCAACCTCTGTTTGCAAGACTAGACCGTAAGCTTGGGATTTGCTATAGGAGTTTTTATTAGTTTGAATTATTACAGCTTACTTGTAACACTAGGTTCGCTTGGGAATATTTTAGGAGGAAATTAATTAAGACGCATACGCTATAGGAGCTTGGGAATGTAAAGTTACTTGTAAGACGCATACGCATGTGGCATTTCTCGAGAGCCAGGCTCCGAGAGCTCTACCATCGAGGCGTATTATGATTTCACGTGTCAATTTTTACGATTTCTATTAAATTTTTTCGTGCTTTCTGTTTAAAGGTTTCGCGCTATCGGAATCTGTATTGTAGGATTTAATTGTACAATCTAATATCCTACTTGATTCCACAAAAGATTTATTGTTTCAAGTCTACCATGTATTTCAACAAAGATACAATTTTAAGTTAAACTTTAGAAGCATTTACTTATCAAATTGTAGTCCAAATAAATAATGTATAGTTGTCTATACAAATAATATTACATAAAAATAGATAAACCATGTAACTTTACATTTGGAAGGACATCAGCAAGTAATTATTTATAATTAATTACTAGGAATCAGGTAGGATCCTACTAAAATATTGTTAGAATTGTAATATTATTAAAATCCTATCAAATTAAGATACTACATAGAATCAATTTAATAAATCAAGGGTTGTAGAATCAGAATACTACAAAGACTCAAATCAAAATTCTGACAACCTTGCTCACCACCTAATTTAGAGAGTTACCATACATTCAAGTACATGCATGCAACCAAACGCGCGGATGATCGAATTGCACCAATCGATACAACTAACCAAACAACTTTATTTTGCATCTACATACTTTGTCTCATCTCATCCAGGCTTACTTGTGCGGTGCAGTCAGGGCAAAAGGGATGCGAGGAACCAAATCATGACCCCGCCGGATCCCTACTGAGAAGTCGTATTGTATATATGGTACCGTAGTAACTTTTTTTTAAAAAAAATTGGCATCTAAACATCCGTTTTCACATAAGCTAGATGCTGCTGAGATGAAATTTTTTTTAAATAATCTATTTTTTATTTTGAATTACAGTATTATACTTGCATTTTACTTTTTTAAAGTTTAGTCATTAGGGATCACTATAGAATGCTATTAAGACGTGGGTCTTGTCCATGCAGCGGACATTTTGGGTCCTGAAATCCAGCCAGGAGCAGTACACTGTGGTCTATAAGCATGTTGGTTGTTCTTGATGTGTGCGCGCACGTAGACCCAAGTATGAGACTCACTAGATTGTTTCTAAGGTGCAGACTTACTCCTACGTGCTCAGTAGTGTTTTGCCAACGCATCGCAACTTGACATTTACCTTCATAGCCAATCTCATGTATGGAGAGATAGTGAAGAAAAAAGACATAGAGGCCAAGCACATCATAGTGGCTATCGAGCAAAAGTTCAAGTACAAGATTAGTTACTTGAAGGCATAGCATGCAAAGCATAATACTTTGGAAAGGAGGTTCAGTTCTTTCAAGATGGCTTATGACAACCTTCCTCGCATGATCCAATGTTGCAGGATAGGAATCTAGGCACATACATTGCTATGAAGGACAAGTCATCTACAAGACCGCCAGGTTTCATAGTTTTATAGAGGGTTTTCTTAGCCTTCGGTGCCTGCATCGACGCTTTCAAGCGCATGTTATCGATGATCAAGTTGATGAGCTTTTCTAATTGAGAAATACAAGGGGTAGATCCTAACGACAATTGGCGTTGATGGCAATAATCAGATTCTACCCTTAGTCATCGTATTTGTCGAAAGTGAGAATTTTGAGGGCTAGTTGTGGTTCCTTTGATATCTGAAGGAAGGAGTGGTTGGGGCATGTCCTGATGTCTATATAATCTATGGATGTGTTTGGTTGCAAAGACTAGGTGGGACGGGATGGGATGGACCCGTTTTTGTAGGTGTTTGGATGGGAGACAAGCAGAGTCAAAGACATCCCACTAAGAATATTCCTTGTAGATCCGGGACCAGGCAATCCTCTTTTTTTCATGGGACGAAGTCATCCCACATGGGATAGAGTCATCCCACCTCTTTGTTTTTTTAAGTACTGTTTTGTTTAATTTTTTTAAAAAAAAAACTCAAAGGCTTATGTGTAGAAACATATCAACAATAGCCTTCAATTTTTTTTAAAAAAACTCAAATGGCACACATGTCCCACCTTCATCCTTCCATCCAAACAAAGGATGGAACCATTCCATCCCACTTTATCCTTCTAACCAAACAAAAAACAGGGATGACTCTATCCCCCCAACCAAACAAAAAATGGGATCATCCCATCCCAAAACCAGGGACAGGATCATCCCATCCCACCTTGTCCCTAAACCAAACACAACCTATGATCGCCACCCTGGGATGATGAAGTCCATAAGAAAACTTCAGTAAGACCTCGAAGAGCCGTTTCCTTGGCCAAACATGAGCAAAGATGATGTATTCGTCATCTGGGGGCAACTTCTTCAAGCAGTTGCCGCAGCAACCGTTGATAAAACTGTTCAAGAGGCTGGCTATGTAGAACCAGTAGCGTAAATTTAATGTGTTGTGGGAGATGTTGGAGGAGTACTCCAGGAAGCACGTCATCAAAAAGAACAAATGTTTGGCCATTCTTGAGGTGGCGCAACCCAAAAACCTCGCACCATTGCCAGAGCTTGACCCTCCCAGTGTGATGTAAAGGAACTCAAGGAACATTAAGCGCTTCTCCCATTGGATTGAGGCAGAGCCATTGGAGCAGTGATCTTTGTTGCATGATACAAACGGTGCGAGGTATGGCATAATGATTACTAACTTGTAGAGGTGTACAATTGGGTTCTTAGTAGGGATGAAAACGGAACGGAAATATCTCGTACCGAACCGCATCGTTTTCTACATTTGACCCGATCGAATTCGTATTTTCGGACAAATTCGAATTCGGTTCGAAATACGGAATACCAAATTCGAAAACGGAGCGAAAACGGTTTAGGCGTTTTCCGACCGTTTTCTACTTTTCTACATTTTATTCGGAATATACCGTATTGTAAATACGGTTCGAAATACGGAATACCAAATTCGAAAACGGAGCGAAAACGGTTTAGGCGTTTTCTGACCGTTTTCTACTTTTCTACATTTTATTCGGAATATACCATATTGTAAATACGGTTCGAAATACGGAATACCAAATTTTTTTTTCAGATTCTAAAATGGTTGGATCAATTGTGAGTGATCTTGAGGTTAAGGCTTTGGCTAATGTTGTGGCTAAACTGAAAATTGAGGTATGTGTATGTTTATTGACTGCTTGCTCTGAAATATGCTATTGCTATATCTAATTTTAATTCACTTTGCAAACTTGTAGGAAAAGGACAAGGAGGGGGATGAGGACTCTGAGGAGAACAATGAGGAAGCAAAAGATATGGAAAGCGATCCTGACCTCATGGATGATGCTGATGAACTGTGTAGATGTTCTGCTAGCTGTTAATTGCTTGTTCTAGACTTGTATTGTATTTGTGTCGGCTATTGTGTTAATACTTAAGACCAAGGGTCATTCACTTGTTAATTATTATATGCACTTGAATTTGATCATGCACTTGGTAATTGTTATGTACTTGGTCACTTGTTAATTGTTATGCACTTGGTCCTACAGGTCGGTATTCCGTATTGAATTTTCGTATACCGACCGTGTTCGACATAATTCCGTTCGAATTGGTTCGTTTTCGAAATTCTCGATATTCTGTAAGTTCGCGTTCGTTTTCGTGTCCGGCTTTACCGCTTTCGCTTTCGTTTTCGTATTCAAATGTAGAAGTAGAAAACGGTTGATGAGTTTTCCGACCGTTTTCGACCGTTTTCATCCCTAGTTCTTAGGGGCGTCCATTCTTAGCCCCTCGTTGCCATCGTGGAAGGTGTTCTGTAAAGTACAATTGGGTATTTCAGGGAAAGACACACAAATGTGGTACTTCATACAGCCAACCCACATACAACGTACTACTCGAACATTACAGCGTACATGTAGGCCAAGACTGAGAAAGGTCAGTCACACGCTGTCTTCGTGATGGGCAATATAGAGCACTGCTTCAATGTGCTCCTTCGGGACAAAGCTGGATTTGGGATGGCTCGCTCTCTTGTTGCCCACGAGGTGTGCATTGGAGATCATGTAGACAAACCTAGATGCTCATGTAATAAGCCATGCTCTTATGTCCTCGCTGCATGTGGGACTATCAATATGGGGCCATCGAACTTCACGTCGGAGTACTTCATAAAGGAGAGGGTACTACAAGTATGGTGCAGTGAGTTACGAGGCTTCAGGGTTGTGGACAACTTTTCCACGTTGGATATTGTACAAAGGGTTTGGATTCCGGATCTTGATCTATTGAAGGGTGCGAAGGGCCATCAGCAGAGTCCTTACATTAGGAACAGTATAGACGAAGGGGAAGCTGGAGCAGTGAGTAGATGTTATGGTTGTTGTGGTCAGAAAAGCCACACTGCAAGAAGATGCAAGACACCTATTAACAAGTAGGAACACCGACGTAAAGAGCAGTAACACTTCGTGTTGTGTGTGTAGTGGTAATAAGATTAAAAATGCTATCATATTGTAACTTCATTTGCAAATTTTAATTTCATTTGTACTATCAATCTGTCATCATTAACAATGCAGAGAAAGTGCCTAAGAAATGACTTCCTTTTTTAGCTTGAACTCTCCACTCCTTTTGTCACCAAGCGGCCACTTCTTTGGCACCAGCAAGCAGACATTTTGCGACGGCAAAATGGTCTTTTCGCATCCCTAATGGAAGACACATAATGGTTAGTACGAGTGACTATACATAGTTGAAGTTACGATAAACTTAGAGGGACGGCTTTTGCACAGCGTCCTGATCCGACCAAACAAGACTACACGCAAGAGGATAGAGGAGCGGTGGCACAGCGAAGATCGAAGTGAGCGTATCCAGCAGGAGACGCATGCTCATCTGAAGGTGTGTAGGCGTAGGGAGCGCGAGGCTCGCGAGGAGGAGCGTGAGAGAAAGCGCGAACTGGCAGCCAAGACTAGGGCGACCGGCGAGAACTATAACGTCGACCTCGGGAGGAAGGGCAAATGGCCACGTTCCACACAATAGTTCGACCCTCTTCATCTATATATCTCATGTATTTCTAATTCTCTAAAGGCATGTGTGTACCATTCTTAGTTCATTAGTCTGCATGACATATAAACCTTTTGTCATATCAACTATCATGTTGTTATCATTACGCCATTTATCCAAAGTTCTCATCTGTGTATGAATTCCCTATTGCATCGCAATATCATTTACCTTCCTACTTACGAATTGTTACTACCTCAATCGTCCTCACAAAGTTCTTCAGAAATTTATTGCACTATAACATTATACGATGATCATAAAATGTTATTGCAAGTCTAACAAATTTCGTACCATTCAAACATATGAAAATCACAAACTGTTCAACCGACATTGTCTGCCATTTTATTAGAAAAACAACATACAAACAAGATTTGTTAAATGTATTAACTACAAAAATTGCTATGTGCCCTCCACAATTATTTCCATCAGAATAATAAAATAATTATATTATTATTTTAAATTGTTCAACCGTTGAGCAAGTTGGACTAGTCGCTCAACCGTTAGGTGATACATGGCCAAATCGTCTAACCGTTGAGCGACTAGGGGCTTATCGCTTAACCGTTGGGCAACAGGGACTTGTCGCCCAACGGTTAGAAGATTTGGCCACGTATCACCTAATGATTGAGCGATTAGTTTAAGTCGTCTAACCATAAAACGTTGGATGGTTAAAAATGCAAAAAATAAAACACACATATAATACTATAATTTTAAATGAAAAATAAATTATTTAAAAAACTTCTGCCGAGCTGCCTCCCTCGCCTTCATGCATCATGCATCCCACGAAGATTTTTTTAGCACCCGATATCATAGGTCATGTCACTGCGATGGTCTCCCCGTGAAGCTAGCTCACAACAAAGCGATGCTGTTCATGCGGGTGGCTGATGCTGTAAATAATTGGAAACCATCACCAGGTTGTACTTGGTGATGTTGGATCAATGCTTGTCTCGTGGGGTGGTTGTGTCACTCATGTGAGTGTTGTACTGTGGTTAGCCTGCATGGATGCGATGGAGGCAGCTCCGAAGCACCTATCGAGCCAGGCAGCTTGGCAAGCCGACAGCCGACGCTGTCCTACTACACTTGGCCAGCCTTCCGTGCTGCCGATCTCCTACCGAGCTATGGTAATATGATAGGATATAAATATCATCTGCTATAGTTGTTAAGCTTAAAAAGAGAATTATATCTATAGTTGTTAAGCTTAAAAAGAGAATTATATTTACAAAAAATAGATGTTTAAAGACCAAAATTTAAAAAACAGAAACTCCAAATTCCGCGCATGCATGCTTTGGTTCGAGGGCACACACACCTCTTAGAGCCATCGGATGAAATAATCTTATTGTGGAACGTTCGCGCACGGCAAGCCAGGGAGCAATACACTCTCATTTTTGTCGTCTAACAGTTTTTTCTCATTGATGCATAGCTATATGTACCCCTTCAATAAGCGAGCATGGTCCCTGCGTAGGTGTGTCACGAGGGCACGTGATAGTGAATTTACATCACTAGGGTCTTGTCCTAACCCATACGACAGTGCAAGGGTGTATCACGGGCAATAAATAGGGGAACCCAAAAAACCCACTTTCTCGTTCACTCGAGTCAATGGTGCAACTAGAGTCAATGGTGCTAGTAGTGGTGGTGGTAGTCTTTATCGTTAATAATGCCAAGCTAGATGGAAGTATTCTACTTGAGTGGAAAGAAAAAGAAGTGATTGAGAGCGACATATACCAAACTCTATCTCCCCATATGTTAGTATATTAGTGATTGAGAGCGACATATACCACACAGGTTGAGCAGGTCTTCCTTTCTTTTTTCTCATCAACCAATCTAGTGAGGCGACTCGAGAATGGTGAGCCATGTGGTGATGATGAGCATGGATGTTCCACCATGCCAAGTTATGTTGAATTTACTTGTTTATCTTCATTTGCTCTTGAGTTTGTATTGATTTTGCTCTTATATTTACCCCAATTTGCTCTTGAGTTTGCAAAACTTTGCACTAATTTGTTCCTATATTTGCATTGAATTTCTTTTGAATTGCTCTTAGATTTGACATTGAATGTACATGTATTTGTATTGGTACTAATCTGCTCTTTCAAATCAGCATAATTTTGCTCCCTATTTGCCCTTTAGATTTGATCGTGAATCTGCACATATTTTGTACTATTTTGATCCTAAACTTGTACTAATCTGATTCCGAATTGCTCTTTGATTTGATCTTAAAATTACACATATTTGAACAGATTTGCTGCTAAATTTGTACCAATCTGCTCCTTAAATCAACATAGTTTTTCTCCCCAATTGCTCTGTAATTTTGATAGTGAATTTATATATGTCTGTATGGATTTGCTCCCAAACATGCACCATCTTGCTCCCTAAATTTGCACCAACTTGCTCTTAATTGCTCTTGGATTTGCTTTAAAATTATAGAGATTTGACTTTAAAATTATTCTAATTTGTTTTTTCAAATTATCCAATTCTATTTTTTTTCAAATTCTTCGATCTGCATAGAGGGTAAGATAGTCACATTCTTGTCATTTTGCTAAATACGCATAAGTGGAACATAGTCACATTTGAAAACTTAAAAAAAATCACTATAACATCATATATGCAACGGTCTTCCTCGTTGAGCGTTGGCCTGTCTTGAAGCTCCCTCTCCAAACAGGCCCTTGTAGCTTCGACTCAAGTAAGACAGTTTTCTTTTGTTATCAGATGGATACTAAATACTAATGGGCCTTAATATCGGATGACATATGCTACTGCTATGCCATTTTCTTTTGTTATCTGATGGATTGAGAGTCCGAGAGACAAGAGAGTTTACTGGGTGGCTAGCATTTTAGGCTTGATTTCTTTTTTCCTTGAATCACTCGTCTAGTGCAAATTACAAGCTTATATAACTTAAACAAACAAATGTCCCATAGCACGGGGGACAGAGCAGCATAGACACTCTCACCTAGATATAGGAATTAAGAAACATGGAGCTGAAGCCAGATAGTCTAGCTCCACTGGCTCCTCGAAGCGCTTTCCTAGAAAAATATGAACAGTTCATGGATCTAGCATCGTAGCGATCTTTTTTTTTTCAAAAATGACTTATGAACATCTATTTTTGCAACAATGACCCCTCCCAAGGCTTAGAGGACACGACAGGCGACACGTGTCACCTGCCGTGCCCCCATGCTTGGCAGGAGGCGGAGCCTA
Source organism: Dendrocalamus latiflorus (assembly GCA_017311315.1). Lineage (NCBI taxonomy): Eukaryota > Viridiplantae > Streptophyta > Magnoliopsida > Poales > Poaceae > Dendrocalamus > Dendrocalamus latiflorus. The sequence goes on from CM029677.1 coordinate 9,975,587, forward strand.
CGGTAGTTGACTCAGGCACGGCAGGCGGTCGATAGGCGCTAGCCCTGGCTCGATAGGTCTACTGCCATGTGGTCCCCACAGCTCGACAGGTCTACTAGATGGCCCCGCACAGAAGGCCATCTGTCCAACTAACCCACACGGACTCATTGTTTGGATGAGATAATGGTTTTGGATGGACCAATAAAAATAACTCCATCTTGTAAGTAGTGCATATATATTACTGAAAAGAAAATATAAGAATAGACCATGTGTAGCTTGGCATAGCATCTTGCAATGAAGGTGCGAATTATAATAGTCCTAGGGCAAAAATAGGAACCGTACGGCACCCACATGATGTAGCAGTCAGCCGGCTGGTGTGGACATGGCTGGTTGTCATGGTAGTGGCAGGCGCAATTGCAACTTGGGTTGGCATAGCACAATACATGTGATAGTCACTGCCGAGTTGCATGACCTCCATGTTGTTCCTCTCCCTGATGCCTACAGAGCTCGTCGTTATTAGTCCTCTTAGTCTAAAGCTCCTCGCACAACTCTTATAGGTGGATGTATAGTTTGTGGATATAAACCTAGGTGGGTATTGGATATGATGGATCCACCCACTCAGTGAACTTGCAATCCGCTGTCTGCAAGCAACACGAGGTAACTATGATCGTTCTATGTGTGCAAGTATATGTAGGTAATGAACTACTTACCATGAATAGAGGGCAGTGAAAGAATTGATGTCCTAGATACATGTGGTCGACACAAACCAACACCACCGCGTTGAGGTTGTGCTTGCATTATAACCAAGGCTTGGGGATGTGGGGGTAGTCGCAGAGGGGATTTATATGGGTGTATGACTCCCTGATTTTGAGCTGTAGATTAGGGCTTGGTGGGTTGAGGTCTAGGGACCATAGAAACTTGTGTCTTTGAGGTAAGGGTCACAATATCGAAACCTAGCTTGTGCTCGTCGTCCCCTCCCACACCTTGAGCTTCTAGACCTGTCTGCCATGCTTCTATTTGTGTGACATAAAAGGATTTTTGAGTGTCTGTATGATCAGCGTCAGTGTGAAATTCGCACTAAAAGTTATGAAAATGAACGTGGCAACATTTTTACAAAACTTAATTTGAAACCCATACTCTGCATTGCAGAGCATTAATTCGTTCGGAGTTACATTGCAAGAAATGTTGGCATTATAGAGAATAAACAAGTACACTAGTGTTATAAACGATAGATCTACGGGACGGCCGATGAAGTGGGCCTATTTAGGCAGTTCCTCATAGAGTGGCATGTTGTCTTGTATAGCCTGCCCTTGTGTTGCATTTGCTGCTGGCCACATTGACTGTCATCCATATCATTGTGGATTGCAGTGGGACTAATGTTTGCCATGCCCGGGCTGCTTCAATGGGTCACTCAGCACCCACTTCACTTCCCCCAGCCAAAGGTCCCTATAATGCATATCTACCCTGTAGGAGTTGAACTCAGTGCTCCAAGTCCCGCATAAATGGTGGAAGTTGTAGTACTCTAAAATGTACTGCATAGAGGACTGCCACCATGTAGCACACACGGTGTATACATAGGAGCAAGGCTAGTGAAGAAGCATTGGCTTGTTCCACGTGCAGGTCGCGACTTCACCGATGGCGCATGCATGCTTGCGATCGCCTCTTACGTGGCCTATAATGTACTTCTCTCTTAAATGAACCTTGAACTTTTTCTTGATGCCATCCATTATTCGAGCAATGTGCGAATGTGCCTTTACCGTTTTCTACTCCAGGTACACCTGTATGACTTCTGAGAGTTACCTCCCTTCATCCAGATGCTTCTTCGCAATGATGGCTCTGTTAACGAAGTAGCCAATAGCGTGGATCCAACTCTCGTCCATGATTGCAGTGATCGGGAAGGAGCGCACACCCTATAGCACACCATTGTACACCTCCGATATGTTAGTCGTAATAATTCTATACTTCGCACCGTCTGTATCATAAAGTAGAGACCATTTCACCATGTCTGGGAGATGCAAGTTGATCAATTGGGTGAACTCGCTTGTTGCTACAGGAGCGGCCTGAGCTGTAGCAGGTTCCACTTCCTATGACTCCCTCACATGCCTAGAGGTCTCTTCATCAAGCTTACACCATATTGCATTAAACTTGCACCTCTGGTTCTGTTTGCATAGTTTCTTGAACTTTTCATCAACTCCTTATAGAAACAGCTGTGAAAGTTTGCCGCCAGATGCCTCATGCACCAACGAGACCTTATGTTGTTCCACTAGAAGGGTGGTTGAGTCCCTTACCACATGATAGTCAATATCGATGGTAGCACAGTGTTGTGGTCCATGATAAGGTAGATGTTGGGCCAGTCTTGGGCTACTGCTTGCTTCACATTGGCTAGAAACCATATCCAGCTATCTGTGTTCTTGTTTTCATAATTGCATATGCCACTAGGAGTAGCTTGTCATTTGCATCGACGACCACCATCGTTAAGACCGTGCCCTTGTACAAGCCAGAGAGAAAAGTGTCACCATTGTGAGCACTAGACGGTCGTACTTGAATCCCTCGATCACCTATCGAAACACCTAGAATACCCGATCAAGGATAAAATAGTTGGGGCCCTTCGTAGGGTGCGCCTTCTCTATCTTGTTTACGTATGTCCCAGGATTGGCCCAGGCAATCGATGTAGCATTCGTGGCACACAGTCATGGGCCTCATCATACGTATTGTACATCACATGTACGACCTTCTTCCTTGCCTACCACATCTTACCGTATCTCACCGAGAAACCAACCAAGTTCACGGCATAAGCCATCAACAGTTTCAGTGAAACTATGACATCTGTAACTATGAGGTGACTTATCAGGTCGGTGATGAGTAACGAGGTCACATTGCAGTGTCTGTGTAGTGGCTCCACAAGCTTACAAGTTTGGCCTTGACAACCATTATCCGGAAGTCTATACTCCACCTCTGAATCTCTACGCACGTACCTTTACGGGACAAGAGACATCTAGACACTTCACCACATACATATTGGGGTTTGAACTATGCACCTGATATGTGTGGTTTATACAGACAACATATCTTGCGAGGACTTGCTACACGGCACCCTTTTTGGGGAAGCGTCGCCCTTCAACGAGAGTGCCTCATTGAAGGACCATTCAAACCCACCTTTAGATGGTAGAACTTTGGAGGCCAAGACAACATCCAAACTTGAGGATATGTATTCAAAATCTGTGCACACAATGCCATCGGATGCACCACCCCCACCTTCGCCTACACCAGTATCATCTCTACTATTAGCTGTGTCGACATCCTCCTCCTTGTTGGAATGGTTTCCATCCGATAGCCCTTCCAAATATTCATAGCAGTCAACATGCACTACTCACCATCTCTCTACACCTTCTGTTGGCTGAAAGTTAAGAGCCAACCTGGATAGTCGTCCATCATCCCGATTGGCACCATCTTTTGCCGCACCACCAGCACCAATAGGTTTCACTTCGCCTCCACCATCCCTAGCAGCACGACACTCCATGTCGCCACTCTCGCTGCCCTCACCCCTTCTTGATGCGTCTACACTCTCCACAAACTACACATACACCATTAGCCTCCCATATATCACCACAGCTAGATTGCTAGCAATCTCCATGTACTGTCGCCAAGTGACATTGTCAACTGTATTCTTTAGCTCCCAGAAACACTCTCCCGGATCTCCAACCACCATAGCTATCACTACCTCAATGACAAGCTTCTTCGTAGCAACCTCCCTATCAAATGCACTCCATACGCACCTCTTGAGATTAGGGAGACCCATCTCCTTAAGCCTCCTTTCACCATTATAAAGGTCCACCCTATACATCTCCCTTCCCATAGAACACAAACAAGTGTTCCATGTCCGATAGTAGGTACCTATCACCAATGCAAATGAAATACACTTATTTCAGATGGTACTACATACCAATGAACTCTAGCTACCTTTTTTTTAATAACAATGTAGAAATAATAATAGTGCAGAAATAACAACAGCGTACAGATGATAACAGTGCAGAAATAATAGCAATGTAGAAGTAATAACAGTGTAGAAATAATAGCAGTGTACAAATGATAATGGTGCAGAAATAATAATAGTGCACAAATAATAGCAGAGCACAAACAATAGCAGTGTGGAAATAATAGCAGCGTATAAATGCTAATAGTGCAGAAATAATAACAGTGCACAAATAATAATAGTGCATAAATAATAACATGGTACAAATAATAACATTGTACAATTAGTAATAGTGCACAAACACTAATGATGTGCAAATGATAACAGTGCATAAATGATAATAGTTACAAATGATATCAGTGTAGAAATGATAACAGTGCACAAAAAAACATCTTACAAATAATAGCATTTCACAAATAATAATAGTATACAAATGATAACTACACATAAATAATAGCACTAAACATATAATAACAGTGTACAACTAAGAATGTTTGGGTATTAACAAATAATCATTAATACCGCCACTAGTTCATCACAAACATGGGTAATTACACAAAATGGTCCACACGAACTAAACATATACATCATTTACACATTTTTACAGAGCACATGCTACACAACCCAACTAACATTGAAGCTAACAAGACGTTAATGAAACATACCTCTTTGTGAAGGTCTTTACTAGAACTACACTAATTCCAACTGCGAAATCTGCTAGATTGTAGCAAAACCACCTTCAAAAACTAATTTGAATTCCCTTCTACTCTCTCTTTTTTTCTTCTCGCTCAGCTCTCTCACTCAGCAAGGAAGATACTCAACTGCACAGTTTTGGATGAGTTAGCAGAGAGGGAGGTGACACATTTTATACATGAAGGGAAACACTGCTAACCGACAGACCAACAAGGGTGCGTGGGCAGTAGACGTGTCTAGTTGAGAGCCACGTGAATTACTGTCGAGCGCATAACATAGTGTTGTGTCGTGTCGCGTGGTTGGCCACCCACACCTACATGCCAGTAGACCTGCCGAGCCAGGGCAGCTCAGCAAGAGCCACCGAGCCATCCTACTTCGGCAGCACCCCACCTTCCGTATCACGCCGTCCCTTACTGCATCCGAGCGGTTGCCACGGGCTTCGCCTCCTAGAGAGCAAGGGGGCAAACAAGTGACATGTGTTGTCTACCGTGCCCTCTGAGCCCGCGGTGGAGACCATTTTTGCAAAATGGGTGTTCTGGGGCCATTTTTGAAAAAAGATCGCTACAGTGTTTGATATGTGAATAGTTCCTTTCCCTCTTGTGAAGCTCGCCCCATCCTCGTGGGACCCCACTGTACAACACCGTGTAGATTCTCGACGCTATCCCTCATAGATGTCATCCCAGCCACTCAAGGTTACTACTCGAAATTGTTGTTGCAAGTCAAATTGCATATCAAAATCATTGTCTGTTACCGCCGCCATTGCTCCGAGATGTGTCATCACATCTGTGACTCACTGTCGCTGGAGAACCAACGCGACCGAAGGTGGATTGAGATAGTGATGAGAAGTACACAGAGTGCAAGTGGTAGTAGGGAAATCAATTTCGCTTCAAATTTTGTGAATTTTGCTGAAATTCAGTTTTCTCGGCTCACCTCAAAAAAGCCCAATTTGCTAAAAAAAATTTGGCCTATTTTGAATTTTTTGGCTCATCCAACCCAACCCACATGCCAATACACCAGGGGCGGGCCATTGTTTAGTCTGAAGCTGATGATGCTGAAGCTAAGCATCCCGCTCTGGTCCCATCCCCATCTCTTTCTAGTTCCCCATCTCCCCTCTCTCGTTCCCCATCAAGAATCAAAGGCGACACTAATAAACAAGGTAGACAAGGCACTGACAGGGGGGAGGTGGCGCTAGCAAGGGAGGTGGCCATGGCGCGCCGATAATGAAGGGAAAGTGGCACTGTCATGAGAGGAAGGGAAGCGACATCAGCAAGGGAAGGGGAGGCGGAGCTGGCAAGAGAGGCAGCCATGGCACTGGCAAGGGAGGGAATGAAGCAGCACCAGCAAGGGAGGAGGGGCAGGCAGTGCTAGCAAGAGCGGAGGAGAGGCGACACCAGCAAGGAGACAGCCATCATCTATTTTGTCGAAATTTTGTAATTTTTTCATATATTTAAATTTCTTGAATTTGATTTGTTCTTTTGAATATTTTGATCAAAATTTGCCCAAAAAACAAAGTTTTCTAAATCAAAATTGTTTTCCCAGGTGGCAGAATCTTTTGGAGAATGGAATACAGGCTGACCAGCTTATGGAATGTGATATACAAACAAAAATCAACTACCATCTCTGCATCTAGTTAGGAAGGATGTTGTTCAGTCCAGAATAGGGAAAATAATTTCGGTTAAGAAAAATTGTGAACACCTCTAAGAAAACTGAATTTCAAAAATTTTGGTTTTTTGGGGCAAATTTTGGTCAAAATATCCAAAAGAACAAATCAAATTTAGAAAATAAATGATGGCCGCCTCTTTGTTGGTGCCATGGCCTCCTTTCCCTCCTCCCTTGCTGGTGCCATGGCCGCCTCCCTTGCCGGCGCTGCCTCCCCTTCCTTCCCAGTGCCTCTTCCCCTCCTCCCTTGCCAGCACCGCTTCCCCCCTCCCTTGCCGGTGCCATGGCTACCTCCCTTGCCAACATCGCCTCCCCCTCCCTTTTCGGTGCCATGCCCACCTCCCTTGCCGACGTTGGCGCTGATTTTGGATTGGGAATGAGAGAGAGAGAGAGATGGGGCCTGAGTGGGATGCTTAGCTTTAGCAACGTCACTTCAGCCTGATCAACATCCTGCCCCTGGTGTATTAGCATGCAGGTCGGGTTGGATGGGCTGAAAAAATTAAAACATGCCAAAATTTTTTACCGAACTAGGCATTTTTTGGGTGGGCCGAGAAAATCATATTTCAATGAAATTCACAAAAATTTGGGCAAAATTGATTTCGCTGGTTCAGAAGTGGCTATCATCATCCACTAGTGTCATGCCGTGCATGATAAAGGCATTTGAAGCTTATGAAACAAATGTAGTTTTGAAGTCCAACAATGAGGCGGCACATTGGTGTTCTTGGCAACCAAGGACATGAAATTCATACTAATTCCTCTAGTTACATGCACACCCATGCTTAGAAAAGCCACACACTACTCTAATCAGGGTACCAAGTGAATAGAAAATATCTCCAAAAAACTTGGAAAGGGAAAACTCGCTTTTGTGCATTTGACCCTATCTAGATCTACCAAAATTTTGTCAAATGGCTAGGGAAAAAATTGATTGTACATCTCACAAAAGATTGATTTTGTCATTTTTGTTTCTAAATATCAATTGCATAAAAAAATCTTAGGTGTGCATCGCACAAACTGTGCATTTCTCAGAATAGTAGCACACTGCCGAATGCTAGAAAAATCTTCTCACATTTGAACTCAAAATCTTCTCCATCACCATGTGAAATTGAAACATCCCATTTTTGGGAGTTCAAATCAAAGTCAAACTCAATTTCAAGGTCATTTTCAAAAATTCAAAACCCAAACCCTTACTTGGGCTTGGTCCAGCCCATTCCCCTTCCCCTCGCCCTGACCCTACCCAGCTCTCCCTCCCTCCTCTTCCTCCCCTTGTGTTGTGCGCCTTCCCACGCCACTAGGTGTGCCCATCGCACCTGCTCTACATCTGCTCTGTGTGCTCGATTTTCATGAGCCGAGTCGTTGTGTTCATGCCTTAACTTCTATCTAAGCTACACGTTGGCTTCGCCCCCTTGCCCTATGCCATGCCATGCGTTAGCACCACCGTCCTTGGCCTCCACACTGTATTGACTCCGCCCAACGGTAAACACCCCCTCCCCTTTGGCTATAAAGCCTCGAATTGTCTCCCCCTTGCTCCCATTGCTCTCCTGCCACTCCAACACCTCAGAATGCCTCCCACCCATTTTCTTCTTTGGCTCCTATCAACCGAGTAGCCGTCAATGCCATCGCCAATTCATCACATGTCCGATCAATTTGTCACGCTTGGAGCACCGCAAGGAAGTTCCGACGTCGTCATGAACCATGCCTCCTCTCTTCATCCCATCCACATGAGCTGCCCTCTTTGACCTCTGTTGTGGTTACAGACCAAACAGAGAGAGTGGTATGGTAGTGGAGAGTTAGGTGAGCAATGCTTGGGCTTTCCCCGTGGACAGGATGGCATATATATTCACATGGGGAGTGTTTTACCATTATACCCTTACACTCAAGTATCCCTCTCAGGGGTATTTATGTCATTATACATGTCCTATTTTGGGCCTTACAACCTTCTAACAGGCCGGCTGGGCTTAGGTGGGGCCACCCCTACAACAGGAGCCTATCATGGTGAAGGGCTTCACGAGCCGAAGCCATGTTGCCGAGCCATTTGGCCCCCTCCGTCCCTGCGGCCTGTGAACTTTTGTATTGTTGGATGGAGTCTCATTGTCCGGTGTAGTCCCTGCCTCGCACCGAGGATACAACGTCGAGCGGGTTGCCGAAGCCGTCCTTGACCACGGGGCCCTTTGGCAGTGGAGTCGAAGTCCAAGCAGAGACAGGCTCATGCTGTGGACACGCCGAGGCGTGGGGTAGGTCCATCTCCCGTGCACAAAGCCGCAGCCAAGGGCAGGGTCTCCCTGCGAGACGGGTCCGAAGCGAGCTTGTCGCGGAGGTGCTTTCCGAGATCACGCTATAGACGCGGAGTCGACATGTGGCCCGATAGCTTTGCCGTCCAGAGTCGACGTCTTAATGGCGGCGAGAATCGCGCCAACCCCTGAGGTGTCAGGGTCGGGCGACTGTACACGCGTTGTCCCGATGGGAAGGTACACGCGGCGGGACGCGATAGGCGCGTCGTGCGCTGTCAGCGGTCGCACGACCGCGGTCATGCGTTCCTTCCCGAGAGAGAGGGGGGACACATGGCGGAACGCTATTGGCGCATCGTGCGCTGTCAGGCGGCCTGCGACTCCACGCCTCCGGCTACCAGCGGTTGTGTTTCCCGATCGTGAGGAGCCGAACCGCTGGGCTCATGCCAGTTGCCTTCCAATCGTGGGGGAGGTGAGAGGGCTTTATATACCCTTGTCACCGGCCTGTGAGCGTTCTTCCCATTTGCTCATTCGCTCGCTTGCCGTTGCTTCGCTCTCTTTTCTCTCTGCTTGCTGGCACGATCTACCTCTGCCCATGTTCATTTGGCCTTGCACTTTGGAGGAGAATGTCTAGCCAGCCCAGTTTGTCGCCGCCACCGGCGGAATACGCTCTGGTGGTTCAGGAGCCAACGCAGGCCGACAAGCGGTGGGAGGCCATTGAGAAGGCGGGAGGCCGCTGCTCCTGTGCGCTAGGGAGGAGTCTCGTGACAGAGGGGATGATCTAGACTCTCCTTCAGGAGAAGAGGCTAGAGAACCGTTGTTCGATCGGAAACGGCGACAGAGGTGGGGTGAATGGAGCCCTTAAAAACGACCCCCAAAAGTACCCACTTAAAACTTTCTCCGATAGCAATTGATGCTATGAAGAAATAAAATGAAAGATCACCGGAGACCGAAACATCAAATCATAAGACGAGGAGGCAGACTAGAGAAAGCAGATCGGTAAAGAAACTGCAGAAAAATATTGCCACGGCAGAGTAACAGCTCAAAACAATACCACGACAAGAAACCAGCAGAAAACGCTGTCACGGCAGAGAAACAAGCAGTGTAGTCTTGCCAGGGCAAGGAAATGGCTGAACTGAAATGGACTTGATGGTTTGAATGAAGGCTTCAAATACTGGACTAACACTTCAATCAGCATGCAATAAAAAGAGGACAACAAGTTGATTACTTGCTGCAAAAGAAGTCCTTTTTGGCAAGAAAAAGACACTCAGCCAAAGAACAAATAGAGAAAGTTTATCCTTCAACCGTCAACAGCAAAAAGAAAAGGGGAAAGGTTGCTGTCCAAGAACTGCAGATTTCTTCACTGGTTTTGCTACAAACCGAAAGAAGAAAGCAATCCCAAAAGGACCCCAACTGCCATCCGAAACACAATAGGTACTAGCAGCAGCCGAACACATGCATTTCGAAAAAGAAATAGCAGCAAAAAGGATCCAACTGCCATCCGAAATAGTGAGTACTAGCAGCAGCCGAACTCAAATCATTAACAAAGTAATGAGTAGACCGCTACTCCTTGCTGGCCGAAACAATGATTGATTGCTTGACAAAGAACAATACCCCTTGCTGCATTGATTTACTGCCGAGACAAAAAGAAGTGAAAGCAATAAATGCAGACTTAACAGCTGCCGAGAGATCTCAAAGAAGGCAAAAGACAAACTAAAGACTAGAAACACAAATCAAACAGAGAAGGGAAGAAAACTGAAACCAACTCAAAGAGCAGCACAAGAAATCATATTGTCTCAAAGCAATAAAAATCTTATAGAAAGACAAGGACAAGAATGCTTATACAAAGTTGTTCTCAGCTCATCTCTCTCTCTCAATCTCACACTAAACAAGTCTCCATACATGCTTGAAATTCATGCACTCATAGCATATAAGCATAGGAGACAAACACACACCCCTCTCTCAAGACATCTCTCAAAAATTCTACAATTAGCACTAGAGAGTACCTCTCTATTTATAGCCTCCACTAGTGGGTTCACATTTCCTTTGCCCATTAAGCTTTTTCGCTTTACCCACTAACTCCAACCATATCCACTTTCTTTAGTGAGCTTTGCGTATTCACCAAAACGCCCCTCACGCACCTTCTAGGAAGCTTCCTCATTCCTTGCCCTCCAAGCCACGCAGCCACCTCGAGTCCTCGCCGTCTTCGGCACACCTCGACCGTTCTGACCTCGGCACTGCCCGCGCCTAGTCCGGTCATCTCGTGCCTCGCCACGACTCCACCTCGATGTCCTGCAGCCATCACAGACAAGAAACAAATCACATAGCACCGCTCGAAAGATTGTAACCATACAATAGCATCAGAAGACATACTCGAAGCCCGAACCGATCGAAACGAAAAATAAACGACTTAAGCACGTTCGACCTAGTTCGACGAAGTCCGACCGAAACCGATTGCACCGCGCAATGACATGGCCCGAACCACACAAACCAAACTCGACTTTCCTAAAACAGATGTCAATTACTCATCACACAACCAGGGTAACCTCCACATGGTCTATCAACCGTGCTGCGGTTCGCCTGCCTACCCGTGACGAGACGGAGCCACACCCGGAGGAGTCAGAGGTGATCATCTTTATCGTGTTTTTCGAGGCCAGGCTCCGGATACACGCAACGCTCTTCGTCGGGGAGGTCTTGCGGGCTTATAGACTGGAGCTGGCGCAGCTGACCCCGAATGCGTAGTTCGCCTGGCTGTTTATGTCTAGGCGACACGAACAGAAGGTGTCCGTCCCACCACGAACCTATTCGCCCTTCTTCACGATGCGCGCTGCCAGCCGAAGAGGGTCGAAGGGGGGCACTATCAAACTTCGGCAGTGTCAACTTCGTGCAGAGGTCGCACTGCACGAGGCTCTTCCCCTCGCTGGTGATGCGAGGGAAGTGGGAGTCCGGTTGGATGCGACGGTGGTTCTACAGTGCCTAGGATGGCCAATATCTTTCAACAGTTGACCAGGTTTGAGGCCGAAGGGCGACGACGAACAGAAGGCACGGAGGCTTGCCAGTATCGCCCTTCGGTTCAACATGCGCGACCTCGCCGAGGAGTTCACTATGTACGGGGTGGTGCTACTTTCTGGCCGGTGGAAGTATGAGCGAGGTTGCACTCGGCGAGATGGCATTCACCTGACAGTGTCTTCTCTTCTAAAGCCCTCCGCTCCCTGTAAGTTTTTCGGCCATAGGCTGCGTACGCACGTATATATATGCATGCATGTGACTTTAGGAACGACGCCTCGCTCTACTTGTAGGGTTCGGACTAGAGGATACGGAGCACGTGGTAATTGCATTCCTTGGGCCATACACGGCCAAGGAGCACAAGCTGCGCGAAGCCGCAACAGCTTCGACGAAGCTGGGACCGCTTCGACGAAGCTGGGGTGGATAAATCGGGTATGCGAAGCTCTAGACATTCCTGTGCCAGAGTGAGCGGTGCCGGCACTAGTCCTAACTCGTCGCCGTGATGGCGACGGCAAGATGGGGGCGTCTCCTTCTCGGCGCAGAGCTCGGTCTGATGTTGCCGTATCCAGCCCGTCGGAGGTATCTCTGGCGGCCGCCGCCGAGACCGAAGGTACGATCGGCGCTGGGTCTGAACTCACCGACTCGGAGCGGGAGGAGCACACCGCCCCCTGGGAGGGGGCTCTGGGCAGCGCTGAGGAAACAGGCCATGGTGTCGACGCATAGGAGGGCGAGGCCTCGTCGCGTGCATCGGCCGCTGAGGGCTTATTACCCTGTCGCCATCGCGGTCGAGGAAGCGTCGCCGGAGTCTCCAAGGGCGAAGCGTCCCCGGATACAACCGCCCTCCCCCTCGGGGAGGTTCAACGTGGTGGGCGATGTTGCCGGGGACCTGTCCGATGAGGAAGCTGTCCGGGACGAGGGGGATGAAGCCCCTCCCAGCGCGGATGGAGCCCCCGCGGCCCAGATAGAGGCGGGGCGAACGTCTCCCCGCGCCATGGTGTCAACCGAGGTGGAGCTAACACCTCCCCATGCATTGGTTGTGGGTATCGAAGGTAGGCACAATTCTTTCTCCCCCCGTGACTTTGCGAGGCTCTGTCCGATTTGCTCGCTCATTCCGTCGTCGACATCAGGTGAGACAAGGTCTCCTGGACGTGGCCAAGGATCGAGCAACGGAGACGCCCGTGAAGTCTCCGGCCTTCCTGCCCAGGACACGATGTCAGTGCCTGGTGTTGCCGAAGTTGCTAGCGCGGATGCTCGGCGACCGGCCATTTCTGACTTCATTCCTCGGCTGGAGATGCTTCGGTCCTTCATGAGGTCGTAGAGTGCGTCGACTCCAACCTAGATCGGCGGGGGCTGTCGAGGTGTGGGGCCGAGCTCCTGGCAGGCGCGATGGAGGCCTCAGAGATAAGGGTAGGTGCTTAGGTTCATGACCTATGCCGCTGTCGAGGGCTTCGCTAACACCCGCACTTTTGTAGACCCTTGCTCTCAGCCAGGCCCTGGAGGAAGCACGCATCTGCGAGCAGAGGATGCTGGAAAGCCAGCTCTGAGCTGCCGAAGAGGCTCACGCTACCAAGGATGAGTGCATCCGCCTGTTGGAGGTGGAAAGCGCGAGGGCGATCTCCGACGCACAAATACTCATTGCGGAGGCGCATTGCGCAGCGGCGGATGCGCAACGTGCCGTGGCGGAGGCCCAACATGAAGTAGCGGAGGAGCGCGATGGCCTGCTCCAGCAAATTACAACGCTGGAGGAGGAGAAAGACCAGCTTGCCGCATCCCTTGAAGAGAGGAACCGAACCCTGGGAGACGCGTCGGTGGCCGCGTGAGGGTGCCCTTACGGACCTTTGCATCGACGTGCTAGACCTAACATTCGGTCCTGAGGACCTGGCGCGAACGCTTTGGTGAATCAAAGAGGGTTCGGGCCTCGCCCTCCGCGGCGCGAAGGCCTTCGGCGACCACTGCGGCTTCGCTAGTGCTTGCGTTGCCTTTGCCATGCTCCACAGCCGAGGGTGCCAGCACATCATCGAGTTGGAAGACCCCTAGCTGGAGCTGCCAGCTGGAGCCGGGGCGATGTCGAGTGCCGCCCACGCTGTCCGGCCCACCGTCCGGGCCTTCTACAACTAGATCTGGGGCTACGTTGGGGAGAGCGCGGCCAAGGTAGCGCTACGACGGACGCTGCATAGGTAGGGGAACTTCGGCCAGTGGCTCGACGAAGTCCCCCGGCGCAACGAAGATGGTGTCGCTGTCCGGTGTGATGCCGGGGTCCGGTGTGTAGGTGTGCATTGCTATGTGTCTGTTTTGTAAGCTGGCGCCCTGTGGCTCCACCCCCCTTTTTCATGAATGAAATGGTATTGCCCCAAGCGTCCTGACGATGCATACTATTCTTGATCCGGGCAGATGTCCGCTAGAGGCCGATTTGCACTTTCGGACCACATGATTCGACGACATCTTCGGCGTTGGGCATGGGCGGAGGAGGCCTGAGACTTCTGGGCGACCTGTACTTCAACGGATGGTGCTTCGACGCAGAAGCATGTTAAGGTGGAGCCGGGTGAGTAGTGACCTTAGGCACTCGAAGGCACTTGCAAACCTTAGCCCTCCGCAAATGTAGTAGTCGAATTTGTGTAATCATTTCTTTATGATTGCAATAAAGGTTGGTTGGGGTACATGCCTCTATTGCCTTTCGCTATTGCGCCTACTTCCGGCCAGCTCGTAGGATGTATCACTCCGCAGACGTCCAATCACTTCATCCCTACCCTTCGAAATGGTGACAGCGGAGCTAGCACTTCGTCGTTGTAGATGCTCGAGCGCTCCGTCCTCTACCCTTCGAAGTGGTGGCAGCGGAGCTGGCGCCTTGCCGAAGTAGACGCTCGAGTGCTCCATCCCCTACCCTTCGAAGTGGTGGCAGCGGAGCTGACGCCTTGCCGAAGTAGACACTCGAGCGCTCCGTCCCCTACCATCCGAAGTGGTGGCAGCGAAGCTGGCGCCTTGCCGAAATAGACGCTCGAGCGCTCCGTCCCCTACCCTTCGATGTGGTGGCAGCAGAGCTAACGCCTTGCCAAAGTAGACGCTCGAGCGCTCCGTCCCCTACCCTCCGAAGTGGTGGCAGCGGAGCTGGCGCCTTGCTGAAGTTGGTGTGCCTTTGCTGCATCTTGTTTATGCTCCATAGAGTGCGCGGGGACACATCCGCGTCTTATTTATACTCTGGAGAGTGCACAGGGACAACATCCCCGCGTCTTTTTTATACTCCGGAGAGTGCGCAGGGACAACATCTGCGTCTTATTTATACTCCAGAGAGTGCGCGCGGAGGCGGGGATGTGCGTAGGGACAACATTCACGCGTATTTTTTTATACTCCAGAGAGTACGCGTAGGGACAACATCCATGCGTGCGCGGGAACAACATCTGCGTCTTTTTTTATACTCCGGAGAGTACGCGTAGGGACAACATCCACACGTGCGCGGGAACAACATCTGCGTCTTATTTTTGTACTCCAGAGAGTACGCGTAGGGACATCCACGCGTGCGCGGGAACAACATCTGCGTCTTTTTTTATACTCTGGAGAGTGCGCGTGGAGGCGCGTCTCCGCGCGCTTTGTGCAGAATGAGACAGTTTTGCAGACGATTGTCTTTATTGATCTCCCGTTTGCGTGGGCGAGCGTCTTACAACAGGCAGGGTGTTGACCTTGCTAGAGGCTTCCCTTCGATCCTAGACATAGTACCGCCGCAGCCTGTCTGCATTCCATGTGTAGCAAAGTGTCTGCCCTTCCAGCGTTGCGAGGCAGTAAGCTCCCCGTGGCAAAGTTGTTGCGACGATGTATGGGCCCTCCCACTTGGATTCCAGCTTGCCGTCAGTCTCCGCATGGAGCGCCATTTTGAGGACGAGATCCCCTGGCTGGAACTCCTATGAGTATACGATGTGGTCGCGGCGCGCGCCATTTGACGTGCGTACTTCGCGATGTGCTGGGTGGCGCTTACTCGATCTCCATCGAGAAGATCCAGGGACAATTGGCGCTCCTCCGCTGGCGCCTGGACAAGGACCCTCCTCGAGCCCACCTTAATTTCTTCGGGCGTCACTGCCTCATCGCCGAAGAGGAGTTTGAATGACGTGAATCCCGTCGGACATGTCATCATCGTGCGGAGGGACCAGAGTATGCTGTGGAGCTCGTCTGGCCACTTGCCCTTTGGTAGTCCGACGAGACGCTTCTTGACTCCGGCGGAGATGGCGCCATTCGCCCGCTCGACCGCTCCGTTGGATTGTGGGTGCCCAACTGAAGAAAATCGGAGTGTGATGCCCATACTGTCACAGAACTCCTTGAATGGGGCGGAATCGAATTGCAGACCATTGTCTATGGTGAGCTCCCTAGGTACTCCAAAGCGGCATATGATGTTCTACCAAAGAAAACGCTGCATGGCTGCGGAAGTTATCCTAGCCAGAGCGACAGCCTCTGGCCACCTGGAGAAATACTCCAGGGTGACTACAATGAACCGGAGGTCCCCCGGGCCCCTGGGGAGTGGGCCGACTACGTCGATGCCCCATCGTGCCAGCGGCCATACTGGAGGGATAGGCTGTAAGCTCGTCGGGGTCTGTGGATGACCCGCCCCATCCATTGGCAACCTTGGCACCAGCGCACGAGGTCTTGCGCGTTAGCAATGGCGGTTGGCCAGTAGAAACTGCGCCTGAATGCCTTGCCAACTAGCGACTTCGGCGCGATGTGCAAGCCGCAGAGCCCCGCATGGATCTCCGTAAGAAGTTGTCTTCCTTCTTCACGTGAAAGGCACCGCAGCAGTGGGGCGCAGACTCCTTTTTTGTAGAGTACGCTGTCGAGCACCTGGAAGGATCTGGCACGATGCTGCAGGCGCCGGAGCTCTACGGGGTCGTCTGGCTCCGCGATGCCCTGCAAGAAACTGTAGATGGGCTCTCTTCAGTCACCCTACTTGGTAATCTAGTGGACGAGGGCCGCATTGCGGTTGTCCTGTGCGATGGCTGCCGTGGGTAGGACCCCGTAGAATGCTCCCTCGGGGGGGGGGGGAGTTGTTGGTTGGCGGCCTTTGTAAGGACGTCAGCTTGTTCGTTATCTGCACAAGGGATGGCCTTGACCGTGACACCCAGAAAGTGTCGCTCCTTCGCTCTTACGGCTACTAGGTACTTGGCCAGTTCAGGGTCCTTGGCTTAGTATGATTTGTCCACGTGGCCCGCCACCAGACGTGAGTCAGTACGAACAAGAACCTGTCGCGCCTCAAGAGCTTTGAGCTTCGTGAGGCCAAAGAGCAGCACCTCGTACTCGACCGTATTGTTGGTGGCCGGAAATCCAAGGCGCCGAGTACAGCAGGTGGTGCCCCTCCGGTGTAGTGACCACCGCACCCACGCCAGCGCCCGAAGCACCGTAAGCTCCGTCGATATTGAGCATCCACACCGGGGCTTCTAGCTACTGGATGTGGTGGGCTGGCGGAGTCCATTCCATAAGGAAGTCCGCAAGGACTTGGGATTTGATCGCCGTTCGCGAGGTGTATGTCAAGGATAACGACGCGAGCTCGGCCGCCCACTTGCCAATGCACCCTGTAGACTCCTTATTGTGCAGCATCTTTGCCAGAGGGAATGAGGATGGCACCGTGATGGGATGGGCCAGGAAATAATGTCGGAGCTTCCTCGAGGCCATGACCAGCGCATATGCCAACTTTTCCAGCTCCGTATATCGTGTCTTGGCGCCCTGAAGGGCTTCTGAGATGAAGTAAACGGGGCACTGAAGGGCACCTTCCTCAAGGACAGGGATGGCGCTGACTATTGTTGTCGTAGTGGCGTGGTAAAGTAGGAGGGGAGCCTCTAGCGCTGGAGCGACCAAAGTGGGGAGGCTTGCGAGGTGCCTCTTGAGGTCGTCAAAGGCCTTCGCGCAGTCGCCATCCTAGTGGAACCCGCCACAACTGCAAAGGGTCTTGAAAAATGGGATGCCCCGCTCCACTACCCTAGATATGAAGCGGCTCAGCGCGGCCATGTCGCTAGCGAGCCTCTAGACCTCCATTGTTGGCTTAGGGGGCTCCATAGCGAGGATCGCGTCTACTTTGTCAGGGTTCGCCTGGATGCCACGCATGGACACGAGGAAGCCCAGGAGCTTGCCTGCTTGCACGCCGAAGACACACTTGTCTGGATTGATCTTGATGCCTGCTCTCCTGAGGTTGTCGAAGGTCTCTTGGAGATCCTGATCGTAAGAGATGAGCTCCACATTCCTCCCAAGCTGAGAGGCCAACACTAGCGCGATGAGGCGGGTGAATGTTGCCCCCGCATTCTTCAAGCCGAAGGGCATCCTGACGAAGCAGTATGTCCCAATCAGCGTGATGAAGCTGGTCTTATCCTCGTCATCCTTAGCCATGTAGATCTGGTGGTAGCCGGAGTAGGCATCCAAGAAGCTCATGAGTTCGCACCCCGCGGTGGAATCAACCAGTTGATCTATGCGCGGTAAGGGGTAGTCGTCCTTCGGGCATGCCTTGTTAAGGGCAATGAAATCGATGCACATACGCCAGGCGCCACTGGCCTTTTTCACCAGCACCAGGTTGGCAAGCCAATCCGGGTGTTGGACCTCGCAGATGACTCCAGCCTGGAGGAGCTTCGCTACCTCCAGCTGAGCCGCTTGCTGCCGGTCGATGGACATGCGCCGAAGCCTCTGCTTGACTGGTTTGGTGTCGGGGCGGACCGCTAGGTTGTGCTCGATGAGGGCGCAGTCCACGCTTTTAATGTCCTCCGGGGACCACGCGAAGACATCCGCGTTGTTCCGGAGAACCCGGAGTAAACCTTGCTCCACCTCCGGGGGAAGGCCCTCGCCGATGGACAGAGAGGCACTCTCTTGACCCCACCCTTCGGCCGAGGCTTAGGCGTCCATCCTGGAGCAGACGGCGTGTCCACCTTTAACCTGTCGGAGAGGATGTGCACCTTGCGGTGCGGGCTCCTAGCACCAGACTCCACACGCCGGGCAAGGTCCTGGTCATCGAAAATGGTGATGACCCCTCGCGGGCCCGGGAGCTTCATACATAAGAAGCCATGGTGTGGGACCGCCCCGAAGGAGTTGAGGGTTGGATGCCCCAATATGGCATTGTACGGGTGCAGGATGTCAACGACATCGAAGGTTACGTCTTCGGTCCTAGCGTTGTTGTCCTGGCAAAAGGAGACTTGGAGGCGTACCTGGCCCAACACCTTTAGCGGCTGACCCCCGAAACCTTGGAGCAGGATTCCCGATGGACCCAGGCGACTTCGGGGGATCTCCATTTGGATGACCAGGGGATCCTGGTGGGGAAATTCCACGCCTTGGCGTCGGCAAGCATGAAGGTGATGTCACAATGTGCCATCCCCGGAGATGCTTGCACCGAGGAGGCCTCCAGCGAGGAACCTCTAGAGATGACGCTGATGATCCGGCGCTGGGCCCCCTCTAGGGCCCAGGCTCGTGGAGGGCTCTCTTGTGGCTGCTGCACGTGGGCCACGATAGGGAGTGCCGCTTCCAGGGCACGAGCCCTAGCGGTTGCCTACCGCAGTGCCATGCACTTCGCACCACATGCCGTAGTCCTGGTTTTCCTGTTCGGCGTGGGGTCTTTCATCGCGGCCCCACCCACGTTCCCGTCCCCAGCCTCCGCGGCCCTGCCTGCGAAAGGTGGGGGTAGTGTCCCGGGAGGCGCCCTCTATGTCGAGGACATGGCGGGCCTTCTGGGGTCTACGCTGGTTGCGCTTGCCTTTCGGGGAGTCGTCCCCTGCCTGTGGGCCTCCTTTTTACGATGACTCCTCCACCTGAATGGTATCGGAGTCGTCGCCCGGTGCGCCGGTGCGGTGGACTTCGAGGTCGGTGACGAGGCCGACGTTGCCGCCAGAGCCATTGGCGGCTCCCACACTGGGTGTGGGGACGGTGGCCGTGCCAGCATGGGCGTTGGCGTTACCGCTCCCGACAACCCGGTCGGTGCTGCCAGTGTTGACCGTCGTGCCAGCAATGGGGGTCGATCGTCGCGCCATGAGCGTCGACGTTCGTAGCTGTCGTGCCCATGTCGACGCCCGCGCTTGCGATTGCCGACGCCGAAGCTCTGGTGTTGACGCGCGACTCCATCGTGTTCCTCTTCTTCTTCTCCGCCGCTGATGATGAAGCTTTCTTCGGTGCCATCCTTCTTCGGATCTTGAGGCTTGCTCTTGTCGTCCCCACAGACGGCGCCAACTGTTGTGGTTACAGACCAAACAGAGAGAGAGTGGTATGGTAGTGGAGAGTTAGGTGAGCAATGCTTGGGCTTCCCCCATGGCCAGGATGGCATATATATATATTCACATGGGGAGTGTTTTACTATTATGCCCTTACACTCAAGTATCCCTCTCAGGGGCATTTATGTCATTATACATGTCCTATTTTGGGCCTTACAACCTTCTAACAGGCTGGCTAGGCTTAGGTGGGGGCCACCCCTACAACAACCTCCTTACCATCGCCACCGTCCATGCCGCTAGCTTGCTCCACTCTTCCCTGCACTTTGCCTCTACCACCGATGAGTCCCTCATGATCCAGTGGAGCTGCCTTTAGTGACATAGCTCACCGTAGTGCTGTGATGCCGTATGCTGCCGTCGCTTAGCTCATAGCGTTAATGACCAGTGAGTAGTTTAGTTAACCTTTCGCTGATGTGTGAGCCCCGCTGATTAAATTAAGCCATTAACTATATGATTATGTGGGCCCCATCCATTTAAATTCCTATTTAAACTGGTTATTTGTTTAAGAGCCACTAACAAGTGGGCCCATTTCACTGTGATAAACCTAAAGCATTTTTCTTTAGAAATTTAATTCAAAATAAATTTAAAAGCTGAGGGTCCCACGTGCCAGTCTCTGTGATCTTTTCAAGTAGAGAAATAAGTAAAAAATCCAATTAATTTCAGTAGACCTCACCTGTCAGTGGAGAGTACTCTCTCCTTTGTTTATTTTTGGATTCAATCCTAATTTAAACTTTGGAGACCGCAGTCACTCATTTTAACTCTAAATTTAATGAAGTTTCTAAATTCATCTAAATTCAAGATCTATCTAATATGGTAGTGGAATCATCCAATTTGGATTTCATTTGAATTTATGTGTTTGTTCGCGTATTTATTTGCTTTTCATTGTGATCGTCTGAGTAGAGTATGAGGGCACAAAAGAGCCACAGTTCGAGACAAATCAAGACTTTAAAGACCAACCTACTTGTGAGCCAGGCAAGTCAATAATTTGATCATATTAAACCTATATTTCTATACAAATTATATTTGTTTACATTATCAAATTGCATGCTTTATTTGTTATGCAAATATATGTTCACTTAAGGTTATAGATACATGCCTATTCAATATTGTATTATTATTACACCTTTATTTGGACACTTGAATCACACTTGTGACCCTAGAAATTCCAATTGTAACCATACTAGCTAGTCTTACTTAAATACCAACGCATTAAATTGCCTTATCATCGTAATTTCAATCATGAAACTAGTTTTGGGTAGCCATTTGAGGGAAATGGCTGGTATATTGAGATGACTTAGTTTTATGTTTCTTAAATCCCTAGAACTTGCTTTATATATCTGGGATCTGGTAAGAAGGTTGGTGCGGATGTAGCACGAGAAATTATGGTTTTTGGTAGCACCATTTAGATAACTTTGAGGACTGAATCTTGTGATGTCCTCTCACTATAAAATGGTACAACTATAAGTATATAATGGGCATGACCTAGCTAACTAATTTGCGTTCACCAGTGTGGGTTGCACCATTGGATTGATCCACGGGTTGTGTTGCTGATTTTAAGCCACTGTGGACACAAGTCGTGTCGCTGGATTTATGTCACCATGTGGTGCAAGAGAGGATTTTGGTAGGGTGGACGTAATCTCACTAAGATGAAACATTATCACGCCTTACACTGGGTGATGTATTGTAAAGGGCTGGTGGTGATTTTCTTGATTCATATGTCAAAAAAATGTGTGAAACATAACAAGTTGATTATCTATTTGGGTAAAGTGTACAATATTTGCGAAGTATAACCTGTTCGAACAGTCGTGCCCATGGTCATGGGCGGTCATAGGAACTTACTCGAATTAGTATTTATTTCTAAAACTTTATGGGTGAAATGAAAACTTGTCGGTTGGATGTAACTCTGATTTTGGTTTGCCTTAGATGGATGTAATCCAGTGATGATAATGTGTGGATGTAACCCTAGTAAGAAAAACTTGCATATAATGGATGAAACCTGTACCATTATAAATTTTGTATATTTTTACTCTCTTTACTAAAAACATGGTTTAGTTAAAATATTAAGTCATAGGAATTTCTATTTATTATAGTTTTTAAATAATAATTTTAGCAAATAAAAGAACCTGAACCTATATTTGTCAAACATTGCATGCGTAATATTGCATTATGTGTATTCGTTTGCAGAGCATTGTTGTTTGTGCTCACCCTCGCTCATTAAATCCTTCAGAACCTGCGAATTAAGGTCACTACGCGTAATATGACGCTCTAGAAGCCGATGGAGAAGAACATGGAGGAGATTAGGATAATCTCTACTAGTGTAGGTCTTACTCAGTCATGCTGACTAAGTTGATTATTGTGTGCAACAATATTACCCAAACTCTCGGTTAATATTAGTCACACACGTTTTACCCCCAGTCGCTTGCCTGTGACGAGATGTGCCCATCCCTTTTGCTATCATTTTCGCTTCAACTTTATGTAATGTAAGTATTTGGTCCGAACGGTCCTTATTGTAAACTTAACTTGATGCGGTCTATTTAGATTCTGATATGTAATATTAATAAACGGTATGATTCTCGTTATGTATAAAATAATTCAGTGATGTATCTGTGAGCACTATCTACTGATACAGAAATTAGTGTAGTAGTTTCACATATGATTCTAAATTGACTAAATACAAATCCGATAGAAGCCCATGAAAGGGTAGAAAAATGCCATTTACCTTTTTTACGCGGAAGAAACGGTCATTAACTCATTCGACAATCAACATGTGGCCTCAGCGAAAACTTGTGGCGACACAGCTGCAATACAATTATACAAAGTCCAATAACATATTTCAAACAAAGAGAAAAAATCATCTTTGTTACAAATTGGTAGAATACTTGACAATATTTAGATAAAAATGTGCCATAAGTGAGGAAACTCATAAAAATGATGATGATGACGTGGCATGCTATGGCTTGCTGTGATTAGCCGCTTGCCCTATGAAGGAACAAATGGACTAGTTTTGAATTCACATGCCTTCTTTATGTCACTCAACACTTTCACGGCGTCGCGCATCTTTATTCGCTGCCTTGGAGAGTTCCTGCAACAAGCTAGACCAAGTCTCGAAACAGGAGCAATGAAGAAATCTACGATATCTTGGGTGTTTCCATTGTGTGGTATGGAAGTGTCCATTATTTCCAATAGCTTATCAGCATAGGCCATCTCGACAAACTTCGGAAGACTTGTGGCATGATTAAATAATGCATCAGTTGGCCCTCTACTAGTAAGAATCTCCAGCAATAGCACAACATAGCTGTATATGTCACCTTCTATAGAAATTTCAGTCCCCATGCCATACTGTAACAATGAAAAGGAGAGTTTCAGTAAGCATTGTAATGAATTACATATTATAGAGTAAATTTATTGTACACACTTTCTGACTTGGTAAAGCAAATAATAATTGAGTGTAACAGGATCTGTAAACTTTTCAGTTCTCAGTTCACACCAGGAGATCAATCACTATATAGGAAAAAAATGTTACAGTAAATGGAATGAGCAAGAAGGAAAAACTAAGACAAATTTCAGTTTAAAATTGTAGATATAATTACATACCTGATGCGAGGTATCCAATTGTGCCTTTAATTCCAACAAAGCTACTCTGGCCCAAGCATTGCCCACTTCTGCAGTCGTTATCTTAGCTAAACCGAAGTCACCAACATGTAAACCATGTCATCGTCAAGAAGGTTATTACTTGGTTTAATGTCGCAGTGAACAATAGAAGGATTAATATGATGGTGAAGATACTCCAGTGCCTCCGCAACATCAAGAGTAATATTTAATCTTTGCATCAAGCTTAGTTTCCCAAGTTTGTTCGTCTTTTCTGTGCTTGCATGTAACCATTTGTCCAGGCTTCCATTGGAGAAAAACTCTAGCACAAGTGCCTTAAATTCATCACCATTGTGGACCAAGCTATCACACACAGTGATAACCTTGACTAGTTTTCAATGTTGAATCCTTTTGAGTGCATTGCACTCGGACATGAAGCTCCTTGTGGCTCCTTGTTGCCGGAGATCAAGTAGCTTCACTGCTACAGTAATTAAATTTGCACCGCAATTGAAAGTCCCTTTATATGCACTACCAAAGCTTCCACGACCAATCAAGTTTTCTGCAGAGAATGAATCCGTAGCTACATACAATTCAGCATATGATATCCTCTTATACATTTTGTTAGATTGGACTGGCTATATATTTAGGTCCAATCAGATATACTCCCTAGGTCCTAGGTCCAAATGGACTAAACACAACTAAGTCCACGGGCTGCCGTATGCAAACCCTAAAGCAACAGTCTTATAAGTAGTATTGGACATTCTCTCCCTAAAAGACTAGTCTTATAGGTGAGGTCTCTCTTCTACTTATAAGTTGTATTTTTTTTCTTTCCATAACCGATGTGAGATTATTTCCAATATTCTCCCTCTCACACATCGACTATGTATTTCCTCAACCATGAAGTCCAAGGAGATGTTAGACACCTAAAATCTGATATCAATTGTTAGATCGAACCCAGGCTGTATGTCTAGATCCATCCAGATTTACTCCCTGGGCCCCAGATCCAAACGGGTTGGACACGACTAAGTCCGCAGGCTGCCACATGTAAACCCTAAAATAACAGCTTTATAAGTAGTATTGGGCCTTCTCTCA
Organism: Dendrocalamus latiflorus; assembly: GCA_017311315.1. Taxonomy (NCBI): domain Eukaryota; kingdom Viridiplantae; phylum Streptophyta; class Magnoliopsida; order Poales; family Poaceae; genus Dendrocalamus; species Dendrocalamus latiflorus. The sequence continues at coordinate 10,000,015 of CM029677.1, forward strand.
TCAAAAGATTCTCATAGATCTCATTAACATTTTTCTTCCTATAACCAATATGAGACTATTCGCAATAGTCTTGGGATTAGGGAATGTCGAAAATATGAGCAATATTTTAAATATTTTAATTCTAAATTTTACTAAGAGGTAAATACAGTAAAGTTCTAATGATGCAACAAACAAATCTAACAACAGACTACTCATTGTACTTTAGAAATATAAACTGAAACAGAATTAGAACCAGTCGATCGGTCACACAAATGACTTACTGTTGGGCTTGATGAAGAGCGGGAAATAGCGCAGACTCGATGCAGTGCAGAAACGTAGAAGTAGCAGAGCAGGAGCGATCGCACAAATACGCTGCCCCAGAAACCTTATTGCCGTCCCGTGTAGGTACTCTTTGCGGCAATAGCCTAGAGATAGCCACTCTCCATTCTTCCTGGTGCATGCCAAGAAGAAAGGGATGACGAGGTTCAGTTGCTCAACACTCAGTATGAAATCACCAGAGAGGAAGAAGACAATATGAGAAGAAAAACTGTCTCCATTGAACTAAAATAATTCACTGGTAACTAATAGTATTCTAACCAAATAATGGTAATTAAATACATGAATACATGTACATGTGTGTTAGTCAAAGCCGTTCTCATATTATCCCTACCTATATGTGACATGATTCAAAGAGTGATAAGAGCTACACCTTAAAAATTGGTTATCTTTATTTTATGTTAGTAATATAGTACTAAATTATATATACTTTGAAATTAAAGGAAATGTAGCTGACTTATATGAGCCTATTTCTCTCACAGGGAAGACCGTGACCAACGGGGGCCTACGCACCGCCCTGTGGCTTCGTCCCTCTTTTGGCCCCGTCCCTCCACTGGTAGCTGTACTTGTGGGCGCTACACATTATTCACCAAGTTGGCGAGGCCCTGGAGTCCCAAGTCCAGCTTGTGCCAGGAATGTCAACGGAGTCAGACAGCATTGCCTCATCCTGTGCCCAAAGTTGAAGGTCAAGGGCCATGTCATCGTCTCCTCGGAAGCATCTATCCAGACTATCCAGTGAAAAGGGCTAGCCGTGGTTGCAGAGGCCGTGAGGCCAAAATGCTTTTGCCAATTGCGCGATGGCAATGGTGAGCTTTGGCTCATTGAACTCGTAGTCATCCTCACGGTGATCAGGATAACTGAAGGGGAGGTCTCCAAAGTCTCACATCGAGACTCAAGATCAAACCTAAGCTTGCCAATATTATCAAAGTCGTAATCATAATCATTGTCTGCATAATCCTCGAGGTCGAAGTTCTCCAGATCAAATGGCATGACGGGAGGGCAAACCAATGCAGAAGTGGCTCTTTTCTAGACTTGAAATTTTGTGATCCCTACAGACGGGGCTAGCTATCGACGATCGTGTTACGAAGGCCGATGAACTTATGCAGATGTTGATGATAATGCACAGATCAATGAACTGAAGACAGAGAATTTACCCTGGTTTAGGCTATCGTAGTCTGAGCACTACTGTGCATTTTCTTAAACGGAGAATGTGTACAACGATTGTTCTTGGTGTACGAAGTTAGCCTAGATCCTATCTAGAGCCTAGCATATCTACTCTACACCAACAACGTGGATTATAGCGGGTATGTATGGCTTCTGCTTCATACAATCTAAGGTCCTCCTGAAGTGTCGGTGTCCGCCTCCTGCCGGTTCTTCTCGTGGAGTGGTGGTCAATTGTGTTGAGGAATTGTCGCCGGCGACTAGTCCGATCGATTTCTCTGTTTATGCAAAATAAGATCAATCACAGAAGACATAGAATAGTAGATTGAAACACAAAAAAGTAGAGAGAACTCCTGGTCTTTCTTTATTGCTTTCTTTCTGATTTCATATACAAAATAGCCAGTAGTGCTCCCTATTTATAGTCTAATGGTGAGGTGCCCACCATAGGCCAAAACTTCAAGCACAGGCCCAGGTTTTCTAACACTCCCCTTGGGCACTTATCCGACATATTCATGCCTCATCAAAACTCCATAAAAACCTAGTGGAAAAAATTTGGAGAAAGAGTACATGATACATGTTATGCTGCATTGCACGAATTGCCTCATTAAAAACCTTGGTCGAGAAACTTCTTGAAAACTCGTTAAGGGAAAAAGAGTACAATCCACCCAATTTCGTTCAATCTTCAGGACTAATTCTTTGGGTACCCGATCTCCATGATCAATGTTTAATAACGGGCTTGAGAAAATTCTCCCTCTTGAATTTTGCATTTCTCTAAGTCTTATCATTCCAATTCCTCGTACGCATCTTTTAAAGCTAAATGCAGGGAGTGATTTAGTAAATAAATCTGCCAGATTCTCACATAACTTAGTATGAAGCACTTTAATTTCGTCCATCTTTTGCAGTTCATGAGCATAGAAGAACTTTGGGTTGATATGCTTTGTGAGATGACTCTTCGCATAGCCCGTCTGCACTTGTGCAACGTAAGCTATATTATCTTCATAGATAATTGTGGGAGTTTGCATAATATTCATCCCACATGACTGCTGGATGTGATTAATCATTCGTCGGAGCCAAGCACATTCACGTGCTGCTTCATACAGTGCTATAATTTCTAAGTGGTTCGTCGAAATTGTTACAAAATTTTGCTTAGACAATTTTCAGGAAATTGCAGTTCCACCACATAGAAATACATAGCCTGTTTGTGACCTTGAGGTATGCGGGTCTGATAGGTACCCAGCATCTGCATAGCCAATCAAGTTCAAATCTTGATTCTTTCTATCGAACAATCTAAGGTCCTTGCTTCCTTGGAGGTATTGGAAGATGTCCTTTATTCCCTGCTAATGCCTTTTGGTAGGTTCTGTACTATGCCTTGCTAACAGGGTTATGACAAATGCAATGTCCAGTCTAGTGCAGTTTGCTAAATATATAAGTGCTCCTACTGTACTTAAGTATGGGAATTCCGGTTCCAGAACTTCCTCCCCCTCTTTCCTAGGTCGATATGTATCTTTTTCTTGCTGTAAATATCTCCCGATCATTGGTATTTTCGATGGGTATGCCTTCTCAAAACCGAACATTTCTAACACCTTCTGGGTGTAGGCTGACTGATGTACTAATATTCCTTCAGGGATATACTCGAGCTGTAAACCTAAGCAGTATTTGGTTTTAACCAAATCTTTCATTTCAAATTCTGGCTCCAAGTAAGAATTTGCTTGTTTTATGTCTTCCATTGTCCCGATAATATTCAGATCATCCACATACACTAAAATTATACAAAATCCATTCTGGGATCGTCGTATAAATACACAGGGACAATCTTCATTTTTCGTGTAGCCTTTCTTACATAGAAAGTCACTTATGCGATTATACAACATCCTACCTGATTAATTTAGTCTGTACAGTGATTTCTTGAGCTTCACACTATACAGATTTCTATTTGCTCTATCTTGGTTCGGGACGGGGATACCTTCAGGTACCTTCATATAAATCTTCGAATCCATAAATGTGCAGTTACCATATCCATCAATTTCATTTCTAGATTCAAGTTCACTATCATTGAGATTAAATATCTAAAGTTAATTCTACTCATGACTGGGGAGTAGGTTTCTTCATAATTAACTCCTGAATGTTGAGTGAAACCTTGTACTATCAGCCTTGCTTTATATCTTACAACTTCATTTCTTTCATTTCTCTTTCGAACAAATACCCACTTATACCCTATAGGGTGCACATGGGGAGGTGTGCGGCATACGGGCCCAAACACCTCTCTTTTGTTCAGATATAATAATTCAGTTTCTATTGCCTTCTTCCAATCTTTCCAATCTGATCTTTTCTTACATTCAGCGAGCGATGCAGGCTCGGGATCAATATCAATGATTGTGGCAATTTCTTTGCAAAGTAGATATCAACATTGGCTATTGTCCTATTCATGGACTCTCCCGTGTGGATATAATTTATAGCTATTTCTTCATGAGTTGCTTTTTCTGGGGCTTTTGCTTCTTCTGGAGCTTCTCTTTGCTCATTGCTTCTTCCAGTTGCGGTGGCAGGTCTCTTTAGTTTTTCGGCTCCGATGTGTACGCACACATCCATGCCGATTTCTTCTTCCATGGGAAATTATCCTCATCAAATATGCAATCAACGAAGCGGGCAGTATTCAAATCTCCTGTCATGAGTTCTAAATACCTGATTATGGATGCAGTCTCATAACCAACATATATCCCAGTTTTACGGAGAGGACCCATTGCAGTACGCTGTGGAGGGGGTATAGGTACATAAACCCTGCATCCAAACCTCCGGAGATGAGAAGTTTTTGGTGTTGACCCTTGTGTTAGTTGCATAGATGAATGGATGTTGTAGACCGATGGTCGAAAGTTGATAAGATTTGTTGCATGTAAGACTACATGTCCCCAACATGTAGCTGGCAAATTACAATTCTGCAAAAGAGGTCGGGCAATAAATTTAATTCTATTGATTAATGCCTCTTCTAAACAATTCTGGGTATGGACATGCGGTATAGAATGCTCAACTGTAATTCCCATCGCCATGCAATAATAATTAAATATCTTTGAAGTAAATTCTCCAGCGTTGTCCATTCTGATGGACTTTATGTGATGATCAGGAAAAATATTTGTGATGCGAATTATCTGCGAGATTAGCTTTATGAAAGCATGGTTTCTCGTAGATAATAAACATACGTACGACCATTTCGAGGAAGCATCAATGAGCACCATGAAATATTTAAATGGCCCTAAAAATGGTTGAATAGGACCACAAATGTCTTCTTAGATGCAATCCAGGAATGCAGAGACTTCATCTTTCACTTTTAGGGTGGAGGGTCTAGTAATTAATTTCCCCGTAGCGCATGCAGGGCACACAAAATCTTCATGATTCATGAAATTCTTTACACTGATATTATGCCCTTGGGAATTGTTGATTATATTTCTCATCATCATAAGACCTAGGTGGCCTAATCTGTCATGCCAAAGACAGAAGAGTTCAGAGCTTCTAAATACTATCTTCAGGGTAGTATAAGCTGCAGGTGCCTTGATGTTAGTGTAGTGTAGTATAGCCCAGTTTCTGGTGAAAGAAGTTTTTCTACTACCCTTTTTCCATTTACTTCGTACTTCGTAATGAGCAGGTATTCCTTACTGTACTCCTCTTCAGTCTCAATGTGGAAACCGTTGGCGCGAATATCTTTAAAACTTAGGAGAGTTCTAGTCGATTTTGGGTACAATAAGGCTTCTTGAATGACCAAAGTTGGGCCCACTGGGAGTACAATTGTGGCTCTTCCTAAACCTATTATACATGCATCGCTACCGGCGATTGTTGTAAGGCAACCAGCATTCTTACAAATCGACTAAAAATACTTTGTCTCTCTTAAGATGGTATTCGTTGTGCCACTATCAGCTAAGCACACTTCCTCCATAGGGTGCCACACGTGTTCTAATATAAGGTATTTTATTAATATGCATTAGAAGGCAATCAACACATAAATAAAATACTTCAATAATATTAGAACATATCATGCCATTATAAACTGAATAAATGAATGAATTATTCAAATATCATCCAACCATCATGAGGAAATAAAGTTGCTTAAGTACCATCCATGCAAGTTCTAACTTGTCCTTTCACACAAAATAAATGACAATTAAAGTCTAAATGCATTCTATGCATTAGACTGAATCTACTAAGAAATCAGAAACTTCGTCTGCTATTTTCTCAGGGGTGATATGCTCTTCGAGAGAAATCATGGCGATGGCTGCTGCTAGGTCAAAAGGGGATGCTGCGGCCGGGTTGGCGGCAGCTGTTCAGAACTCTCCCCCTCAACAAATGCAAAGTGGGTTTCATGTTGCCCTTTGCCTTCTGAAGGATCGGAAATGGCAACAAAGAGTGAGGTGAATGGTGCCTTCAAAAATGGCCCCTGAATATTCAAAGTAGAGATGCAAAGTAAAAGCCGGAGTGCTGCTATTTTTGAACCGAGCTGACTGCAAAGAATTAGTTTGTTCTGAATGCTGTAAATTGATTACTGAAGCTGCAGCAGCAAAACACAGAAGGGGCAGCAGCACCTAAGACCAACCACCTAAAAACAACAGCAGCTGAATGCTGATTTGCAGACCAAAACAGCAGACCAAAAGCAAGGTTTTCGGACCGAATAAACTACTGCAGCAAGGATTTAGCTGAAGGAACTGCAGAGAAAGAGTTCATTGCGTGCAGTCCAAAGCAGAACCGAACATACACTGAAGAACCAGTGTACAACCGAAGCCTGCAGGGTGCTGAAAATACTCAGAACAGTAACTGCAGAGGCCGAACTAAAGAACAGAAAATTGATTCAATGTTTGCCTCTTTTCTCAGCTCGATTGAACATAATTTCATTCCAATTAGCAACATGTCCTCAAGGGGAGAAGTCTCATATCAAAAGATCAACAAGACTGAAATTCAGGCAAAAGTTACAGTCCAGAGCTACTCGAATGAAGATCCATTGCAGAATTCAAGATAATCTAGAGAATCTCAAATCTTTTAATCAATAGATTCTTGATTATAACAGGATATGAGTCTAGATTGAGAAGACACCAACTTTGACACACCTTTTCACCTACGCTTTTCTGAAAACGATCTTTGTGAAGAGAAACCCAAACCAAGTCATTTGCTTCAAACAACATTTTCTTTCTCTTTTTTGTTAGCATATTTAGTATATTGATGTACCTTCTTCTCAATTTGCTCTTTAGTCTTTTCATGTAACTTCTTTACAAATTCAGCGCACCTTGATGCTTCGATATTCACTCTTTTTTTTTGAAGTAGTAGTGGTAACAAATGAAGTGGTTTGATGGATTTGAAACTATACACCAACTCAAAAGGACTCAATTGAGTAGTGGAATGAACCAGCTTGTTATAAGCAAACTGCACACATGGTAAACAATCTTCTGACTTTTTCAAGTTCTTCTTGGTCACGGTTCACAATAACATTGACAATGTTTTGTTCACCATTTTATTTTGTCCATCAGTTTGTGGGTGATAAGTCATTAAAAATAATAACTTAGTCCTAAGCTTGGCCCACAATGTTTTCCGAAAATAGCTCATGAAGTTAACGTCATGATGTGAAATAATAGTTCTTGGAATGCTATGCAATCTCACCATTCCTTAAAAAATAAATTAGCTACATATGACGCATTGTCACTTCTATTACAAGGAATAAAGTTAGCCATCTTAGAAAACATATCCACTACAACAAAAACAAAATCTCTCCCCCTCTTAGTCCTTGGTAACTCCAAAACAAAATACATACTAATATCTTCTCAAGGTACACTAGGAATTGGAAGTGAAGTATATAAACCATGTTGATTAATTTTAGATTTTTCTTTATGGCATGTTACATGACATTGCACAAATCTTTTGACATCACATCTTATCTTAGGCCAATGAAAGCGTTCAGGCAACATAATGATGATCTTTGTGATTTCTACAACAATAGCAAACGAATGGACGAATCTAGAATGCATAGCTTGTTAGCTTTAAACAAATAACCATCATGAATATTATACATCTTGCAACCTTTCCCAACACTACATTTGGAATATGGTGTTGTAAAAGCATTATCAGAAGTCTTTTATACTCTCCAAACTAAGTACATGTACTCCCAATTGTGTTAAAAGAATACTCTTTCTAGACAAAGTATCAATTACTACATTCTCTTTACCTTTCTTGTATTTAACAATATAAAAAAAGTTTCTATAAATTTAACCCACTTGGCATGTTTATGGTTCAACTTAGCTTGACTTCTCAAATATTTCAAAGATTCTTGGTCAGAGTGAATAATAAATTCTCTAGGACGAAGGAAATGTTGCGAAGTTTCAACAACATGAACCAAAGCATGCAACTCTTTATCATAAACATCGTAGTTCAATTGAGCACCACCAAGTTCCTCACTAAAGTATACTATATTGGTCTATTTTCTTACATCAAAACACCAATACTTCTTTAATTCGGCAAAGGCATGTTCTTGTGCCATCCCCCAATTCAAACACAACTCTTTTCTTAGTCAACTCATTTAAAAAGGCAGTAATAGTGCTACAATTTTTCACAAAATGATAGTAGAAACCAGCTAGACCATAAAAACTTTGGATTTGACTTACATTCAAAGGTGAAAAACTATTTTTGACTACTTCAATTTTATGTTCATCTACTTTAATTCCACGTGCAAAAACAACATATCCAAGAAACACAACTTTGTTTGTACAAAAAGTGCAATTAGCAAAGTTGGCATACCATTTCTCACTTCGATGCACTTGTAGTACTTATCTAATATGATCAATGTGTTCTTCTTTCATTTTGCTATAAATCAGAATATCATCAAAATAGAATACTACAAATTTTCCCATGAAAGCTCTTAAACACGATTCATCAAATACATGAATGTACTAGGTGCATTAGTTCAACCAAAAAGGTATTACTAATTACTCATACAATCCAATCTTAGTCTTAAAAGTTATTTTTTATTCATCTCCAAGCTGTATTATTATTTGATGATATCCACTTCTTAAATCAATTTTAGAAAATAACGTTGCACCACTAAGTTCATCTAACATATTATCTAACCTAGGAATAGGATAATGATATCTAACAGTGATATTGTTATTGGCACAATAATCAACACACATTTGTCATATACCATCTTTCTAAGGAACTAAAATAATAGGTACAACACAAGGGCTTAGGCTTTTACGTACATATGCTTTACCCAATAGCTCTTATACTTGCTATTAAATTTCTTTGGTTTTCACTGGATTGGTGCAGTATGGCGGTCTATTCAGAAGTGTTGTAGCTAGGATGAGGTCCATTTGATGTTCTATACCATGCATGGGTGGTAGACCCATTGGAATCTCTTTCGGAAACACATCCTTAAATGCCTACAAAAAGAGAAGAAACACTACTAGGAAGAGATGTTAAGTCATCAGCAGAAATTAAAGTGCATGAATCTTTGTACACAAAGCACGAAGTGCAACATGGATGGATTATGTCTCATTTTTCTCAAATATAATTTTGTGGCTAACATAACATGCTTTCCACTCTTTCTTTTCCCCAATGTGTGCTTTGCCATCTTCCATTTGCCCCCAATGACTCACCACCAAGCTTGTCACGTGTTCGAATCCAACTATAACTGCACCGATTTCCCTAACTGTTCTGGGCCTCAGCTCCTTGCAATTCACCGAGTGAACAATCCATACACCAGGCGTAGAGATCATTCATCAAACATCTCCCTCGCCGAACATATATTCATCACCAATTGAACCCATCATGGTGGTAGAGATGATGCCAATTTGATGACCTTGTCATTCTCCTCAATTTTCTCATTGACACTAGTAAGTTGTTTTATAAGCTTATTGAAGATATTAAGATGATCAATGAATTGTGTGTCTTCGTAGGACCGTAATGAAAATAGAGGTTTGGGAGGGGTGAATGGTGCCTTCTTAAAATTTTCCCCCAAGTACCAAAAATATTTTAGTACAGAGTTAGAGAGCTAAGAAGATTAGATTTCACAGCCTGTAGCCAAGCAACAACCCAAATAGCGAAGATGCACTAATACTGCACTTGATTGGTCTGACTGATGGCAGACATGCAGTTTACTGATTGTAACCTAGCAGTCTAATCGGCTTCAAATCGGTGCTTTGACTGGGCCTAGGAGCGGTCTAACCACTTCCCTATTCCTAGAATAGAAAATTAGCTCGAGCTCAAATCACTTTTGGTGCAAACTTAAAAATCTATGATCAAATGAGATCGAATTTTGCACACACCTTGATGAGGGTCTCAAGAACATATTCCACCATAGGTTAACAAGAATCTAAGTCAATGTCCCAACATTTTCTTAAAATATGCAAGTTTGCACTAAAATCAAACAAAACTCAAAATCTTAATAAACAACTTGCTTGTGGGTTAAGTACATCCAAGATGGCTCTAGATGTATTTCCATATATCATAGCATGTAAAACCAACCGACGAATCAAGCATTCTCAAGAAGGGCTCCAAAACATGTAAGAACCGAGCAACTTCAAGATCTTACAAACCATAGTGTCTAGATGGTTAGGATTTGATCTACATGAATTATCTCCATAACTTACATGTCCTTAGCACCAGCAAGATCAAGAAGGAGAGAAGAGAGAAGGAGAGAGAAGAGAAAATCAACCAAGAAAAGATTGATTCATGATAGAAGAACAAACATGATTATATTGCTATTTGGATGAACAGGGGTGGATCTACAATAGTTCATGGGTGTTCAGCTGAACACCCAAAATTTTTGGCAAAAAATCTAGTATATATAAGATATAATGCATATGTATATATTTAGTTGGGCCAAAATAGCTATATTCATAGTAGTCAGCGGTCAGCCCAACCCGATTGGGCGATCGACCCATCCGTCCACCCCCTGAACCCTGCCCCCTATGCGACCTACGTGCCATTCGGTCGCCGACCATGCCTCTGACCCTACGGACTTCGCTCTAGTCTCTAGGCAAGTTTAAGATCAGAACCAACAGTGAGTTCTTACCCAAATCTACCAATTCTTGCTTTTTCAGTGTATTTGGTTGGATTTGTGGTGATTTAAGTGGGTGTTAGTGTCTCCGTGTGTGATTTTGGGGTAGGTTTTGGAAGGATCAGGAGGCTCGTGGCCAGGGTCGCCCTCCAGAGCGAGGATGTCGAGCTCGTCGCCGTTAATGACCCCTTCATCACCACCGACTACGTGGTATACGCCTCAATTTGTGGTTTTCACTCACTGTGATGTGTAGATCTGGTGCCTTGTAGGGCTTTAGGGTGGTTTTAGCTTTGATTTGTATCAACTTGCATGCTTAGGGTGTTTTTCGTCCTGATTTGGTAATTTCCTTTCTTAGATCTAAGTGATTGTTGGTTTAGTTGCCTAATTATGCTATTTAGATGGTGGATATGGCTTGTAGTTCGTAGATTTAGTGGTTTGCTCTGTGTTAGGCTTGTTTTTAGGGTGTTGAATTGTATGGCTTCTCTATGTCATGCTCATAATTTGTGTCACTTTTTTGATGTCATCCACTAGGTCATTCATGACAACTTTGGTATTATTGAGGGTCTGATGACCATTGTTCATGCAATCACTAGTAAGATTTTGTTGATTGTTTGGCAATATTGTTTCTAAGATTATTTAAAGGTCTAGTCATTATTGTAAATTGAAATTGTGGCATACTTCTTTCAGCCACCCAGAAGACTATTGATGGACCCTCAAGCAAGGACCGGAGAGGTGGCAGGGCTGCCAGTTTTAACATCATTCCCAACAGCACTGGTGCTGCCAACGTATGTCACAAACAATGTTGATATATGTAGTAAGCCACTATTTTGAACCCATTTCCATTTGTTCTTCAGTTCTATATTGCTTGGTTTGCACATAGTGAGTATATGTATTTTGATACAAATTTATTCAGGGATGTTTAGTAGACCTCGTGATAATACTAAGAACTGAAACCTTTTCCCTCTGTTTTGGATTTGCCCAGATGGGTTCGATGGTTGTAATGCTGTTCATGCTCATTTGAGTCCAATTTCTGTAGATAAAATAGCATGTACAAAATCTTAGTATAAAGTATTTGAATTTTTATTGTACGAGACCTGATCGATACATTGCAATGCTAATACTGCAAACTTGTTTCATCGGTTAATCATTGTCTTCACAACACTATTTCGTCTACATCTCTGTTCTGGTGTTGGGTCTGCAGTTTATATGACTGTTTTTGCTGTTGCATCTACTTATGGGAAAAGGAGGTGTAATGGTGTATAAACACTAAAGTTTTGCTGTCCACTTCTATTATCTGCGGTAACAGGCGGTTTGTTAAGTTGGATTGCATCATATTGACTTGTAATATTGATGGATTGCAGGCTGTTGGCAAGGTTCTTCCTGATTTGAATGGCAAGCTTACGGGTATGTCTTTCCACGTTCCCACTGTGGATTGCGTCGCTTCTTAGCTAGTTGGTTTGACAAATATAATTGGCTTGAGTATAGTGTGGAACGAGATGCTGCTTTCTGCTTTGTTTGTTATCTAGGATTAAGTTCGAACACCCATTCTAAAATTCCTGCGTCTGCCACTGGCTTTACCCTTCCTCCCCCTTTTCTTCATCAAGGGCTTTCACACCTTGTAGCTCTCGGCGTTGGCTTCACGGCTAACAGAGCTCCTAGGTGATTGTGTGACATAGTTCTTGCGGAGAACTTCGTCCTGAGCCAAGAAACCATAATAACTCACGATAACCATAACCAAAATTGATGAAACTTGAACCACCGTAAGATAAGATCCTCAGGGTTATGATTCTAAAAGGAATTGCAAAGTAAAGCCCAATAGAGTGACATTTTTTGTTTCAAGTTCATGTTGCGCCAAAATAAGAAATTTTGGAAACCTGGCTGCTAAGAAATCTTAAGAGCTCAAAATATACTCAACCAAAATTGATAAAACTTGAATCATAGCAAGATGAGGTCCTCAGAAAAGCCAAAATTTCCTTTTTCTTAGATTTAAATCTTCCGAGAGATCGTTCTTCTCCGTCCTAGCTCCGATTGACCCGATTCTTTTTTCTAAATTTATCTAAAATTATGCTCTATCTTTTGATTCTAGTTTTGAAGTTTTTATAGTTCATTTGAATTTTTATTTGATTTTATTTGTGCTTTGTTCATTTTCTCGATCTCACGTTCAATAACATCTTCGAAAGAGGTAAAGCAGGATCTGACGACAAAAAAGTTTGTAACTGAGCAAGAACATGGCAAGTCATGTTCTTTGGTCATGTTGAACATAGTTTTTAAATCTATTTATTTGTTATTTTATTTTAAATTATCATGTATTGCTATTTTAATGCAAACCTTTGTATCTGGTAGTATTGTCCAACTTGACTAATTCCACCTTGGTAATTTGAATGCCATGATTCCATTGTCACCATAGGATGGGTATATATCTTGTGATGCAATACTAGTTGTCACATGAGTTGTACATTTAGTATACTTAGTTCTACTTGTAGTATGTTAGGCTCATCATCACATGTTGATTAATCAATTAATTTTGACTTAATAAGATATTGAATTGTGGTGGTCAACCACAATCATAAAATTTGAGCACCATGACATGGTTAGTGTCACTGGTGTTGGATGTACAAAACAAGTTTTCAGTTGGACGAGTAATCATGCAGTAAATGGGGAAGTGTGGCTAGCACTCTTTAGGATGTGGATGTCTCACCTGGAATGTCTAAGGATTTAACTTTGTGCACCATTGATCTGAGCCTTATCGTACAACCACATGTACAGTATGGGATAGATATGGCTGATTAATTTGTAAAGTTTCAACCTTGATGTTGCCATTGAGATGTTTTGTTGGCGCAAGAGGGGGCTTTCCCGACTAGGTGGTTAGCTATTTGGTAGCGAAACCTTAGCAGGCAAGATCAGTTTGAGATTGAGCATTGTAAAGACCTTATTATGATCTTCTTGGTCAGCACGCCCAAGGAAGTGTGTTGCTCTATTGTCACTATGTGATGATCATATCATGTGGGTAAAGTTGTGCAACCTCTGTAGAGTGTAAAACTATACAAATAGCCATGTCCCTAATTATGGATAATACTCAGTGATTTCACACGAGGGGTAAAGATTTCATTAAAACCTAGTTTGGTTAAGTTTGGGAAGTGAATGGCTAGTTCACCAGTAGTTCATTACGTGAATGGTTAGTTCACAGGTGGTTCATTGGGTGAATAGTCAGGTCATTTATGGTTTATTCAATTTCTTTAATTTAATTACTTATTATCATTGTCAAAGTTCACTTGCAATATATTTATTATATTTACTTTAAATTATTGTTTTTTGTAAAATAACTACTTAGCCATCATTGGTAAGCCTTGCATAATTATATCACATTCTTGTTACAAACGACTTGCTGAGTACTCCATGTACTCATGGCTATATCCATATTTGCTCAGTTGAAGAAGAAGAACCATATCCACGGGGGATACCTAAAGGAGGATACTTCAATGACTTCTCGGACTAGGATTTCATTTCCCAGTCGATTGCCTATGGGCATGTCGAATGGCCACTTCATTTTCATTATTTTTTGCTGCTAATTTTATTAAGCCCTTTCAGCTGTTAAAGTGTAAACTTGGTCCTATGGTCGCAACTATGATAATTAATAATATTTGAACCTTTTTCTTAGTTAATCGTGAATATGGTTGATATTCCATCTATGTTTCCACTGTGTGCATTAGCGCGATCCTGGATTAGTGCAATATACATAGAGAGTCTAGATTTGTATATTTGGGTCTCAACAATCGCACTAGCCTAGGAAAAACTAGTGCCACAGTGGTAACATGGATACATATCATGCATAGTGACAAACTTTATTAAAGAAAGAGTACGGGCTTTATGGCTAAGTTTTACATCTCCACAGCTCATTGGCTAAATATAAAGGTGAATAATAGCAAAAACAAAGTAAATAAAGTGATGAAGCCTAAAAAGCTAGCCCACAAGCAAACGATAGTACGCAACCTACTCATCCTGATCCTCACCATAGTCAAATTCGTCCTCTTCTAAGCAACATAATTAAGCAAGAGTGAACATATAAAATGCACTTCGCAAGTTACATAGAAAAATACATTATTAATGTAAGGGGCAACAAGTGAAGGCATATAGGGTTAATTAAGCGCAAAGTAGAATTTAAAGAAGTACAATGAATAGATAGGAAAATTGCTGAATTTAATTCAATAAATAAAAATATTAATTTAAGAAAATAAGTACTGTTAGCTCAGGTACCGACCTAACACTAACCTAACCATGGATATCGCACCTAGACCATCTTTCTCCCACAAGATCTCATCAACTTCCAAATAAACCAGTTTTTAAAATAAAATCTAATCCGTGAAAAACTTTACTAGGCATGCCCATGACTGTGGGCATGGCTATCTAGGATAGTTTATATACTCTGCAAAGGTAGTGCAACTTTACTTACAAGACATGATTAATTTATGATATCGCCCAGTACACGCTTCCGTAGGTGTGTGATAGAGAAAATCATAACAAGGCTTTAACATTGCAAAGCCATTAACCTAGCCACGTCTTCGCTAAGGTTTCATCGCAATAAAGAATCCACCAGATTAGGGCCCTCTCTTGCACCATGTGGGACTTCTCGTGGCCTATGCCACACTCACATTCAACCTATAATAAGACTCAGGTTGGGACCCACAAATTAGTTATCTAGGACTATCCTATACTAGCCTTATGGTAGTACGATAAGGCTTTATAGAAGTAGTTCACAGACCAGTTCTTAATTGACTTAGGAAGACTTCCACATATCCCTTGTGCCACCGAGCACCCACCACCTAACCATTTGCCTAGGTCTAAACCATGTTTTTACATTTTATTTTGAAACATTGCATGTACCTTTTTGACTCACCAAAGTCAAGAATACATTTGCAAAGATATCATTTCATGTGAAAAGTTAAGCCAAGCATAAAGTTATTTCTAGGCATGTTTAAGCATTTCTATAAAAGTTCTCTTGTCCATACTAATGTACTAACTAGAGTTTTGTTCTAGGGTGACAAGGTATCTGAAAAACAATGTCAAATGATGTACTAATACATAGGCAATAACTAAGCTTAAAACTAAATTGAAATACATTGAATAAACATATACATAGAGAATAATTTAAAACAACATAATTTTAATTGCGAATTGGGATCAATATGGTCAAGGTATGTAACTTGCCTTGCTGCACAGATTGGTGATAGTCATCGAAGTAGAACTCCTTAGAAACATCATAGTCTACACGTGAAATTAACCAAACAAGCAAAATACAAATAAAATTAAAAAAATCCAAAATTTGAAAACATTATAAAAATGGGTAGATTGTGATTTTAGATGAATCTAGACATTTGAATGGGCTTAATCAGAACTAAGACGAAGGAGAGCAAGCTCTCAGAAGTTTTAATCCTAAGAAAATGAAAAAGAAAATAATAAATATAATTTCTGGAATTAATTTCCTGAAGGAAAGATAGTTATGATGTCATACTTTTCTCTAGTCTAGGTCGAGCTTGCTTCTTCAGTCACTAGTGTTAGTAGTGGGGATTTCTCGTGTGTTATATTCGCTCTTTAGCTGTGAGTCATTCTTCTCCTACAGACCATGTAAAGTATAGAGCCTAACTCTCTCTTCTTTTTAGCCATTCTGGCCATTCCTTATGACAAGAGAGTTTTGATAGTGACTTTTGCAATTTAGATCTTGTAAGCTATTTCTTTCCTTGCAATTGCTTTTAGATGTTTTATCTTGTAGCTTGTTTTTAGAGCGAGCTTGGTCCTTTTTGTTTCTATAAGTAGTATCTTGCATTTAGTTTTCTCTTGAAGTTAGAGAGAGTTTTATTTTTTTGCTTCCTTTTTCTTTAGGCATTCATGGCAGTTCTTTGTGAGATATGCATTTAGATGTGAGCTTTGATTATTACTTAATTGTGATATAATTCTAATTTGATATTACTGGCTGCTATGTTATGCTTACTTAGTTAGCTTTGTCATGCTTTTGTATGGATAATCTTTGTCATACTAGCGTATCTTGCCAACTTGAACTAAATTTCACAAGTGGTATCAATTTTTATAATTGGTATCTTTTAAGTTTGTAAAGGTGGATCTTTTGACTAGTTTGCTCTTTAGTGATCATTTTATGATATATGCCATGTCAAAAATATTCTATTGAGTCTTGAGTCTAATTTAAGCTTTATGTAGTCCTATGCTAGTTTTTTTTGTGTGAATCATGTCATTTCTTAATGAACTAGTGCCTAACTAGAGCAAATGATATCTTTAGTGCTTAATCATGATCTTAATAATAATTCTTCATGAGACAAATTGCCATTGTACTTGGCATGAACTTAAGGGGAATTTTGTATGAATAAGAGCATTCTTTTAAGTGTAATTCTTGATATGATCGACAATGGCTTGAGATCATTCAAAATCAAAATGTAATTAACTCAAATTGGTTCAAGCTCGAGAGACAGTTGTAGATAACTTCTAGTCTAAGACTTGCTTTACTAGGATAGGCCATACAATTGTGAAAAATGGTCGTAGCTTAGGATGCATTGTGGATGGCTCTTAGTCTAGCACTTGCTTAGCTAAGATAAGGCCTTAAGAATGGTTAGCTTAGAAGGTAGTTGTGGGTAGCTGCTAATCAAGGACTTACTTTGCTAAGATAAGACCTTAAAATGATCTTTAATTTGCAAGCTGTCTTTTATCTAGTGCTCGAGCATAATTGGTTAAAATTAAATTTCTAGCACTTCAATTGATTTAATTTAAGATTCTTGGTTCCATTTAGCCTTCTTGACATTGTCTAGCTCATATTTGGACACCTTTGGATAAACTTGTCAATTTTGAAGCGTTGATTATCTTGAAAATAATTTGAATGATTTTAATTATGCTATCTTAATTAAATTAGTTATATATACCTCATCATGATCTAGATAGCTTTGTATGCATTCTATGCTTTGTATGCATTCTATGGCTTTAAGTGGTATCTGTTTAATTTGAACCTCACTTTGGGTAATCTTCAAAGCTCTTTAGGTTATGCATTTTCATGCATGCATTCATATTGTCTCTTATGCTTTTTGTACTCTAAGTAGTTTCATGCATATTTTGAGAGATAGCTTTAGCCCTTGATATCTATATTACCAAAAGGAGGAGAATGATTGAGAATAAGACATTAAGGGGTGAAAATTTGCATAAATGGGGAGAATATGCATTTTAGTGATATAAGTGGTATTAGTTGCAAAACTTGCCACTTCGAATATAAAAATGCCAAAATAAGATATTTGAGTGAGGTGAGTGAGCTTCATTACATATTATTTGCTCTCTTTTCCTTTTTTTTTGGTTCTTTCTCTTGCTATAAAAATGGTCATGGTGAGCAATCGCTCTTTTCTTTGGACCATAAGCAAGATTGAGCTTTTCATTAGGTTTTAGGTGTGGTTTGGAGTTTTTTTTGTAGAAAACTTATTCTTTCCTGATTTTGCTCCATTCCACACTTGGCAACATGGTCATGAGCCCTACTTTCTCTTTCAAATAGACCATGTGTTGCTTCTTGCAACTTCTTGCTTTCCGTTTCAAAAACAAACTCAACTTCCTGCCTTTTTCGGTGTTTGCCAATATACTCACCAAGGGTTTGATTGTGATACCATATAGAGGTCATCGCATATTTTTGATGAGTAATTGAATTTTGGTTCAAAGAGTTTACGAAGTTTGAGTTTGGTTTTTGATAGTTTGTAATTTTTCAGTTACTTTCTGTTACTGGTGGTCTGACAGGTTTGGGGCCACTATCAGATCGGCCAGGAGTGGTCTGATCAGCATAGCATTGGCAATCAGACCAATGGTGGAGCGATGGTCAGACTGGCTTGGTGGCCACGATTTAACCAGCTGGGTGCAGTAGTCCAAACTTGAATAATGGTCGGACCAGTTGCGGTATGACCGGATTCTTGTTGGTGGTAGCTATTTTCTAGTGAATGTGTTGTTGAGTGATGCACTGAGGGTAGTGACGGTATGATCGACCTTTGGTTTGTAGTCATACAGGGCGAGGTGCCAGCGTTTGACCAGCTTGGTGGCTACGGTCGATCATTCTCCTATTACCAGTCTGGGGTAGCAGATCAGTCGAGGGCTAACGGTCTGACCGGTGGGTAATCGGTAGTCTAACCAGCCTAGTGGTTATGGTCAAACTAGTTGCTGGCAGCCAAAACACAAGGGTGATGTTCTTAGCAGTTTTGAGTTGGGTTAATGGCTTGGGCGCCATGTTAGTGTGTTGCATTTCATGATGCATTGTTTTGATTAACGTGAGCTAAGTGCATGGAACATGAGCTCATCATGGTTACTTGGTCTTTGGATGTGCACGTAGCTTGCAGTATGTAGTGGTCAGTAGCATTGGACCAAGACTAGGTATGGGTGCTGAGGTTCGGAGCCGTCATGTAAGTCCAGATGAGGCTACGTGGCTCAAACAGGAGCATAGAGAAAACAAGGATCGTGGAGAGGTGAGTTGGTGCATGTGGTGCGCCAAGTGACAAGGCCGATACATGTAGAGACAGTTCAAGGGAGAACAAATGTATGAAGGCATGATGGCTAGTCATTGACCACTATGAGCTGTGTGTCAAAGCATGCAGAGATGCTTTGGTATGAAGGTAAGTGTTCATGGCTCATAAGTTGTGGTGATTAGTGATTTTGTGTATTGTGTGGTGCTACGTGATGATTTGTTTGTTGATGTTGGTTGTGGGACTTTGATGCTAGGTCATGGTGAGGCAGATAGAACCAGACTAGGTGAGCGCACTAAGGTCTAGAATCTAGACTAGGCTCATGAGGAGCTGAGTTCCAGAGTAGGCTCAGGGAGGAGTTGAGGTCCCATGGGATTAAGGTTCTGTCGAAAGATGACTAAGTCTTATGGGGTGATTACAAGCCGAGAAGACAAGAAGCTGGAGAGGTTACTGATGGTGGACATAATAGGCAACGGCAAAGTGAACCAGGAGGCTCAGGGTGGAGCTGTTGTCCTCCATGTTCAAGGATGGCCATGGTGAAGGTGATGCATGAGCGATTGTTCATGACAAAGGAAACAGGAAGCTTCGTGTAAGGTGGTAGAGGGGCATTTTGGTAAATTACCCAATACCAAAAAAGTGATAGTGTGCAAAACTGTGCCATGGCCTAATTGGTTTAGGTCATGGTTGTACTGAAAATGTTAAGTGGATCAAGTGTTGATTTATTAATGGGTCAATGGGTGTGTGCGTGCTTTGAAAAGCATGCAAGTGTAAGTGTAAAACCCAGTATAGTGTTGGGTAGTGTTAGATTAACACGTTAGATCATGTAAGTTGATGAAACTCAACTAGAGGGGCTGGTTATGGTTTCTTGTGTGACTCCACTATAAAAGGGTGGAGAGGAGTGACTTAGGGTAAAGCCATATATGCCAAGTAAAGGAGAGTTAGGTTTCTTGGAGAGAATCTTATGGAAGATGTGAGAGACTATTGTGACTAAGCTTTTTGTCATGATTAGGCTTTGTGTATGGCTAAGGAGTGGTAGTAAACATTTATCTCCAAGTATCAATAGAGATTGAAATTCGTCTAATTATTTTCCTCTTATGCTCAAGTGATGAAATCTTGATTTGGCTTGGTTTTTATTGCTTTCTCTTCCTGTCTTGATCTTGCTTTTTCTACTAGGGATGTATAAATGATGAAGATTTTTCTTAGAGACGAGATCTCATCTATCTAGGCACCTGTTGTCAGCAAGTTATTGTGATTGTCTGGCTTTGGCTCAAGAGAGGATGATTTTGGGGTTTTAGTCTTTAGGCTATTTTGGGCTAAGTTTGTGTTATGATTTAGTTTGCTATGACATGTGAGAACCCATCTAAGTCATCTAGATTATGACTTTGGTGCAACCTTCCTTATTTTGCCAAGTCGGGCAAGGCCAGATTGAGGTTTTCCTTTTTTGCCTGGTTATGGTGCAAACTTATTTTGGATAAAGGTATGAATTTTGGCATTGATCTTCACGATCCAAGCATGGAATAGGTTCTTGATATCCTAGAGAAGATGCATACCAAGTGTCAGGTCTTTTGGAGTCATGAATCAAAATTTTCATTGGTTTTTTGATTTAAAATAGTGCTAAAAATCAGTTTTGTCTGAGGGGCTTGTCAGATTACCCTAGACCGGTCAGACCGCCCTTAACCTTATGGTCAGGCTACACCTGCTGGTCAAATCGGCCCGATCACTACGGTCGAATCACCTAGGGAGGATTTGATCGATCTGGCTCAGTTTTTCTTGGATCTTTATTTCTGGGGGATTTGTCTCTGATTTTCATAGCTTCTCATAGCTATTGGAGTGAAGAGCTTTACTTTCTCTTTTGGAAAAGATTTAGAAAATCTTTGCTGCTACACTTTCCCTCTAGTCACTATTCTCGTTCCTATAGTGTCTTGTGAGGCTTTGAAGGTAAAGATGGTTATCCATAAAAAAAAGATATGCTAGGGCAACCAAGAACCTTGAGTGTATTATATATGCCAACCTAGGCAAAGAAAATGAATACCTCGAAATGACCCTTGAATGATTTTCTAGCAGAAAGGAAACCTCAACATGATCCTAGACGAATCTAAGGTGAGTGTAAAGAACAGATGTCTAGGGTTCAACTCCCTAGAGCATTACAAAAATCACCCACCTAAGGTAGTAAGAGTTGTGGAGAGTGGCAAAATTGAGATCAAATCACCTGAGCCTTCAAAGATTGTGTTTAAGTCTATTCAATTTGCCCAAACCCCTTCTAGCAACTCAGGTGTTTCTACTTCAGCACGTCTGACCCCTCAAAAGGTCAAGTACCAATGCACCTTTTGCAAGAAGGAAGACCACCTTGTTGAGTTTTACTTTTGCAGGTTCAAGTTTGAGAGGAGAGAGTAGGTGCATACTTTGAGGTCTATTTGAGAAGCCCCTTCACCTATGATTGTCTCTAGAACAAGGCCTTTAGTTTCGAGTATTCCTAGAGTTAGGCCTAGGTTTGTTGATTCCTTCTTCGACTCTTTTGGTGGAGCTAGGCAGCATCAAGGCTTAGGATTTCATATGGGTAGACCATGAGTAGCTTCTAGACAGGGGGAGTATTGGTCTTTTGGTAACCCAATTCAAAGTGGTCTAGATGGTTCTCATGTACATCCTCATGATTTTCAAACTAACCATTGTATTATTGCTTTTACTATTGTTCCTACTTGTCAAGTGGCTCAGTACTGGATTCCTACGTCTTTTATTTCTAACCCTAGGATTGAGGCAGTGATGTTTCCTGCTTTTGCCCTATAGATTCATCAAGTGAGGAAGGAGGACACGTGACTTGTTAACTCTAGGTGTTCTCGACATATGACTGGAGATTCTTATTGGTTCTCCTCCTTCACTTGGGCATCTGGTGATGAGTTGATCAAGTTTGGAGATGCTTCTACCAGGACTGTGATGGCTAAGGGCTCTATGTGCATCAACAACTAGTTCATGCTCATGTATGTCGCTTTGGTAAGTAAGCTGAGGTATAACCAGCTTTCTGTTTCCCAGATTTAGATAAGGGTTTAGAGGTGAGGTTCAAGAGAGGTGAGTGCAGGGTTCTAGATTCCTTTAATGAGTTTGTGTTTGGAATTTCTAGGTTGGAGAAGATCTTTAGTGCTGATTTCAGTGTCTCTCCTAGCTCTAGCCCTACTGTCTTGTGGCTTTGATTCTCATGATCTAGTATTGTGGCATCATAGGCTTGGTCATATAGGCTTTGTTCACTTGACTAGAGTCAACAGCATGGATTTTATTAGAGGTTTGTCTAGGCTTAAGAGTTACAAGGACCTAGTTTGGTCACCCTATAGACATGATAAGATAGTTGCTGCTTTTCATCCACCTCTTAGTATGGCGATGATCGATGCACCTAGACAGCTCTTACACTTAGACACTGTTGGTCCTTCTAGAGTCCAATCTGCAGGTGAGAAGTGATATGTGTTTTGTCATTGTAGATGACTTCTCTAGCTATTCTTAGGTGTATTTCCTTCCAGGGGATGAGGCTTTTGGGTGATTTAGGGAGTTGGTCTTTAGATTAACTATTGATCTTCCAAGAGCTTTGAGAGTCATTAGGAGTAGTAATGTCACTGAATTCAAGAATTATTCTTTTGCCACTTTCTATGCTAGGCGAGGTCTAGAGCACCAATTCACTTCTCCTAGAGTTTCCCAGTAGAATGGAGTTGAGAGAGGAAGAATAGGACTCTAGTAGAGATGGCTAGAACTATGTTAGATAAGCATAGTATTCCTAGTAGGTTTTGGGCTAAGGCAATTTCCACCGCTTGCTATGTGTCCACCAGGGTGTTCTTGAGATTATCCTTAGGCAAGACTTCTTATGAGTTGAGGTTCAGTTGTAGGCCTAGCATCTCTCATTATAAGATATTTAGTTGTAAGTGCTTCATTCTAAAACATAGAAACAAAGATAAATTTAAGTCAAGATCTTCTTATGACATCTTTCTTGGATATCATGCTCATACTTGCGGCTATCTGTTTTAAATTTGGATACTAATAAAATCTTGGATACATATGAAGTCACATTTGATGAGGCTAGTCCTAATACTAGGCCCGACAGTGAGGGTACAAAGGTACATGGTGATTAGGAGAGTATTTTCTTCGACAACGACTCTAACTTAGAGGATGAGCATCAAATCCCTACTCAGGTTGCTCCTAAGTCAGTTGGAGAGCCTACTACCACTACTTTAACTTCAGTTGAGTAGCCTTCTCTCACTTTCACCGGTGCTTCGAGTGGCTCTACCCCTACCTCCACAACCCACGAGGTAGAGGCTGCATTTGCACCACACTACCATAGAAAGGGTTATCATAGTTGGTTCAAAACCGTCATCACAGATGGTTTCTAAATCGTCTGAATTTATGTATCTCTAATAATATGTGGTTATCATAGATGACTCTTAAACCGTTTGTGATAAGTTACAATACAGACGGTTTTTTCAAAACAACCATCTGTGATATGTAAGAAATCTAATATATCATAGATGGCTAATACCAAATACTGTCTGTGATATGTCAGATATCATAGACAGTTCTTAAACATAGCCATTTGTGATATCTTACAGTGAATATGGCTAATACTAATAACAAATCACATATATAGCACACGACAATTATTACACAGATCTCACAAATGAATTAAACAACTGAATAAAATATAATTGAATTAATTGTTTGATTAAGCACAACTAAGTGAATTACAATTGAATCAAATGTTAAAATATCTAACCATCATCGCTAGGGTTAAACTCTCTATTTGGGTGAATGACCTCGCCATCAAGAATTCGGAGAGCTTTCCTCGAACTTTGATGAATTTATCAAAATCGAATGCACTTGAATTGAAAGTCATTAGCATATGTATGTATGTATGTATGTATGTATGTATGTATGTATGTATGTATGTATGTATGTATGTATGTATGTATGTATGTATGTATGTATGTATGTATGTATGTATGTATGTATGTATGTATGTATGTATGCTAATGACTTTAACACTCCTAGCAATAGGGAGTGGAGTTCGATTCAAGTGCATTCGATTTTGATAAACCTTTGGATCTTTCGTCTTAGTGTCCATGATTTTCTGCATATGTCTCAAACGTAGAATCCATATACGTTGCCCTGTAGCTGCTGATGGCACTGCAAAAATAGAATTACATATATAGATAGTGTCAGTTCTAGAGGTATTATTATGAAGTGTGATGTAGGATTGTTATATTGTAGCGGGTACTAGAAGTTCTATCCGATGTTGCAGTGGGCGCTGGATTCATTGTATCTCCCTCCCCGGGCAACGTAAGTGCTAAACAACCTATGTGATTCCAAAAAGTTAGTCTTGGCCATTGCAAATGAAGGGAAGAGTACAATAGAGTTATGTATGGAAGAAATGAATTTACCTGTCAATTGCTTGTTGCAAACGGGTGAAATTGTGGTTGTTCCTATGTAGAGAATTAAGATATATTACGTTGCTCCACTTTGGTACAATCATAATCCAAATCCAGTGAGACCTAATCATATATGTTGCCATAGTGATTAATCCTAAGTTCATGTTGCGTATAAAGTACAAATAAAACTTGTATGGCAACTAGTGAATCACTTACCCCTGGTTGAAGGGTACCAGGATGTAGTCCTTATCACTCTAAGCAAACAATCCCATCGTTATGTAATCTTCAACGAAGGATACATTTTCCTTGATGGATTACTCAGAGACAAAGTGTGGGTCGAGCAAACCCACCGGTTCTCGCCATCGCCAGACTTGTTGGATCATGGATCTATACATAAGTAATAAGTTATGACATTTATTGGTATTACATTGATGTAGAACTTGATTGTGCAGTACACTTACAGTGTCTAGCATCATAGAAGGGAGGCGTCGATGTTGAATAGTAAGAATAAGTCTTCGAAGGTCATGGTGAGGTAGCCTGAGTTGTGGAGGAAATGCACCTCCATGCATCTCATGGTGAATCCATTTTACCGATTTGGCTTCCTATTGGATCTCCACATGTACCAGGCATGCAAAGTCCTGCAAACTAGTCCAAGGTTGAGTAATTGTGACTAAGGGACCAATGACACTCTGAGCTTGTACTTCCAGGGCTCAGGAGGTGCCTTAATCTTCTTCGGTTGGGCCTTAGCGTCTCACTTGTGATACATCTTCAGTGTCATCTCCACGTGAGCTGATGCGATGGTCTTCTGAAGTAGAGCTTGAAGTGGAGTCATAGAGGGTTTTGTTTGACAGGTATGGTCGTGTGGAGATCATGGCACTAGACGAATGTGTGGACGACATCCCCTAGTGTCATGATCTCTTCGTTTAGGGGCTTCTCAAGTGGGACGACCCTAAAAACGTCATTAATTATGTTCACTTGGATCTTCATGAAACAGGTCCCTAGCTAGGCACTGTGCACTTGCGTCCTTGGCAGGCAAGGAAACACCATCCCCGCTCAGCATCAACTGGAATGGAGCCAACAAGCATGACTCTAAGGATGCACAGCTTGGGCTCCTACATAATGATATACAACGAGCTAAGGTGTCCATCAAGCCTATCTATGTAGCATTCTAGAGAGGTACATTACCTAGATATCATTGATAGGTAAGTGTGTGTCGCTATATTCAAAATGTGGCGTGGACGCACAACTACTTTGAGGGGGAGTGGCTTCCGCAATAACAGGAGTGGCTTGCAAGTGGTTATGGACTTCTCTCGGTTCTTCCCTCAATGAATCTATCTCTTCTTGAAGTGAGGCAATTATCTCCTCAAGTTGTGCATGAAGCTCCCATTTCATCATTCTTCACGCTCGGCCTTGGATCTCTTCCTACTCCTGTACACCTTAGAGTCATTTTGGAATCCATTGCTCCAACATACATAAACCCCCAACCTCACATGCGACCTGGGTGTTCCTTGTTTCCCAGGACTGTGGGTAGTATATCCTCTCCCTGACTACTTTGAAGGAGCCTTGAGAAGATTCGGTAGTCAATGTTTAGTACAAAAGGCAATTATGTTATTTTAAGCCCCATAAAGTTGTGGACATATTAACCACTAGGTAGTTTAACATATCTTACCAGGCGTTGGGATATTTCCTTACCTGCGAGGTTTTTGAAAGACAAAACGCCTAAAGATGTGGTTGATAACCACGCTCTTAACCAGTTTCGGGCACGCTCGTTTGTGATCCTGGCAAATGGTGGGGAGGCCTCCGATCAGATTGCAACCTCGTCCTCCATCATCCATTGTAGAATTTTACCCACGTACCTAATGGTGTTGAGTCAATGCGGATGAGTGTTTTGTGCCTAGAAAGCCTTGTGTGCTACACTTTCCAGTTGAAATTCGGTCATCGTCTTCATCCGCACAAAGGCCTCCCATGTTTCCGGTGACACAAAAGGATACCTCATGAAGGGTGTGCGATCCTTGGTCACGTACTGCATGATAACTATGCAAAAGTTCTTTCAAGATTTTCCCATCTCGAGGAGTGCCTACCATTGCACGAGTCCTTGGACTTCTGCTGGGATCTCGAATGAGTTTGAAATTTTCACCCATAACTGCTCTTTCTCACCATTTGTCAAATCTTTCCATTTGCTATGGTGATAAGGACACGTTGCCTTCCACGTATCCCGTAGGTAGTCCAGAATGCTATCGCTACTTTCTTCGGTTGCAGAGGGACCCCATCCAGAGAGACCTCCATGATGGTCATTCGGCCCTCTGGCCTTTTCGATACTCCTATGCCACGCTTAGTTACCTCAGTCTTAGGAGCGTCAAACCCATTCCACATCATCGATGACGATGATGATAACTGTGTGGAGATCACCTCTCTTACAAGAAAACTAATTACGGTGATCTGTGAGCGTAAACACTGGCACATGGTTGATTTTACATACTTTAATGTTCTTAATGTACTTGTTAATAAATAAGAACATTAGACGATGTATATTATTGCTACAAGGTCACTTTTCAACACTAACATACCAAATCACATAGTCCAGTGTCTCAGATTCTACAAAGTAACCCCCAATAATATGGATACATACTTTAAGGAGAGAACTCATGAATACATTGAACTTTCGTTCCAACACACATTAACAATATGGATGGATCTATCACATATGAGGTAAAAAAGTGGTATTTGGGATCCATACCTTTGGGAGGAGGGGCAGTGTTAGGAATGAGAGACAGCATCGGGAGGAGAGGCGAGGGGTCACCACATCAGGTGAGAAAGGAGAGGACGGAGACGTTGAGTTCTATGGCGGTGGCGATGCTGGAGGGGGATGAGGAGATGGAGGGGTGCGCGAGTGAGAAGTAAGAGTGCAACCCGTAGTGGGGACCCTACTTATAGAAGAACTATCATAGACGGTTCCATAATGGAACCGTCTGTAATGTTGTAGCATATTACAGATGGTTCTATTATGGAACTATCTGTGATGTGGTAGCTTATCACAGATGATTAATTATTGAAACATTTGTGATGTGGAAGCATATCACAGACGAATCTATTATGAAATCATCTGTGATACGTATATCACAGACGGTTTGTGCTACTAAACCATTTATGATAGTTCCTTCTGTATACAACACATCTAGTTTTTCAGCTAACCTCAAGAAATGCTAGCCATGCCCTTTGAAAACAAACTAGTAAATACAATCACAGATGAAATTATTTCTAAATTACTAAATCAATTACAATATAATAATTCCTTAATTACATACTGAGTTTCTTAATTACATTGGAATAGTTTCCAAATAGGCGTTCGATCGCCATGTGGGATCATTCCACTTCACTATTTCCTTTTAAATAAAGCCATTCACTATGATCGATATGCATATAGCTTACTTCATTGCTTGGTTCTTCCTCGAGCTTGACATCATCTCTGAATGGACGCAACTCGTCAAAGTGGTTATACTCTTCCTCATCTACGACAGTCTCAACTCTAGCAATCCTTCTTTTTCCATGAAGAACTATGTGACGCTTCTTATTTGTTGGGTCGGTTACATGAAAAACTTGAATAACGTGCCTTGCAAGTACGAATGGTTGATGTTTATATCCTACACATTCGAGGTCCACAGTAGTGACAATGTACTTATCGAGCTTTACACCCAGTGGGAATTGGACCTAATGGTACCGAAATAGAGGAATCTTGAAAATTACATAGTCAAGCTCCCAAATCTCCTCTACAAGCCCGTAGTAGGGGCCTGGGCTAGCGGTACTGAACTGCTCATGAAATACATCTATGTGGACACTTGAGTTCTGAACTGTGCTCTTTCTATCTTGATCTGTTGTATAAAATATGTACTCATTAATGTCGTATCCTTACCATATCACAATTGTAAATTTTGGCCCTTTTGCCAACCATTGCAGTGCTTCACTTGAGGACATCTTAGTGAATCACAACTTCAACCATTCATTGCACCGACAGTTGCGTTGTCTCGTGATCGAAACCTCAGACTAGCCTAAATTCTCTTGGCGTAGCATGTCCTTGTGCTCTTCAATATA
The DNA here is from genome assembly GCA_017311315.1 of Dendrocalamus latiflorus. NCBI lineage: Eukaryota > Viridiplantae > Streptophyta > Magnoliopsida > Poales > Poaceae > Dendrocalamus > Dendrocalamus latiflorus. The sequence goes on from CM029677.1 coordinate 10,028,487, forward strand.
CAAGGATACTTCAGTCATATGTTGCAAGACCGTAAAATGGGCTTAAGTGTATGTATCTAGATCGGGAGTTATTGCTTTTCTTCTGATGGTCCTGATACCCTCTAACCTCCCCTCGTGATAAGGTAGAGCCACACCTATCGGTTCGATCTAAGCCATGTAATCAATGCTGAACTCAATGACCTCTTCGGTTGCATAACCTTCGATGATGCTGCCCTCTAACTGAGATCGATTCCGTACATAGGACTTAAGAATTCCCATGTACCTCTTGAACGGGTACATATGATATAGAAATATGGTGCCGCATATCTTTATTTCTTTCACAAGGTGGACAATGAGATGGACCATGATATCGAAAAATGATGGAGAAAAATATATTTCAAGATGACATAGAGTCGTCACCACCTCAGCCTACAGAGCATCTAGTCTATCAGGATCGATGATCTTCTGAGCATTGTGTTAAAGAAATAACACAGCCTCATGATTATCACTCAAAGTTTGTTCGGCAAAATACTTCCATTTGCAATAAGAAGCAATTGTGTCATTAGCACATGACAGTCATGGGACCTCATGCCAATTAATTTCAAATCTTCCATCAAAACAAGTTTCTTCATGCTGGTAGAGTGACCGAACAAAACTTTTACACCATGCAAGCACTGGCACAGTTCAGTTCTCTCAGACTTAGACAGAGTGTAGCAAGTGGGGGAAGGTTCACCTGGCCTTTATCGGTTTCTATCGGTGCTAACTTGGTTTTGATGTTCATAGCGATCAAGTCATGCCATGCGTTGACACCATCCTTTATTTTATCACGAATATTTAATAAGAAACCAATCAAGCTATCACATATATTCTTCTCTACATACATAACTTCGATGCAATTGTGAACTTCTAAGAGCTCCTAATATGGCAAGTCCCAAAATATCGATCTTTTCTTCCACATATTCTTCTAACGGGTCCTCAACTTACGTCCCTTTCCAAGCACAATATCCATATCCTTGACCATATCGTAGACCTCTTTCCCGCTAAAAGGCCTTGGTGCTAAGTCATCATTTTTTCCATCAAATTATTTTTTCATATTGTGGAATGGGTGATACCTTAGAAGGAACCTACGGTGACACATGTACATAGTTTTGTGTGAGTTGTTCAACCCCACACACTCGATATAATCTAAGCAGTGCGAACAGGCTTTGGCTCCTTTTGTACTCAACCCCGAAAGTTTACCAAGGGTAGAAAAATCATTGATGGTGTAGAACAACATAGCGCGTAGAGTAAAATTCTCTTATTTTTCCACATCCCAAACATGTACCCCTTCATTCCATAGTTTTACAAGATCTTCCACCAATGGTGCTAGGTACACATCAATATCATTTGTAGGTTACTTCAGCTCTTGGATAAGTAGTGACATCAAAATATACTTTCGTTTCATACACAACCATGGAGGAAGGTTGTACATGCATATATTCACGGGCCAAGTGCTATGTCGGCTGCTCATGTTACCGAAAGGATTCATTCCATCTGTACTCAACCGAAATCTTATATGCCTTGATTTCACACCGAAGTCTGCAAACATCATATCAATGTTTCTCTAATGGGCAGAATCAACAATGTGTCTTATCATTCCAACTTTCTTATGCTCCTCCGAGTACCAACACAGCAATCTTGCATCCTTCTATTTTGCAAATAAATGTTTCAAACAGGGAATTATAGGCATATACCATAACATCTTAGCAAGAGGTCCTTGCTAAACCTCAATGCCCTCACTATCATTGGAGTCATTCTTATGCTTGTATCGGGATGCTTTACAGCTAGACAAATTTGTAAGTTTGCATACTCTTTACGATAGAGGATCCAATTGTTCGAACATGTATATATTCTTTCTACTTTCATTCCCAATAAACAAATAACCTTCTTGGCTTAGTAGGTGGTTCTCAGCAACACATTTCTCTCTGGAAGAATGTTCGCTAGAAGACCTAACAATGCCATGAAACTCTTATTGAACCAACCATTGCTTGCCTTCAATTTTAGCAGTTCAAGAACAGATGAAAACCTTGTGTATTGTGGCTTGCAGCCCGGGAACAAAGTTTTCTCTGAGTCCTCCATCAAGCCCTCGAATTTAGCAAACTCTCTCACTATAGTTCCCTTTTAAAATGCGTAGTATCTGATCCAGATTGTCATCATGCGACCTATCCTCATCGAAAGCACAATCCACAACTGACATATCATTATCTCCCTCGATGATGTTATAACTACCTTCCTGTATAATCTTCACTTCACCATATATACCCCTTTTTGAAACCCCTTCAAATTAAGTGAGCTTCAATCTGCACTGAGTCGGTAAATATCTTCAGATTATCACAATCAATGCATAGATGATACATATATTCTATCCTCTTCTTCAACATATCCTGCTCGACTGCTCTTTTAAAAGTAGACATACCATTAATGTACTCTTCACTCATACGGTTCTCAACATACATCCAGCTTCAGTCCATCTATGCTACGCATGTAACAAATTAGTGTCAAATTAGATTATTGATGCCACTATAGCTAGCCAGCCTAATACTTACACATAATTGTCATTCTCTTATAATAAATTGTCTATATCGAAATTAAGTCACTAATTACATGCTATTCATGAAGTAATATATATCAAGCAAGAATATATTGAAGTAAACTAGAAGTAGTAACCCATTCTTAAATTGGAGCAAACTACCAAATTAAGATACATCTAAACCTAGCTATCATCTATCTTTATTACAAGACATATAATTAGAAGCAAATACTAACCACTAATCACCAAGAACAAATTGATCTACAAGCGGTATGCTTTCACCAAACTCCCTAAAGTCAGCCGCCTCCTTTAATGCAGTGCAATGAAGACAGATCTATTGGGACCCCGCTGGCTAGACATTTAAGAACCCAGCATATCCCAGACACATCCAACCGCAAACCGTCTGCAATACATAATTATCATAGACAGATCTCATTAACAATCGTCTGTGATAATTACTTATCACAGATGGTTCGTATTAATAACCATTTGTGAATACACATCACAGATGGTTCTAAAGTAGAACCATCTGCGATAAATACCACAGATGATTCTAAATTCACTCTCATAAACATAAATGCAAATTTAGTAATGCCTCAGGAGTAAATATGTATTTCTTAGTTATTTTTTACTGGTCAGTAATGTCGTCATGTCATCATACCGAGACCATTTACATATACAGAAGGCAGTAAATACAAATTCAACTGCATGATTTTATATATGGCCAAACAGCGTGGCCAATCGCTTCTTACAAAAGATAACAAAAAAATAGAAACCTAACTACTTTAAAGTTTTTTCTAGTGGTAGAGGTAGGATTCTATCTCCATCTTCAAAACTTCATAGGCGATGTGGTTAGCATCGGATGGTTTGGGATCATCAGTGAATGAAGCCCGAAATACGTCCACCCGCTGATGTGCTTGTTCGAGTGTCTCCCGAACACCCTCTGACTGAACAATCAAGTTGAATTGAGCCTATAGGCTCTCTTCCCTTTCTTGAGGGGTCTCGCCAAGGTTGACTCAGTCACTCACTACCTCAACTAAGCACTCCAAGCGACGGCAAGCCTCCTGGAGACATGCAACAACATTGTAGAGGACCATGTTGATGGCAAGGTTAGCTTGCCGGAAGCGAGAGACAGACCAGAAGATGCACGGATGAGGATGTCAAGATGGTAGAAGATGGCCTTCAACTGCTTTAGCAAATCCTCAAAAATAGAAGGGAGGACACTATTGGCACAGTATCCTTCTGCAGCATCCGCCAGTGTATGCCCGGCGGGTGCTCGTCTAGGATGGCCATCAATGCCGATGATAGAGAAGATTAGAGAGCCATTTATTTGTACTTGAGAGACAAGGAAGACAAGAAAAATAGCCGGCTGGTGAGGTGGTCATACAGGATCAATGATGTGGGGATTAATCTCCAATGGTGGATGATCATTTTTATACAACATGGAATACATTTCAGTGTGTTAGATGAAGAGACGCATTGGGGAGGCAAAACGATCAAAGAGACGTGCATCGGGGAGATAAAGCGCCATTCATGCATACAAATACATATCACAGATGGTTCCAACCACAAGCCACCTGTGATATGCAGCTATCATAGATAGTTCGTATTAATAACCGTCTGTAAACTATCACATACGGTTCTAATTAAAAACATCTGTGACATCTGTAATTATCACAAATGGTTTGCATTAATAATATATGTGAAGTTACTAGTAAAAACCGTATGTGATAGTTGCGATTCACAGACGGTATACGGTCACACTTGTAAAACCATCTGTGATAATTACAGCTATGATGAGGCGTCCAGTATAGCTTGTTTTGTAGCAATGCTAGGACCACCCCTTCATATTAAGTGACAACACCCTTTGGAGTAGATGTTGGGGATCTCCATGAGTGAGTTACTTGCTCCAAGATTATCTCTCCATATTCATATGCTCATTCTACTTTTGTTGTATCCTTTGAGCCTTGAGATGTCATCCATACTTTAACTGATGCTTCTTGGGTCAATGCCATGCATAAAGAGCTTGAGAACTTTAAAAGAAATAAGATATGTTCATGAGTGGAATCTCCTCATGGTTATAATGTCATTGGAACTAAGTGGATTTTCAAATATAAGCAAAGTGAGGATAGGCTAGTGGTTCACAACAAGGATAGACTGGTGGCTTAGAGTTTCTCCCAGGTAGAGGGTTTAGACTTTGAGGAGGCTTTTGTATCTGTTGCTAGATTAGAAGCCATTCACATTCTACTAGCGCTACATCTAAGTGCTTTAAGCTATTTCAGATGGACGTCAAGAGTGTATTCCTAAATGGTTTCATAGAAGAAGAGATCTATGTTAAGTAGCCACCTTGTTTTGAAAATCTCAAGTTCCCAAACCATGTCTATAACTCTCCAAATCCATGTATGGATTGAAGTAACCCCCTAGAGTTTAGTATGATAGTCTTAAGAGTCATAACTTGAAAATAGGAATGGTAGATAAAACTTTGTTTACCCTTAGGCATGGTAGTGATTTCCTTGTTGTTTAGATTTATGTGTATGATATATTTGTGTGTATGGCATAATTTTCGATAGCTCTTCTCATGCTTTGGTGCTCAAATTTTTAGATATAGTAAGGAATTCCATATGAATATGGTGGACGAGTTGACATTTTTTCTTGGCTTTCAAATCAAGTAATCGAAAGAAAGTACCTTCATTCATCAAAGCAGGTATACCAATGATTTTCTTCAGCGCTTCGATATGGAAAGCAACAAGCCTATCACTCCTGGTATGACACAAATTAATGGAACCCTAATTTGTACATGAGTTTGGCCTGATCTTCACAGAATGCTTCAAACCACCAAAAAACAATTCCCTTGACTTACGCATAATAGCCGAACAACTATGATGAATTGAATCAATAGTAGTGGTAGTAGTGGCCAACCAGTAGCAGCAGTAGAGTTGACAACCCCTCTATGCGGTCCTTCCTCCACGCCAACAGCAGCTGAACTACAGCAACAGCTAGTGGCCAAATTCCAAACACTTCTTGACCAGTCAAAATGGTAGCAGCAGTGAAGAATTTATGGCTCTTATGTGCTTGTCCCTCCGGACAACCAATCAGCAACTGCAGTACATCAACAACAGCAGCACGTCTAGCCTTCACATCAAGTAATCAATCCTCTCCAACCGGACATGCAACAATAGCACCAGCAGTCCAACTCCTTGCACATGTGCACACATTCCAGTCTCCAGCAGCCAATGCTTCCTTGAGAGACCATGTGGAGATCATCCCGTGTGTGTGATGAGTAATTGACATCGATTTAGGGAAGTCGAGTTTGATTTGGTTGGTTCGGACCATGTCGTTGCGTGGTGCAATCGGGCTCGGTCGAACTTGGTCAAACCTGGTCAAAATAGTTATGTTGCATATTATGTCGACTTGTCAGGTTGGGCTATTTCATTAATGCATTTATGCTTACATGTATCGAGCGGTGCTATTTGATTTGTTTCTTGTCTGTGATGGCTGCAGGACGTCGAGGCGGAGTCGTGGCGAGACACGGTGGACCGGACTAGGCGCAGGTGGCGCTGAGGTCAGAACGGTCGGGAGGTGTCGAAGACGGCGAGGGCTCGAGGTGGCTGCGAGGCTTGCAAGGCAAGAAAGAAGGAAGCTTCCTGGAAGGTGCGCGAGGGGCGTTTCGGTAAAAACGCAAAGCTGCACTAAAGAAAGCGGGTTTGGATAAAGCATCGAGTAGGTGGTGACCTAATGGGTAAAGCATGTGCAAACCCATTAGTGGGAGGCTATAAAAGGAGAGGGAGATGTTGTGCTGAAATTGAGAGAATGAGTGTAAGAGTTAGGGTTTTAGTTAGTTCTCTCCATGTATGAAATATGAGAAAGAGAGAAAGAGGGAAGGTGAGAGTTTCTCTCTATGCTCTCCAGGCGTATGGGGACTTAGCGTGAGATTAACAGGGAGATAAGCTAAATGTAAACTTCTTGTGTTAATCATGTATGTCTCCATCTTGTTGTTCAAGGTTTCATGTGCTTTGAGTTGTTCTTCTCTTAGCTTCTAGATCTGTTTGAAGCTTTGTCCTTGAGTTTATGCTTTCCAAGCTTCAAGTTTCTTTTCTGCAGATTTCTTTGTCTTGGTTCTTACTTGGCCAAGAGGATTTTATGGTATTTCTATGAGCAAGTACTTGTTACTTTGGCCGGCAGCAAGAATCAATCATTGCATGCAGTTTGGCTAGTCCTGATGCTTAGTAGTAATGCCTTATTTGCTTGCATCGGCAGCTGTTCACGGCAGTCTCTCTTGCCATTTGTTTATTGTGGTTTCAAATTAGCATAGCTCAACCATTTCTTCTCAAATTTCGGACAGCACAATTTCTGTACGGCTAAACTGTTTCAATATGTCTCTTGGCTAGCAGTAAACAGCCCATTGTGCCATCCGATTCTTTGTCTCAGCTTGGACACAAGTGTTGGCCAGCATGAAGGATTTTCGGCCAATAGAAAAGAGATGAGAATTTCGGTCAACTTCTAGTTTCTGCAATGCAATCTTTATTGCTTTAGCTCTTTCGGTTCAAGTCCAGTTTTCTTGTGGTCTTTTCAGCCTCTAGTAGTACTAATTTGCAGCAGCCTGTGTGTTTCTTTTCAGTCTTTAGTAGTGCTGTTTTTACAGCAGCAAGTAGCTCTTTTCAGCAGCCCTCTTTTCAGTTTTTGTCTCGTTTTTAAGCAGCTAGTTTGTGAAGTTTGCTTGCAGATTTTTTGTGAGTTTTTGTTTGCTTTCTTTTAGTGCTTTTGGCCAGCAAAAATGTGGGGCTGCAACCTGCATTTCCTGTAGACTAATATTTGCTAGCAGCTCTCTTTTGTCTTCCTGCCGTGACAGCATTTCGCTTCCGTTTCTCTGCCGTTTCGTTGCCGTGACAATACATTGAGCTCCGTTTCTGCCGTGACAATATTCTTGAGCACAGGTGTCTTAATTTAATCGTCACTCGTTCAGTTTCAACTTCATAGCTCCATAGCTATCGGAGTTGAGGTTTTCGTGTGAATACTTAGGGGTCGATTTTTAATCGCACCATTCACCCCCCCCCTCTATTGCCGATTCCGATCCAACATTCCTCTATCTTTGTAGATAAATTGATGTTGGAAGCAACATGCCAACTCTATACGACGTTGTCCTACCCAAGCGCATGGCAACACACAAACAGAAATGAGAGGATCACTCGATCCTGTGGGCAAACACCCAATGAAATGGTTGGATGCCATGCGCAACAATGAAAACTCTATATGGGAATTCACAGGAACTAGAACACTAATATGGTTGCCATACATATAGCAATTTTCTAAATTTTTTATAACTCCCAAAATAATGACATCCCCCTTTACATGGGTTGCACTAAAGCCTTTTATATAGCTGCCACATGCACGTACCCAATTGTGACTAGCGCACAAATTGAGATTACAACTTGAACTTTAGTTCACAAACCGATTCAAACTCCTATTGGACTTGGCCAAACTTGAAAGCACATGCAGGTGCAAACTCTTGCCTAATCAAGAGCACTACCTGCACTTGAACTCTAAATAAAAGAAAGAAAGAAGGAAGGAAGGAAACTAGGACACAAAAAAGGTTAAGGAATCCAAGCTACTGACCAGAAGTGAATTCGGATAGAGCCCAAATAAAAGTAGGTTTTTTCGATCTTTGGCTTATTTTCCTGACTCATGCATGGTTCAATTTCTTTTCCATGCATAATAGCTGGCTCTCTTCTTTGTCCTGCTTCACACGTACCTATTCCATGCATAGGCAGGACAACCATCTGGTCGTCACGTCGTCACCAACACAACAAGTACACATGCTCTGATTCCATGCCACTAGATGCATGAGCTGCATACTTGCCTCGTGAGCCATGCACACCAATATTTGGCTCTTACCATGCCGGCCTCTCTCACCTCCCTCTTGACACTAATAAGCATTTCTTCAACTAGAAAACAATTAACACTAGTTTTAGCATTTACGGTTTTTAGGCCCATATCAACTCCTATGGCTACTTCGACAGTTCTCAATCCTGATGAAGATGGTGAGCCCGTGGACTAGAAGGAGTACCACAGTATGATTGACTCCCTCCTCTACCTCATTGTTTCAAGATCAGACATACACTTTGTTGTGTTCCCGTATACTCAATTTCAGGCTTTGCCTCTCATCATCAAGTAGTGCGCCACATCTTTAAGTCACTCTTGATTTTGGACTCTGGTATTATTCTTCTTCCTTGCTTTCTCTTTGAGCATTCTCAGACGTATATTTTGTGGAGTTTAGGATAGATAGAAAGAGTACCTTAGGCACATGTCACTTTTAGGCAGATATCTTGTCTCATGGTCATCTAGGAAGTAATCTTTTGTTGCACAGTCTACTGCTAAGGTGGAGTATATAGCTGTTGCTAGTAGTTGCTCTCTAACTCTTTAGATCTTATCTACTATGCAAGACTATGGATTAGCTTTGGATAGTGTTCCACTCCTGTGTGATAATGCTAGTGTCATTAACATAGCCAAAAACCCAGTGCAGCATCTCAGGACCAACCACATAGAAATCAGGTATCACTTTCTTAGGGACCATATTAAGAAGGGTGATGTGATCCTCTGGTTTGTACAGTCTAAGCACTAAGTCACATATATTTTTACCAAGGATCTCAATTTTTCTTATTTTGCTTCTTTGCGGGGTGAGTTTGGGGTTATTTATCCTTTCAGCTTGATTTGATGAGAAGGTTGGCTCTCTTGCATCCATTATATCATATTACATATTTAAATTTAAGCAATTTGCATTGTAAAATATAAATGGAGCTTTAACTATTATCTCTGCATGTCTGACATGATATCTTACTTCATAACTTTAACTATTATCTCTGTCTGTGTGACATGATATCTTACTTCATAACTTACCATGCCTTGTGCTAGCTAGTTTTGCTGGATTAATCACATGTCTTTATGTGTAGCTTATCTTTTGCTATGCTAACTTGATTAAATGTGAAAAACATGAACAAAAACATGTCGATGCTGGATCTTATGACGAGTTTTGCTTTAGTGACATTTTCAAGATTTATGTCATGTCAAATAGGTTAAGTTAAGTCTAGAATCTAAATTGAGCTATGATAATTCATTGTTGAAGCATGAGTTTACTTCTCCTAGTCTTTTGCAACTCGGGTCTGGTGCTTATGGATTTAGGAGTAGCTCATTGTTCTTGAACTAAGAAAGCAAAATAAAAAATCTCTTTTATGTGCGAAAAATTGATCTCACCAATTGTTTCTCGTGAGATGGCTTGCCATTGCATGAGGCATGAAATTAGGGTGAGTTTTGGATGACTATGACCATACTTTTAAGCTTATCGCTTGGGGTGGTCGACAAAGGCTTAAGATCTAACATATGGTTTACTCAGAAAACTGTGACAAATGGTTAAAACTTAATAGACAGTTGTGGATGGCTACTAGTTGAGGACTTGCTTTACTAAGATAAAACCAAAATGTGTTTTAAAAGTTCTAAATGTGTCTTTTGTGCTCAAATCCAGTACTAAACAAAATGATTCAATATTAAACTTATGGAACTGTAAAGTGATTTAATTGTAGCTTTTTGATTCTATTTAGTTTATTGACATGACTTGGCCTCATTTCTGAATATCTTTAGCTAAACTAAGAATTTAAGCAACTTGATATGCTAGGAAATCCTTCGAATTTTAGATTCTTGCTCAATTGGCTTAGCTTTACTATATATGGATTGCCATGATCTAGATCGCTATTTCATATAATATGGTTTAGTGTTACACTTGTAGAGTCACTATGGATAATCTTCATAGCTAAGTTAAATATGAATATAATGTAGTCACTTCATTCCATAACATGCTCTTTCTTCTTCTATGCATCTTGATGAATTCATTCTCAAGGGGGAGAAGGTTGGAAAAATACATATTTAGATCAAAGTTTGAAGTTTTTTTGCAAATTCTTGCTAAGTTGGAACTTGTACGCTTTGTTATGATTTTCTTGATCACTTTGATCTCTTCTTACCATTGCAAGGTCAAATATAACAATTATTTTTTCATATGGACCTGGAGTGAGATTTTCAAAAAAATTTGATGGAGTTGAAGCTTTTTTGTGAAAAACTTGTTCTATCTATTTGCTTCTCTGCTCGTATGGTTTGTTCCAGCTTCTTTTTTTTTTGACCATTTTGAGCTATCTTTCACAAAATTCCCCTCTATTTCCAAAATTAACTAATATTTGCATTTTTTGGAGGGATTGCTAATGTGTTCGGCGAGGGGGAGATTGAGGGACCATGTAAAAAGGTCTAGGATTATTTATGATGAACCATTATCAAAGTTTGTGGAGTTGAAATGTAAATTTATGAAAGATTTGGATGTTCTACCTACTACTTCAGTTCCTGAAGGTCTGATCGGCTCGGCTAAACTATTCGACCAACGGAGCATATCGGTTTGATCAGCTCAGATGAGCGGTCAAGTCAGGCACCCTTTGACTTTGGTAGTGAGTTCTGTAATGTGGAAATTTGGTTGAGGATTGGATAATTTGGTCTTAGTTTAGTGCTTTCATGTTGCATGAAGCATGTCTTAGCTAACGTGGATTAAGTTATGAAGACTTATGTCTGAAAATAATTTCTTTGTCTTTGGATGTGCAAAAAGTTTTGAGTCAACAATGGCCAATGATGAGGAATGGGACTATATGCTTATGGAGGGCCGAGGTCTGGAAAGGTCAAGGATGCTGCGTGAGATAGTTGAGTTTAAGCGTGGCATAGGGAAGACAAGGCTTGTTGAAGGAAAAATTCGAGTGACGGGTTGCACCAAGTGGCTTGGTCGATCCAAGTGAGCCGTGCTTTGGTGGAACTGGAGTGGGAGAGACTTGCTAATGTGTGGCATGTCATTGGTGCACATACACGTGGCAAGTATGGAGAGTGCTTGTAAGGAAGGTGAAGACCAGGTCAAGATGAGTGTGTTTTGGTAGTTTGCCAAATATCGAAAACTTCATTGGATCAAAACCACAATTCTTGAGTGGCGTCTGGGAAAGTAATTTAGTTCAAGGAGATGCTAAGAAGATCAAGTGAATCAAAGGCTTAGAACTTAGCGGGTTGGACTCATGTACTTTGAAAAGCATGGATGAGTTAAGTGTGAGTATAAAACTTGTGTTGTGTGGGGTTAATGAGTTTCCCCAAATTGTTCTAGCGGATAGTAATCATTAGGGTTAGATGTGGGCTAGTTGTTCTATCTAAATTAGGGATGGAGGCTTGTGGCTATCTATTCCAAACATTCTTGAGTTATGTTAGGGTTAAGAGAGAAGAGTGAGTATTGTGGTTTGCTCTCTTATTCTCCTAATGGAGTGGTTGTAAAACCTTCATCCACAGTGGCGGACGCAGGAATTTTAGAATGGGTGTTCGAACTCAAGCCTAGATAACAAACAAAGCAGAAAGCAGCATCTCGTTCCACACTATACTCAAGCCAATTATATTTGTCAAACCAACTAGCTAAGAAGCGACGCAATCCACAGTGGGAACGTGGAAAGACATACCCGTAAGCTTGCCATTCAAATCAGGAAGAACCTTGCCAACAGCCTGCAATCCATCAATATTACAAGTCAATATGATGCAATCCAACTTAACAAACCGCCTGTTACCGCAGATAATAGAAGTGGACAGCAAAACTTTAGTGTTTATACACCATTACACCTCCTTTTCCCATAAGTAGATGCAACAGCAAAAACAGTCGTATAAACTGCAGACCCAACACCAGAACAGAGATGTAGACGAAATAGTGTTGTGAAGACAATGATTAACCGATGAAACAAGTTTGCAGTATTAGCATTGCAATGTATCGATCAGGTCTCATACAATAAAAATTCAAATACTTTATACTAAGATTTTGTACATGCTATTTTATCTACAGAAATTGGACTCAAATGAGCATGAACAGCATTACAACCATCGAACCCATCTGGGCAAATCCAAAACAGAGGGAAAAGGTTTCAGTTCTTAGTATTATCACGAGGTCTACTAAACATCCCTGAATAAATTTGTATCAAAATACATATACTCACTATGTGCAAACCAAGCAATATAGAACTGAAGAACAAATGGAAATGGGTTCAAAATAGTGGCTTACTACATATATCAACATTGTTTGTGACATACGTTGGCAGCACCAGTGCTGTTGGGAATGATGTTAAAACTGGCAGCCCTGCCACCTCTCCGGTCCTTGCTTGAGGGTCCATCAATAGTCTTCTGGGTGGCTGAAAGAAGTATGCCACAATTTCAATTTACAATAATGACTAGACCTTTAAATAATCTTAGAAACAATATTGCCAAACAATCAACAAAATCTTACTAGTGATTGCATGAACAATGGTCATCAGACCCTCAATAATACCAAAGTTGTCATGAATGACCTAGTGGATGACATCAAAAAAGTGACACGAATTATGAGCATGACATAGAGAAGCCATACAATTCAACACCCTAAAAACAAGCCTAACACAGAGCAAACCACTAAATCTACGAACTACAAGCCATATCCACCATCTAAATAGCATAATTAGGCAACTAAACCAACAATCACTTAGATCTAAGAAAGGAAATTACCAAATCAGGACGAAAAACACCCTAAGCATGCAAGTTGATACAAATCAAAGCTAAAACCACCCTAAAGCCCTACAAGGCACCAGATCTACACATCACAGTGAGTGAAAACCACAAATTGAGGCGTATACCACGTAGTCGGTGGTGATGAAGGGGTCATTAACGGCGACGAGCTCGACATCCTCGCTCTGGAGGGCGACCCTGGCCACGAGCCTCCTGATCCTTCCAAAACCTACCCCAAAATCACACACGGAGACACTAACACCCACTTAAATCACCACAAATCCAACCAAATACACTGAAAAAGCAAGAATTGGTAGATTTGGGTAAGAACTCACTGTTGGTTCTGATCTTAAACTTGCCTAGAGACTAGAGCGAAGTCCGTAGGGTCAGAGGCATGGTCGGCGACCGAATGGCACGTAGGTCGCATAGGGGGCAGGGTTCAGGGGGTGGACGGATGGGTCGATCGCCCAATCGGGTTGGGCTGACCGCTGACTACTATGAATATAGCTATTTTGGCCCAACTAAATATATACATATGCATTATATCTTATATATACTAGATTTTTTGCCAAAAATTTTGGGTGTTCAGCTGAACACCCATGAACTATTGTAGATCCACCCCTGTTCATCCAAATAGCAATATAATCATGTTTGTTCTTCTATCATGAATCAATCTTTTCTTGGTTGATTTTCTCTTCTCTCTCCTTCTCTCTTCTCTCCTTCTTGATCTTGCTGGTGCTAAGGACATGTAAGTTATGGAGATAATTCATGTAGATCAAATCCTAACCATCTAGACACTATGGTTTGTAAGATCTTGAAGTTGCTCGGTTCTTACATGTTTTGGAGCCCTTCTTGAGAATGCTTGATTCGTCGGTTGGTTTTACATGCTATGATATATGGAAATACATCTAGAGCCATCTTGGATGTACTTAACCCACAAGCAAGTTGTTTATTAAGATTTTGAGTTTTGTTTGATTTTAGTGCAAACTTGCATATTTTAAGAAAATGTTGGGACATTGACTTAGATTCTTGTTAACCTATGGTGGAATATGTTCTTGAGACCCTCATCAAGGTGTGTGCAAAATTCGATCTCATTTGATCATAGATTTTTAAGTTTGCACCAAAAGTGATTTGAGCTCGAGCTAATTTTCTATTCTAGGAATAGGGAAGTGGTTAGACCGCTCCTAGGCCCAGTCAAAGCACCGATTTGAAGCCGATTAGACTGCTAGGTTACAATCAGTAAACTGCATGTCTGCCATCAGTCAGACCAATCAAGTGCAGTATTAGTGCATCTTCGCTATTTGGGTTGTTGCTTGGCTACAGGCTGTGAAATCTAATCTTCTTAGCTCTCTAACTCTGTACTAAAATATTTTTGGTACTTGGGGGAAAATTTTAAGAAGGCACCATTCACCCCTCCCAAACCTCTATTTTCATTACGGTCCTACGAAGACACAATTCATTGATCATCTTAATATCTTCAATAAGCTTATAAAACAACTTACTAGTGTCAATGAGAAAATTGAGGAGAATGACAAGGTCATCAAATTGGCATCATCTCTACCACCATGATGGGTTCAATTGGTGATGAATATATGTTCGGCGAGGGAGATGTTTGATGAATGATCTCTACGCCTGGTGTATGGATTGTTCACTCGGTGAATTGCAAGGAGCTGAGGCCCAGAACAGTTAGGGAAATCGGTGCAGTTATAGTTGGATTCGAACACGTGACAAGCTTGGTGGTGAGTCATTGGGGGCAAATGGAAGATGGCAAAGCACACATTGGGGAAAAGAAAGAGTGGAAAGCATGTTATGTTAGCCACAAAATTATATTTGAGAAAAATGAGACATAATCCATCCATGTTGCACTTCGTGCTTTGTGTACAAAGATTCATGCACTTTAATTTCTGCTGATGACTTAACATCTCTTCCTAGTAGTGTTTCTTCTCTTTTTGTAGGCATTTAAGGATGTGTTTCCGAAAGAGATTCCAATGGGTCTACCACCCATGCATGGTATAGAACATCAAATGGACCTCATCCTAGCTACAACACTTCTGAATAGACCGCCATACTGCACCAATCCAGTGAAAACCAAAGAAATTTAATAGCAAGTATAAGAGCTATTGGGTAAAGCATATGTACGTAAAAGCCTAAGCCCTTGTGTTGTACCTATTATTTTAGTTCCTTAGAAAGATGGTATATGACAAATGTGTGTTGATTATTGTGCCAATAACAATATCACTGTTAGATATCATTATCCTATTCCTAGGTTAGATAATATGTTAGATGAACTTAGTGGTGCAACGTTATTTTCTAAAATTGATTTAAGAAGTGGATATCATCAAATAATAATACAGCTTGGAGATGAATAAAAAATAACTTTTAAGACTAAGATTGGATTGTATGAGTAATTAGTAATACCTTTTTGGTTGAACTAATGCACCTAGTACATTCATGTATTTGATGAATCGTGTTTAAGAGCTTTCATGGGAAAATTTGTAGTATTCTATTTTGATGATATTCTGATTTATAGCAAAATGAAAGAAGAACACATTGATCATATTAGATAAGTACTACAAGTGCATCGAAGTGAGAAATGGTATGCCAACTTTGCTAACTGCACTTTTTGTACAAACAAAGTTGTGTTTCTTGGATATGTTGTTTTTGCACGTGGAATTAAAGTAGATGAACATAAAATTGAAGTAGTCAAAAATAGTTTTTCACCTTTGAATGTAAGTCAAATCCAAAGTTTTTATGGTCTAGCTGGTTTCTACTATCATTTTGTGAAAAATTGTAGCACTATTACTGCCTTTTTAAATGAGTTGACTAAGAAAAGAGTTGTGTTTGAATTGGGGGATGGCACAAGAACATGCCTTTGCCGAATTAAAGAAGTATTGGTGTTTTGATGTAAGAAAATAGACCAATATAGTATACTTTAGTGAGGAACTTGGTGGTGCTCAATTGAACTACGATGTTTATGATAAAGAGTTGCATGCTTTGGTTCATGTTGTTGAAACTTCGCAACATTTCCTTCGTCCTAGAGAATTTATTATTCACTCTGACCAAGAATCTTTGAAATATTTGAGAAGTCAAGCTAAGTTGAACCATAAACATGCCAAGTGGGTTAAATTTATAGAAACTTTTTTTATATTGTTAAATACAAGAAAGGTAAAGAGAATGTAGTAATTGATACTTTGTCTAGAAAGAGTATTCTTTTAACACAATTGGGAGTACATGTACTTAGTTTGGAGAGTATAAAAGACTTCTGATAATGCTTTTACAACACCATATTCCAAATGTAGTGTTGGGAAAGGTTGCAAGATGTATAATATTCATGATGGTTATTTGTTTAAAGCTAACAAGCTATGCATTCTAGATTCGTCCATTCGTTTGCTATTGTTGTAGAAATCACAAAGATCATCATTATGTTGCCTGAACGCTTTCATTGGCCTAAGATAAGATGTGATGTCAAAAGATTTGTGCAATGTCATGTAACATGCCATAAAGAAAAATCTAAAATTAATCAACATGGTTTATATACTTCACTTCCAATTCCTAGTGTACCTTGAGAAGATATTAGTATGTATTTTGTTTTGGAGTTACCAAGGACTAAGAGGGGGAGAGATTTTGTTTTTGTTGTAGTGGATATGTTTTCTAAGATGGCTAACTTTATTCCTTGTAATAGAAGTGACAATGCGTCATATGTAGCTAATTTATTTTTTAAGGAAATGGTGAGATTGCATAGCATTCCAAGAACTATTATTTCACATCATGACGTTAACTTCATGAGCTATTTTCGGAAAACATTGTGGGCCAAGCTTAGGACTAAGTTATTATTTTTAATGACTTATCACCCACAAACTGATGGACAAAATAAAATGGTGAACAAAACATTGTCAATGTTATTGTGAACCATGACCAAGAAGAACTTGAAAAAGTCAGAAGATTGTTTACCATGTGTGCAGTTTGCTTATAACAAGCTGGTTCATTCCACTACTCAATTGAGTCCTTTTGAGTTGGTGTATAGTTTCAAATCCATCAAACCACTTCATTTGTTACCACTACTACTTCAAAAAAAAAGAGTGAATATCGAAGCATCAAGGTGCGCTGAATTTGTAAAGAAGTTACATGAAAAGACTAAAGAGCAAATTGAGAAGAAGGTACATCAATATACTAAATATGCTAACAAAAAAGAGAAAGAAAATGTTGTTTGAAGCAAATGACTTGGTTTGGGTTTCTCTTCACAAAGATCGTTTTCAGAAAAGCGTAGGTGTAAATTGATGCCTCGTGATAATGGTCCATTCAAAGTATGGGAGAAAATCAATGACAACGTATACAAGATAGAACTTTCAGGTAATGATTATGTGGTAAGTACTATATTTAATGTTGCTGATTTATCACCTTTTTTTGGACTAAAAGACAATCTAGAGTCGAGAATGACTCCTTTCCAAGAGGGGAGGATGATACAGACATCCCCAAGAACAACACCTCAACACCTACATCCTTCTCAAGAAGCGTCAAGTGTTGATCCTAGTACATCTAATTCAATCAATGATAAGGCCAAGGAGATGTACAAAGGACCAATCATACACGCAATGGTTAAGAAACTTAATGAACAGGTGAACTCGCTTTCTACTTTAGATGAGAATAGTATACTACCTAATGCTTCTACTTTACTTGTTCTCACGTTTATATGTCAAGTAGCAATGAAGAGCAAAGGGAATGACGATGGTGTTCACCAACATTGTTTTCTTGAGTATGTGGCCAGTGGGAGGCAAGGGAGGATGGGCACACTCACCAAGGGAGGAAAGCCATGCAGCAAGATCACTCATGTGGAGCTGCTGGAACATGTGGATGCGCCTTATGCAGCGGGTGCATGGACTGAAGTAAGCAAGCATGCATAGAAGGAGAGAGAGGACGAAAGAAGAGAAGCCCAATAATCCAAAGCACAAGTTTTTTTATAAGATTTCTAAGTCCAATTCGGATCAGCCTCAAGCACATTCGAATTCAAATTTGGATTCAAGTATGAAATCAATTTGGACTCGGTTCGGAACATCTGGTAGGTCCGTATTAAAAACACGTAACTTTCACAAACAGAGTCCGATTTAGATGCACTTGTACTTGTTGGAAAGCTTATTCTGATACCAACACAATGAATAAGGTATCAGACTCTAAAATCTTGTGGTCATACCACAATTTGCAAAACAATCTAACGGTTGTAAATTTAGGGTTTCTTTTTGTGTTATATTGGAGTCTAAGTCTTGTTAGGTGTCTTAAGAGGGCTATATAGCTAAGGGGTGTGCTCCATATATCAATTAGATGTCATAATTTTATATTATTAATACACTCTTGATTCTAAGGTTTGAGCATACATTGCCCCACTAGAATAGTGAGTTCCAATCCGTTGTATCATTCTATTGTTTTTATTATTTTCTTTGGCTATTGCATAAGCATGTCTACTTCTTTACATTGCAAGTAGACAAGATCATATTGTTTGGCTAATTCAAGTGTCACAGGTTTCGATTAACCATACCATTGTTGGCGACATCACCATTCGTCGGGTTTCACGAATTCTCACAAACAAGCCGCAAACTATCTATATCTTTGATCCTACGTCGCAGAGATCGGGAACCACTGCGCCAGCTATTATTTAGAAAATAGTGAACTTACCAAGTATTGATCCATATATTTGTGACATCATTCTAGTAATCACGATGCAGGTCGCACATCCCTTCTGTCTTAGTGTATGGCCTCTCCGTCTTTCTCTAAAGTCTAAAGAGTTGCATACTAACTGCATATCTCGTAGTAGTTATCGGATATAGCCTTCTATCCATAATCGTTTCTTATCTTCATCGGCTTCCATATCCTGCAAGCTAGGGATTCCTTTTAATCCAGACTACTACTTATCGATATCGGCTTTCCATTCTTCACTACAGAGATATCCTTTAAAAAGTTGATTCTCCTACTGAGGGCATGTTCTTTTTCTCCGAAGCTGACGGCTTTTGGCTTTTGCTACAGTACCTAACTTTCAAATGGAGTACTTTCTCAAGACGGGGTCTTCAAGTTAAACGATGTACACGTTAAAAGCCCAACATCTGTACCATTCAAAATCACAAGTGAGTATCTCTCTTTCCGTAATCTGTACCGTAAATAGCTAAAATTTAAAAATTTCAGCTAAAAGCCATAAGCCGTTGCCAAACAGGCCCTGAGTCAAATTTAGGTGTCAACACTATACCTACTTTTCTGCACGTTTACGTTTGATCGCATTTGGTGCAGTGGCTAGTTTGTAAATCCAAACCATCATTTTTTTGTAATTTTTGTTTGATCAATATTACTTGACATCAATGTGATCTACTTCGAGTTACGCTTATCTGGCATTTGTTGATTTGCTTGAAAAGCATCTTGCATGTTTTAGGCCTCATTTTTGACTATTTAACCGAATTTTACCTTCGATTTCTATCGAAACTATTTATCGGACCTACCGGTCCAAAAGAATGGGACCGCCTATTTGTATGTGCGTAAGGTGCACCTCTCATGAGTACGGTGCTGTCTGTCTCCGAAAATTTCTCTGCGGCAACATAACTTAATAAAAGGGTGTTCGTATTGGGTTTTACTGATTACTTTTGACTGTGACTTATAACTTTTAGGTGAAAATAAATAGTAGTGGCTGAAAAAAGTAACTTTTAGAAAGAGGGGAGGAGCGGTACAATAAAATAAGGTAGAGATGTGTGCGTGTGACGGAAACAAGAGGAGTGGAGAGGATGATGCACTCGTGACCCTCTACTTTATCCTCAAAGCGAGACAGTAGTGAGAAAAATAAAGAAGTCGTTTTGAAAATATAGAAATTTATATTAATTTTTAGTTTTTTTAAATAAAAACTAAAAACAGAGGTTAATACCAACAGAGATGTAACCCGACGGACATGCATACCCTGGCATAATAAAGGCAGGGCACAACCGGACAGCGCATATGTCCACCCGAATACCGTCAGCACGGTCGCCACCGAGTAAAATATGCCGCAAATTAATAAGAACGACCACCCAACCAATCTCCGCCGTCCATGGCAGCCGGCAACGGCGTCCGGTCGCACCACTTGGGGGGGCCGTGTTCCACTCCACATCTACCTAAGCAATCTCATTTTTTTTCTTTCTTCTCGTAATTGTCTAACTCCAAAATTTCACGCGCACACAAAAAGAAAAGAAAAACCGGGAAGAATCGACAGGTCGGTCCTCTTCCCCTTCTCCTCCTCCGCTTCCGATCGCCACGTACAATTCGTTTCGATTTGGTTCGATTCGATTCGTCCCCTTTGAAATTTGCCATATGATCCTAAAACTTGAGAGGCGTCTTTGTTAGATTATTTCCGGGGTTTGCTTGTTTGGAGATGGCGGCGTGCCGGGGGTTCTTCGAGTGCTTGCTCAAGCTGCTTAACTTTGTCCTCACGGTCGCCGGCCTCGCCATGGTCGGGTACGGGATCTACCTGCTCGTCGAGTGGATGAGGATCTCCGGCGGCGGCGGGACACCGCCGTCTCCCTCGCCGCCGGCTGAGTTGCTTGTGTTCGGCCGCCCGATGCTCACTGCCGTTGCCCTCGGTGACGGCGGCGGTTTCTTCGACAAGCTACCCAAAGCATGGTGAGACGACTGCATATCCCTTTTTTCTGTTAACATGTGATAAATTGATGTTCTTGTTTATTTAGTCCGTGCAAGATTGGGATTGACGAAAATTGGAAGCTTTGTTTAATAAGGGGATAGCTAGGATTAGGGGAACTGTTCATCTGACCCTCGGCTGAATGGATGATCACCAAATTTGCTATCTCAAATTCTAGTGTGTCTTTGGCTTGAGGCTGGGAGGCAACGGGATAGGTTTTGTTAGGACCGTTCCGAGAGGCACCATAAATTTGCCGTTTTTAGTTTGGCAATCATATGTGTGTTCTGCATTTTACTGTGGAAGAGAATGCGTTCAATATAGAATTTTCTGCTCCCTGCAGGTTCATCTATTTGTTCATTGGTGTTGGCGCTGTTGTCTTCATCATCTCTCTATTTGGCTGCATTGGAGCGGGGACAAGAAACACTTGCTGCTTGTGTTGTGTATCCTGATAATATGTCTTCTAATTCATCACTATTCTCCTTGTTTCAAATAATTCATCAGTACTCTCATTTCTGAAAAGATTACCATCTCCTGTGAATAAGACAAGAAAACGTATACTCAAAATTATCTTCAGCTTCAAATTTTGGTATGCATCATTAAACATTGAACATGCTATCCAACCAAGTCTTTAAAACACTAATAAAAAGCCTAGAGAACAATTGATTGACAATATGAACTTGCAAAAAGATTTGCTGTTGATCCAATTGTCATGTAATTGAAAAGACATACTACTTCCGATTACAAACATGAGCTGTACAAACATTTTTAATTTTGACCATCAATATACAAAAGGATATTTACATTCACCACATGAAATTGGTATTACTAGATTGATGATTGATCTCAAAATGTCCTTGCATAACATATAATTTCATAACATGTTGTGATAGAAATTAAGAATCGAAGTGACACCTTGTAGGCTATCAATATCTAAATCAACTTATATTTGCATCCAGAGGTAGTATTATGAAAAAGGTTGATAACTAGCACGATTTTAGTTGTTTCTGCAGTCCTAAGATATTTCATAGATGGCAATGATTTGCTCATGTTAACTGTTTCCAATCAATAATTTAATATATTTGTTTCCTTTGACTTTAAAAGTATGCTTTCTTGGTCATATTGTTGATCCTTGTTGAGGCTGGAGCTGCTGCATTCATATTCTTCGACCATAGCTGGAAAGATGTGAGGGTTCTGCTTGGTGCTAATTTTGAAACTAAGTAATAGGCTTGCCCTTTTATTTAGTCACTGTAGTTCATAAACTTTTTTGCAGATAATTCCGGTGGACAAGACAGAGAACTTTGATGCCATGTATGACTTTCTGAAGGAAAACTGGGAGATTACAAAATGGGTTGCTCTTGGTGTTGTTGTTTTTGAGGTAGGAGCAAACTAAACTCAGTTCTTTTTGTGCCCTTATTTTTCCCAATAGCACTACGTCTTCCTAAACACTTTGTGTTTTATTCGTCCTGCCCTGAATGTGTGGTTATTCGCCAGCTTAAGCTGCATGACTGTTTGTCTAATACAGATTTCATTCTACTGTTGCCTTGGTTCTAATCTGCTTATTGTGCATAAATTATAGCTAATCGGACAAACCCCGTGATACTGAATAAGCTGGGATGGAAATTAATGATGATTTAGTTGTGGATTGTCATTGAAAGTTGTGTTTACTAGGTATCCTACCCGCACGTTGCTGTGGGGCTGTGTGGGAACACGATTTAGCATTAGCACTTAGAAAAATGCAATTAACACTTTTTGCTTATCTGCAAGGCATTAGCAATAATGCCTTGTTATTTGCTATAAGATCCATCATGACCCAAGAAACAAAATAAAGAGCAGATCATCATAGTAAGCAATAGGAGTTGAATTAGAGAGTCCAAATCAGAATTTGCCAGAGTTTGAAACAAAAGTGTGTAATTCCTAATCAAAATTGGGGAAATTAACAGAACAATCAAGTTTAACTCTCCTCTTGTTTCGTCCTGTATATCCAAAGTAGCCTAGATGGTACCATCCCGAGATCAAACAACACTATTAAATAAAAGATAGAAATTTGGAAACAAAGAGTTACTGAAGATGGTGGATTTATAGAGCTAGGAGGATGGCCGAAAACACCTAAAGCATGAGGCATCGATCAACGTTGGGGCTGCAGCAGGTGCGTGAGGAGATTTTTGTCATCTAGGACCTGTTGTGCGGTGGGAGATGAAAGTGTCACCATTGGGGATGCATTGACCTTAGTGATGGAGTTCGATTCAATGCTAATGACGAAATCAATGCCCCATGTCAGTGGTAATTAGTAAGCTAAGCCACAGGTGCCCTGAGCCTTCGGCATGGATGCACCGGGCTGGATTACGGGAGGGACTGTAAATTGGTATGGTGTGTGGATTGGGTGGGAAAATGAAGAAATTTGGCTGTTGGTGGCGGCTAATTTTGTTATGTGGCAATCACATGTTCTTCAAGTTGAAGAAATGTGTGACGATTGGAGAATAGAAGTTATGCCATTCCATTCCAAGATATGCAGGCCTTGGTGAAGCCTGATACATGGCCAAGAAGTGTGGTGCGGTCGTCTTTCTCCAGCGTCTGGATGGGCTGACGTGGGTTGTCCAATGACCAGGGTCTCACCACCTACCTGTCTTGTCTCCGGCAATGTTAGGGTTACCTTGCGTTGCCTATACATCAGCGTGCATGAGTAAAATAGCAATTCTAGTATGGCAATTGCGAGGTAGAGCAATTTGAAATGAGTTCAGAAATGTTGTCGTTGTCAATGTACCACCTTGCCATTTTCCTTGTCATTGGTCATGTTCTGCAAGAAGCTTTGACACTTATGATCAAGATTGAGAATACAATACATGACAATCAACGTGGAGGAAGTAGTTAGGACATTGCCAACATCCATACTCGCAGATAATCCAAACCTGCAGTAGATGTGTCGTGGTGGGCTCCTCCAGAAACCGGTGGGGCCACGTGTGTAGTACTCCTT
Source organism: Dendrocalamus latiflorus (assembly GCA_017311315.1). Lineage (NCBI taxonomy): Eukaryota > Viridiplantae > Streptophyta > Magnoliopsida > Poales > Poaceae > Dendrocalamus > Dendrocalamus latiflorus. The sequence continues at coordinate 10,052,229 of CM029677.1, forward strand.
GCCTGGCTCAAGTTGGTCGGACGGTTTGGCCGATGCGACGATGTACTCACATCGTTCTCAGCTTCCTCCTTGCCCATTAATATTCGTTGGAGGCAGGTGTTGGATGGGAGATATAGGATTGCAAAAAGACAATCTGCAGTTGCATGATACGTTGGCTGGGGAAGGTCGTGACCCTTCCAAATTGACGTGGAAGAGTAGTTTGTGACTTTTGTCGCATGGGTTATTACAACGTATTGTTATGTTTTGTCATGTAGGAGAACCAAGTGTTGTTAACAATTGAAGATTTATATCCAATGGCTGTTGATTTATTGGTGATGTGGCTCAACCAGGAGTCTTCATTTGTAGTCAGTAATATAGGGGAGAAAGATTTCTTTTAGCTATTGTTGGCCTAGTACAGGTTGTATAGATAGTAGTCTAATGCTGACCGATATGCAGGTATTGCTTTTCCTGTTGGCTGTGGTTGTCAGGGCAATGAACAAACCTGCTGAGTATGACAGCGATGATGAAATCATTGTAACTGCCCGAAGCACTGGCATCCGGCAGCCTCTTATCCATTCCCAGAATGTTCCCGCTACTGGTGTTCCTGCCCCAACACTTGATCAACGTGCAAGCAGAAACGATGCATGGAGCCAAAGGATGCGAGAGAAGGTATTTTACTTCATGTCTTCAGACCGTTCTCAACAGCATTGATCATTTTACTTCATGTCTTCATGTATCATTTTCAACAGCATTGATCATTATTGTACAATTCGGTGTCTTCACTCATTAGTCATTATATTTTCTTCATCGCAAAAAAAATTGTTATGTTTTGTTTGTAATGCAGTATGGTCTGGACACGAGCCAATTCACCTACAACCCATCAGATCTAAGCAGGTATCAGCAAAATGGGGCGCCTCCAGCTGAAGAAAGGAACCGTTGCACCATACTGTGAAAAATCCTTCACAACATCCTCCAAGATGGTGTTTTTTTTCTTGAACAGGCTATCTCAGTTTGTGTAGTTTTGGTTGTACCGTGTTGGTCAGAGTAGTGTATGGAAAAGTGAGCTGCTACCTTAATGTTTTATCGTACCTGCTGTCTTCACTGCAAATGCACTATGCACCTGTAATTTTCTTGTGCATGAGGACTATTGGCCATTGACATGTCATTTTATTTGGTGTTTATCGGAGGATTTTTTTTTTGGCATTCTTTTCCTTTTTATTCCTTCTACCTTTTATTGTGAGTGTCGAGCATGTCTTCAGTTTGACATTGTAATCATGTTTGTAGTTTGTGCTGTGAAGTAAGATGGGTGGGTAGCGTCTGTTTTTCTGTGTACACGAAATTCGGTTCTGATTGGCATCCCAAGGTGGTTTTAGTATCTTTTGCCGATTTTTTTACGAATAACCTATTTTTTATTCGAAATAACAGAAATATATCTGCGTCCACATTTTTTACAGAAATAGGTTCCACTCGTCTAATCGTCGGGCGATTGGAGTCTATCGCCCAACGGCCAGACGACACGCAAGCAATCCGTCGGCCGTTGGGCGAATTATTGCAGTCGCCCGACCGTTGAACGACTGCAACTGCTATTGCCCAACGGTTGGGCGACTGGAGGTGGCTACGCTTCTAGTCGCCCAATAAAAGGCGAGGCCGCTCGGCCGCCGCTCTCAACAGAAGAGAAGAGAAAAGAAGAAAAGAGATGGCCAAGGAGAGGAGGAAAGAAAAGAGACAGAGAGAAAAGGAGAGGGAGGGGAGGAGAGAAAAGGAGAGGAGGGGGAGGAGAGATGTAAATAGAAATAGTTTAATTTTTTATATAGAAAATTTAGTTAATGTAGTTTTAGGAAATTAACAGCCGTAGAAGCGTGTAGTTGTGTATAATTTAGCGAACATAGTTTTACAAAATTAGCATCGTTAGTAAATTGGTATGCGTAGCATCGTTAGTAAATTGGTATGCGTACAAAATTGTAGTTGTAGAAAATTCAGTCACCATTACGTACAAATTAATCGTCCATAGAAATTTATAGGTATTACAAAATTCAATAAATATTTATGTTAGAATTTCATAATTTGGTATGTAAAAAACAATAGTACGTAATATTTATGATTAAATACAAATGAATGTAATATCGTTAGTACGTTGGAAAACGTGTGTACCATTATGATTGGTATATAGGCATTTAAATCGATATGCCATGTAAATTGTTGAAACCATTAAGAATTATTTGCAGTAAGGGACGGCTCAAGTAGCGAGAAAAGTATGGCGTCAGTGCGTGGAGTGCCGATAGGAAGTTCATACTACGAGGTTAGTGTAGTTGGTTACGACACGCAAACGATCGGTGAAATGTAATACAGTACGTCAGTACTTTCGTAGTGTGCGATGCGATTTGACATATTGTAAAATTGAAATATATATGCAGTCAAACATCAGTAATGTCGATACCCACTGCATTGAGAGTGCATTACGGTGCTGGAACTGTTCATGAAGGTCCGAGTGGTGTGGTTTTGAGCGGCTTTGCACAAGCCACTCTAGTACACCCGGACAGCGAGAATACTCGAATCTCAGATGTGATGCATTGGCATACCCACAGTTTTTCGTTGGACCCCGAGCGTGTAGTGTCATCGTACAAGGGCTTTGGAGCCGGTCTCCCACGGACATCAGATGGGAGTAGAGAACATTGTTGCACACTGTTACGTGGAAGGGGCTTGTGCAAGGGTGCCGACGCCGTGGATACGAGTGTGTAATTCTTGTGTAACCATGCCCATTAGAAGCTGTGCAAGGTTGTGCGTACGGTTATCATCCCGAAGGTGCGAGTAGCTTGGGCAGCCCATATGTTAGCGAAGAGAAGGAAGATGCTCGTGACGAGGCCGATTCGGTACATGGAGGAGAGGTAGAATGGTCACGCGATGGTGAGGGAATAGGACAAGCCGATGAAGGAGAGCATATGGAGTACATAGTGCAGCAAATAGAGTGTGATGACTAGACGGCATAGGATGAAGAGAAAGCTATACAGGAGGATGACGAGGACAGTTCGGATGAGGATGAAGCTTCCGTCCTGCAAAAATGGAACCAGTTTGATGTTGAGGGTGTTTCCGCACATGACAAGCATGAATCACCATGGGAGTATCATGGTGAAGGAACGCGCGTAGGCTACGATAGCAGAAAATAAAAAATTTCTACCGCGCACACCAGGACATCATGCTAAGGAGGGATCATAGATCGTTACCACTAGACGCGCAGCGCAGCGGAAGAAGAGTTGGAGAAGCCGATCCAACCACGCGCGTCGAGGTAGTAGTGGAAGTAGCCGATCGTCCCGAACAGATCGTCTCCTCCACGCGATCGACCACACCACGAGCAGATCCAATCTGTAGTTTGTTGATGCCGATCAACGCCGCAACGAGCAGCGCCTCCACCGGTATCCACACGTCCGGGGCTGGAACGCCGATCGCGAGTGTACCAGCACTCGCGAGCGGCTAGGGTTTGGCTCGGGAGGTGGCGGCTAGGGTTTTGCTCGGGAGGAACAGAAGCGTACATCCCTCAGCCCCCCGCCTCCAAATATATAGACCTCCTCACTTGGGCCTCGTGGACCGAGGCCCAATAGGAGTCTATCCGGATCTCTATCTGAATTGAGCCCACATCCGAATCACATTCGAATTAGTGTTCCAACCCGTTAAGTGTGCGACCCTGTAGGTTCACGTATACTTGGTCGCGACCCGAAAACATCTTTCCGGTCACCCTGTTAATAGCGGCCTCTAGCAAGACATATTAACCCCAAAGTATACGTAAAGATCATATCGGCTGAACCTGTAATGTTCTCATGTACGAATCCCTTTGCCTCACGATATAGATTAAGCTCAAGGCGAGACCTGTGTCATCCTCTTAATAGCTCAATCACTCTCTCGATTCCGTGATGGATTATAAACTTGTGATTGACTCCTCAATCACATTGGCATGGCCATGCACTTTCATAATCCATTACATCGAGCGCCCAGAGATATCTCTCCCATAAGGAGGGGCAAATTCTATCTTGATCATTCACATCCCACTACATGTTTCATAGCAAACCCGAAGACTACTTTTATGACTACCCAGTTACGGAGTAGTGGTTAGTAGTCCCAAAATAGGCTACTACGCATGTCGGGAACCATGATGATCTCAAGTCTAAGGATTCTACATAAACACTACTTGAGACCAACTAATGACACATGGAATCTCTGCAGTGTCTCATGGCGGGTCTATCCAACATATGTTCACTAACACATGTCCATATTATTGATTTGGTATCTCCATACCATGATCCATGAGACATGATCATCAATCAATACATATGCTGATCTTTGAATCATATTTGTTCCTCATATGATATATGATCAGGGATCATTTAGAAATAGCAACATTTTGGCATTAAGAGTCTCATGAATAAGTCACATACTCATTGATCAATAATGATAATGTCTATTTCAAGGAACAAAGCAATGTATCATAAACATAGTATGTGATATATTCAACATCTCCATGTTGCCTCTAGGGCATATCACCAACACATGGGACAGAGGTTCATTTGCATTCAATATTTACTGACAAGGCATCACTGCAGGATGATATCAAGCTATGGGCCCTTTCTATGCAGCGGACTTTTCGGATCATGAAATCTAGCCAAGAGCAGTACACCGTGAAGTACGAGCAGGCCGGTTGTCCTTGGAGGGTGCATGCACATAGACCCAAGTATGAGACTCACTGGATTGTGTCGAAGGTAGAGCCACACTCTTACATTCTCAGTAATATTTTGGCAAGGCATCGTAACCTAATGTTTGCCTTTATAGCCAATCTAATGTATAGAGAGATAGTGCAGAAGAAAGACATAGAGGCCACACACATCGTGGTAGCTATCGAGATGAAATTCAAGTACAAGATTAGCTATGCGGCGGTCTGGCATGCGAAGCAAAAAGCGTTGGAAAAATGGTTCAGGTCTTTCGAGGCGGTGTACAACAATCTTCCTTGTATGCTTAAGATGTTGCAGGACAGGAACCCGGGCACGTATATCGCTGTGAAGGACAAGCCTTTCACAAGGCCACTAGGTTATGCGGTGTTGTAGAGGCCTTCTTAGCTTTTGGGACATGCATCAAGGCATTCAGGCACATGCTACTGCTGATTTCAGTTGATGGGATCTTTTTGACCAAGAAATACAAGGGACAGATCTTGATGGCCATAGGCGTTGATGGCAACAATCAAATATTACCGCTGGCTATCGTATTCGTGGAAAGTGAGAATTATGAAACCTCGTTGTGGTTCCTCAAACATGTTAGATTCGAGTTGTTAGCACTCATCCTGGTGTATACGTAATCCTTGATCACCACGCCGAGATTGTAAAGGCCATAAGAAAACTTCAAGAAGACCCCGAGGAGCTCTTTTCTTAGCTGGATATGAGAAATAGATGGTGCATTCGTCACCTAGGGGCGAACTTTTTCAAGCAGTTCCCAAAACAACCAATGATGAAGCTATTTAAGAAGCTCGCTATGCAGAACCAGCAGAGAAAATTTGATGCTTTGTGGGCTTTGTTGGATGATCACAGTAGGAAGCACATCGACGAGAGGAGCAAGGGGCCGATCATGCCTGGGGCGGCACAACCGGAATGCCTGGTAGCACTCGACGAGCCTAACCCAGCTGGTTTGAGGAGGAGCTTACGGAACATCAAGTGCTTCTCGCAGTGGATCGAGGGAGAACCATTGGAGAAGTGGTCACTGTTGCACGACATGTATGGCGCAAGGTATGGCATAATGACTACTAACCTTGCAGAGGTGTACAATTGGGTTCTTAGGGGCCTTCATTCTTAACCCTTCATTGCCATCGTGGAAGGTGTTCTGCACAACACAATCGGCTACTTTAGGGAGAGGCACGCGAATGCTGCACTTCATGCGGCCAACCCCCGAGCATTGTACTCATTGAAAATTTTGGCATACATAGAGATGAAGGCACAGAAGGGCCACTTGCACACAGTGCACGTCATGGGCAATAGGGAGCATCGTTTCGATGTGGTACTCCGTGATAGAGCCGGATTTGGGATGGCTCGCTCCCTTGTTACCCATGAAGTATGCCTTAGAGATTATGCAAATGATCCTGGCTGCACGTGCAATAAGCTGAAACTGTTACACAAGCCATGCTCTCATGTCTTCGCTTCATGTAGGACTGTGGACATGGATCCTTCGAACTTCATGTCGGAGTACTTCTTCAAGGAGAGGGTAGTGCATGCATGGTGTGGGGAGCTTAGGGGGTTCAGGGTTGTGGGGAACTTCACCACCTTGGATATTGCAGGGAGGACCTAGATTCCAGATTTTGACATATTAAATGGTGGGAAGGGTCGGCGACAGTGCCGGCGTATGAAAAATGATATGGACAAAGCGCAAGCCGGAGCATCTGGTGCACATTGGGGGCGATGCGGTCAGGAGGGGCACACAGCTAGATGATACAACGCATGTGCTGATTAGTAGGCAGAACGACATGGTTTCTACTACTAGTTGTTGGAGACTACAAATAAATTTCCATTGTGAACTATACTTTGTTAGTTGGCACTTTTGATGTGTGGAATATTGTACTAAATGTATCGTACATTTCATGTACCATTTGTATAATTGCTATGTTACATCCCCCTTTCAGTAATGTAGTTGGTATTGTACTGGTAGCCTAGTATTGTTCTGTTTGTTTACTTACAAGTTCTATTTACTGTTACTTTACATGCGATGTTTTTTGTTCCGTATAAATGCTAACTTGAATTCATTTTCCAGGTATGGCTCATGATCTTTATGGATCAGACTGGCCTTACAGCCTGTTGAACGAGCACGTTGACTGGCTGCATCGTGCTTTTCGTCGTGTCCCGCCTATAGGGAGCGCGGTGGAGCCATGTGACTTGGGAGTGGTCCGGACATGCACACCTCGAGTCGCCTAGAGACTAGACCCCCGCTGGACAGTCAGGTGTGCACTCCGCCAGCGTTGTACTATTGTCGTAAGTAGGCTCGATGCTAACCTTTACTTGCTTTGCAGGTTGCGGGATGCCAAGCTACTGCCTCTTGCCCGGATGGTGCAGGCCACCAACGAGGATGGACTGGCCTTGCCCGCGAGCGGGGACGACGGTGCGGAGCGATCACGACGCTTCCCGTTCAACCGTTCTCTGCTAATGGCTTTGGTGGACCGTTGGCGACCAGAGACACACACTTTTCACCTCCCATTCAGAAAGATGACGCCTACTCTACAGGATGTATCCCTGCTACTTGGCCTTCCGATCGTGGGAGCTGCTGCCTTCCTACCGGAGGCCTTGGCTGGGCGGCGTGTGGACCTGCTAGCTAGATTTGAGGGAGTCCTTCTGCCGGGTGTTGAGGTGGCTCTCACAGGTTAGAAACACTAGCCATCACTGAGGTTAGAAACACAGGCCATCGCTGAGGCGGCTCTCACAGTTTCGGGCACGTGCTCTTTCTGATCGATCCTATATGCTCTCGTTTCTGCTATTACATACTAACAACTTCTTGGTTGCATTCAGGTGGAGCGGATGGATCCAGATGCGAACAAGTAGCAGGTCTCGTGGCACTTGGAGGCGTACTTGCTATGGCTATTTGGTTGGGTGCTCTTTACCACCAGCCATGGCAACTCCATCGACACGAGCCTCATCGCTCATGCTAAGGCAATCGCCGACGGCGAGGCCCCCAAGGTCAGCTGGTGTTCGGCCACACTTGCTGCAACCTATCGTGGCTTGTGCAACACCTGCGTGAGGACCAAGGCGAATTCGGTTCTCGCGGGGTGTCTACTGCTACTGTAGCTATGGTTGTTCGAGCGCTTCAGCCTCGGATGTCCCATGCTAGAGGACATGAGTCCGTATGGGGCAGAGATGTACCCTAGGGGAGACGTCGACCAGCCTACGATGGGTTCTCTCTGGTGTCGTCGATGGGTAAGTAATATGACAATCAGCTATTTCCTTCATATTAACGATGGTCGTACATAATAGCTATTGTTCCTTGCAGGTACAGTTCACGCATGTGCAGGTCACGCGGGCGTATCTGCTCTTTGTTGAGCAGCTCGACCGCCTCACAACTGACGATGTGCGCTGGGAGCCATACTCTCCTGCAGCACTGCAGGACCGCGCTGCAGGACCGCGCTCTTGACAGGCTATTCACGCTCTGCTGGTGCGATCGGGCTTTCTAGCTGATGCGCCGGAAGCTCATGTATGGCATCTTCATCAAGGACTACATGCCACAACATGTGATGCAGTAGTTTGCCTACGTTAGGTCGTTCCGGTACCAGTCGAACCACCGGCGTCGCAGAGCGTCCACACGTGAGTGACCGACTCTCATAAATCTCCATGTACTTACTATTCATTCGACAAGTACTAAGAAATGGTCCTATAAGCAGGCACTCTAGAAAGGGAGTAAAACATGGCACATACTGGACGGCGAAGATGGATGGGTGGACTGTGCAGTGGGAGGGCGCGCTTGACGACTGCATGGAGGAGGAGCGCCCCTAGACAGCAGGGACTGCGTAGAGTACCTACGCTGGTACCAGCCTTAGACAAGTACCAGGCTTGTACATGTCGTTAACCAGCCCACAGCATACGTCGCCGCATCGACAGACACGTACCCCGCGCACCTTGCGCAGGACGCTCACATTGTGGTATGGTACATGTAATTTTTAATAATTCCCTAATGAGAATGTCACTGAGATGATTGACCGTTTTGTTTTTTTCTTGCAGGCTAACGTCGGTGCTATGATTTGGAGGGAGGCTCGCACCATGGGGGATGGGATCGCCAGTGGTGCGGAGGTCACACAAGAGGAGTCGCTGAACGCTTGGCGTTGTGTGGAGGCCTGGGGTAGACATGTGGTAGGCCTGTTGTCTTGCACGAGGCTACCGGAGGTCTGCCCACCCACGCCTAGTGCATAGACGGTTCATCCACCGGCGCCACCTCAACTAGCATGGCACCATGGGGGGTTCGACTTGGGCACGTCCTACACCACCTCAACCTGACGAGGCTGGGGGGTCAGTCTAGGGACGGCCTCGTGCACTACCAGGGTAGGTGTTTGCGCATCATCCATACATCTCTAGCTTCCCTGCGCAGGGGGCGTACTCCATGCCATACATCCCTCCAGACGCGATGGTGCCAAACTGAGGATACGCTTTGCCTCTTGTTGGTTTTATCCCAATGCTTTATCTGAGAGACCATGTGGAGGTCATCCCATGTATGTGATGAGTAATTGACATCGGTTTAGGGAAGTCGAGTTTGATTTGGTTGGTTCGGACCATGTCGTTGCGTGGTGCAATGGACTAGTCGGACTTGGTCAAACCTGGTCAAAGGGTTTAGATTGCATATTATGTCGACTTGTCAGGTTTGGGCTATTTCATTAATGCATTTATGCTTTCATGTATCGAGCGGTGATATTTGATGTGTTTCTTGTCTGTGTTGGCTGCAGGACATCGAGGCGGAGTCGTGGCAAGACACGAGGTGACCGGACTAGACACGGGCGGTGTCGAGGTCAGAACGGTCGGATGTGTCGAAGACGGTGGAGATTCGATGTGATTGCGATGCTTGGACGACAAGGAGCGCAGAAGCTTCCCGGAAGGTGCAGGAGGGGCGAAATGGTAATTTCGCGAGGCTGCAAAAGCGGGAGCGGGCTCCGTTCTGGTTTAGCGGGCGTAACGGGTTGGAGACCTGTTAGCCAAGGGCTATAAATAGATGTTGGGGGCCGCATGCCCACTCATGCACTCCAAGGGGTTCTAGGGTTTTCTTTAGTCAAAATAGGCTTTAGGAGTTTGTTTTGGCTTTAGGCTTTAGTTGGTGAGAGTGGGTGTGTAGGGCAGAACATGTCCCCTTCGATGTCTCCCTGAGTTCCTGTGTGTTCATCCCCTCCTCCAAGCATGTATGGGTGTGTGTTCTTGAGTTGGGAGAGGGAGAGGATGGATTGAGAGTCTTGTAATCATTCCTCTTGTATCAATCATGTATCTCCTTTCCTCTTTATCAATATGAGATGGTGGTGTTTCAGTCTTTTGCTCTCTGTTGCTTATTTCCTTCGATACCCCCTTTTGCATGATTTCTTGATTTTTGAGTTTCTTGTTGTTTCTTGTTGGGAAGGCCCAAAATGGGTTGCTCTATGATGGGATAGTGCCTCAAGGTCAATTGATCGAGTTTTCCCAAGAGCAAATCAAGTTTAATCTCAGGTTTGGGTCTTTGAGCTCCTCTGTTCTTCTTTTGCAATTTCTAGGGTTTTGGAGCATTTCTTGTTTCTCTTAAGGAGATGACCTGATTTTTGGTCTGAAGAGTCCTTTTGTTTTTGCTAACTTGACTGCAAAACTTCATTAGCAAAGGACTTGAGACCAAGGAGTAATTTGAGTTCTTTTGCATTTCTCTGAAGTTTTCATGCATTTCTAGGGTTTTAGGGTAGTTCTTGATCCCCTTCGTGTGATTGCATGAAATTGGATCTGGAGAGTCCTATGGCTATTGCTAACATATCTGCAAAAGCTCTTGGCCAAAGGATCAAAGAATTGTTGGGAATTTGACTTTTGAGGATGCTCTCTGTAAGTTTTCATATTTCTCCCCAAATCTGAAATTCTTGTTTTTAAGTTGGTCTTTCTTGGTTTCTCCTGCTCCTTTGGTTATTTAGGTTGTATTCCTATGTTTCTAGTCAGAGAAATCAAGAGGAAAGTCCCAAATTTGGTTGCAGTTTGAAGTTCCAAATTTTGTCTGAAAATTCGCACTTCTGGACCTCTGTCCCTGAGGGCCGGTCTGACCGAGGTGATGTGGGCAGTTAGACCGGAGAAGAGCCGGCGGTCTGACCGGCGGCAAAGGGGCGGTCAGACCGGCCTGGCCACTGCGGTCTGACCGCCCGGCATGTTGAAGTCAGGCCGCCCTGTCCTGATTTCTGTGATGGCCTCCATTTTTCTTTGAGTATTTCTCTTGTTTTTCTTTTGGCCTTCCTTTAAGTTCCAGAGAGTGTTTGTTTTCTTCTTCATAGCTCTCTATAGCTAGTGGAGGAGAATTTGAGAAATGAGTACTTGAGGGGGGCAAACTTTTAGAAGTCGACATTCACCCCCCCCCCCCTCTGTCGCCATTTCGGTTCAACATTATCTCACAAACTAACGATATTTGTATTGCAGGTGTTGTCTTCCCCGGCCAGGGATGGAGGGTCTCCCGGGCCTAGACGACCTAGACTAGTACTTTTCGGACTGGCCCGGTCAGGCGTTGGGCTCTGCACCTCAGGCCACACCACCGGAGGTTCTCTCTAGGAGTGCCCTCACCGGTGCACCGATGGCCACACAGGTGGTGGTGCAGTCCACTCCACCAGCTCAGGGGCGTGTGCGACGATCTCCTAATCGTCTTACGTTGTCAGGGCGTCATCAACAGGCACAGAGGAGGACGACCAAGTAGGGTCATATGGGAGGATGCAGACACGGAGATGGAGGGTGCCAGGGTGGCGATGGAGGGGGCACTAAGGATGCTGTTGGGGGGTCATTAGTGCTGATCGTATATTTTTTATTCATGTACTACTTATGTTTCTTGTTTACATAGTGATGTTTACAATACTATGGCGAACTTAGTTTTACCTCTCCTTACCTTGTCAACGCCTGCACCGAACGAAAAGTGAAATGCATTGATGGCAACTGCAACAACATACGAACCATTCGATTACATGCTTAACGACATTGAAAAATATTTTGAACAGCAGGCCTGTAACATCCTAAAAAATTTTATTTGCATTTTATGGGTTTTTTTTGGATTTATGTGGATTTTATTTCAAAGCCTAAAGTAAGAAAATTCAGTTTAAGAATTTTTCTTAAGCAAAAAAGAACTTATTTTTTTACTTTTCCTAAGTTATCCTTGAATTATAGTATTTTTGAGAATTGTCTAGAATTTAAAAATTAATTTGAAAGCTAAAAAGTACTTTTGTAAAAATTAAAAACGCCAAATTTAAGTTGGAAATATTTTTACTAAGTCTAAAATGTCTCCAAGAATTTTTATAAATTTGTTTGAAAATTTTAGACTCTATTTATAATTTTCTAAGCATTTATAAATCTTTCTAGCATTTTTGAAAATTAAAAATGAATTTTAAGTCCAAAATAACCCCCATCTGACATGTGTAAGGTCCAGATTCAATCCGACCCACCGCTCGATCTAATCTGAGCCGTCCCCTCCAACTTACCCCTTCGTTTTGAATCTAACGGCTCTGATCCTCTCGGTGACACGTGGCGCTTATCCGGCCGTCCGCCCCTCCCCTTCTCCTCTCTCTCTCACCGACATGTGGGGCCCGCATCTCAGGCCCTTCTCCCACCTCCCCCTTCTTCTCCAATGCGCCAGCCGCCATTAACGCCAACAACTCAGCTTTAAAAGCTTTGGTTTCTACTCATTTACTTCGGGAGCAACTGCGCATTCACTCGCCGGCCACCCCCGCATTCACACCAGCCTTAACTCCGACGAGCTCGCGCCCGGCCGTTACCCTCGCCGCCCCTATATAAACCCCCCGGAGCACTCTCTCCTCACCCCAGCGCCCCGTCCTCCCCTCCTCTTCCTCTCTCGTGCGCCCGAGCTTCCTCAGTGCCGAATCCCCTTCTCACCGACAGACCGAGCTCCGGCGAGCAATTGCCGTTGCCTCGGTCCGTTCCGCGCCACGCCGACGCCACTATCGTCCTCCCCATGCCCCTACGAACGACCTTCGCCCTTCCGCCGAGCGAAGCCGCCACTGGAGACCTGTCGTCGCCACCGTCCAAGCGCCGCCGCCGCTAGAGCTCGTCGTTGGCCCATTTCCGCACCCCTCAGACCCCGCGCCAAGGTGAGCTTGACTCCCCACTCCTCCCTCTTGCCGTTGCGCGTCTCGGCCGCCGCCGCCAAGCGCCGGAGCACCGGTGAGCCCGCACGCCTGAGCACCGCCACGTCAGTGCGCACGCACGCGTGGCGCCGCGTGTCTGCCTCATCAACGCATGGCTGCCACCTCCTCCTTCTTGGCCACGTCAGTCGTGGATCGAGTCCACGGTGAACCAAGCTGAACCGTGAACTCAGTCCACCCTGAACCCGGCCCCACTTGTCAATGAAATAACACCTTTTTCAGTATAAAAATAATTCAGCCGGAAAAATAAAATTGATGCTGATGTCATAAATTGAATTTTCAATATAAAAATAATTCTAAAAATCAGACTTTTCTTTTTCTTTAGTTTTAATCTTCCAGGAGCCCGTATTTCTTCATTTTAACTCTGATTTGACCTGTTCAAATTTCTAAATTCTTCTAAAATCCTAAACTATCTATTACTGAACTCTTTTTGAATTTTTTAAGTTTATTTGAATTTTGTTTGAATTTATTTTGGTTCTTCACGTATAGATTTCGATGAATTCGAAGAGTTTGACTTCGACGATCCGCAGTAGGACTTTGAGCAAGGCAAGTTACACATTTGATCATGTTGATCCCAGTAATTTATTTATTTATGTTGTTTTTAAAATTATTATGCATGCGTACTTTTATTCAATCTAGTTTAAATTCAATTTAAATTCTAGTTATGCACAATTCCTTGTATATGGCCAAATTTGATATTGAACAATCATACCTTGTCACCATAGAAGAAAACCTAGTTAGTACATTAGTATTAACTGGAATTTTATAGGATTTCTTAGCCATGCTTAGAATGATTTAGGTGGGAAGAATTGTTTCACTCAAAATGATGATTTATAAAATCTATTCTTGACTTTGGTGAGTCAAGAAAGTCTATGAAATTTTGATAAAATCAAATTTATAAAACCTGATTTAGACTTAGGCATTGGTATGGTGGTGGGTGCTTGCTGTCATGCATTGTTGTTTGTTGACACAACGTCGACTGCCAGGCGCACGGGGTATGTGGTTGGGCCTTAGTCAAGTTAAGGACCGGTCTATGAACTATTATTACAAAGTCACACCGTACTACCACAAGTCTGGTATGGGACAGACCTAACTAAGTAATTTGTAAAGTTCCATTTTAGTTTTGCTATAGGCTAACTGTGAGCATGGCGTAAGCCATGAGAAGTCTCATATGGCACAAGAGGGGGCGCCAACATGTGGATTCATGTTGTGGTGAAACCTTAGTGGCGGCATAACTAATTTGGTAATGGAACATTGTAACAGCCTTGTCATGAACTCTCAGCCGCACACCTAAGGTAGTGTGTTAATCGCGTGGCAAAACGAGAGGACATGTCTTGTGGGTAAAGTTGTACACCTCTGCAGAGTAACTAACTATCCTGGATAGCCGTGTCCACGGTCAAGGACATGCTTAGTATGGTTTTTCACGGATTAGACTTTGGTTTTAATAAAATCTAGTTTTATGGAAACTTGTGAGATCTTTTTGGAAAAGATAGTCCGGGTTGGACGTCCGTGGTTAGGTTAGTGTTTGGTTGGAGCCTGCACTAATGATATTATTTCAGTTATAAAGTATTACTTTTACATACTATATTAAAATTCAGCTTTTGTGCAAATAACCATATTATGCCTTCCTTTGTCAACATATATGCATGCATTGACTCTGTTAAATCTCCTAGTGTAACTTGTGGAGTACTTTATGTGCTCACCTTGCTTAATTCTATTGCCAGAGGATGACAGCTTCGATTTCGGTGAGGATTGCGATGAGTAGGCCACGTCTTACAGTCATTCGCCTGTGGGCAGGCAGGATGGGCTATTCCTTTTATTTATCTTCCACTGTTTATTTTGTGGTTGGCCATGAGCCCTTTTATTGTAATACTTGGCCGTAAGGCCGTACAATTTGCTTTATAATAAAGTGGTGATTATGCATGGTATATATCCCTGTTTTTCCTGTGTGCACTAGCTTTTCCTGGGATAGTGCGATTATCACAGTGGATTTCGGAGTTGTTGCTTTGGGATCCGACAAGGCCACAATACAATGGTACAACCATACACATCGTTGCCTACAGGTGGCCACCTCGGACATGGCTGGCGTCGTTGTAGTGACAAGCACATATACAACTAGGGTACACGTAGCAACATGTTGGGTGGTACGAACTCCCTATGTTGGCGACCTCCTCGTTGCCCCTCTTGTGCTCCATCTGCTGATGAAGGTCATCATTCTGCTCTTCAAGACTTTCAATCTGTGCCTCCAATCAACGATCCGCTTCCACAACATATCCACGTACCTCACAACATACCGTTCATGGGGAGGATCAATCCATCACGCGAAGTCACATTTATCCATCTACTAGAAAGGAACATTAACATTGAAACTCTATTAGTAGTACTACAAAATAGACAAGTGCTTACTTGTAGCTCGGAGTATGGGCATCGAAAGAAACGTCGGCCACCATCCATATGGCCTTCTGCCACCTGCACCATCACGTCTTGCATGTGTTTGCATTTTAGCCACACTGACTAAGCGCGCCTGTTTGGCAACAAGCGGTACGTAATACCGAAGTCCTCCTTTCATTCGAGTAGAAGGTCCCCCTTTGGTGACCCATAATTGACTGGCCTCTCGGCGTCTGTCATGGTGGCTTACTCTACGACTGAGAAGATAGTTGTTCCTACCAGCGATGCCTAGTCCATTCATTTTATAGCATAATTGTGGTATCACGGCATCATTCATAACACAGGGCAGCTTTGAGCAGCGAAAGGACTACACACTCCGACTTTGCGCAATGACATGACCACACAGGCCAGCTTTGCTCATTGACACGACATGACGGTCTAGCTTTTCACAGTGACATGACAGTATGGGTGGGCTTTGAGCAGTGAGAAGACCATACATGCCAGCTTTAAGCAGTGAGAAGACCGCACACGCCAGCTTTGTGCAGCGACATGACCACACGGGCCAGCTTTCCTCAGTGACATGACATGATGGTCCAGCTTTTCGCAGTGACATGACAGCACGGGCCAGCTTTAAGCAGTGAGAAGATCGCACACGGCAGCTTTAAGCACTGAGAAGACCACAACACCAGCTTTCAATAATAAGAAGACCGCACGAGCCAGCTTTACACAGTGAGAAGACCAGACGAGACACCTTTGCGCATCGACAAGACCACATGGTCTAACTTTGCGCAGCGACAAAGACTAAAGGGTGCAGCTTTTCGCAGTCTGATGACCTGACTGCGCAGTTTCGTGTGCCCAGCATACCACACTTGGTACCTATGCGCAGTGACGCAACCACACGGCCATCTTCATGCCGCCCACGATGAGAAAGCAAGGGCTGCTGCGGCCCAGGCAGAACAAGCCCAGCGTGCTACGAGGTCAGCTCTCTGCAGTGACATGACCCGTAGCAACAACACTATCCTGAACGTTCCTACAAAGCATTCGCCGCAACACCCACCAGAGGGGGAGATGCCCCCCTTTGTTGGTGCTGGGACCCATGTAAGTTCTTTAAGTGACTATCCCGACCACTGTCTAGACACCGCGACCTATTGATAGCTAGTAAGGCCCAGGTGCACCGTTTTCCCCCCAACTTTTTCTCCTTCAAAGTATGCACTAACAAACTCTCCCCTATATTCAGTCCCTGGAACCCCTATGTGGCTACCACAAATGGATCGATCTTGAAATCCACACAGAGGACCAGTGGGCCCTTGACTTCGAGGAGTGGAATGTCGCAAGGTCCTCAGAGATCCGGGAGTAGGAGAGTTGTAAGGACGAGCAAACCCTGCGTACTTACCGATCGTTTTAAGTTCAACCATTCTTAAAAAAGTTTCACAATTTTTTTTACGCTACAACAACATACAACGCTCATAAACTCTTATTACAAAACCAACGGATTATTTTCCACTCATAATCTACAAAATTCACAAAATGGATTAAGCTAGAGTGCATCTTGTTTGCAGTCGCCCGATAATTGGGCGACTGTAGTTTCAGTCGCCCAGCCACAGGGCAATAGGCTCTAGTCGCCCAACGGTCGGGCGACTGGAGTCTATTTCTGTAAAAAAAATGTTGGCGCGGATATGTTTCTGTTATTTCAAATAAAAAATAGATTATTCATAAAAAAATCATCTTTTGCCTTGTGATGCACCGGTACACAACATGGAAGCGCTGATACAACATTGTCCAAAAATCACAGATACCGCAATATGGTAACAAGTTACCATACGGTGCTCGCCGCTTACCAACTTACCATATGTTACACTACACATGACCAATACTAAAATGATATCGTGTTGTCTTCTTACAAATTAGTGAATTAGGACGGGCTGTTTTGTGTAGAAAAAGAAAGAACAGGGCAGTCTTTCAAACTTGTATTTGATATGTGAAATATTTATACAAAGAGGGAGAGATCAAGACAATGCAGTAGGGTTGGTTATCTAATTGGCTAGTCAAACAAGTGGTTGTTCATAGATCTTTGGGCTTCAATCACAAGGAATAGAGACTTTACAAATAGAAACAGGGGGATTGGGATTCCATTACTGTCATTTTATATGTATATAGTAGATCAATGCTTGAACAAATGTCATCAATCTAACGAGATGGTTATAATTCTGAAATTGGACTTTGAAAAGGCTTTTGATACAGTTGAGCATGATACTATTTTACAAATCTTATGACACAAAGGATTTGATGACAGATGTATAAATCGGATAAGGTTAAGTATGCACTCACGAACCTCTTCTATCCTTTTAAGTGTAGTGCCTGGAAAGTCTTTTTGGTACAAAAGAGGAGGAAAGTCCCTTGTCACTCCTTTTATTCATTCTGGCTGCTGATCACCTATAGTCAGTAGTCAATGAAGCTTTTCACAAAGGACTTTTGGAAATGCCCCTGAGGCTGTCTGTAACATCATTATTTAAAATGTCCGGATTCTAAGTGGATTTCATGTGTAAATCTAGAAGGAAATCCCAAAATTCCAAATCCGAAAATTCAAAATCAAATCTCTCTAAAAAATTTTCCGGGAGGTCACCCATGCTAGAGGTGCTCCCTAGCCAGCTCGCTTAACCTCTAACTCTTGCAAGGTCTGATGGCATGGCTGGTTTCTTTTCTATTCGATTGATCAATTAACCTTTAACCTTTTATATTATATCTTTCCTTTCCTATTTATCTTCAACAATCTGATGAGCTGCTTCTCTCTCTCCTCATGTGTTCTTCTCTGTCTAGCCATCCAAAAGCCATGCCATGCAAACTCATATCAAATTCTTTTTCCACCAAAATAAATTGCATGCAGCAGAGAACATCCCCAATTAATTCAAGCAATTAATTTCCGTTCCGTTGCTCAATGTTTACTTCATCCATTTATGTATTCGTCAGTTTCCAATTCGGAGCCAAAACCGATGTCATTGATTCCTCTTCAATTTTCTCTTCACCCTAGCCCACAAATACAATCTCGTGACTTCTTAGTGCAACTCCAGCAGTAGCTCTCAAATCTAAGCCCCTACTTTTCATTTGAGGGCTCCCCCTACTTTTGAGGGCCCAATTTTTTTGCTTCTACTCCAACAACACCCCTCAAATCTAAGCCCTCAAATCTATTCCACCACACACTGACACATGGGACCCACTCCTGACAAATCCATTCGGGCAAGGAGGTAGCGGAGGCGTCGGCGACGGGCGACGGCGAGGTGACGGGCGAGGCGGGGAAGCGGAGGAGTCGGCGAGGGAGGCGACCGGGCGGAGGCGTCGGCGAGGGAGGCGGGCGGAGGCGTCGGCGAGGGAGGCGACGGGGCGGAGGCGTCGGCGAGGGAGGCGGGCGGGCGGGGAAGCGGAGGAGGCGGGCGGGCGGAGGCGTCGGCGAGGGAGGCGGGCGGAGGCGTCGGCGAGGGAGGCGACCGGGCGGAGGCGTCGGCGAGGGAGGCGGGCGGGTGGAGGCGTCGGCGAGGGAGGCGACGCGCGGGGCGGGAGGCGGCGGGGAGGGAGGCGATGGGGAAAGAGGCAGGCGGGGAGGGAGGCGGGGAAAGAGGCAGGCGGGGAGGGAGGCGCTCGGGAGGGGAAAGAGGCGCCACTCCAACAGAAATTTGAGGGCTTGGTCTAGAGCCCCCAGGAATGAGGGCTGAAGGGGGGATTTGATGGGCTCCTCAAATTTGAGGGCTCTAGTAGGGGCCCTGCTGGACCTCTATTTTTGCCTCAAGCCCTCAAATATGAGGTTTGAGGGCTCAAGTAGGGGCCCTACTGGAGTTGCTCTTAGAACCTCTCCACACCTTCCCCAACCTTTCCAAAGCTCTCAAACACTATTGCCGTCATGAGCTCATCTTTCTGAGCGCCATTCGTTGCTCCGACCTCGCCATCAAATCTTTTGTGTCACTTTGTGTTCCTGGTCTTTGTGAGTTTACATGTCAATTTAATTATATTTTTGTGCAGCCAATCAACAAATTTTGGAGTTCCACCCTGGTTTCGGTGACACCCCCTCTAGTGTCAAATTCGTTGCCTCTAGTGAGTTTTAGACTCATCTTCCCGTCATACCACCATGGCCAACCACCAGTGATTGGTCAAACCGCTTCTGGCTACTGGTCTAATCACCCGAGGCTCGTTTTCTTCGGTTTTTGGTTTCTCAAGTTGTTTGTTTTGCGTTTTTGCGCCATTCGTTGCTCCAACCTCGCCATCTCCCTCTCCGATGAAGCATTATCAAATCTATTGTGTCACTTTGTGTTCCCGGTCTTTGTAGTTTACATGTCAATTTTATTTTATTTTTGTGCAGCCAATCAACAAAATATGGAGTTCCACCCTGTTTTCGGCCACACCCTCTCCAGTGTCAAATTCGTTGCCTCTGGTGAGTTTTAGCTCATGCCATCACCACTACCAGATTTGTCTCATCGTGTTCTACGTGTTGCTCCCCTCATTGTCCTTAGAAACCTGCCATAAGTTAGTAGCCATTAACGCCTAGCCATGGCCACGTAGCTCACTTTGCATTTTCATCTATCTAGTGAGGCTCTTTTCAATACTTCTACGTCAAAACATGTTCTACCTTCCCATATAGCTATGCTACAACATTGCAAAATCTACCTACACAAAACGATCTGAATTCAATTGGAGGACACGACAACAAGCAATAAACATAGATAGCCAAAGTACCATAGCATACCTCCAGGACACAGAGTAATGGTGGAAAGCTGTAACAATGGTGGAAGAGAACGGGGTTGCAGAGGGAAGGAAATGGTGGGATGCCAGGAAGGTAGGGGAGAAAAGGAGGCGAGGAAGAGATGCTCTACTTCTCTATTAATTCTCTCTCCCACCGAAAATGAAGACCAAGGCACCTGACATCACAATAAGATTTTCTATAAAGGCAAGCTAATATGTGTAACATGACAGTAAGATTTTCTATGATGGCAAGCTAATATGTGTACTTTCCTAGAAAAATTGATAGGTGAACTATTTTCCAAATTCTTGGAAATGCTAACTAATACTAACTAAAAGACTATGTGAGAAGATCCAACTTATGTCATGATGAACCATTGTTATTTTGAAGAAATGAAAATTTAGATTTTGCAATATTGCAATTTTCAAAGTAGTTGTTGGACTTACCGATCTAACTGACCAGAGGTGACAGTCAGATCAATCGGCCCTAATGGTCTGACCAACCACCACCAGCGGTTAGACCCGCCAAGGCTTGCAGTCTGACTGGCAAGGCTAGGTGCTTCAGCCGTATTTTGGTTTTTTTTAGGAATTGAGTCATGGAATTATTTGGTTTGACCTAGGTCAGTGTATATGTGTTGCATGATGCATGTTTTAGCTAATATTGGTCAAGTTATGAAAAACTTATGCCCAAAAATGATTTCTTAGTCTTTGGACGTGCAGGGTTGCTTAGAGTCAACCATGGTCAATGACGAAGATCAAAGCTACGTTCTTGGAGGACTTAAGACCCAGAACGATCAAGAATACCAGGTAAAATAGCTGAGCTCAAGCATGGAACGAGAAAGGCCAGAAATATTGAACGAAAATTTGAGCAACAAGTTGCACCATATAGCTTGGTCAGTCCAAGTGAGACATGGTCTGGTATAACCGGAATAGGAGGGATATGTCTATGCGTGGTAAGCTAGTGGTGTATCCACATGTAACAGGCATGGCGATTGCTTGCATGGGAGGATGAAGCTGGGTCAAGAAATGATATTTTGGTAAGTTGACCAAACTATCGAAAATTACCTTGGATTAAAACCGTAGTACTTGGGAAAATAGTTTAGGTTAAGGAGAAGCTAAGAAGATCAATTTAGATCAAAGACTAAGAATTTAACAAATTCAGGCTTATGTACTTTGAAAAGAGTGCATAAATGTAATGTGTGAGTAAAACTTGTGTTGTGTGGGGTTAATGAGTTTTTCCTATATGTGTTAAGTAGATAGTATTCATTAGGGTTAAATGTGGCTAGTTGCCTATCTATTTAACGAGTTGGGATGAAGACTTGTTTGTTAACTATGCCAGCTTTTCTCATTGAAGTCAAGTGTTATAGGGTTAGTGGTTTGAGAAATGTTAGTACTATGGTGTGCTCTCTTGTCATTCAAATGGAGTGGTTGTAAAAGCTTCATTCTCAAGTAGTAATATATCAATTTTGTTCATCTCTCATGAATTCCACTTGGTTTGGTTGATTTGCTCTTGATTTGGTTGGTTTTGATCTTCTCTCTTCCATTCTTGATATTGCTGGATGCTAAGGACGCGTAAATGATGGAGATATATCATGGAAATCAATCCCCATCTATATAAGCATTAGGTATGATAAGTTCATGAAGTTGCTCGGTTTTACTTAGATTTTACTTCTCTGGGTGATTTTTTGACCGAGTGTTTTTGCCTTAAATCTTTGAAAGTTATTGCTTACTGTGATATGTGAAAATACATCTAGAAATAACTTGGTCATTATTCACCTACGAGTAAGTAATATTCATCATTTTCGGTTTTTGCCTAATTTTGGTGTGATCTTGCTTGATTATGAGAAATGTCAAAACTTTGTAATGGATTCTTGCAATCCTTGATTAGAATATGTTTCTGAAACCTTAAGCAAGGTGTGTGCAAAATTTCATATCATCTGGACTTATATTTTTAGAGTTACACCAAACATTGTATCAGGTTGAGCTGAAAATCTTTGTTCTCGAAAAGAGGCCATTCATACCGGACTCATCTTCCGGTCATACCATCATGGCCGACCGCCAGTGATTGGTCAGACCGCTTCTGGCTACCGGTCTAATCGCCTAAGGCTCGTTTTATTCGGTTTCTAGTTTCTTGAGTTGTTTGTTTTGTGTTTTGGCTTGCAATCCTATTTTAATAGCTCAGTAGCTATTTAAATAAAGAATCAATGAATATTTAGAAAAAAAATTTAAAAACACTATTATCTTATTATTGTCATTCCGGTCCTACGCTAACCAAAATTTTGACACAAACCTGAAGATGAAAAGCAACGGGGAGATTATGGGTGCAATTGGTCATGGGTTCAGATTTTCATTTTGGCACAGGTTACAGCATTTCCCCACTTTCGCTCCAAAACGGCACGCGTCTGCGACGTGTTCAACGCCTCAGCTCCACACGCCAACCGGGGCGACGCCACCGCACCACCCACCTTTCCCCCCACAAAATCCGCCATCCAGCCCCATCCATCGGCCGCGCAGATCATTCCTCCGCCCGCGCGCCTCCGACCCCGTCCACCTCAACTCCATTCCATGCCACTGCGACCAAGTCCACCTCCCACCTCCTCCACCAAAACCATGGCACCTGCCACTGCCAAGAAACCAAACCCCGCATAGCCCCGCGCGCGCGCACGCACACGAACACATGGCCGTGCCGTGCCCGCCGCGGCGCCCCATCTCGGCGCCGTGCTTCCTCATCTGCTTCCTCCTCGGCTTCGTCGCCGGCCTCTTCCCCTTCGCGCACCGCCACCTCCACCTCGACCTCGACCTCCCGCTCCCTCCCCCTCCAACGGCCGTCAGGGAGCCGTCGAAGAACCCTTCGCCACCGCCCCCGCCGCCGCACGCGCCGACGGCGGTAGAACGGAAGCTGCTCCTGGTCGTGACGACGACCCGCTCCCGCCCTCTCCAGGCGTACTACCTGCGCCGGCTCGCGCACACCCTCCGCCTCGTGCCGTCGCCGCTGCTCTGGCTCGTCGTCGAGGCCGGCGCCGCCACGCGCGAGACCGCCGCCCTGCTCCGTAACTGCGGGGTCATGTATCGCCACCTATCCTCCCCCGCCCCCGACGCGCCCCAGGACCCCCGGCGCTGGGGCCGGAGACAGGCTCCCCCGATGGACAGCCGCGTGCGCCAGCGGAACGAGGCGCTCGATCACATCGAGCATCACCGCCTCCACGGCATCGTCTACTTCGCCGACGAGGACAACGTGTATTCCCTTGACCTCTTCCACCATCTTCGTCACATAAGGTATAACAATTATGACTTAACAATTCTCACAATTTAGCATTTGTTGGAGTTCCTGACTGAAATTCTAGCCAATTTGGTTTGTGTACTATTCTTTATTGGAAACCCGGAACTCATTGATATCGATTGGTGAACAATCCTGTGGTGTTTAGGAGTTTCGGCACCTGGCCGGTTGCAATGCTAGCAGTAGGGAAGAGTAAGACGATACTAGAAGGGCCGGTGTGTAACAGAAGCCAGGTGGTGGGATGGCACACGAACGAGAAGAGCAAGAGGCTGCGCAGGTTCCATGTGGATATGTCGGGGTTTGCTTTCAACAGCAGTATGCTTTGGGACGCCAAGAAGAGGGCTCATCAGGCCTGGAATTACATCCGGCAGATGGATACGGTCAAGGAGGGGTTTCAAGTAAGCTGCTTCTGTCCCTATTCATTCTTTTCATAGTTATAAGTTTCATTTATGCTCATACTATAATCGGTTAATTTTGGCAACTAATGCAGCCATATTAATTAGCATGGATTATGGTCTGCTCAGCGCAGCATGCCCCAAAACCAGATCCTGATTGTACTGCTCATCATGTTGCATTCATTTTTTGTTGCCTACTTTTTCTTAGCTAAACAATACAAGGCACAAAGTTTTTCGGCCATAAACTGTACAGTAATCAGAATATAACATGTCTCTGAATTTTGTGTAAATCAGAACAGTCACAGATACTTTTGACCCTGCCCTTAACCTGTACATTGCT
The DNA here is from genome assembly GCA_017311315.1 of Dendrocalamus latiflorus. Lineage (NCBI taxonomy): Eukaryota > Viridiplantae > Streptophyta > Magnoliopsida > Poales > Poaceae > Dendrocalamus > Dendrocalamus latiflorus. Next base: position 10,076,183 of record CM029677.1, read on the forward strand.
TTGAATTCATAGTGTACCATCTAACATTGACAGTTGGTGGTTGCATAAAATTGTGACTAGCAGTCTTGGACTGACTGTGCTTGTGGAAGTGCATTTAAAAACCAAATCGTGGCTCTAAGTTTGCCATTTTACTCAATTTGAGCGTTGCCTTGACATGAAGTGACTTAGCTAAACAATGGAAGTAATTATGAAGCTTTACTATTGTAGGAGGTACATCAAGCATGTCTATCTGAATTTTGTATTAATTGTACTCAAAGATGCCTCTCATTGACTTCAATAAATGGCCTTTTTCTTTCGTCTTTGATAGATAACCACCTGATTGCCTCTTCCATCTTACAGCTGCCAAGTTTTTTGAGTGAATTAATATGGCATTGTTCTGCACATTATCTTCTATTACAAGGAGAGGGAACTGAACACAACTTGCTTGTGTTCTACATCATTGATTCTTCTAGCTTATTCTCAAGCTGTCTATCTGTCGACAGTCCTATTGTGCCTGTCACATTTTTGCACAAAAATCTTCAGGTTTTTTTAGAAAATTGCAACACATATATATATTTGCCTTCATTTTCCCCCATTATGTATTATGCATAGCTTGATACTCTACCTGGAAAATATCCTCGCCCTTGTGGGAGATGTATCCAATACCGAGCAATCAAAATTAATACAGCATAACAATTTCAATGTCTTCCCTGTACATTGTTATTCTGAAGTTGACCATATTTCGACCTTTAGTGCAATTATATTTTGTTTGCTGATCTGATCGCAATGAAAAATTGAAAATCCTTACAGGAGACGACATTTATAGAGCAGCTTGTAGAAGATGAAACTCATATGGAGGGCATACCACCGGGTTGTTCAAAAATCATGAATTTTCATGTTCATCTGGAAGACAAAGATCTTGTATATCCAAAAGGGTGGCAGATCACACATAACCTGGATGTAGTTATTCCTCTAAACCAGGAAATAAAGCACACAGTATAGCTCCTCATTCACCTTGCAGGTATGAACTTAGATCATTTAGATAGTTTTTCTGTTGTCTTGATCTCAAAAGAGCTACTGTGTTACGGAAATGCCATTTCATATGTTAATGTTGTGCAGTTTAGCTATCATTCTTATATCTCTTCATGATTTACACAAGAATTAGTCGAATTTCCCGCACAACTGCGCAGCTAGCTACTACAATATATATGCTTTTATTTGAAAATAGACTTGTATTTAGTATACAACTATAACACTTATGATTGAGAATAGAGTTGTATTTGTTATACAACTATAACAGTTCTAATATATTTTTGATTAATTTGCATTGTTATAATTTGGACCCACCACAATTGACGGTGTAGATCTTTATATTTTGTCATTGATTAACGTGGTAATTTCTATCCTCTCAAAGTCTTTTTCTATCGTTTTGATAATATAATAGATAAGAGTATGTTTGTGAGCAAGTAGTTTGCAGACAAGTGCAGAGAATTCTAGCAAGATTTGAGACTAAAATGATTATTGCTTCATTCTGTTGCATAGTTGTCAGTGCTCTTCACTGTGTTCCGTTTGCACGTAGTGTTGTTTCCATTGTTTCTTGTGCCCTTCATCTTTCTGAATTGCTTTTAATTCAACACTTAATTTTTTTATTCTGACCATTTGTATCGTAGTTTTACCCTTAACTACTACTTCATTTGCCTAAAGCAGATAACCTTCAGTTACGTCCACAAGGAAGAATGTATTTCAAATCATAATACTTGAAAATACATGCTTTACCTCTCCCGCTTTAAGCAAACATACGCCAGCGAGCTTATAGAAATGGAAGTGTTTCCTTTGGCATTTAAAGTCGGACAAAGTCGACGATGACCCTTGTGTATTAGGTGTACATACTACATACAAAGAAAATTTGACTTCTGATGGCAATTTTGTCTGTTCTAAGCAATTATGTTGTCTGTCTGCGTGCCTTTATGTTGTTGCTATGCTGTTCGTTGCAATGTTGCATTTTGCTGAGCATTTTTTTATGTTTGTGTAAACGCCGCGGTAACAATCTTTCAGTCCCGCTGAAAGTGCATGTAATCTCCACACCATGTGTTCTTGTGTTACTCCGAAGAACGTACACCATCAGCTACTTTCGCAAAAAGGAGGAAAGCAAAAGTATATGTGGATCTATTCTATCCCCGGTACTCATGTCTACCACTACCATATTGGAACATCCCAAATTTCGGATGTTCGAAAATGTAAAAAATTTAAAACTTTTTTGTTGCAACTGTTGGCATTCGAATTTTTTTCTAAAACTTTATTTGGGTTTTGCTGGTTGTCGTGCTCTGCAAATTAATACCAGAGAATAATCCCTAAATACAAATAACAATCATGCAAATTAATAACAGAGAATAATCTCCAAATACAAATAACAATCATGATAATAAAAGAACGGAAAATTTCAATTAATGAAATGTGAAATTAAAATCTGAAAACTTAAATTCAAATTTAATTCATTAAATCAAAACTTGATTTAAAGTGAAGATCCGAGAGGAGATTTTAACCTGGAAGTTTAATTTGAAAACAATAGTTGGCGGCAATGAAATTTGGATTCAAATTTAAATTTCAAAACCAAATCAAAAGGCAAATACAATTTGCAAACAAAATCTAAAATCAAGTTGGGCTTAGCCCATTTCCCCTCGGCCCACCAGCCTCTTCTTTCCTTCCTTCGCACTATCCCTTGCTGCCTAGCTAACCAGCCACCACATCTATGCCGTGCACACGGCGCATGCCCGAGCTTTGCTGTGCCCCGACCGCGACCGTCGTGCCTGCCCGTGTAGCGCTCGAGCCACACACGCCTCACGCTCGCGCCGCTCTGCACTGCACCAGGCGCACATGCGCCCAAGCTACTAAGCCTGCATTGCACCCAAGGTGACCACAAATTTTGACCGTCGTGCACCACGCCGACAAAGCACCTGTGCGTGCCCATGCCCTGCTCCCATCACGTCACCTTGCCATCACCTCTACTGTGATGCCCACGCCCTGCCATAGCCACCTCATCACGCAAGTCATGACCTGTAACACTCTGATTTAACAAAAACATAAAATATCATCTGCAACTACTATAGCTACCAATTTGAACAAATAAACAAGTAATACCAACAACTAAGCTTGAATAATAAACATTCAACAGCATACTAATAATCAATGTTAGCAAAATATTATATCATAAATCAGATTTAAGACGAACCAATTAATTGCCAATATGAGTCATAAAGAAGCCTAAATTTAAAAACATAACAAATAGCAATATAACAAACTGTAAGGAGTTAAGGAAAATCACAAATTATTCAATTATTACAATAAAAATTATTAATTCATTCACGACCATAAATGATAAATTACTAGGTGGAGTAAAGAGCTACAAAAGTGCAATTGTTCACCCAATGCATGTTGCTTTCAATGTCCACCTAAAAAACAACAAATAAGTAAGAGTGAGTTTGCAACTCAGTAAGTACATAATAAAACAATAAAAACAACAGCATACTCAATTCACTTATCAATTTCCACAATTCTCTTTTCTTATACCAACTTTTTTTTAGTGCAATGCAATGCTCACTCATGTCTCTTTCTATAGCTTATACCTGTATAGAGCGTACACCCGTCAATGTTACCCTTTACCTCCATCTCGTAGAGGTTCCTTACTAAGTAGGTCTTTTTCTCCACTCCCGTGGAGGTTCTTACCCTTGTAGGTCTTATTCAAGAGCACGCCATATTAATCAAATAGTTTTACTCATAGCTATTTGACTTTCTCACTGCCTTGGCTCATAATGCATATGTTATGTCATAAATGCAATCCTCCATAATTTTAACACTTATCACCTTTATCATCAAATTAATATCACACTGAATAAAATATAATTAAATATTACATGATATAATTAAATTAACAATAATGAACAATTATCAACCATCAATTATTATTTTATTATGCACTTGCCTTCTAGTTGTGTGGTCGGGTTGATTAGAAGTTGATAACACACCCGATGCTATTTCTCCTACAATAATTACCCATTCTCAATACAAGCCATAGGAATACGAAATAACACTTAATCAATAACGCTCCTACACGCTCCCTAAATCCACCACTTCCCCCTTTACCGGACAGCCATCTTTGCTATCCTGGTACTAAAAATATCATAACTTCTAACTAATAAATCCTATCATAGCAAAAATTACCAATATAGAACGCACACAAAATTTTCTATAACTTTTTAGTTGATCAAATGTCCAAATTAATCCTCTAAACCCCCCAAATTAATCATTTTCTGGATAACGGAATTAATAATTTTATACATTTTAATCTACACATACAAATATATTGAACTATATATGATATTTTCAGAAACTACGGGAAATTACCTACCACTTTCTAGTTATACCCAGAATTCAATTCTGCCAATAAATCAGTCAAATTAATAATTTCCCATGACTGCATCCAGTAGTAACCCGGTTCCGGACAACAGTCTTACAAAATTCATAACTTATGTTCTACTCATCTGAAAATCATATTCTTGGATTCTCTAGAATCCTTAAGAAGTTACCTACACTTTTCATGTAGACCAAATCCTCAAGTTATTCCATCTTTTATTTTTAATCTATAGATTAATATGTGTTGCAAGCAGATGACAATTTATCAGATAATAGGCTTACAAAATTCATAACTCAAAATCTACTCACTAATCATCATAAATAAAAGTTCTATAGAAAACTTTCAAAATCCTCCACAACTTTTTGGTAGATGAGATTCTCATATCATAACCATATGACATCAGAATTTACAGTAGAACAATATAGCAGATTAAACTGATCTACAATTCAATTTCCCATAGCGAACACTTGTTATCTCTCTAATTCGGTTTCTAATATATAATTAGATAAATAACACAAAAGGGGAAAAATAGCCGTGGATCGATGGCTGCTGGCGCTAGTGGCGAAGGATCGATGGCACGATGTGCGAGAAGCGCTGGTGAAAAAAGCGACGGCGCACATACTGAATTGAAAAAACTACGGTTGTGTTCCCTCTCCTACACATCCTCTATTTAAACATGAGATCCTAATACCATTTCAATCCCCATACGATTCGCCCTAGAAAACTAATCTCTCTAAAATTTCAAACATCTCCTTTTACACGTGGCTCTTTTCTTTTAATTAGCACAGGTCCTCATGAGGCATTTTTTTTGAGATATTACATTCTACACCTCACAACTCTAACTGGTAAATAGAATAGAACTAGAAATTGAATGACATACATACTTAAGACGAACAACTCAAGATACTTATCATGCACTCCAGCTCCAAAGTTGCTTCCCACTCTGTATGATGTGTCCAAAGCACCTTGGCACACTTTAATGTCTTGTGCCTCAGAATTTGCTCTAACTCCCCTAGAATCCGCATTGGCCAGGGCTTGAAGGTATTGTTTTACTCAATGGTCAACGGCTCTAGCGGTATCTCATGCTCTGAATCTCTCAGATACTTCCTCAATATATAGACATGGAATATATTGTGCACACCACACATAGACTTAAAAAGGTCCAAGTGATAAGACAACTTTTCAATTCGTGTCGCGATTAGGAATGGTCCAACATATCTCGGGCTAAGTTTCCTTTTGGTACCGAACAACACAATGCCTTTAATGGGAGACTCTCAAGAGCACCTGATCCCCCATCACAAACACGAACTCCCGCCTCCTTACACCAGCATAACTCTTTTGTCGGCTCTGAGTGGCAAGAAGATTCTATCTAATCTCTGCCACTCGGTCAACAGTCTACTAAACCCAATCAGGACTACCAATAGCATCCCAATACAACGGAGACCTACACCTTCATCTATACAAAACATCAAATGGTGTAGCTCGAATACTAACATGATAGCTATTGTTGTAGATGAACTCTACCAATGCCAAGTGATCCTCCTAACTCCCCTTCTATGACAAGACATAGGACCTAAGTATATTCTCTAGTGTCTGAATAGTGCGCTCAGACTGGCCATCTATCTAAAGGTGAAACGTGGTGCTAAGATGAGCACTCTGCAAGCTCTCCCACAATTTGAAAACAAAATTTGCATCCCAATCTGAAATAATAGTCTTAGACACACCGTGTAACCACACTATAGACTTAGGCACACCGTATAACCGCACTATCTCTTGCATATAAATAGGAGCCAAATCGCTCATCATATTTATCATGCGAATGGGTATAAAGTGCATGACTTGTTGAACCAGTCCAACACAATCCAAATAGCATCCTTCCCCTACTATGTGCGAGGTAATCCAACCACAAAGTTCATAGAGATATCATCACATGGCCACACCGGAACCTCCAAGGGCTGCAATAATCCTGCTAGATGTTTATGTTTTGCCTTGACTTGCTGACAAACACCATAGAAAGTCACATACTGAGCAATATCCACCCTCATCCTTTTACACCATAAATTCTTCTTTAAATCTCGATACATCTTGGTCTCACTAGGATGTACAATGTATGGTGTACAATGAGCTTCCTTTAGAATATCAGCCTTGATCTAAGCCTTCTGTGGCACACAAAGGCGGCTTTTAAACCTTAGTGCAGCTAACTTATCAATGTTGAAATCTCCTTCCTTATCCTCATCCTACGCTTCTTCACTTGCTGGAGCATCCGATCATTCTGTTATGCGTCCCGCACACGCTCTAGAATAACAAACTCAAGAAGCAAGAGAGTCTCAGCCTAAATGGTGCCCATAAAGTATAGGAGATATCCATGCACTCAAAATCAGTAACAAGACAACTCATAATAGGGGGGTCGTCTTGTGACTAAATGCATCCGCCACTACATTTTCCATCTCTAGATGGTACTGGATAGTGAGATGATAGCCCTTTATCAATCCAAATCACCTTCGCTGCCTTAGGTTTAGATCTTTATGGGTGAAGATATACTTGAGACTCTTGTGATCAATGAAAATATCACAAGTCTTACCATACAAATAATGACGCCAAACCTTTAGAGTAAAAACCACTACAACAAGTTTTAAATCATGGATAGGATAATTCTGCTCATGTTTCTTCAACTGTCTCAACATATAAACAATCATCTTGCCATATAGCATAAGCACATAACCAAACCCAATTTTAGAAGCATCAGAATAGACCGTAAAGCACTCCCCCGGCTCAGGGAGAGTAAGAATAGGAACAATCACCAACTTCTCCTTGAAAGTACACAAGTTGCACTCACAATCATCTGCCCACTGGAATTTCACACCTTTCTGCGTTACTTGTGACATCGGCTTGGCAATTATAGAGAAATCGTCTACAAAGTATCAATATTATCCTGCTAAGCTAAGAAAACTCCTAACTTCCTTGACATTGGATGGTCTCTTCCAGTCCACCACTGAAGAGATCTTACTAGGATCAACATCGAGCCAAACGATACAGAGATAAGAAAATAGGCTATATACTAGGAACAAGATTAATCCAAAATTCCACATTCTGCTCTGGAGGCATTCCCAGAAGCTTTATAAGGAACACATCAGGATAATCACACACCACTTGGATCTCCTTGATGCACAAAGAAGAATTGGCCTCACGATAAGAGATCAAAGTAACCCAATCCTTGATGCACGTTGGCTAAGAAACAGACTAGCCAACACAAAGAGAGAATCTGACGGTGCACTACCCTGAAAGACCAACTCCTCTCCGAACAGAGCTTGCAAAGTCATAGTATTCCAGAAATAATAGATCTTAGCACAATAATTGAATAAACCAGTCCATGCTGAGGATAAAATCAAACGGTGCTAGCTGAATCACCATCAGATTGGCAATGAAGTCCTCAACATCAATGGCGACAAAACAACCTAGATAAATTATGGAACTAGAGATGAGCCCCCTAGAAAACTGATTAGAACTAACTGAGAAATATGTTGCATACCTAAGTTCGCTTTCACAGCAAACTCTAGGGAGACAAATGAATAGGTAGCTCTAGAATAAAAAAGAACGAAGGCCTCATGAGAATTCACAAGTGAAGTACTTGTCACACGTTAGGATGGCCTACTGTGTTAGATGTAAGCATAGCATAGACTCTAGATGGCACCGGGGCGGCAAAAGCCCCGACACTCATCGTCATAATCATCATATAATGCCCATTTGACATACTTCCAAAGGTATGCGACTAAGTAATTATCACAATGCATTTACAATGTGTCGACCAAACTAGATTCTGCCCACTAAGGTTTTACCGCTGAAGGGTTCCATCCACCCAGTCAGATGCCCCCTTTTGCACCATGTGGGACAATTGTATCCATCCGATGGCGGATTCTAATCTAAGCCAATGCAAATTAATTAGCTAAGTCACACTCATTTAGACTTGTGGTTGTACTGTAGTGCTCAGCTTGGACAATCACAAGCGTCGGTTCTTAATTAACATGGGCACCACATTTACAATACATGTTCTCGTGCTCAATCTGCACCAATCCAATCTTACCATATGCCCAAGTATAAATTAGTTTTATCATTTTATTTTAATTTCAAAAACAGCAACAATACCTATTGCCACCAAGTTACTAGAATGAAATGATTCAAGCATATGGTATTAATTTTCCACACTTGAGATTATAATAACTGAGTTGCTTGTCTAAGCAGTTATGTCATTTGTAGAATTATCAAATCATATTATAATCTCAATATCGAGACAAGGGAATCCTAAGGTGATAAAGGTACATGGATTTCAACATTAAATGAGGATATAACAATGTCGATATAATTAATGACCTTAAGACAAGTTATCATTTTATGTGAAATAAAAATGTATTTAAATATGAAATATTAAAATAATTTTCATAAAAATAGGTACAAAATGATCGAATGAGACTTGCATTCATTGACATTGGTAGGGAAATCTTGCTGCTGGTCAAGAATTTCTTCGGTGACATCGGGTTCTACGCGCAAAATGAGAAACACAAACAAAATCAACAAAATATAAAATATAGTGGAAGAAATATTAGAATTTTGTATGAATTTAGAAACTCGAATAAATGGATTCAGAGTTCAGACGATGGAGAACGAGCGATCGAAAAATTGAACGGAATGGAAATTCTAGAAAATTCACAAACGAGGCAATAATCCTCAAAATATTCTTTTTACTGGTTTTTGGGAATTAGAGGGAGTATGTTTGTTGGGGGCCCAAGCAGTCATAGACCCCACCCAATGCATGTCACCTTCAACATTCACTTAAAGATAATAAATTAGTAAAGGTGAATTCACGACTCAGCAAGTATATAATAAAACAATGGAAACAACAACATACTCAATTTACTTATCAATTTCCACCATTCTCTTTTCTCATACCAACTTCTTTTAGTGCAATGCAATGCTAATGCTCACGTCTCCTTCTAAATCTTATACCGGTATAGCGAAGAGTACACTCGTCAATGTCACCCTCTGCCTCTATTCCGTGGAGGTGCCTACCTAAGTAAGTCTTTTTCTCCACTCTCGTGGAGGAGCCTACCTTTGTAGGTCCTACTCAAGAGCACACCAGATTTGTCAAATAGGTTTTACTCATAGTTATTTAACTTTCTCACTGCCATACTAGCTCGTAATGTATATGTCATGTCATGAATGTAATCTTCTATCATTTTACTACATATCACCATTATCATCAAATTAATATCAAACCGAAAAAAAGATGATTAAATATTGCTACATAATTAAATCAACAACAATGAACAATTGTTAATCATCTACTATTTTTTTATTATACACCTGCCTTTCTAGTTGTGGTGATCAGTTTGATTAGAAGTTGACAACACATCCAACGCTATTCCTCCTACAGCAATTAATCATTCTCAATACAAGCCATAGTAATACAAAACAACACTTAATCGACAACACTCCTACACGCTCCCCATATTCACCACTTCCCCTTTTACCGGATAGTCATCCCTGTGTCCTGATACTAAAAATATCATAACTTCCAACTCATAAATCCTATCATAGAAAACCTTACCATTCTAGAACGCACACATAATTTTTTACAACTTCCTAGTTGATCAAATGTCCAGGTCTTTCATCTTCTGGACAACAGACTTAATAATTTCATATCTTTTAATCTACACATGCAAATATATTGAACTATTACATTTTCAGAAACTAAACAAAATTTTCTACCATTTTATAGGTATGTCCAAAATTTAATTCTACCATTAAGTCAGTGAATTTAATAATTTCACACGACTGCATCCAGTAGTAACCCGGTTATGGATATCAGTCTCCCAAAATTCATAAATTATGTTCTACTCATTCGTAAATCATGTTCTTGGATTCTTTGGAATCCTTACGAAGTTACCTACACTTTTCATGCAGACCAAATCTCCAAATTATACCATCTTCTATTTTTAATCTACAGATTATTACGTGCTACCAATAGATGACAATTTATCAGACGGCAGGTTTACAAAATTTATAACTCAAAATCTACTCATTTGTTCATCATGAATAAAAATTTTACAAAAAGCTATCAAAATCCTCCATAACTTTCTAGTAGATAAGATTTCCAAATTATAAGCATGCGACATCCGAATTTACAGTGAAATAATATGGCAGATTAAACTGGTCTACTATTCAATTCCTCTAATGAACTCTTGCTATCTCTCTAACCCGGTTTCTAACCTCTAATTAAATAAATAACATAGAAGGGGAAAACCATATCATTACCTACGAGACGAAATCCCAGGTCAAGAACTCTTTCTCACTTTTCCCTACTTTTCCCTAATCCCTTCCCTGATTTCCCGTTGGTTCGCAGGTCCTCTGGCCAGGTCACCGTGCCACCAGGGCCAGCTGTCGCTGAATTCCTGGAGTGGCCATCCTCCCACACACGTGTGCAAATTCCCTGGCATGACCTCCACCGACAGCCACGGGCAGACGCGGCCGTCGCAAGCGAACGCGCGGCCAGGCGTAGGAAAGCGCAGTTCCCGTGGGGTGCGGCTCAGTGCTGGGGCACAGCACTTAGCGCGTGCGGGGGTGTCCCCAGCACCCGTCACGTGTCTTATAAGGCCCAAAATAATTCCGAAAAATTCGAAAAAAATACTTATAAAATCCAAAATTTTGTAAAAAGTACTGTGGGGCAAGTGAGAGCTCGATTGGGTTATTGGGGAACCGTGTAGCGAGTGACGTGGCTGGCGAGGGCATGACATCGATGGATGAGCACGTGCGATGATGTTGGCTGTTGGCGCTAGTGGCAAAGGATCGACGGCACGATGTGCGAGGCGCATTGGTGAAAAAAGCAACGGCGCATAGAATGAATAGGAAAAACAATGGCCGGGTCCCCTCTCTCACGCATTCTCTATTTAACTTCACAAGGTTCTAATCCAATACATCCCCTTTTCATATGCTATTTTTCCTTAAATTATGCATAGATACCCAAGATGGTATTTTTCAGAATATTACATGACCATAGGCTCCGTCGAAGCAATGCCAATGCTATCTCGTGCACTGTAGCTCCGTTGTCATCAATAGTGCGCCACAGCATCCTCCTCAAGCTATAAATAGCTCCCTTAGACTTGCCTTGCCCCTTGCACCTCCCCTTCCTCCTTTCTTCTTCAAGCTCGGCTTGAGCTCCAGTTGGCCACGCCCGCACGCTAGCCACTGCTTGCCCTCGACGTTCCGGTCGCTCCGACGAATGTTTTCCAAAATTGATCGTGTCCCTCCAGCTGACGCTGCCACCCCCACCACCATTTCTCATTTGGAGCTCCTCCCCCCGATTTCTCCGTCTGGTAGCACTTCCACGACGGCCTCTACCTTCCCCAATAGCCCAATCGAGCTCTCACTTGCCCCAACTTGCCGCCACCACAGAGCTACCCGCACTGCCATCAGCCTCTGCCTTTAGGCCACCTCAGCTCTTCCCGGCCACACCATACTGTTGGTAAGTTGCATACACCTATCTTGAGCTCATGCTACCTTTGATTCTTCCCATCGCACTCCGGCACCACCTCTCCCCTTTCTCCTCCCCATGTCCGGCCACCTAGACCACTGCCAACTGCCCTCAGCTCCACCTCGGGGATCAACGCCACCTCCCATAGCCTGCTTGCCCTCCCTATGACCCATTTTGTCAGTCGCATGCATCCCTTTGGCTGCTTCTCGCCAGCGACGCCGCTGCCTGGCCAAGCGCAACTGCTCCCCTGCCATGCTCTATTTTGGGCACTATAGTGTCACCTCTGTTTCTAGTTGTCACTCTGTTTATGACCAGTAGGCCCTATACTATTCGTAACCCCACATGTCAGTGTCCATTCCCATTTCCAATTAGGAAAATATCGGGCTGATAAAGTCCTAGATTGTGTTGCCTTGGGTGGTAGGACCTAGTGATAATAATGGGCAGATGTAACGCTGAAAAACTAGCATATGATGTGGGTAGCCATGTATCGATGGACATGACTTACACTACTATGATTGTATTCTTTCACACACTTTAGAAAATTTGTTTTAGTTCAAATTGCTAAGTTTCAAGAATTTTGTATATCTGTATCTTAAAACGATGCTGTTTTCACAAATAAAAGAACCTTAAGCCCCCTTTGTTCAGCCTTTTATTTAGTATTTCTGCATTCTGCGTGGTGGTTTGTTGAGTACCTTTGTACTCACTATTGATCAATTACTATTATTTAGTAAGTAAGAAGGAGAAAATCAAGCCCCGCGGTTATATAAAAGAGTTAACAAGACTGTAAGATGAGAAAGCCAAGAACTAGCTCGCGAGCCCTAATTAGTTGCATGTGAGCATATTCTAAGGGCTCCCACTTGTGTGAAGTTTTTGTTTCAACTGCTGCTCTTTAAAGGTTTTGACCTAATCAACCTATGTGCAAGTGTACTACTGTATTAGTTATGCTTCCGCCAGATATATATTTGATGTTCAGTAATATATCTGTGAGCACTATTTACTGATCCAGAGAATAGTGCGGTGGAATCACAGAGGATTAAGGGTGCAAATAGTACGGGTTAATCCCAACCGATTCGGTAGGTACCAATACGGAAAAGTAATTTAGCATCCAGTACCGAATCTGGTCTATACCAGATAGTTGTTGCTGAATACGGTAGCGAAAATAGGAGAGCTAAAATTTGACAGAATAGTGTCGGTAAACAGTAAACTAGATACTATCCGATTGGATATCTAATAAGCATGTTAGTACCCCCAATTAGCCCAGCCCATCAACCATCATTGACACCAATTGCCCTAGATTTTACCTAAGTCCTAACCTAACTCCAAAATCCAGCCACTCTAACCAGTCGCCACCAATCCTCCCCGCTTGTGTTAAATTTGGGTATGAATTTATTAGTTTTCGAACGTATGTATGAATTTGTTGCTTATGTAAAACTTGTGTTGTGTCGGCTGTCGTATTTAAGTAATCTAGATAAATTTATTGCTAGTTGAAAGCTTTAAATGATGGTGGTATGGTTCAATAAATATTTCTGTATGTATATACATATTATTCAGCTATATTATCCGTTTCTTATCCGAAAACATCATGTATACGTCCCAATGGTACCGTATTCAAAATTCTGAATACTTCGAAATCGTATTTGTATTCAGCCTTATCGTATCCGACTCCGACCATTTTAACCAAAAAAAGAAACTCCGACCATTTTAACCAAAAAAAGAAAACTGGCAATCTAGTTATTAGACTACTCGCAAGTTTTTCCTGATTAAAGCAGCGATAATAGAGTACAGGTACATCAAACCTGTCGCTACCCCAGCAAAATAGCTCTCTTAGATTGCGTAGCCATGAAGGATTAATCTAAATAGCATGAAATAGCCAAAGGAATCACAAAATGATTGCAACAAGCAAACCAACATATCACGAAAAGGCATAATTTGTACCAGCAAGTAGCATGGTATACATCAAGCAACTAAAATTTTTAACGACAATAAGCACCACAGGCACAAAATTCCTCATCCCAACTCAAATGGCTGAAGTCACAGCGAACTCCATTATATGACTTGATGACAACTCCCCGGAACATCCAAGTTACTATTGAGTCATAATATGAAGTGATTCCAACATTTGATCAATTTAACACAATGATGCCTCATCAAGTCAATTCTAGTGTTCTAAATATGAAAAATCAAACCAATATAGAACGTATACTCTTGGTTGACCAAACAGAAGTAGGTATATATGGCATGCCATAAACTAGAATAGGTGATGTATTAGTTCTATCTAGATTTCTAGCAAAGATATTCAATATCATACTGTGCTAAACTTGAGGCCAGCTATGCTACCGTAGAAAACCATATATCGAACCTATACTAAAAAATTTTGCACAGCCAAGCATGAAAATTCAGAAATCAAAAGAGATAACCAAAAAATTGAACTATTGGTCCTATTCTTGTTGGGTCACTTTATTTTTTTCCTAGGATGGTATTAGCAAGACAAAAAACTTCAAAGCAAAATTGTGCACCAAATCTTGTAGATGTCAGAGAGCTCAGGTGAGGGAGAGGGAGAGAGAGAGAGAGAGAGAGAGAGAGAGAGAGCAATGCAAGTTGTTGCTGTTCTTATTGTGAGTCAGAAAATTACTAATCCATAATACTTCCATCCTAAACTAACAGCAAACACCTAAGCTTACACATTGCTATCTAGCAGGGCAATTGATTTGGGCATCAAAACTCGTGATAGAATTCAGAAAGTTGGATGCAAATATAATACTTCCAAGCGCACCAAATCATAGTCGACAAACTAACATCTTCGATCAGCAATCAGCTCATTACCAAACATGGATGGAACAAGTACCACAGGATGACTAGATATGTAAGCGTCGCTGTTATTAGTCCACAACCGAGTTGATTTCGAATCCCCTTTACTCACTGGGCAACAACCATTCTCTTACTATCTCACAACTAAGAAGCAGCTGCAGAGCCAGAAGCGGCCGCCGCGTCTGCAGGGGCGGCTTCATCATCCTTGTGCTTCACCATGCCCGAATCGACCAGAATCGGCACCTCCGCCGCGAGCCACGGCGCGAGCCCGAGGCACAGCGCGTGCGCGATCCCAAACCTTGGGCAGTTCTTCGCCCACAATGGCTTGAAGTGCACGGTGAGGCAGATCTTCCCTCCCCGGTACATCTGCATCCATCCACATCAACGGCAATCACAATCCAAGAAAACAATCCAGATACAAGGAATTCAAGAATCCAAGCAAACAAAAGCATGTTACAATCTATGGGAAGTACGGAACCTTGTGGGTCTTGCCATCGAGGGTGGGGAGCTCGATCTCGGGGGCGACCTGAGGGTAGGCGACGGGGATATCGAACTGGAGGGGAAACTCGTAGCGGCGGAGGTTGTGGACGTACCAGCAGGTGCCCTCCCAGCGGGTGCCCTCCGGGTTGGCGGCGGAGATGCGGAACCAGTCGTTGTCCTTGGACTTGTTCACCGACGTGTAGGCGATGAGCGCGCGGTACTCCTCCTTGAGCCGCTGCCGCCACGCCTCGCCGTCCCTCGGCCCCGCCCGCGTCGACAGCAGCGGGATCTCGCCCACCACGCTCTTCGTACCCTTGTCCCACCCCTCCATCGATGCCGCCGCTCTTCTTCTCCCTTTCTTGATTTGCGCTGCTCCGTGCCCGCACTCACCTGTGACGAATTCTTGGACAGCTTGTTTCTCACGCGGTGGGCTCGTGGCCGAGAAGGGTGGGGTTCACATCTCCTGCGTGTGGGATGTTTCATCAAAATCAACGGTTCCAATGAAGACACGACATACTTGGGGCCGCATGTCCATTTGATTTATAGCAGCATAATCATAATATGTTTTGGGGCGCAATATAGTCATCTCGCGTCGGTGAAGAATTAGAAATTGCTGCAGAGTGCAAAGTGAAAATATAAGTGATATTTCGTGGATGATTCAACCTTTAGGTGTTGCTTGGTTGGACTAGAATAAACTGATCTATGGCTAAAATTATATTGTATCTGGTTGAAATTATATTGTAGTTGATGGTGGCTTATTTGACGTAACTAAATTTAAAAAAATTAAACATGAAAATAACAGATCAATCCACCATAAACAATGCAAACGAATACGAAAAAAGAACTGATAAAAAAGCTCAAAAAAGCAAAAAACAATAGAAAAAAACAAAATTTATAATAATAAATAACAAACCAGAAACAAAAACTCGAACCGAAATAAACACAATCTAAGTGATCACTCTTGACGATTGTCCACACCTGGCCCATCAAGGAGTCATAGGCCTTTACATTGGGACATGACTTCCTTCTTGGCGAGAGCTCGATGCGACGTTTGACACGGCCCCGAAGTGAGGATCCATTTTTATCCACTCCCTAGCACACTTAGCTTGCCCGTAGATATTTTTGCATAAAACTTGTCGTTCATCTCCAATATCACAAAGCATTGCACTTTTACTTAATAATTGGCGTCAAAATAGTTCCGATTGATCCATTTGTGGATCAGTTTTTTTTTTAATCATTGAACCCTCTGATTTGACTCAAAGTTGTTCCCGGCTAATTTTTACACTAGCTTGCTAAACAACTATAGAAAACCATCCAATGGCCAATGCGAATAGAAAAACTACTTGATCATAAGGGAACAAGATCACAAGAAGGCAGCGAATTGAGTTTCCACACCTCAATTTGTAGATTTAAAGTAAGATGTCTCTTAATCTCTACTAATATAAAATAGAAATTTTCTCGTCATCCTACTCGCTCTAATGATTCTTCCACCTTATCGAAAAAACCTAGCCAAGAAAAGCCAAAAATAGGAAAAACCAAAAAGCCCCCCGACAAAACTCTAAACAGATAAGATACATTGTAAACCACAGACTAGTCCAAACGGAAAGATGCGGTCAAGCTCGGGAGCATATACACCCGTTACCGTGCCGTACATATTCATTCGGATTTGCGTCCGAGATCAACTGTTGTTTTTCTTCTACGCAAAAAAGCCAACAAGCATCGATAACTAACAGCATGATAAACTACTATTCGTAGCCTAGCGGAAGCACTGCTCGAAGACGATCCGTCTTGCGAGGAGTAATGTCATACGGTGGGGTTTTTTTTCGTTTATGGCTTATACATCTTTTCTATTGTTTTTTTAAATAATTTATTATAACAGTCTTTTTAAAGCAGTTTATCGATTATCGATATTCGGTTCGTTCGTATGAATACTTGCGCTATAGCCAAAATCTATCAGCCATAGCTGAAAAGAACCTATCCATAGCTGGCTGGCCGCATGGCTAAAAGGAGTCTCGGTTCATATTAGATATGTTAATTGTTGGGTATGTGAGCAATATTTTAATTCCAAATTTTTCTATAAGACAAATGCATTAAAAGACTAATGATACAATTAATGGATCTAACAATAGGCAACTCATTGTACTTCAGAAATTCTACGAGAAAAGTATTATAACATAGTTGATCGATCACACGAATGACTTACAGTTGGGCTTGATGGAGAAAAGGAAAGCAGCGTAGGCTAGATGCAATGCAAAACATAGATGAAGCAGTGAAATGAGTAATCGCGCAAATGTGCGCTGCACAGAAACCATATTGCCGCCCCGTGTAGGTGTTCTCTGGAGCAACGGCTCGAAAATACTGCTCACCCTCCTTGGTAGTAACCGACGGCATTTAAACCAATTAACCACTAGTAACTGATGTTTAGATCGCATTTAAATAAAATAAACGAGAGTGATAATAAATGATTTAATAAAATAAGTGGTGGATTTAATGTGCCAAGAGACGTGTTATGATACGGCACGATCGCTCGTTGCAAGTCACAATCATGTGATTTTTCAAGTGAAAATATACAAATATGCATACGTGCGCGTGTGTGTATTTAGCCAAAGTCTTCCTTATGCCATATGTCACATGTTTTAAGGAATGGTAAGCACTCTACCTTATAAATTGCTTTCGCTTTATTTAGCTAGGCAATATGATACTAAACTAGAGGTAACCAAATAGACCATGCCAGCTGGGTCGGCCCAAAGCATGGTATTGTTGACCTGGCCCACAACATAAATAGGATGGGCTAACATGACATGATGCATTGGGCCGTGCTTAGGTCACCATTCTAGCCTACCGTGCTAGCCTAGCACAACACGAGCACAGGCCATTAGTCACTACATAAATAGACACGATAATGGCCCATGTAGCCTGTTAGGTATGGTCCAACACAAACACAACCCATTAGGCATGGTGCAAATAGACAAAAATAGGCATGTTTAGCCCATTAGGCATGGTGCAATAGACAAAAATAGGCATGTTTAGCCCATTAGGCATGGTGCAATAGACAAAAATAGGCATGTTTAGCCAATTAGGCATGATAGCAGCCCATTAAGCATGTTTTGCCTAGTAGGCACGACCTACTTGGCATTGTTTCAGCCTATTAGGCATGGTAACGATCGAATTTTATAATATTCTAGCCGTTTATAGCCTTGAGGGAGCTTAAAATACGAAAAATATCAAAAAATCTCTTTGCCAAGGTTTTCTTGACTTGAATTTTTACTTGATAAAGTTTTTAATAAGCCAGCCATTTAAACATTACAAAAGCTCATTATTACATTTGGAATATTTCTATTTTATAGGTATATCAGTATATAATTCATTTCTACAATTTACTTTTTATTTACTGAATTCTTTAATATTTTGCAATTATTGTAATTTTTTGAAATTTTTGGATAAAAAATGAGCTAGATGGGCCTCCTTAGTCCATCGGGCTAAAGGGCCCATGCCAATATGATGCGACCTATGAGTTTAGTGGGCCATACTTGGGTCTGTGGCTGATCCCACGAGCAAACACAACATAGCCCATCTTGACTAACTGGCTAAGTGGGCCGTGCATAAATGGGCCATGCCGCGATGGGCCCATACCGTGCCACCTATTTGGCCACCACTATATTAAACCATACATGCTTTAAAATTTCTAAAGGAAATAAACCTTAATCCATGGGCCAATTTTCAACAGTTTCCTGCTGCTATGCATGGAAGAAGCGTGTATATATGTAGTTCCCTATTATGGTTGTAGCATTGAACTAGGCCTAGCTTTGCAGCGATCAAAGCATGGTTTGTGTGTGTGGGCAAATGTGGCGCGAAGTGCTCCAAGAGGTGCAGTCAAGTCCGAGACACATTTGGCAAAACCGAGTCAGGGCAAGCCAGTTTGGGTGGGTGTAAAACAGGAATTTTGCAAGTTAGTTTGGGTGAAATCTCTACTACTTAAAAAGAGGAGTTGGTGGCTCATACGTTCTCTCTTTTCCCTCTCTCTCTCCCCCTTCTAAAAAATGATTGTGGAAACCTTATCTCCCCTATTGGAATAGATTAGATCTCCTTCTCCCCCTTCCCTCCCCACCCCGCACACCTCCTCCTCCTTACCACCCCACACCGCGGCCATGTCCTACCCCTTCCCTCCCCACCCCTCACCTCTGCTACCTCATTTCCCCCTCCACATCCGCAGCCACGATGGCACGGACCACATCACGATGCCAGATACACTGTCAGCCACAGTCGGCAAACTACAGCACCACATCACGGCACGCACCACCGTGTTTAGCCCACTTGAGTGCCTCCCCCTTGACCCAACCCTCCTCCTGCCCACTCAAATCCAAACTAAAATTTAAATTTTAACTCAAACCGAGAATCAAACAACTGCATCTAAATAATTGAACTGAAAATTCAACTTTTGAATTTTAATATCATGCAAAATTAGAAACAAGTGAATCCTAATGTGAATTAAAATTTAAATTCAAAATCCAAATTCTAAAATTAAGTTTAAGCCTTTCTCTCTCCTTCTTTTCCTTCATTTTCTTCTCTTTATTACATGCGGGGACTACTTTTCTTTCCTCTCTCCTTCTCCTCCCTCCCACTCCCTTTCTCTGCCCAGCGGGCCTGGATCCTGCCTCGCTTTCTTCTTTCTTTTCTTCTCCCTCTGTTTGCTCGGCAGAGCCGAAGCCCCGATTCACCACGCCTCGCCCACTCCGTCGCCTGCGTCTCGTCACCATTCCTCGCAAGCTCTGTCGGTCACTACCTGCCTCGCCCACACACTGTAGACGACTGTCCCAGTGCCGTCGCGCAGTGTCGTTGTCGCGTCGCCCTGGTTAGCTCTCTGGGAAAGTCGCCGTCGCCTATAGTTTTGCTACCCTGTCGTATCCACCTTGGTTGAAGCGTTGCCAACTGCACTGTCATACCACTGTACAGTCACACCCATACTCTGACCACCATCTTGTCCCGAACACTGTAGCAGCGCTGCCGCCCTGCTGTGGATACGACCGGCAAATGGCTCCCCTGTCGCCCGCCACTTTTCCATGGCTATAAAAGCCCGCCCTCACGTCCGGCAGCTTCGCCACACTTCGCTCTGTCTTCCACTCGAGGTAATCGGTCTCCCGTGCACCGTAGCTCGCCGGCGACGACTTCTTCCCCAAATCCGTTGATTGGCACCGTTGTAGTTCTATTCCTCCTCACCGAAGCACCTCTAAAGCACCACAACGCCGTTGCCCTCCTCGACCAGACCTCCCGTTGCCTGCATTTCGCCCGCACCGTGCGCCTCCTCCGCCCGTCGCCGTTGCACGCTGCCAGCTCGTCACTGCCGTTCCTGAGCCACGCCGACACCCGAGGTAGACTCCTGAGCTTGTCTAGATGCTCCCCTCCTATTTAATTGAACTTCGGTGCCGTGCGCCACCGTAGACACCATTCCCCTATTCCGCCGTCGCCCAAAGTCGTCGCCGGCACATGCCCGGTCGAATTTGCCGGCGAGACTCCGTCTTCGGGTAGGCACGGGCGTGAGCAACCCATTTTTGGGGGGTGCTCAGCTCCGACCGCCGTCTCCCCCGCCAGCGGTGAGCTCGCTGAGCGTCGGCCGGAGGAAGACGATACAACTTGTCGAAGCCCAGTCCCATGATTACGAGTACCGGGTACTCTTTACGACCACACAGTCGGGCTTACGACCGTGTAGTCGTTTACGACCACACAGTCGGGCTTACGACCGTGAAGTCGTTTATGACCACACAGTCGGGCTTACGACCGTGAAGTCGTTTACGACCACTCGGAGCTATGACCATGTTGTCATCAGTAGCCGCGTGATTAAAATCAGTTAAGACAGAGTTAATGCTAATGATGGGTAATTAATACTGATGATGAGTATTTAATAAGAAATGGTTCACTAACATGTGGGCCCTGCCCTCTAAACTAAACAGTAACCGATCCCACTTGTCATGGGAACAGAGAAAAGAAAATAAAAATAAAAGAAAATTTTAAAACCTGTTGTGGGCCTCACCTGTCAGATTTTAATTATTTTTCGGATTTATTTAAACTGAGAACTTCATAAGGGCATAACTTATTCATTTTAACTCCAAATTGAGTGAAACAAATTTCTAAATTCATTTAAAATCAATATATATACAATGGAACCAAAACCATAATTTTGGAGCTCATTTGAATTTTTGTGAGAATTTGTTCAGTTTACTGATTTTTATCTAAATTTTCACGCAACATAAAAATAGCATACGAGGCTCAGGAGGAAGACGCTGAGACCGAAGCAACTTTTGACGATCAAGACCAAGCCAACTGTGACCAAGGAGAGTCAATACTTTGATCATGTTGAACTTACATTTTCTGCAAATTAATTCCATTTTAAATAGCAAATTGCATGCTGTTATTTTATGTATAAATTTATGTTGAATTTCAGATTCTAGTTATATGCCCATTAATGATCTTGCTAGTATTAGACTCATTTTAGACACTTGAATATCTGAGCCTTGTCACCTTAGTGAAATTTATAATGGTACAACTTTCGAAAATAAGTCTGTGAATATACGCCACTGCTTATTACTGCTTAGACAATCGGGGGCACCAAAATGCCCTAAGTATTACTTTCAATCATGAGAATCTGTTTTGGGAAGTCTTGCTGGAAATGACTGATATATTTTGATATGACTATTTTATGCTCCCAAAAACCCCAACTTGCTTAAATATCTGGGCGGATGGTTCGAGGGCTGATGCAGTGGTGCACGAGAGTGTGGTTAGTGGTAGAACTGCCCAGATAACCTGTGTAAGACAAGTGCAACCACAAGTCTATAAATTACAACTTGGCTTAGCAGATTTACTGGATCCTAAAAGTCATCTCATCGGTGGAGGAGGTGAGGTAGTGCAAGTGGCTGTTTGTGTGACGACTTGAATGGGACACTCGTTGAGGGTGAAGTTTACCGCGGCATGCTAGTCAGTGTGGGTAGTCCAGCTTTAGCCGCATAGGGGTATAACACCCCGCACAATTTATAGGAACTACCGCAAATGGGAGAAGCCCATATGGGTGAGCTGATGGAAGGGGCGAGGTATCTCGAAAAGTTACTGTGATGATCTACTTAATTGCATGACTAAGGAATCGTGTGGAGCAATGAGCGGATTGTCTCTTATGGGTAAAATGTACCAACTCTGCAAAGTCAAAACTATTCGAATAGCCGTATCCACGATCAAGAGCGGACATGGGAGATTAACTAGATATAGTTCTATTTCCAAAAACTTTGTGGGTGGGATTGGAAGAAAATAGAGGGCAATGGAAAGCCCTGATTTGTGTTGCCCTAGGTGTCTCCCCAGTGATAATGTAAGCGATTATAGCGCTGAAAGGTTAGTATATGGTGCAGAAACCATGTAACGGTGGATGGTATCTGGATCGCTATTATTAATATATTCTTTCACACATTATGTTTTAGTCCAAACTGTTAGGTCTCAGGAAATTTCTATGTATCATATTATAAAAAGCAATTTATGACAAATAAAATAACCCGAGCCTTTCTTTGATAAGCCATGCATGTTATTTATTTGCATCCTATGTATTGGCTTGTGGAGCACGGTGGTTGTGCTCACCCTCGCTCACTCAACTAATCCAAAATCAGGAGTCAGATCGCTACACTTCGGCAATACACTTGGTCATGATGGTGAAGAAGATGATGATGTCGAGAACTAGGTCGCATACCCTCAGTTGGCTGCCTATGGGCACGTCCTAAGGGTCTCACCGGTGTGCTTCGTTTCCACTGTTGCATTTTATTGATTTCGGCCTGCTCGGTCTATGAGTAAGTCTACTATTATATTTACGCTTCCGCATGGTATGTATTTTGATGTTCAGTACTGTATCTATGAGCACTATCTACTGATTCAAGGAATAGTGCAGTGAAATCACAGAGGATTCCGGATTATAAAATCTGGGTGTGACAAAGACGACATGGACGACCTCATCGTGTGCTAGATCCACGTCACCCGCCAGGAGGCGCCGCTCTGCGCTGTAGCCTCCGACCGTGACACTGCCAACGCTTTCTAGCTCTATGTCGCTGAGGCACTCACCTTCGTCATGAAGTGGGCGGGCTTCCACTACAGCCGAGTTGACACCAAGACCAAGGAGGTGTTTGTCAACTTCATCTACGAGCCACCGGAGTGTTTTGGTTTTACTAGCCTTAATGATTGCAATGTATTCAGACAAGTTTCGGGCTTGACTTGGATTATAAAGTAATACATTTGTGCTTTTTAATCCTGACAGGATATCATACAAGCAATGCCTCATGATGCTCACCCTATGGGAGTCCTTGCCAGTGCAATGAGCACACTTTCTGTCTTCCATCCAGATACAAACCCTGCTCAAAGTAACTACTTTCTAAACACACCAATTGGGGCAGATGGTTCTTTCACATAGTTCTAGTTATTGTGATAGAATCCACTGAAAATTTTGAATTTATAGTTGTCATTATCTGAATTTGTTTGGTAGTTCTTCATATTAAGTGTGTGTTACCATCTCTTAAGTGTGTAACATTTTAAAGTGGCTCGATGACATATTCTACTCAATACTCATGTATGGTCAAGATCTTTACAAGTCGAAGCATGTTAGGGATAAGCCAATTGTATGAGTTCTAGGGAAGGTATGACAAAAAAAACTGATTTTCTTTATTTAGTGTTTTTTTAGGATAGTCATACAACCAACTAATATTTTTATTTGTTAGGCCAAAAATAAGTTTAGAATTGCACAGAACCTTAGGATGCAAATTAATGGTTCTTACTTATTTTTGTTAAACATGTGGCTTAACTTTCTATATCTGACTATCTGTTTAGACACCAACAATAGCAGCTGCAGCGTACTTGAGATTAGTAGGAAGGCCTCCTACCCTTGCTTCAAATAAT
The DNA here is from genome assembly GCA_017311315.1 of Dendrocalamus latiflorus. Lineage (NCBI taxonomy): Eukaryota > Viridiplantae > Streptophyta > Magnoliopsida > Poales > Poaceae > Dendrocalamus > Dendrocalamus latiflorus. The sequence goes on from CM029677.1 coordinate 10,100,302, forward strand.
CTTTCTTATTTGGAGAACATCTTGTATATGCTGGACTCTTTGTAATTCACATCACTTATTTGTATTTTGTTTTTCCCATATACATTTATTTTCGTTATATTTGAAATTGCTAAACAATTCAAGTCCGTGACTTCAACATTTGCAAATTTCCCTTTTTTTTAATGTGTTGTAGGGGTATGAAAGCATATAATCCAAAAACTTATTTATTTTTTCCACTATTAGTTTTTTTAAAGCCCTTCCAGCTATTATTTGTAAGCTTGGTCATAATGTCATTACTCTGATAATTAATAATATTTGTCTTGCCTAGTTAATCGTGATCATGATCAATATTTTTCCTATGTTTTCACTATATGCACTAGCATAATCCTGGACTACTGCAGAATACACAGAGAGTCTAGATTTGCATATTTGGGTCTCGACATAATGTGATGCTACAAATCCATGGTGAAGATATGCAATGCATTTAAGAAAAAAATAGTATTACTCAAGCATTTGTCTTCCTTGCTATATGCATAACCATCATAAGGGCAAATGCAAAAAGTGCAAGCTACAATGAAAAATGCTAAATGCTAAAAGTTCCTATATAGGCATACCTTACAACATGTAAACCACAATCAAAATGGTCATACGATAGGTTTTAAAACCATTCCACATGCAATAATCATAAACTGCAAAGTAAACATAATTCAACAATTTAATTGCAACAAGTATTTGTCTTCATGAATATAAACAAGGTGGTACGTGCAAGTTAAATGAACAGTATGCTGCATCAGTACCTCTATGTCTTCATGGTGATGTTTATTGATGATATTCTAATTTATTCCAAGTTTAAGGAGGAGCACGAGCAGTATTTGAGACTTGTGCTTGAAACATTGAGGAAGAATTAGTTTTATGCCAAGTTGAAGAAATGTGGGTTTTAGATTTTGGAAGTGGGTTTTCTAGGTCATGTGATCAACCGGGAAGGCACTTTTGTGGATCCTAGTAAGATCTCTTCAGTGGTAGACAAGAAGAGGCTATTCAATATCAAAGAAGTAAGGAGTTTTTTAGGCTTAGCAGGTTATTATTTGTATTTTGTGGAATGTTTCTCTATAATTGCCAAGCCGATGTCTCAGTTGACATGGAAGGGTGCGAAATTCCAGTCGATAGATGATTGTGAGCACAGTTTTTATACTTTGAAGGATAAGTTGGTAACTGCTCCTGTTCTTACCCTTCCTGAGCCAGGGAAGTGCTTCAAAGTATATTCTGATGCTTCTTGAGTTGAGCTTGGTTGTGTGCTCATGCAAGATGACAAAGTAATTGCTTATGCATCAAGGCAGTTGAAGAAACATGAGCAAAATTATCCTACCTAGGATTTAGAGCTCGCTGTAGTAGTCTTTGCTCAAAATATTTGGAGGCACTATCCGTATGATGAGACTTGTGATATTTTTCACGAATCACAAGAGTCTCAATTATATCTTCACCCAAAAAGATTTGAACCGGAGGCGGAGGAGGTGGCTGGAATTGATCAAGGATTATGATCTTACCATCTAGTATCATCTAGATAAGGCAAATTTTCAGCTTCGTACAGGTTTTCAACCCCTTACTCTGAGTTGCCTTGTTGCAGATTTTCAGCGCATGGAAATCTCTTATTGTTTTGAAGGCACCGTACAGGTTGAGACTCACTTGCTTCTTGAGTCTACCATTCCAGAGTAGGTGCAGGAAGCATAACAGCATGATCAGATGCTCCAGCAAGTGATGAAGCATCTAGATGAGGGCAAAGAAGGGGATTTCAGCATGGATGAGTTTGGAGCACTACGGTTTAAAGGCCACCTTTTTGTGCCACAGAAGGTTTAGGTTAAATCTGACATTCTAAAGAAAGCTCATCATACCCCGTACACTGTGCATCCTGGTGAGACCAAGATGTATGGGATTTGAATAAGAGTTTTTGGTGGAAAAGAATGAGGGTGGGCATTGCTAGTATGTGGCTTCCTGTGGGGTGTGTCAGCAAGTCATGGCAGAACATAACCATCCAGTAGGATTGTTGCAGCCTTTGAAGGTTCCAGTGTGGTCGTGGGATGATATATCTATGGACTTTGTGATTGGTTTACCCCGCATGCAGCGAGAAAAGAATACTATTTGGGTTGTGGTGGACTAGGTTAGCAAATTTGTGCACTATATTCCCATCCGCACAACAAATATGGTAAGTACTTTGGCTCCTATCTATCTACGAGAGATAGTGTGGTTACACGGTGTACCTAAGACCATTATTTCTGATCATGATATAAAGTTTGTCTTTAAGTTTTGGGAGAGTTTGCATAGTGCTTTGGGCACACAACTATGTCTTAGCACCTTGTCTTATCTTGGAAGGAGAGTTGGGAGGATCACTTGGCACTAGCAGAGTTTGCGTACAATAACTGTTTGAGGTCCTATATGGATGAAGGTGTAGGTCACCACTTTGTTGAGATGCCATTAGTGAAAAGGCAATTCTGGCTCCCGACTAGGTTCAACAAACTTTGACCAAGTGGCAGAGATTATGTAGAATCTACTTGTCACTCAGAGCCGACAAAAGTTATGCTGATGTGAGGAAGCAAGAGTTAGAGTTTGTGGTCGGGAATCAGGTGCTCTTGAGAATATTGTGCACATTTTTTCCTTTACATGAGAATTTATCACATAGAAAACTCTAGGACAACATTGCTAATAAAATTTCCATCGATTCCAAACAGCATATCTCTAATGACCCCATTCCAATCATTGACAAACTTGGTAATAATGGGATGCTACAAATCTGTGGAAGATATACAATGCATTTAAGAAAAAATAGTGTTACTCATGCATTTGCCTTCCCTGCTATATGCATAACCATCATAAAGGCAAATGCAAGAAGTGCAAGCTACAATGAAAATGCTAAACGCTAAAAGTTCTTATATAGGCATACTTTACAACATGTGAACCACAATTAAAAAGCTCATACGATAGGTTGTAAAACCATTCCACATGCAGTAAGCCTAGACTACAAAGTAGACACAATTTAGCAATTTAACTGTGACAAGTTGTTGTCTTCATGAACAGAAACAAGGTGGTATGTGCAAGTTAAACGTACTACTTGCTCATATATATGGAGACCATGTGGTGGCAGAGCATGCATAGTAGTTCTTAAGATGTGCAAAAATATTCACTTTGAAATATATCATTTTGACATTTATGGAAGGAAACCAAACATATATCCCAAATAGAAATTACGACAGCTTCCCTTATCTATATCATTTATCCTTAATGCACAATACCAACCTATACCTTGTACCAACCAGTAGAATTTTGGTTACATGGGATTAGGTGCACTGTTACACAACATGGGAGGCATCTTGGTCTAGGCTAACAGGGAGCATTTCTCTACAATAAATCAACAGGGGAAAAGCGTGAGGAAATGAAGACCATGATAGATCAGAACACAAAGATGTTACCTGTACAATAGGAAAACCATTCTCCATGGCAACTTATGTTGACACAAATCGCAATTATTAGATGAAATGATTTTCAACAATCATCTCAGAACAACAGAACGCAACTCATGCAACATCACCTGCACACATCCCACTAGGAGAAGCGCTAGCACGTGTCACTCTGCTCCTTAAGTATACCCCTTATATTTGTAAAGGAGAGACCTAACCATATGGTCGTGAGCCTTACCATGACCGCTCCATGGTTGTAAGTCTTTCCATGACCGCTTCATGATTGTAAGTTTTTCTACAAGCAGGATATAGTCGTAAGTCATTCTACGACCACCCTGTGGTTGTAGACTCTTCTACGACTAGCTTGACTTCGATTAGCTTGTCTATAACAACCTGCTACGTTACGGGTCTATCTAACAAAGCAGTTAATATACGCAGTTGTTCTCTAGAATAACTGCACATAACTTCTCCCTATCGTTAGCAATAACTGATTGATAGCGAAGGGACACTACGTCGCTGACAATACCTTCCACAAGATAGTTTTTCATTTGAAACATTTAGGTGTCTCTTGGCATGGAACAACTGCCACTTCTTTGAATGCTATATAAGGGCTGACGTCAGGGAGGAGAAGAGCGAGAAGCAAGAGGAGGAAGAAGCGCAAGACATCTAGCATTACTCTTTCTCTTGTAACAATACACGCAATAACAATACACGCAATATAGCAACACCCGAACCTGTATAAAATTCTTGTGCCTTTCTTTGTGTGTGGTCAGGTGTTTGAGAGATTCCTGAACTAAATAATCATATGTAAGATCAGTATTAGAACATCGACAGCTGGCACTGCCATGGGGATCATCACTCCAAACTCTGGTAATTCTTCATTGATAGTTATTTTCTTCCTAATGTCCTCTTGTCAGGAGAATGGAATGAGGAGAATTGGTTCAACCTGACTGACTACACATATCTCGACATAGATGCCTGCTACGACTATGAGTAGAGCATGCTTTCATCTAATGGTGAGGCTGTCCCCAGAGACTCTTCACAAGATCCCAAAGAATGCACCACAGATAAGGTTGCAAAGGGATTCTTATCCCCTGCAGTGTTACACTCAATGGAGGAACTAGGTTCCTCAGAGGGTAAGGGTTAATCCGACCATAAACAGGACTGCACTAAGGTAGATCTGGAACATGATGAGGGGGATTCACCTCTAAAGAGTCCCTCAATGGCCATCTGATCTGGTTTAGCAAGTCCTAGGGTCTATCATTCTGAGGCTCCATTGACATCTGGTGGTCATCACCCTTCGGTTGTCCCCATAGACAATGTGGGTGGGCTCCCTGTGAATCCATCCATACTTTCACAGGGCTCAACTCTGGCCAGAGATGGTTATAACCTAGAATTTCCCTTCTTGGAGGGGCTTACTCCAAATCACGAGATGCTGTCGTTTGATGACTCCTCAAGCCAGAAGGCATTTAACACAAGTGGAGATTATATCCAAGAGGTCTTCGCCCTCCCCTCAGATACTAATCACTCTCTCGAAGGAAGGACTGAGAATGCTCTCTACCACTCATACACTGCGACCTCTTGTGGTGATGGCAAAGAGACCTCCAGTGATGAACATGATTAGTACTCTGATGAGCATGGAAGAAATCCTCAAAATAATCGCTCTCCATTAAGGCGGACTCAAGCATCCTCAGACGTAAAAGATCATGAGACCATCTAGAGAAGAAGGATGGCAGCCTAGAGGAATTTTCCTGGGCATATCCTATATCAATCCGAGGAGGCTCAAGAGCTTTAGCGCATAAATGTCTTACTTGAGAACCCAACTCAAGAACTTGGACGAGCACCAGGTTACGACCATTTTGCCAAGCAAATCACGTGAAGGCTTCGGAGCACGATCGCTAAACTCGAGCAATCTTGCCAACACAATTCTAGAGTCGAACAGGTACGACTACTACTACTACTAGTTGTCCGAATAACTCACCACGTGGAAATCAACATGAGGACAGGTCACGTCAGTCCCCTAACCTAATCCCTATTGGAGAAGATTTTTTCGAACATCCCAAGATCGACAAGCTTCCAAAGGAGGTGATCGTTCACCACTTTGAGAGAGAAATCTGTAATAGTAGATGGAATATGATGAGTATTACCCTCGTAGTGATGCGACTTATCATAGGTCGAGTCCATCAACTACTGGGCATCATCGAGTACGATCACCTGGATACGCTAATCATTGTTTTCTGTAAAGGAGGCATCACGATCTTGTTACTGGATGTAAGGCTTTTACACCTGATCTCTGAGCAGTTCGCTGACCACCGCGGTTTCAACCAGTAGGCATGGAGAAGTTCGATGGATCTCAAAATCCCATTGAATTCCTTCAAATTTACACGACCACCATTTGAGCAGCAGGAGGAGACCATGTCATGGCAAATTACCTTCTGACTGTGCTCGAGGGATCTGCTCGATCGTGGTTGTTAAATCAGCCATGAGAGTCAATCCATTCATGGCAACACCTTTGTGGCCTTCTCTTAGCCAATTTGGACGACCTGCATAGGATGAGACAAAATAGCAATGAGACCTTATGTCAATTCATCAGACATTTTAGTCAGGTTCATAATTCCATACCTAAGGTTTCTAACACTTCTGTTATCAGTGCATTTAAGCAGGGAAGCTCCCAAGCATTGCTCACCTAACATCTCCACTACCATACTACCATCTCTCTGTTTGGTCTGTAACCACAATAGTTGGCGCCGTCCATGGGGAGGACGAGAGCAAGCTCCAAGATCTGAAGAAGGATGGCACCGAAGAAGGCTTCATCATCGGCGATAAAGAAGAAGAGTACGAAAGAGGCACTCGTCGACGCTAGGGCTTCGGCATCGGCGGCGGGCGCGGATAGCAACGATGGCTCTACGGCTGTCGACGTCGACGCTCGCGGCACGACGGTCAGCCTCACTACTGGCGTGATGGTCGATACTGGCAGTACCGATCGGGGTGTCGGCAGCGAGGACGTCGATACCCGCGTCACGGGCACGGCCACTGCCCCCACGCCCAGCGCGGGAGTGGCGAGTGGTTCCGGTGGCAACATCAGCAACGCCAGCCTCGTCACCGACCCCGAGGTCCATTGCACTGGCGTGCCGAGCAGTTCTGGAGCGCAAGCTGTGGTCGCCGCCAGCCCAACGGTGCAACCCGCTGCTCCAACTGCCGCAACCATGTTGACGGTGGAGAACGCTCTACTAACGGCCCTCGGCATGTTTCAACGGGAACTGGCGGACCTCCGCGGATCCGTGCGGGATATACAAGAAGCTCGGAGCCAACAGGTCCTGCCGGTGGCCGCGCTAGAGCCCACGTCGAAGGGGACGGATAGCCGCAACACCCCTACATCCAGTCGCGTTCCACTTCGGCGTGTGGATCCGGAGTCCCCCCTCTCCACGAGCCTGCAACAATTGGCGTGGCCGGAAGACTTCAAGTTCTCCAACGCCATCGAGCCGTACAAGGGCAACACGGACCCTCAGGAGTTCGTGTGCGTGTACGAGACCGCCATCGAAGCTGCAAGCGGAGACGACACCACCAAAGCGAAGGGGCTCCCCCTCGTGCTGCAAGGAGTAGCACTCTCTTGGTTTTTCACCATAGAGCCAAACTCCATCTACGCGTGAGAGCAGATCCGTGACCGCCTCTACAACAACTTCTAGGAGAACTACGTTGAGCGTGTCAACGCGGATCAGCTCTTCAAGCAAAAACCCTCAAAGAAGCTCCAAGAGTACATCAAGCGCTTCGCTAAGGTCCACTGCCAGGTCAAGGACATCAACGAGACAACCATTATTAATGCAGCGATACAAGGCCTCCGCCCAGGGCTGAGTACAATGCACGTAAGCCGATCAAGATGGTCGTGAAGCTCTTCGATAAGATGGAAGAGTATGCGAGGGCAGAGGAGGACGCACAACGGCGCAAATGTGATGACTCCGACACTAATCAAGTGGAGGACCCGTCAAAGAACGAAGATTCACCGAAGAAGGAGAGCTCCTCAAAGGGCGAGCGCAAGCAAGAGCCTTCGAAAGATGCCCCTGAGCGCAAGGACGCCAAGCATAAGGACCCATCGGGTTACAAGTCCAAGCACAACCAACGTAGATCCCAGAGGGCCTGCTATGTCTTCGACATCGAGGGCGGCTCTAAAGACAGCGCCCCCGCCAGTCGCGGGCAAGGCCGCCGAGGCCGGGGGTGAGGGTGCGGCCGGGGTCGTGACGATAGACCCCGTGCAGAACAAGAAGACCAGCTCTACAACATGTGGTGCGAGGTGCATGGCCGAGGTGATCACAACACGCGGGCATGCACCGCTATTGTGGTGCTCCGTCAGAGCGTTGCCAGGGATAGAGCCCTGGAAGCGGGGCCACCCATCGTGGCCCACGTGCAGCAGCCCCGACAGGACCCCCTGCGGATGCAAGCCTACGGGCAGCACCCCCAGAAGGGCCCCCCTGCGGATTCAGGCCCACGTGCAGCAGCCCCAAGAAGGCCCCTTGCAAATTCAGGCCCCGGAGGGAGCCCAGCACCAGATTATAAACGTCATCTCCGGGGGCTTTTCGCTGGAGTTCTCCTCGGTACGGCAACAGAAGGCCAACACGCGGAGACTACACCATGTGGCAGCGTACCCGGCACAAGCACTGCCAGAGTGGGTGCAACAGAAGGCATGGAGTTCCCTCACCAAGATCCCCTAGTCATCCAGGTCGCCATCACAGGATGTGATGTCAAACGCGTCCTGGTCGATGAAGGTAGCTCCGTGAACATCCTATTCGCGGTGGCCTTCGACTAGATGGGGATCCCCCAGAGTCGCTGGGGCCCTCGGGAATCCCATTACAGGGCTTCAGGGGTCATCCGCTGAAGGCGTTGGGCCAAATACGCCTGCAAGTCTCCTTCGGCCAGGGCGACAACGCGAGGAGCGAAGACGTCACCTTCGACATCATCGACATCCTATACCCATACAATGCCATACTGGGGCGCCCAACCCTCAACTCCTTCGGGGTAGTCTCACACCACGGTTTCTTAAGCATGAAGCTCCCGGGCCCACAAGGTATCATCACCACCTTCAGTGACCAGGACCTTGCCCGACGCATAGAGCTTAGTGCTCAAGGCCTACACCACAAGATCCACCGAGAAACCTAAGGTGGACACGACCGCGCGAAGGCTTCTGACGGCCTCAAGAACCACCTTGCAGGCCTTCCCACATTGGTCGCTCTGGCACTAGAGGCTCCCCTCTTGCTCTCCCTCGCCGCCACAACAACAGCAGTAAGCGTCATCCTTGCCCTCGAGCGGTCAGCGGTTAGTATCCTGCCTTTTGTAAATTGCTTGCCCGCGCAAACGGGAGATCAATAAAGACTACCATTTGCAAAACTTGTCTCATTCTGTGTAAAGACACGCGGGGTCCGCTTCCGTGCGCACTCTACGGAGTATAAATAAGACACGTGGGGGACACCTCCGCGTGCACTCTACGAAGTATAAATAAGACACGCGGTCTCCATGCACACTTTTCGTGAGTATAAAATAAGACACGCGGTCTCCGCGCACACTCTTCGTGAGAATAAAATAAGACACGCAGTCTCCGCGCGCACTCTTCGTGAGTATAAACAAGACGCGCGGCCTTCGCGTGCACGCTTCGGAGTATAAACAAGACACGCGGCCTTCGCGTGCATGCTTCGGAGTATAAACAAGACGCGCGGCCTCCGCGTGCACTCTTTGGGGTACAAACAAGATGCGCGGCCTCCGAGTGCAACTTTGGGGTATAAACAAGACACGCGGTGATACGGGGTCGCCTGATCTTCTCGACGTAGCATCAAGATACTCACGTGGATTTGATGAACCCTAGTGATCCCCCGTTGCCAATGCAAGAGTTAGCACTCTATAATTCGTCCAACCTCACGTGCAGAACTTCACGACTACCGATGAAGTTCTATCGCGCTCCCAATTCCCAGCAGAAAGGTTGAACGATCATGATTTCAGCGAACTCCCAATTCCCTCAAGTTGGCTCGGCCAACAGAAAGAATAAGAATATTCTATTATCAAAAGTGGTTTGAATTTTACATGGGCGGTGGCTGTCTTTTAAAGAGATACAAGGGGTGGAGAGTCGGCCAAACACTTGGAGGCCGAATAGGACTCGATTACAAAGCTCTAGGCCCACTTTGACTCGGACTGAAAAAAGTGATGTGACTTTCTTCGTACTTTCTGATTGACTCATAGGAAATTTAAAGGTGAGGCCAGATCCATCTTAAATTAGACTTCAAAATCTTTCCATAGAGTACACGAACACCTCAATCGGACTCCGTTTGTAAAAATTATGGCCGTTTTAGTAGGTGCCTGTTGGGCTGTCCCGAATCGAATCCGAATTGAGTTCTGAGTTGAATCCGAGTTTTAATCGGTTGTACATGTGGGAGGTCCGAATTGGGCTTCAAAATCTTGTCCAAAACTTGGGCTTTAAGTTCTTGGGCTTCTCCCCTTTTGCTCTCCGACTGCATGGGCTTTTTTACTCCTTGATCAGCTGCATGGGCTGCTTGGCTTTCTCCTTTCCATCCCCATGGGCTTTGAGCTTTTTGTTCTTGGTAGCAAATATGATTACCCTCCTTGTGCTTCTCCATTGCTTTGGCCCCAGAATCATCATAATATTCAAACCTAATAATAAACAAGAATTTGGCATAAGGTAGTATATCGTTCCCACGAATAGAAGGAAATTCATTAAGAAACAAATTCACCTGACAATATTTAATGCGGCTCAATACTTCTTTCCAGTGAAATAATGTATTTGACTAAAAAGTGCTAAGCATGTGCGTATCCGCATCATCCTCCCCTTCTTCAAGAAAAGCCGTCCTCGGCTTTTGGTAGCCTGAAATTGTACTAAGCAAAGAATACAACGTATATGCATGGTATATATATTTGTCATCAATACTTCTTTTGCTTAGCATATCAAGAACATCTGAAGGCGTAGTAGATAAAAGGAACAACACATATGCATGGTATATGTATGAATCAATTATTGTGTCATTCTCGTTGTTCCACACAAACCAATTAATATAACAGTAACCATAAGATACATACATTGCAATATTGTCTTTCATATCATTCACCCTCCCATGAGAAAAAGTCATCCCCAACTTTTCTAAGGATATAGATAAGATATCAAAAGGCAACACCCGGTCAAGATGTTCAAATATGGGGAAGAAATTTTTTTGTTCCTTCCATGCTTGAACTGCGCTACTCTGATTATGTATACATGATTGTAAATCAAAGGATGAATAAGTAGGCTTAAGTAATGTTTTAAAACATGAAGCACTATTGTTGAAATTTATCTCATTGTGATCATGACGTGGTATAAAAGATTGTTTGTCCAAAATATGCAATTTCAACTCATCAAACTTATCACATGTAATGCATATTCGATAAACATAAAAGTTGTTATCTACACCATAATCTCCGATCAAATTGAACTTATATGTATAGTCATAGGAACTACGTAGTGATTTTAAACATGAAATTTCAACAACATTCTGAATGACACTAGATAGCTCTTTAGGATCATCGAACATGATACAATATAAAGAATCATCAGGAGATATTGTAGCAAGAATTTTCTAATGAGTAATTAATTCCACATTATGTAAATTGACCAAAGAAATATCAGAACATGGAATTTTTGATTGAACACATGAGTTCTCACAATTACTCACTTTTTCACAAATAAATTCAGCACCAATATAGTTACCCTTATCATTCTCTTCAATTGATGCAGGTGATGTAGGTATCAAATCATCATGATGTATCCACAGGACAGCAAGTACTTCATCTTCTTCCATGGTTATCTCCTCATCTTTTGCTTTCAAAGATGCCGGTTGTTGAGTGTTCAACTCCTTGTCGTCAATTTTAACCTCTTTCTTCTCTTTTGGTGTTTTTCTCACACTCTCAATTGGGATGCTTTCAAATTCACATATGGTGGAATCACACAACTCACTCTTTTTAATACTCTCTTTCCCTTTGGTTACGTGGCTCTCACTCTCACATTGGTTTTGATGCATCTCAAGTGTTGTTTGTAGCAATGGGGCAGCACTACATGTCTCCTTGACCGAAGGGAAAGTCCCATGCTCGGTCATCTTCTCACATGACACACCAGTAGCGGTGTAAGAATTGAAGGATGGACTTGGATAGAACTGTGGTGTATGCCTCTCCAAAAGTCTCTTCTCCTGCTCAATAGCGCAATTCACAAGGTCATGCATGCTACTAAAATATTTACCTTGAAGTGCACTGGCGATCTTAGAATTCAAGCCTTCTTTGAAATATGCCTTCTCCCTTAATGCACTTGTGACACTAGCACGATGCAATGCATGCTTCAACTCATAATAGTAATATTGAACAGTGTTACTCCCTTGTGCGATACTCTCCACATGGTGAAGTAATTCCCGCTCAAAATAGGTTGGCACAAACTCATTTCTCATGATCACCTTCAAATCGGACCAAGATCTAATGAATCATTTTCCAGATAATTGTTGCCACCAACTATAAGCATAGTCTCTAAACTGCATAGTGGCTCGCATCACTTCTTAGCCTTTGGGAAGCTTCTGAAGTCTAAACTCTTTCTCCAATCGCAATTCCCACTCAAGATACTCCTCTGGATCTTCACTTCCACAAAACGGAAGAGACAAATTGTTGGGATTGGAATCGCACCATGAGGAACAAAATACTGAAGATTCATTCCTATTTTGTTCACATCGAGAGAAACAAATTGTTGAATATCCTGTCATGGTTAGTTATGCAACATATATATTTGTGGAAATCACTCAATTTCACTATTTTCTCTCCCAAGTAAAGTTCTTACCCTTCCGAAGTGAATTAAGGCCAATAAACTTACACTTGGTAGAAGTGACAACAACATGATGATGATCAAGTGAATTCAAGAGTGTTCACTACTTGCACAACAACGGTTATATGGTGGACCTTGGTATGGAAATGTATATCCTAGCAATATGAAATTCTTGATGTTGTAAAGTTAAGTAATAATCCAAACTAGAATACTTTGCCTAAGTGCTGATCCAAAAGGTTTATGTGAAGTATATGAACGCACACGCAAAGATCAATGTGACTCAACGCAAACAAAGGAATGAGCTAAATAGAGATAATCTGAAATTGAGGATTAATTAGCTCGTTTTGCACCAAGTACTGGGAGAGATGCTAGCTGATTGCAAAAATATGAATGTAAGGGCACAAGATTGCTCAAGAAATTAAATTACATGATCTTTCTTCTTCTTTTTTTCTTCTTCTCTCTTTTTTTGGTCAATCTGTGACTTTTTTCTGTTTTTTTTCAAAGGCCGAACTAGATTTAATAGTCTCTTTGATTTTGCACAGGTCACATATATTCAGCAAGGTGTAAAATACTCAAGAGCAGCCCTAAATGCAATATTCAACAGCTAGTCTCAATTGATGAAAAAATATCAGTAAGTTTTTTGCGCACTGCAGCTCGATGCGGTACTGTAGCAAATTCTGGAAATACTGCAGCAGATCACGCACTGTAGCAGCGAACTACTGTAGCAGATCGCGTACTGTAGCAGCGCGGCACTGTAGCAGATCGCGTACTAGAGCATATCAATTTTTTTTTTGAATTTTGGATTGGACAAAAAGATTAAGCTACGCAAATAAACACGAATGATCAACACCTAAACAAAATTTCTAATGGATCAAGACTTAATAAAACTCATGAAAATAACAGATGCGAAACTAGGGTTTGAATTTTTTTTGTTTTCGGTTTATGGACTATTTGACAGAAGTAAAACAATCTAAAAGTAAGGGTTAATAATCCTACCGAGTAAACCGCGCTCTGATACCAAGATGATACGAGGTCACCCGATCTTCTCGAAGTAGGATCAAGATACTCACGTGGATTTGATGAACCGTAGTGATCCCCCGTTGCCAATGCAAGAGTTAGCATTCTATATTCACCCAACCTCACGTGCTGAACTTCACGACCATCGATGAAGTTCTATCGTACTCCCAATTCCTAGTGGAAAGGTTGAACGATCTTGATTTCATCGAACTCCCAATTTCCTCAAGTTGGTTCGGCCAATAGAAAGAACAAGAGTATTCTATTATCAAAAGTGATCTGAATTTTACAGGGGTGGTGGCTGTCTTTTAAAGAGATACAAGGGGTGGAGAGTCGGCCAAACACTTGGAGGCCGAATAGGACTCGATTACAAAGCCCTAGGTCTACTTTGACTCGGACTGAAAAAAGTGATGTGACTTGCTTCGCACTTTCTGATCGACTCATAGGGAATTTAGAGGTGAGGCCAAATCCATCTGAAATTAGACTTCAAGAGCTTTTCATAGAGTATAAGAACACCTCAATCAGACTCCGTTTTTAAAAGTTATGACCATTTTAGTATGTGCTTGTGGGGCTGTCCCGAACCAAATCCGAATTGAGTTCTGAGTTGAATCCGAGTTTGAATTCAGTTGTACATGTGGGAGGTCCGAATTGGGCTTCAAAGTCTTGTCTAAAACTTGGGCTTTAAATTCTTGGGCTTCTCCCCTTTTGCTCTCCCACTACATGGGCTTCTTTCCTCCTTGATCAGCTGCATGGGCTGCTTGGCTTTCTCCTTTCCATCCCCATAGGCTTTGAGCTTTTTGTTCTTGGTAGCAAATATGATTACCCTCCTTGTGCTTCTCTATTGCTTTGGCATCGGAATCATCATAATATTCAAACCTAATAACAAACAAGAATTTGGCATAAGGTAATATATCGTTCCCACGAATAGAAGGAAATTCATTAAGAAACAAATTCACCTGACAATATTTAATGCGGCTCAATACTTCTTTCTAGTGAAATAATGTATTTGACTGAAAAGTGCTAAGCATGTGTGTATCCGCATCACACGGCCTCCGCGTGCACTCTTCGGAGTATAAACAAGATGCGTAGGCTCCGCGTGCACTCTTCGGAGTATAAACAAGACGCGCGGCCTCCGCGTGCACTCTTCGGAGTATAAACAAGACGCGCGGGCTCCGCGTGCACTCTTCGGAGTATAAACATGTAGCAGTCCCGCGTCGTTAGGGCACCATAGGACATGCTAGCAGCATCAAACATGTCGGTCACAGCAGGTAGCGCTTACAAGCATTTGATGCTGCTAGGTGCTGTCTGCATCTATATGTGTGCCCCCATTCGCACGATGGCCTCGTGCCTCGGCGTACTCTACAGAGTACAAATGGCCGTAAGATCGCGTGGCCAGTCACCAGCTCCGCCGCCACCATTTCAAAGGGTAGAGGACAGAGCGCTCGAGTGTCTACTTCGGCTAGTCGCTAGCTCTGCTGCCACCACTTCGAAGGGTAGGGGATGGAGCGCTCGAACGTCTACTTCGGCTAAGCGCCAGCTCCTTACCGCCACTTCGAAGGGTAGGGGACGGAGCGCTCGAGCGTCTACTTCGGCTAGTCGCCAGATGAGCACTCGAGCGCCAACCTCGGCTAGGGAGCGTGAGGACGGAGCGCTAAGTCCTACGAGTTGGTCGGAGACAGGTGCGATCATGAAAAACGGCGGGGACACGTACTCCAACCAAAATCTTTATCACATTCATAAAAGAATGTTTACAAAGGCGTTCGGTGGTCACATCCCCAAAGACCTAATGTCTACAAGCGACCTCGAGTATTTAGGGTCGCTACTCGTCCGACTCCACCTTAACATACTCCCGCGCCGAAGTCTCACCTGTCGAAGCCCGGGCCGCCCAAAAGTTCAGCGAGTCATCGGCCCACCCTCAATGCCGAAGACGCCGCCAAGTCACGAGTCAGCGCAAAATGGGACATGTATAATGACATAAATGCCCTTGAGAGTGATACTTGGGTGTAAGGACATAACTGTAAAATACTCCCCATGTGAATATATATATATAAGCCATCCAGGCCATAGGGAAGCCCCCAAGCATTGCTCACCTAACATCTCCACTACCATACTACCATCTCTCTCTTTGGTCTATAACCACAACAAGTATCAAACAATCTAGTGTTGTTTTCTCCATAGGGACAACTACCACTTCTTTGAACGCTATATAAGGGCTGACGTCAGGGAGTAATGGAGGAGCAAGAAGCAAGAGGAGGAAGAAGCGCAAAACATCTAACATTACTCTTTCTCTTGTAACTAGTACACACAATATATCAACACAGGAGTAGGGTTGTTATTCTCTCCAGAGAAGGCCCGAACCTATATAAAATCCCGGTGTTTTTCTCTGTGTGTGGCCAAGCGTTTGAGTGATTACCCGAACCAAATAATCATACGTAAGATCGGTATTAGAACATTGACAACTATCAAATTCAATAAATCAAAACCAAGGAAACAATACAACCTCAAAGTAGACCAACTAGAAGTGTGACATCAAATGCTATTTCGTATGAGAAAAAGAGCATAGGGGAAAGAAATAAAATTGGGGTAAAAAAAGCATTAGATTGCACATGCCTGGAAGAAGAAGACCATGAATCCCAACCCAAACCAAACTGCTGATTTCGCGGTCGTTCTTTCACATAACAAAGAATAATAATGGTGCTTAAGCGCATATATCTTTGACACATTTCCTCTATACTACAACTCTCTAGTAATTCAGTTTACCGACCTATTGGTCCAATACCAACTTGCACAACAATATTACTTTGAATTTCCCATGATAATATGTCTACATTGGTAAACACATAAAGAAAAATACTGACAAAAACATGGAATTAGTTCTGCAACCTAATAGTGTATATTTCCATCATTTATCTAGAACAACACATAGGGAAAAAATGAAAAAAAATAGTAAGTTCCACATACTGAAAGAGCACAACTCACTGGCGCTCACCGCCACCTTCTTATGGCTCCTTCACATAGATGGAGAACATGGACTAAGTAAGCGTAGAAGGAACCCAAAGGCACACATCCTTTGATTCTTTTAGAGGCCATCCATATCTAGTACATAAAAACATAATATTAGAATGTTTTCAGCCAAGCACGCAAACACATCAATAATACTTAACATGAGCAACTAACCCTATGAGATTCACAGTTTAGTATCCAACAATCTAGTGTTGTTTTCTCCATAGGGGTAGAGCTAAGTAAAACATGTCATCATGTCTACGGAGTATAGCAAGAGCATAAAGTAAACAAATGCAAAGATTTTGGATCACCCAAAATATAGGGCATGGACAAAGAAAGGAGCATAACCAATCGCAAATCGCATTTGGTCAGGAATAACTCTTACATTGCATGATAACTGGTCCAATGCACATACCATAGATAAATATACCAATATGTATGAATATCGAATAATATATGATGCAATATGGAAAGCCAATCTCTTGAATCATACTAATACTGGACATGTCTTGTTAAATCAATAAACCATTTTAGCATTTTTACCAAGCAATTCTGACAACACTAAAATGAATTGGAAAAAAAGCATAAGTTGCATTTTTATGATAGTGGAAACCAATATCATTGATGGACCACTTCAATTATTTCTAAGTTGATCCCTAATGACCTCACTTTGCATATTTGCAATATATAGAACCAAGAGCTTTGGACATTACTATGTAAATGACAACTTTGAATAACTTTATGATTTGCTTTCTCTAAAAGTTTGTTACATTCGAAAGACTTCCTATTTAGAATGTGGGAGTTGAACATCTACATGTGAAGACCTCCTATTTAGAACTCACTAGCTTTTAGGATCAAGTTGGTTTCAAGTTTGAATTTTCACCATTGTATGGTAATTTGTTCAAAAGAATCTCCTAATATATTGTACAGTAATTTTTCTTAGAAGCTTACCTGCATGTGATTAATATCTTATTTATACTCAAATTCACATTGAAAAAAGAGATGAGCAATTCCTATATAGTAAAACTATAGAAATGATAATTGGTGACTCAAGTAATAACTACTGATAACTAATGATAGGAAAATTATTTATCTACACAATATTTGGCAAGCACAAAATCAGATAGATTTGAATTAATGCTAATAGAGATCAAAGAAGTACTTCCTTTCATAAATAATCCACAACTACTCAATAGACAAATGCTAAAGTGGAGCATCTGACAAATGACTGGATCGTTGCAATGAAATATGATGTGGGGTAGATCAATTGCAGAATCAAATGTGTGTTGCAGCTTCCTCCTGAAATATGGAAGATAGACACTATGCTCAACTTCCAATAAGCATCAATTAACAACCATAAGGCTTCATTTAAAATCACATGTTTGGATTGGGATGCAAAATTTTTCAAGTTATAGCATAAGTTAGGGCAATTTGAATGCGCATCTAATGCATATTAAGATAAAATGAAAGTATAACTTTATAGAAGGGAGAAGGAGAATTGTGAACTAAAGAACTATGGGAAAATAGGAAGCCTTCTAGAAAATAAATTGATTAACCCAACCATGATTAGTAGACAATAGGACCCAACAAATTAGGATGTTAAACAAATTAGGAGTTAAAAGTTGATATGCCCAAAAGAAGCTTCTTTCCACACACAAAAAAACTGAAAGAAATATTGAAGGAAAATAATTAGCTCACCTCTTTTGGTTGGTGTTTGGTGCTTCCTATGATCACCTCTCCTGTGTGCTAACCTTTTTTTTCTCTTTCTTTGCTTTTTTGCTTTGAAAAAATCAAGGCAAGAGCAAGAAATGCAAGTTTATTTAGAACCATGTTTATGAGAAAAAGAGGGAAAAAGAGAGGGGAGTGAAGTATTTACCTCATCCTTTTTCGTGGAGGAGTGGGAGAAGTGAAAGAAGAAGTAGATGAGTTGTTCCTTATGTATTGTCAAATAGACAATAACTGGGCATGTATACTTGTTCATTTCTTCCAACGGTCGTGCTCTCAAGCTAGGCGGTTGGTGAGGAATGTGACATGTAGTCGAAGTAAGTAGTTGGTATCAGACCTGAATTTTATAATTCAAAATCCTCTGTGATTCTACCGTACTATTCCTTTAATCGGTAGATAGTGCTCACAGATACATTACTAAATATCAAATACATATCTTGCGGAAGCATAACTAATACAATACTAAACTTACACATAAACCGATCAGGCAAAAATCTTTAAAGAGCAGCAACAGAAATAAAAATTTCACATAGATGGGACCCTTAGGATATGCCCATAAGCAGCCAACTGGTGTTTGTGACCTAGTTCTTAGCCTCATCATCTTCCAACACCTTTAGATGATCGTATGATTTTTCTTTCTTCTTCTGTCTTACTGAATAATAGTAATTGAGTAACAGTGAGAATAAAGATACTCAGCAAGCCACTACATAGAATGCAATAAAAATAGATGAAGGGCTTAATCAAAGAGGCTTAAGGTTCTTTTATTTGTGAAAACACCACTGTTTTGAGATACAGATATAGAAAATTCATGAGACGTAGCAGTTTTAACTAAACCATGTTTTTAAATGATGTAAGAGTGTACAATAATAATAGTATTATAGGTTCTATCCACTTTTTACAGAGCATGGTTCGAACAATCATATGCTATAATTGTTTCTTGGGTTCCCACCACCCTTTATAATCACTAGGTTCCAACTACCCAGGAGAAATCAAAGGTAGGGTCCCCACACTCTTTCTGTTTTCATCCTAACCACAAAGATTATTTTATAAATAGACACTAACTCGAGTAAGTTTTCATGCCCGCCCATGATAGTGGGCACAGCTGTTTAAACAGTTTTTAATCTACAGAGGTCGTACACTTTACCCATGAGAGATGATCAACTTGCACCGTTGCAATGCTACTATTGGCATGCAACTAAGAGGAACACCACGAGGCCTTTACAATACCTCGGCTTGTCATCATCTCGATTGATAGGTTTATCCCTTTCAATGAAGGACCCATAGTTGTGAGGGAAGTTCTCCGATAATGCAGAGGGAATAACACCTTACTTCAAGGTGTCCCAATCAAGCCGGCTCACACAGACACCAGCTTGCACTAGTCGTGGGAGTTGTGAGGGAAGTTCCTTGGTAGTGTAGTGGGGACCGCACCTTATACCAAGTGTCCCACTCAAACCGGATCAGAATCTGCATGGACCCATCTCCACCCTCCACTATTCGAGATGATTCTAAGGTCTAGTAAATTATTTAGCCAAATCATACCCATTATAGGCTTGTGTTTGCATTGTTTTACATTGGAAGATTATCACAAGATTCAGTTCTCAGGGATATCCAGGCGATTCTACCACAAACCACACTCTTGTGCTGCAATCGCACCAGCCACTCTTACCATCCGCTCAGATATTTAAGCAAGTTGAGGGTTTGGGGAGCATAAAATAATTGAGTTCAACATACCAGCCACTTCCCAGCAGTGACTGTCCAAACCAGGTTTTCATGTTTGAAATAAGTTAGGGCAAATTAATGCCCCCCAAGTATCTAAGCAAGATTAAGCATGGTATTTAGATACGAACTTATACCTAGTATATTTTCCATTAATTATAAGGTAGCAAGGTTTCATGTCCAAAGCCAAGGAGTGAGATATAATTAAGCAATTATCCATAGGGAATCAACTATGAGCTAATGTGAATATAATTTGCATAATAATAAAGCATGCAATTTGATGCTTTCAAAGAAAATTACATGCATTCAAAATGTAGCTATAATATGATCAAAGTGATGACTTGTCTCACCCAATTCACTACAGACTTGATCTTACTCAAAGCCTTCTCAGTCGATGGTCTTGAACTCTTGGTCATTGTCGTAAACTTGCCTGATCTGTTGCTTCTTCTAGACTCCAACTTCTAGTTACGCAATAAACAACTAAATCCAAATAAATACAAATAACTAAAAAGTCCCAATAAATTTGAATGAACTCAGTTAAGCTTTATTAGGATTAGGGGGTTGATCTGAGGTAAGGTTTAATGAGTGCGGGATATAGAAATAGTCAATTGAGCTTTGAGCCAATGGTGGAAATGACAGAGAGAAATTCTACCGAGAAGGACATCAAGGAAGGTCCCATGAGGATGAAGGAATATTCATGAAACTATTCCACTTTGGTTCCAAAGATGGTTAGATATGGCTGACCAGAGAATACTATTGTTCGAACCTTAATTTAGTGGCTCCTTTATTATTTCATATTTATTTAAAAAGTTTCATGAGTTGGGTGGAACCTAAAACAAATATGAGGATTTACATGTGATCGGTATAATTTTAATTAGCCATATTGATCTTTTATTTCATATCCCCGAGAGTTCATGACGTATTATTATTTTGAGGTTTAGTTGCCAAATAATCGAATGATTGATTAAATGATTAATTCAATAATTTACTAAAGTGTGAGATTATTTATTTATCGAATTGTTATTTAATGGTTAACTTTAGTTATGTCACTATCTACTAATGAACCGCGGCCGATAATTAATTCCTAGGGCTTACACATTTTTGGGCAAAGTGCAACTCTTAATCTAGTTTGGGTATTACTAGACTTCAGTTTACGGCCTATTGATATGGTGGCAGTCATTTTAATTAAAATATAATTAATCATCATTGTTACCATGCAGTTCATTAGTTTGTATTGTGGCCAAATTATTTTCAATGACCAATGACCCATGGACTATTAATTCTATTTTATTATGATCACTTGATTAAAGATGCCCTTTGGATTATCCTTAGTCATTATCTAGTATAACTAAACTTTAGTTAGAATCTATTTATGTGGGGCCGAGCTTTATATACCATTATCTTTCAATATCATTTTTAATTAAATCTACTATTAAGATTTAAGTGTCGGCAGCATGCTAATGACAAGGATTATACTTTTATAGGGCCTTCGGTTAATATTTGAGTTTCTAAAACAATATTATCGAGTCATCATTGACTTTCAATTCTGTATAGCTTTCTCCAAGAAAATCCTCAATTTAAAGTGGATACTTCAATTAGATACTAAATATAAATTTAAGTACATTCTTTAATTAAATCCTTCTATTTTCAATTAAACATTAGTGACATACCATTCGAATTAATCATCTAAATCTTAACTTGATTGTTGTTTTAGATGGAGCTCTTATGTCATTTGGATATTTACACAAGGCTATATTTTAAAAATGTTTTTATTTAGCATTTGAAATAAACATTACTTTTGAGAATTATTTAGTTATATACAAGGTAACCTATAAATTCTGATTGTGTGTTTATAGTTTAAATATTAGTGGCTTAGTATTTAAATTATTTACCATCATTATTAATCACTATTTAAAAAGAGACATCAAGACTTTTGAGACATAGAAATAATTTGATTATTTTTACATGGCTTATTTTTACACTAATTATGCTTACATAATAATTAACTTACTAATATTTATTGGCATGCAATTAACCAAGATTAAATATCTAATATTTTTATTTCACATAAAGCTTTATTCTAATATCATAATTCATTTTTATTATGTTTATTTATAAATTATATTTCATCCAATTCTATATGAATTTTTCTTAAACATTAAATTCATAACCTGACCATATGCTAATTTAATACTGGTGACATACTAATGTGTTAGCTCCTAGTTAACCTCTACTTGAGCTTGGCCCACTTGACAAACAAAGAGAGAGGAGCCCAGAGAGAAAACAGAGTATTCATGGCGCAATGCAGAGTAGAAAATAGGGGAGCGGCGACGCCGAGGTGGGCGAGCTCACCGGTAGTGGGGGAATGGCAGGGAGGCTGAGGCAAACTCAAAAATGGTTTGCTGGAGTGAGAGGGTAGCTGAGGGAGGCGTCATCATGGCTAGGGGCAATGCTGAGGGTGAACCGGTGGTGACTTGAGGCGACGGAGCGCACGGGAAAAACGGGGTGCCAGCGCCGAGAGGAAGAGGGGGTAAGGAGGGGTGTGCACAAGCTAGAGGTGGGCAAGGGGAACTTACCAGCGTGGTTGGTGGTGGTGGGGAGGAGCCAAGGTGGCCCGGCAATGGGAGCTAACAGCAGTGTGGGGAGCTCCATGGTGCCGGCATCCTAAGGAAGGGGAGAGCTTAAAATGGGGGTTGGAGAACGAAGGGGAAGGTAGGAGCATGCTCAAGTTTAGAGGAATTGAGCGAAGAGCTCACAGGTGAGGAGCAATGGTGGTGGCGGCGACTTCCAACCGAACATGGGGGAGAAGGTGGTGCGGTGAACTCTGGTGGGTAATTTTCTAAAATTGGTTGAGGGGATTCGTAATTTAGGGGGTGGAACACTGTTACAAACCTGATCAGTACTTGGTAGTTTGGAGAGAAGAAATAGAGTTTAGATCGGGAGTAGCATAGACTTGGGGTAGAATAGCAAGAAATTGGATCGATTTCGGAAGAACAAAGGGAATGGGGAGCAATACTGAAGTGGAAGGAAGAAGGCAAATGCCAATTTCTATTCGAGTCCCCCTCTCTGAATATATCCTCCACTACTTATAGTTCTCAACTCTCCAATATACTCCATGACATTTGGGCCTACAGAACAGCAAACCATACATTAAGGCCCACAACCAGTCCCCTACTCACTGATACATGACATTGCCCCCTCCTTTTGAGACCCTTGCCCTCAAGGGTCTTCAATTACTTGACCATAGAACTTGAGGAGCTTGAGAGATGGAGTGTCGTTCATCTTCTTATTGACACACCCACAGGTCTTGAAGTTTGTTAGATCGTGCAATCTGAAGAGTAGAGCCACCTGAATCCCATGGTGTTTGTTGTTCCTTGACTCCAACATGAATTGATGCTCAACCATGCCATGCATAAAATTTGTACCACCTGCAGCCATCAAAGATTCTTGAACTGAATCTTCTCATGCATCTTCATATTGACACCGAGTGCACTCTAAGGCAATGAAGCTCATAATGTGTCCCTAATTTTGCTCACATGTTGCTCTACCCATGGTATCACTTCCTGAAGAAAGATAAGAATGGGTAATTCACCCTCACAGCCATTTAGAAGCATGCAGCTTGCCCAATGCTATTGTTTATAATCTGGTAACACCATGACAAAATGACTAAGTTGAGTGCAACATATCCAACAGAAATTTATAAGATGTTCCACCTCTGCCACTTAGAGTGTGATATCGCTAAAATTCTGTAGAAGATTTCCTACAGCAGACTTGCCATCCATAAAATCTTCCCAAATTATGGATTCTTTAAGGGAAGCATTCCAATAGTTGATCACCATGACCCAATACACTAGCAATAGTTGAGGTGACTTCCATTCATGCTGAATTGAATTAATTTGCACACAGAATAGATTGTCAGCTTGATATTTCAGAACTGCACTAAATTCACCCGGGATGCCTGCTATGGAACTAAACAGTCAATAACTTCTTTGCATGGCTGGTGGCCATGGTTTAAGCTCAATAAGCTGAAACTAGGGCTCTATGACTTGCACAAGCAAGTGGCGTCCAAGGTTGGTGCAGCACCACTGCTATTGGTGAGATCACTTTTATGAACCATGTAATGCCATAGGTTTGAACCAATAGTAGCCAATGTGGTATCAGTGCCCTAGCACCAGTCAACTGTGTCTGCTCGGTGAGCTCATTAGCGATTAAAGGCAATTTATCTTGCTGTGCACTAATGTCACTTGAGCCCAGGCATGGAACCCATAGTTACGATTGCAACAGGGATCCGGACACACCTCCTCACCTCATTGTTCCACAACAGGCAGCGGTATTGCATGCTCTGGAGAGCAGACTCTAAAAGACTAGTTGCCACAATTGCTGTTGCATGGGAGAGCTTGTAGTACTTGCTGAGCACAATGAGGTGGCACCCTCCTGACACAACAAGAAGGTAGACCTCATCCTCTTGTTTGGCGACAAGCCGACAGAACAAGGCCTCGATGATTGGGAGAGAGCCTTAGAGAAGACAACCACTAAGGATAAAGCGTGTGAGGTGGTATACAATGCTGGTGAGGGGCCTCGGCGGTGGCAATGGCGCTACTGGCACTTGTAGGGAATCGACATGCCTAGTGATACACACTAATGTGGTTGTAGAATATCATGGGACAGCTATGATGCAAACATTGACATCATCCTGGATAGGGTATTTAATCAAATACATGGTAGGCACCATGTTGTAAGGGATATCCTCAGCATTGGCCTTGCTCTTCATGACCCAACACACCAGGTAACGAGTGACGTGCACTCGTGAACCCACTTGACAATTCCCCGATGCATACCCTTGCTTTGCTTGGATAGAACTGCATCAAGGAGCTCGATGGCGAGTAGGGCAAGGAAGTTGATCTTAGTGTTGTGGACGATTGCGCCGTCGTTGGTGGTGACTCCAATCGTCATGCCAATGAGGCCAGCTGGGGTGGATGGCACTGAAGTAGCCATGATGATGCCGAACTGGGCACAGTTTGACGATGATGTCAAGGTTGGTGTGAACACAGATGTCTGGATGTTGGTGTTGTCATGAGAACATTTCATCGAGCACCCGGTGGGCGCAAGCGTGTCCAACTTCACATTGAAAAGCGACTTTGGTGAGACCTCCGAGGGCTCCCCGAGTACTGGAAGGGCTGTGGTCACATCCCACAAGAACAAGGACATAGCCGCAACAAGGATATCAGTGGCATTGGTGTTGAGGCCTAAAGTCGAATACTTGGTGGGCATCACGAAGTTGGTGTCGATGGCAAAGGTGTTGACAGCGAGCTGAGTAGTAACGGCACAAATTGAGATAGTGGTGAGCTCGACTATGGTCAAGGGAGAATTTGGGGCCACGGCCGGAGCTAACACAGACATAGGCACGTCGGTATCGTCGTCGAGGCATTCCGTTGAACACCTGGTGGGCAACTTGGCTGTGGGAGTGGCATCTCCACATGGAGTAGCAGTAACCATGGCGTGGTCCATAGCGATGCCAGAAATGGATGTCGGCACAATCACAGATGATGGTGAGGCTCGAATGGATGTGAGTAGCGGCTAGAAGGTGGCCTTGATACCAACCTCCAACTCCTTCATCTGGTATGCCAAATCCTTCATTTCACCCTTTTTTCTTCATGGCCATGAGCAAATCAGCAAACATCGCCCTGCATCCCAGTAGCTCTTCCTCAATCATGGCCTCCTCGGTGTGGGAAACCCCAAAATCGACTGCTCTGATACCATATTGTTACAAACCTGATCAGCAATTAGTAGTTTGGAGAGAAGAAATAGAGTTTAGATCGGGAGTAGCATAGACTTGGGGTAGAATAGCAAGAAATTGGATCGATTTCGGAAGAACAAAGGGAATGGGGAGCAATACTGAAGTGGAAGGAAGAAGGCAAATGCCAATTTCTATTCGAGTCCCCCTCTCTGAATATATCCTCCACTACTTATAGTTCTCAACTCTCCAATATACTCCATGACATTTGGGCCTACAGAACAGCAAACCATACATTAAGGCCCACAACCAGTCCCCTACTCACTGATACATGACATTGCCCCCTCCTTTTGAGACCCTTGCCCTCAAGGGTCTTCAATTACTTGACCATAGAACTTGAGGAGCTTGAGAGATGGAGTGTCGTTCATCTTCTTATTGACACACCCACAGGTCTTGAAGTTTGTTAGACCGTGCAATCTGAAGAGTAGAGCCACCTGAATCCCATGGTGTTTGTTGTTCCTTGACTCCAACATGAATTGATGCTCAACCATGCCATGCATAAAATTTGTACCACCTGCAGCCATCAAAGATTCTTGAACTGAATCTTCTCATGCATCTTCATATTGACACCGAGTGCACTCTAAGGCAATGAAGCTCATAATGTGTCCCTAATTTTGCTCACATGTTGCTCTACCCATGGTATCACTTCCTGAAGAAAGATAAGAATGGGTAATTCACCCTCACAGCCATTTAGAAGCATGCAGCTTGCCCAATGCTATTGTTTATAATCTGGTAACACCATGACAAAATGACTAAGTTGAGTGCAACATATCCAACAGAAATTTATAAGATGTTCCACCTCTGCCACTTAGAGTGTGATATCGCTAAAATTCTGTAGAAGATTTCCTACAGCAGACTTGCCATCCATAAAATCTTCCCAAATTATGGATTCTTTAAGGGAAGCATTCCAATAGTTGATCACCATGACCCAATACACTAGCAATAGTTGAGGTGACTTCCATTCATGCTGAATTGAATTAATTTACACATAGAATATATTGCCGAAGCGGCCAGAATGGCAAGGGCCGTGGTGGCTGGCGTGTGGGCGACGGGTGCTAGCTCAAGCCGAGCTTGAGGAGGAAGAAGAGGACAATGGGGATGTAGCAATGGGAGCTGGAGGTGAGATAGGGGAAGCTATTTATAACCACGGAGGGGGCTGTGTAGCATTATCACTGGCAACTAAGCAACAGGGCATAGCATAGGGCTTTGCGTGGCCATGACGCTGTCCTAGTTGAGGCTCGTATGCTGAGATGGCCCTAGCCGAGTTGGCGAGCTGATATGGTGTCAGGGTCAAAATTTGCAGTGCAAGACTCAGCAGTCAATAGTTGCGGTGGGGCTTTGTCAGGTGTGGTGCACTAGCCGAGTGCGCAGCTGGCGTAGAGGTGCAGCATAGCCTGAGCATTGAACGTGGCTCGGCGTAGGGGGTGCAGGTGCGGAGTAGCTAGATGGCATAGGCTTGGTGCAGAGGCATGAGCTAGGGTATGGCTAGCTCGAGCGTGCGGTGTGCACACGGCACAAGCGCAGGCAGCGTGTTGCCATTGTAGAGAAATAGACAGATAAGCAAGGAAGAAGGGGGCAGTTGGGCCAGGCCAAAGGCCAATAGACCGACCAGGAGATTGGACCGAATTGCACTCAATTTGAGATGTTGATTTCATTTTATTTTAAATTATAAATATTTTGAATAATTTAGTATTTTTAAATTGTCAATATTTTGAACAGTTCAAGAAAATAAGGTATGCAGATTATTGAAATCATTATATGGTCTAAAGTAAGCACCTAAACAATCGCACGAGAAGTTTGATAAAACTTTGACATCCGTCGGCTTTGCTGTGAACGAATATGATTAGTGTATATATTATCGTTATGGTGGGGGTCAAAGAGTGATCGTGTGTTTGTATATATATGACATACTTATTTGGAAGAAACACTACCGTAATTGATGAGGTTAAATCTTTATTATCTTGATGCTTTGATATCAAAGATTTGGGTGAGGTAGACATTATTCTGAATATTAAATTGACCAAAAACAAGAATGTGATTGCTTTGAACTAATCCCATTATGCTAAGAAAATTTTGAGCCGATTTGTCTCTAAGAACTGTAAAATTTCTCCAAGACCCTATGATGCGAGCATTAAGCTATGAAAGAACAAGAGGCTAGGAAAAAAGATCAATTGAAATATTCACAAATTATTGTGTCACTTATATATTTAGTTGCTGCCACATGACTTGATATTTTATTTATTGTGAGCAAATTAAGTCGGTTTACATCTAACCGAGGAGATGATCACTGGGGGAGCACTCAAAAGAGTGTTGTGTTATTTAAGAGGCACAATATCTTTTGGAATTAGTTATTGTATTAGAATGATACAGTGATTCCAATTGGATCTCTGATGCAGATGAGATCAAGGCTACAAGTGGTTATATGTTTACTTTAGCTGGTGCTGCAGTTTCATGAACATCTTGCAAACAGATTATATTAACGATGTAAACTATAGAAGTAGAACTTGTAATACTTGACACAGCCATTGTTGAGTCTAAAAAGCTGAGAGTGCTTATGTTAGATTTGTCATTGGTTGTGAAACCAACACCGGCAATTCTGATGTACTGTGATAATCAAACAGTGTTGGCTAAAGTCACAAGTAATAAGGATAATATGAAGTCCTTCGGACATATAAAGTGTAGTTTAAATCTGTCAAAAATGGAGAAACTCTGAAGTGGTTGATGTGAATTATATTCGTAGTGAGAAAACTCTGGTAGACCCTTTTATAAAGGGGCTAGTAGAGGTTTCACAGATCAAGTACGGATTGAATAGTACTCAAACCATATTCGTATCCATATTTTTTCTCTTGAATTCAAATACAATCAAACAAATGTCGGATACGAATACAGACCAGAAAAATGTCAGATATGAATTCCAATTGAATATCTACTCAATTCAGACGAATCCAGATATCCTCATAACTTATGTAGTATGAAGACATTAATGACATTTTATCCTTGTACAATCATACTTAATCATTCTAATTCATTTACTTCACCTAAAGAAACATGAACTCACATTTAATTAAAAAATCTTGTTCAACTAATTAGTCGTATTATAATAAAATATGCATATTGCTTCATCAAATACGAATATGGATACGGATAGTTAGATAAAATAACATTTCGGATGATAAAAGTCCATATCAAATTCACATCCATATTTTTATGCGAATTCGAACACGAATATGAATAGAATAGAAATTGTTGATCAGGTGGCAAAATCTATATCATATTCGCATTCTATCGAATATGGTTACCGAATAATACAGATAATTCATATCCATTTTTCATCTCTAGGTATGGTTGTGTAAAAGACATTGATCCTCTATTGTACCAACTATATTGTACTCCTATAAAGTTGAAAGCGTCGCTTTCGTGTCGTACAGTTGTATAACTCGGGGAAACAAGGTCAGTTAATTGGCCACCGGCTAAATCGTGTCTATGTTTTTGTGAGAGTAACATTAATCTCTAGTTTTTACGGTTATTGGCCTTTTCCCAATTAATTGTTGAAATAGCTTTTTTTAGTCATTAATTAGTTTACAATGTTGCATAGTGGTGTACATAGCTGTAGACATAGATAATGGTCCTGTTCCAAATAGATTCGGTTTTAGCTTTTAAAACTCAGATTTTGAATAGAATGACTTCTCAAAATAATTTTTATATGTCGTTTGTAGGAGTTATTGTAAGAGTCGCTTTGATCAGAGTAGCTTCTCAACACTAGTTTCCTTTACTCTCTTAATCTCTCTCACAATCAGCCAAAAGCTACAGTACTTTTGAACAGGGCCTAGTATGAAGTATAGAATGTAACGTATGACAAATGGTATTCTGAATAGTGTATAAGAATCTTCACAAAATAAATTTGTTTTAATCATTTTAAATATAAATAAATATACTATTAAT
This sequence comes from Dendrocalamus latiflorus, assembly GCA_017311315.1. Lineage (NCBI taxonomy): Eukaryota > Viridiplantae > Streptophyta > Magnoliopsida > Poales > Poaceae > Dendrocalamus > Dendrocalamus latiflorus. The sequence goes on from CM029677.1 coordinate 10,129,754, forward strand.
AATATATATAACCATCTGCTTTAGTGGTGCCCTGTCTGTCACCGTTCTAGTCTTGTGAGTTGCATACGTTATTTATAGCAACTTTTGCAAATTTCCACGTGCTTTAGTTATAATACAAATAGTCGCACATGCTGATTAGATCAAAGCTATAAGTAGCTATGTATTTACTTTAGCTAGTGCTGTAGTTTCTTAGAGGTCTTGCAAACAGATCATATTAACAAGGTCAATTATAGAAGCAAAACTTGTAGTACTTGACATAGCCGTTGTTGAGTCTAAATGGCTGAGAGGGCTTCTGTTAGATTTTGTCATTGGTTTTGAAACCAATACCGGCAATTATGTTGTACTGTGATAATCAAACAATGTTGGCTAAAGTCACAAGTAATAAAGATAATATGAAGTCCTCCTGACATGTGAAGCATAGTTTGAATCTGTCAAAAAATGGAGAAACTTCGAAGTGGTTCATGTGAATTATATTCGTAGTGAGAAAAATCTGGCAGACCCTTGTACAAAGGGGCTAGCATAGAAAGTGATTTCTGTTGCATCTATGGACATATGAATGGGCCATTTGAGTTACATCACAATGGTAAACCATACTTTCTTGATCAAAAATCATGTGACTTAGGCAATAGGAAAAAAACAAGTGGATGTTATAACAAGATGGTATATATCAATTGTGTAGACTTAATGTATTCTGCTATCCAAATAAGAAAAAGGTATTAGCCTACATGATACCTAAAAAGAGTACACCTACTTGAGCTTAATTGTGTGGTCACAATTCATGAGAATAGGGTATTCTTTAGAAAGCTCATGAGCACATAAGGAAGCATGACTATATAACGCTCTATTAAGACATGGTTCATTGGCAGTCTAGTATCAGTTGAGATTTTAAGTGAAGTTTGATCACGAAATGCTGTAAATTTAAGGCATAGTCAATTCATCAACTATGGAAAGATAAATCTTGTCATTCTAAGTGCAATTTCAGTCCATATGGAACTTACACTAAAAACTATTATATCAACAGTACTTTAGTACATGTTGGATCGAAATCGACGACAGAGGGGGGTGATGTCGTTTACAAAAGTTTTGCCCCCTCGAGTACTTACGACAAGAAATTCTTCTCCGATAGTTATGAAAACTATGAAGAAGACAACGAAAGCTTACTGGACATGCAAGCTAATATCCAAAAAGCAAAAGCAAGGAAGATCAAAGCCAAAGAGGACAATAGCACAAAAGGAATCAACCATCACAGACCAAGGCATGAAATTGCACCAGGAGCGGTCTGACCGCAACTCTCCGGGCGGTCTGACCGCAAGCTCAGGGGCGGTCTGACCACCGCCCAAGCTCCGGTCTGACCGCCGGTTTAGTACCGGTCAGATCGGCATGGATTTCGGGCAAAGGCGGAAGTTCAGGCACAGGCCGAAATTTGCTGAAATCGAAAATACCCAAGAAGATCTTTAAGACCAAAACTTAGAATACAAATGCAGGGATTCTCAAGACAATTCCTCTGAGATAGGAGCTAAATATCATCAAGACTTCAAGTAAAGAAGTATACTGGCAAAGATCAAGTAACAACAAGAAAATCTGAAATTTGTCAAAAGACATTCAGTAGAAATGACAAGGTCCATTTCTCTTGTGATTTTTGGCACCTTTGTTCTTGAGACTTTGGGATGTACCAGAGAATGATCTCAAGACAAAAACACACAAATCTTGAGCCATCACCAAGACAAGAAATGAGAGAAACAATCTTGCCTTCAATCAAAACCCTAAGAACTCCAGAGTATGGTATTTTTTTCAAATTACTCTCCATCCATTCAATCTTTGCTCATGAGCCTTTGCAATTAGATTAGCAACAACTTCAAGACAAACCAGCAAGAATTTCAGACCATGTCCTAAAGGGAAACAAGAGATTTCATCATCCCCTGAAGGAAAACCCTAATTCTTAAAGAACAGAGAAACACATGACGAAGGATCTAGAGATCACAAAAGACAATGAATCCTTAATTCGTTCTTGAAAATAGGATGATCAAAGAGCCTTGAGCATTTTCCCTTCTCAAATTAATCAAGAACCTGTCCTCAAGACAAGGATTCAACTCAAGACACAAGAAACCAAAAGAAGAACAGAGAGACTGCAAAAACTGAAATTCATCGCAACCTGAGCAAAAAGTGAAATCAACCAAATGAAATCATCTCAGATTGATAATGAGGAAGAGATATGAATGATTACACAGGGATTACAACTATCTCCTCACAACTAGAACCCAAGAACTCATCTCATGTCTCAGTTCTCTCAAACACTCGAAGAGGAGACAATAGCCAACAGAACCTCTGCTCTCTCCAACGACTCTCAACCACTAAAGAGAAAGCAAAAGCAGATTCTAACCCATCTCTCAAGCCATACAATCCACCAGGAGACATGCATCTATTTATAGCCCTCCATAATGGGTTCACAAATCACTTTGCCCATTAAGCTTTAGAGCTTTACCCACTAACTCTAACCAAATCCGCCTCCTTTAGTGCAGCCTTACGAATTCACCAAAACGCCCCTCCTACACCTTCCGGGAAGCTTCCTCATTCCTTGCCTTCCAAGCCTTGCAGCTACTTCGAGCCCTCGCCGTCTTCAGCACACCTCGACCGTTCTGACATCGGCACCACCTGCGCCTAGTCCGGTCCTCCGTGCCTCGCCACGACTCCGCCTCGATGTCCTACAGTCATCACAGACAAGAAACACATCACATAGCATCGCTCGAAACATGTAAACATAATTAGCATCAATGAATCATACTTAAGCATGAAATGGCCCATAAGCTCAAACGGGAAGAAGAATACGCCTCAAGTCCGACTAACCAAACCCGACTGAGCCAAATGCCATCATGGCACGAAACGCACAAACCAAACTCAATCTTTCCAAAACACTTGTCAATTACTCATCACAAGCATGTGTTCACTTCCACATAGTCTCTCAGTACAATATCAGCGACATCTTTTTACTACTTACTTTAAAATGATGAGAAATTGTTAGAAATAGACCCATATGAGTATGAGGCCTATTTTTGATAGTTTCAATGCATATATGATTTAAAATTATATTACCTAGCCAAGTGGAGAGAACAATTTATAAAGAGGAGTCATTGCCACTCTTTGAAACATATGACACATAAAGAAGAGGAGCGGTATCTCTAAGCCGTTGCTACCGTGAAGAGCTGCATGGAGGCGGCAATAAGATTTCTGGGCAACACACACCTGTGCGATCATTCGCTTCACTGCTATGTCTATATTCTACACTACATCTTGCCTGCGCTGTTTCTTGTTCTTCATCAGACCCCATCGTAAGTCGTTCGTGTACTTGATCGACTTTGATATAATTCTATTTTTGCGTATATTTGAAGTACAATGTGTTACCTACTGTTAGTACTGATTTATACATCACTGGTTATTTACGATATTTACCTTCTAGTAAAATCTAAAATTAAAATATTACCCATATTTTCAACACGTATTCCGTCTTTAAAATCTTGATATTAACGCTCTAGTTGCTCAAACTCCCTACTCCAATGGTTTGTAAAAGTAAAAATTAAAAATAACCTCCAAACTCCAATGGACATCGCTATAATCTGGCACATTTTATTCTCCACTTGCGGAATAATCAAAAGATATACGCAACACCTATATATATACTTCATGTTAGCTTTCTTCTAGGATTCACGCACAAAAGCAGGCGGAAGAATATATGCTCGGCTCCTCCTTTCGGTGAGAAAAATTTTAACGTCAAATCTTAATCGCGCATGCAAAAAATTTTGGGGACTTGCATCGCATGAAACACGATTTGCTCCCACAAGCAAACCCGAAACGTAAAGCAAAAGATTCGATGACCTGTGATTTTAGCGGAGTACAACGTGCAGGATTGTCTCTCATCAGTCCACGGTTTCTAGTTTTTCGGTGGGTGTAAAGCCTAGCTGTCTACAACATGAGAATTAATTAAGCAAATGCTATGACGACGGTTATTTCCGTTTCTTCTGTCAGGACGAAACCCACCTTCAAGATGGGTGCAGGTTTTGCGGAGCTAGTGTCACACGTCCCTATCGATTATTCTTTTTTCTTTTAGATAATGTGGGCGTTGCTTACCATTGATGTTTACGAGAGTAAGCGGTATGATCAACTTTGGAAAATCCAGGAATAACCAACCAAACCCAAAGTGTCCGTGCTATTTTAATTTTGATTGCTTACTTTCCCATGAACTTTCAGTGAAATTACTGTAAAAAAAAGACTTGTTTCTAGTATGCTTTGTTGACTCGACCTGATATGCAAATCTGGTGCAAACAAATAGCTAAGTGTATCAAATCAGCACAAAACGTTTCTGAAAGAAAGGTGAATGTTTTTTATGAATTTAGTCTACCTCAATATAACATTTCATATCCAAACTTGGATCTTTTTAGGAGATAACAAGGATAATTGTAACAAATGTTAATCTTGTACAAGGTTGCACCTAGTTATTGGTATGAGATTTCACTGAGGTTGTACTTAAATTGAAACTCTCTTGCTCAAGATTGATCACTATTTAAGCATCTCCTTGACCAAGTATAACTAGGTGAGCACATACAACAGTTAACCAACGCCGTGTTCCACAGTACTCTTGAAAAAAGAGGAGAAAATTGCACCAATAGTAGTGTACTTTTCCATGCGTAGGGACAAATTATCACAACTCAACGCTCAATGTTGAAAATAGATGCAGTACAATTAAGGTTGTAAAAAAGCTCGAATCTCGCGAGCTATTCAAGTTCAATTCGTTCTACGCTCGATTCGAGCTCGGTTCGAACTTTAAACGAGTCAAACTCGAGCTTAATCTCAAACTCGCGCTTCACCGAGCCGAGTTCGAATAGTTCACGAGTCTCGATTTAAGCTTAAATAGTGATATATATTAACTCTTACCAAGCTTAATCGAGCCAAACTCGAGCTTACTTTTTTTATTGTTGAAAATAGTATATGTTTGAATTATTTTGATTATTATCGAGTTTACTAGAGCCGAGTTCGAACTCAAAATTTTCTTATTATTGAAAATAGTGTATAATAAATTATTTTAGTTGTTATCGAGTTTTAACGAGCCGAGTGTAAGTCCAGATTTAGACTCGGACCCTAACTCAAATTCGGCTCGACCTCGACTTGAACTTCTACTAAACTCGAGCCTTGAAGATGAAGTTCACTCGGGCTTAACTTGTTTATAGTCCTAACTACAGTTTCCTTAGAAAATCACAATTTTTATTTTCTTTTATGTTCTCTTACTTCGGGTGTGTCAGGAGAACTAATAATGCTGCGCACGTAGAGCCAACGCAGATGATTATTTTATCAGGGCGTCGCTGTCTCCTGCCAAGTCGGCTCGGGCTGCCGCAAGGCGCATGCATGCAATAATTGCCCCCGGGCCCACTCATCCCGTTGTGGGCCCCGCAGATCGAGCCGCAGTCGGAGCCCATTGGATAGGACGACACGACTCGAAACAAGGGGTGGCTCTGCTACTGGCTGCTATAGCTACCTAGTTTTCACTTCTGCTGTTTTACTCTCCAATCAATCCCCTTCTGCCTTTTTGCTTTTGAAATGAAATTCTCTTCTGCGCAATTTGCCTCTAGAAGCCATTTGCTTTTCCCTTGGGTTTATCTCGCTATGCTCTGTTTGATAAATGATAAGAAAAAGAAAAAATGAATACCCAAGAAGTTGTTCTTAAATGAATATAATTCAAAACTTGGCAATTTGCCACATCTATCGTTAATTTGTTTTGTATTTTACGTTACTTTTCTAGGATGACCGGTAATTTCCAGGTCATGTGCGACTATTTGTACCATAACTTAAGCACGTGGAAATTTGCAAAAGCTGCTATAAATAACGAATGCATCGCACAATACTAGTACGATGACAGACAGGGCACCACTAAGCAATTATACGTTGTGCAAAATTTTAATGACGTTGTGCAAACTTTTAACAGATGGTTATATATTATTAATAGTATATTTATTTATATTTGAAATTATTAAAACAAATTTATTTTATGAAGATTCTAATAATTTATCACTATACAGAATACCCTTTGTCATACCTTACATTCTATACATCATACTTTGGCCCTGTTCAGAAATACCGTGACTTTTGACTGATTACGAGAAAGATTAAGAGAGTAAAAGATACTCGTGTTGAGAAGTCACTTCGTTCAAAGTGGCTCTTACAGGGACTTCTGAAAAACAGCTTGTAGAAACTACTTTGAGAATGTCGGACCCGGATTTTTCAATCCAAATCCACTGTGATTCACTGCACTATTCCCTGAATCAGTAGATAGTGCTCACAATTTACAATTCTGAATATCAAAATAAATATCATGCGGAAGCGTAAATATAATAGTAAACTTACTCATGGGCCGATTAGGCCGAAATTAATAAACTGCAGCAGCGGAAGAACAAAGCACACAGGTGAGACCTTCAGGACATGCCCACAGGCAGCCAACTGGAGGTTCGCGACCTAGCCCTTGACATCTTCATTTTCTCGGCCAGTTTGTCCAATCTTGTTGCTGAGGCGAGGTGATTTGATTCCTGATCCTGAATTTTTGTCGCAAAAGCGAGCGTGAGCACTCCGACCCCGTGCTCCGCAAGCCAACACACAGAATACAAATATATAACATGCATGGCTTGACAATGGAAAGGCATAGGGCTATTTTGTTTGCCAAAGAGTGCTTTTGAATACAATTACTTAAAATTCCCTATGACCTAGAAGGTTTGAAATCACATTTTTAAACCATTAGTTGAATAATCCATGAAATCATGTTGGAATCACACCAACTAACCTTATGGCATCGCACCATAAGTTACCTCTTGGCATCGCACCAAGGGCGGCGTATGACATCGCACCATACGCTTGTTGTCGGCATCGCACCAACAACCCTTATGGCATCGCACCATAAGTTGCCTCTTGGCATCGCACCAAGGGCGGCACATGACATCGCACCATATGCTTGTTGTCGGCATCGCACCAACAACCCTTGTGGCATCGCACCATAAGTTGCCTCTTGGCATCGCACCAAGGGCGGCATATGACATCGCACCATATGCTCATGGTTGGCATCGCACCATAAGTTAACCCTTGGCATCGCACCAAGGGTTGCGTATGACATCGCACCATACGCTAAGTGTCGGCATCGCACCAACACTACATACGGCATCGCACCATATGTGGCTCATGGCATCACACCATGAGCTCTTAATAATTTGAAGAATTTTTCTTGGGGCATTAGTGTCACCCCAAGTAGCTAATATTCCTAAGCATGCCATATAAATAGGGACTTAATTTGTGAAATCATGTATTAATTCATACGACGCCGACAAGGTTCACATGTCCAAGTTTGGCAAGGAGATTAATATGAACAATAGCAATAACAGGGCATAACTAGCTTGCTGAGATTGAACATAACATATTTCATGAAATAGTAGCATGCACTTTGCTATTTTAAAAAGGAAATAACTTTAAAATGCTGGGTTCAATATGTTCAAAGTGTTGACTCGCCTGGCGCGGTTTACCGCGATCTTGAGTTCACATAATGCTTTCTCTTGGGCTTCTGGTCTTTATCTTCGATTCGCTCTTGATCACGCCTGATCCTTTGATTCTTCAAGATTCCCATATCTAATTACGTGCTAAATGACAGAATACAAATAAAGGCAAATAACTCAAAAGATCCAAATAAATCCGAGTAAACTCGGTTTAGCTTCATTATGAGTTAATGGGTGATTCGGGTGATTTGAGACAGGGTCGGTAGAAGGATACAATGGTTCGATCTTTCTATTGATCACCTCTTTTATTATTTTTGTATTTATCAAGGAAGTTCCATGAGTTAGGTTAGACCTATGTATCGCAGTGCGAGTCTGGCTGGGTATGTATTCCTTGTACTTAGGTTACGGTAAAGGCAAACTTGACTGATGGATGAGATATATACTTATTATATAAATCTTTCAGTCAAAGGTATTATAACACTTGTCCCAAAAGCTAGGTTTAGGAATTTCTTACGTTAGAACTTAAGTCCTTTTAATCATAATTTCTGATGAATCAAAATAATCCACTTTATTTCCATAACTTTAACCTAGATATCTTTATTATGTTTGAATATTTAACCAACGGAAACCCTCTGTATTATTACCCTAAATTAGTATTTAGTCTTTTAATTCATTTATGCAAACCACATTAAATATCACCAAAATTCTAATGAGCTCTAAAATTCATGGTTTCAGTTCCACTGGGCCGATCTTGAATTTAGATGAATTTAGAAATTTGTTTCATTCGATTTGGAGTTGAAATGAATAAATTATACCCATTTAAAGTTCTCAGTGTAATTAATTCCAGAAAATGTTAAATATCTGACAGGTGGGTCCTACTTCCTATTTTTAATTCTTTCCTTTGTTTTTATTTTCCATATGCTGTGTGTATGATAGGTGGGACCGAACATTATTTAAATAAATGGGACATGGCCCACATGTCAGTGAGGGTTTCATGTGTTAAGCCAGCATTGACACTTATGATGATCATTAATTAACTGTCATTAACTTTACTAACCTTTGTTCTGAGCAGTAACTAAGTTTGGATATTTCCTAATGTTGCATTACTTACTGGCTAATCCACGATTTTACCTTAATTATTTCCTTAATTGTACCCTACTGTTACCTTCGGCAAAAGGGATGAAAATTCTAACTATATTGCGGCCAGAGGATTCGAACGCGGGTAGGGGAGGTGAGAGCGCACACTGCTAGCCAGTGGAGCTCGGGGATGTTACCTGATGGAAATGGGGAACGAAATCAATCGAAGGGTGAGGCGCAAAGCAGAGGAGGCTCGGAGCAGTACGGCCGGTGTCGTCGCCGGCGCGGGGTGGCCGGAGAGGGGAAGGCGGCGGAGAAAACGCGTTGTACGCGCCGAGTTGAGTCCAGTGGTGGTGTTGGCGGGGACCGGGGGTCGCCGGAGAGAGGCCGGCAGCGTGCGGCGGCGGTGGGCTCGGGAAGCGCTCGACGCCAGCGACGGAGAGGCGGCGGGGAGCTCGGCAGAGAGCGCGGTCGGCTTTACGGTGTCCCGGAGAGGGTGTAGGAGCGAGGAATTGGAGTTGGATGGCTTGGATCGGTGGATTGCTCGGCGGCCGGTCTTGGGGAAGATGAGGGGCACCGGCGAGCTACGAGCGGCGGAAGTTCGATTCGGCTCAGTGGGAGAGAGTAGAGAGCTCGAGGAAGGGTTTCACGGGCTCGGCGGTTCTTATAAGCGCGTGGGCGAGGCTGGCCTCGGGACTCCGCCCGTGCGGTCGCGTCGATGGCAGGTGGTGATGATTTTGTGCGTGATCTTGGGGCGATACGGGCGTGACTACACGGCGCGGCGTTGCAGCTTTGCGCTGCGCGTGCTAGATGGCAGGATGCTCGCGCCACGCGGCCGAGCCGACACGACCAGGCGGAGGAGAAGCTGCGGGCGGTGGAGCCGAACCGGGGGCAGGGCAACGAAACCGGGGGCAGCGGTGGTCTCGCAGGCGCCCCGGGCGGGTGACGGGATGGCTCGGACAGGGCTACGCCAGCGCATGCGTGCCACGGGGCAGAGAGAAGCTAAGCGCCGTAAAGAGGGGAGAAGTGGCGCGGCGCGCTGGGGAAGAAGGAAGAAAGAGAGGAAAGGGAGGAAGGGGGCGGTCCCGTGCGGCAGAGGGAGAAAAAGGGAGACGGGCCCACGCGGCGGTGAGTGGGGAGGAGAAGTGCGGCGGGGCGCGGGGTGGAGCTGGTCCACGGGCAGAGAACGGCGGGGAAATGGGCTGGCGGGGGTTGGGCCGGGTCGCTCGGCCGGCCTGGCTTCATTCCCTTTCTTCTTTTTTTTTATTTGCTGTGTATTTTTTATATATGACATTTGTATTTTATTCACTTTTACTAACTCACAAAATTTTCATATTCATATCTCCTTATCACTGGATCATCTTTTCATATTCTTATTTATAATCTTGAGTTTTCATTATTTGCACATTTCCTTTTATGGCATTACTAATATCCGCCTTTGTCTTTTATGAGTTCTTAAATTTTGAAACCTCCACCAAATTTAGGAAAACACCATAAAATCCAAATTCAAATAGAATATATTGCAAAAATAATTTAAAAGCTTCACATTTTCAAATTTTAAATTTTTAGGATGTTACAGAGAATCCATTCCATTTAGAATCAGAGTTCTAAAAACCAAAAAGTTAAAAACTATTTAGAATAGGACCTTTATCTATGTCTACAACTATGTACACCACTATGTAACATTGTAAACTAATTAATGACTAAAAAAGCTATTTCAAAAATTAATTAGGAAAAAAGGCGACTAACAGCAAAAACTGGCGATTAACGTTACTCTGACTAAAACATAGATGACGGTTTAGCCGGTGGCCTAATTCACTTGTTTTCCCAAGTTACACAACTATACAACTGTATGGCACGACAGCGACGCTTTCAATTTTATAGGAGTACGACATAGTTGGTATAAGAGAGGATCAATGTCTTTTACACAACCATACCACTCACTGCTTTTAAAAAAAACTAGTATATACCACAGACGAATAAGGGTACAGCTGTAAAAAAAGCTTAAGGCTCGTGATGATTCCGAGCTTGTGACTTTCAACAAGCCAAGTTCCAATAGCTCGTGAATTTCGAGTTTTTTTTAAAGTCTACATACATACTAATTCTTAACAAGCTCGAGCTATTCTATTGTTGATAATTAGTGTATGTTGAATTATTTTTTACTGTTATCAAGCTTTCTCAAGTCGAGTTCGAACTCGAGGTTTTTTATTGTGGAAAAAATAGTGTATATTATATTATTTTAACTGTTACTGAACTTATTCGAGCTGAGCTCGAGCTTGGGCCAAACCGAGCTCAAGGCACTAGCCCTAACTTAGGCTCGTTCGAGCTCGGCTTAAGCTTCTACCTCGCTCGAGCTTGAGAGGCTAGGCTCACTCGAACTCGGCTCGTTTACAGCCCTAAATAAGGGTGGATTTTTTCGGTTATAGCTTATAAAATGGCTTTTAGCTTTAGCACGGACACTAGGATGAACGAATTGAGGGCCTGTTTGGGAGAGCTCCACCAACTTCAGATTCACGAAAAACGTGGATCTGGAGCTGGATTCACCGTGGAGCAGCTCCATGGTGGATCTGGGATTCGTCAAAGTGTTTGGTACAGCTCCACCTCCCTCTCTATCCCACTTCCACCTGGGCCCCACGCGTCAGGGGGCAAAAATGAAAAAAAAAATCCCGGCCGACGCAGGCGCGGCAGCGGCCGGCGGGCGAGGCGGCCGGCGGCCGGCAGGCGCAGGCGAGGCGGAGAAGAGGAGGAGGCGGAGCGGCCGGCGGGCGCAGGCGCAGGCGAGGCGGAGCGGTGGCTGGGGGGCGGCGCGGCGCAGGCGCAGGCGGAGAAGAGGAGGAGGCGGAGAAGAGGAGGAGGCGGAGCGGCCGGCGGGCGAGGCGGAGCGGAGCGGCCGGCGGGCGAGGAGGAGGCGGAGCGGCCGGCGGGCGAGGAGGAGGCGGAGCTCCCGGCAGGCGCAGGCGAGGCGGAGCTCCCGGCGGGCGCAGGCGAGGCGGAGAAGAGGAGGAGCGGCCGGCGGGCGAGGCGGAGAAGAGGAGGAGGCGGAGCGGCCGGCGGGCGAGGCGGAGCGGAGCGGCCGGCGGGCGAGGAGGAGGCGGAGCGGCCGGCGGGCGAGGAGGAGGCGGAGCGGCCGGCGGGCGAGGAGGAGGCGGAGCTCCCGGCAGGCGAGGCGGAGAAGAGGAGGAGCGGCCGGCGGGCGAGGCGGAGAAGAGGAGGAGGCGGAGCGGCCGGCGGGCGAGGCGGAGCGGAGCGACCGGCGGGCGAGGAGGAGGCGGAGCGGCCGGCGGGCGAGGAGGAGGCGGAGCTCCCGGCAGGCGCAGGCGAGGCGGAGCTCCCGGCGGGCGCAGGCGAGGCGGAGAAGAGGAGGAGCGGCCGGCGGGCGAGGCGGAGAAGAGGAGGAGGCGGAGCGGCCGGCGGGCGAGGCGGAGCGGAGCGGCCGGCGGGCGAGGAGGAGGCGGAGCGGCCGGCGGGCGAGGAGGAGGCGGAGCTCCCGGCAGGCGAGGCGGAGAAGAGGAGGAGCGGCCGGCGGGCGAGGCGGAGAAGAGGAGGAGGCGGAGCGGCCGGCGGGCGAGGCGGAGCGGAGCGACCGGCGGGCGAGGAGGAGGCGGAGCGGCCGGCGGGCGAGGAGGAGGCGGAGCTCCCGGCAGGCGCAGGCGAGGCGGAGCTCCCGGCGGGCGCAGGCGAGGCGGAGAAGAGGAGGAGGCGGAGCGGAGCGACCGGCGGGCGAGGAGGAGGCGGAGCTCCCGGCAAGCGCAGGCGAGGCGAGGCCGGCGGCCGGCAGGCGCAGGCGAGGCGAGGCGAGGCGCAGGCAGGCGCAGGCCGGCGGGCGAAGAGGAGGACGGCGCAGCGACGGGAAAGAAAGAAAAACGAACCGTTTTTTTTGTGTAATCAGTGGCATGGTGGGTAATTTTCCCCAACTCCACCAATTTGAGTTTGGTGGAGCACCCCTTGAGGTGCTCCACCAATTTGGTGAATCTGGAGCTAGATCCATGGTTTTGGTGGAGCAGATCCACGGTGGAGCTGCTGGAGCTGGAACTGTTTGGCTTGGAAAAGTGAATCTGAATCTGGATTTGGTGAATCTGGAGCTGGTGGAGCTCTCCCAAACAGGCCCTGAATATCGAAAAGCAACTTCAAAGAGACTATTCGATAAATTGTTCAATCAATTCATGTAAAAAAACTATAAGCTATGAACAGAAAAAAAAAGAAAAAAATATCCTTCTCTTCTTTCCCGGACCATTTCTTAAAGAAGAGAAAGGGAAGACGTACACAGGTGTGACCGCGAGCTGGCGGGCACTCCCCTCTCCTCTGCCCGACGGCGCCGACCCAATAACACCTGCGCCCCACGCAGATTTCCTCCCCCCAAACAGAAAAGCTTCGTCAAGAAAAACACCCCGCACACGCGCGCTTGTCCAGATGGCCAAGTCGCCAGCTTTAGCCGGCACGGCGCGACCGAACGATCCGCAGAAACCACACGCATCACGCACGGTGGGGGAGGGCCCGAGCCGAGCAGCTCCCGGTCGTGGGATCCCCGTGCTCCCGGACCAAAGGTACGTACGGTACATACATGCTTTCTCCCAACCCCTCCTTTTGTTTACGCAAGAGCGCCGAGCAAGGCACACCTGTTTTGAGCCTCAAAAGCGGCATTTGGTCCTTGATTTTAGGGCCGGTGCGTTGCTTGTCTACCTTTGCCGAAAAGAGGCGCGGCGTCGCTGTTGCGGTTTTGCGGGCGAGATAACCTTGGCATGCCACGCTCCTTGTGACAGACGAGCAAACATGCTCTTATTCTGAGCTCATCGTGTGTCTGTGTTGTCAAGTTGTGCTTTCGGGCCATGTTGCGACTTTTGGGTGTTTTATCTTATCATGTGTCTTGTGCGGCACGGTACATATTAGATAGACAAATAGCAAGTTAGACTTGAATCTGTGGTGGATAAAACTGGTGTCGTGGCTCTCTTACAACAAGTTTGGATCATTTGCTCACCTTTCTTCGCTAGGCAAAGGAAAAACTAGCCTACATGAGCAAAATCCAGCAGAGCTAAGTGTTTGGTTCTTTTGCCTTGAAAACGTAAAATTTATGCTTGTTTTCTGGAATAATATAATTATTGCTCAAAATATTGTTTAGTATTTATTTCAAATTATTTAGTGGACCAGCACATGGCATAAGCTTCTTAATGGGCGATGATTTCCTTGCCCATGTGAGTATGACAAGACTAAAAAAGTTGACTTGGCAAAGCTAAACTTTACTTTGGCAAATTAGAGCAAGGAAACTAAACATGTCTTCTCTTGTTATGGATGTGGGGCTAACAAGTGAGATGAATACAGTTTAAAAAAGAAAAAAAAAGATGAATTACTCACTCTCTCTCTCTCTCTCTGAAACGTATCCTCTACCTTTGCAGCAAAGGCAGACATGAACAGTAGAAAACTGAGAGAGAGAGAGAGAGGGAGAACCACATGAAGGCAGTGCACCGTTCATCTCGGATACGATCCGAGGGCTGAGAACCACATGAAGGCAGTGAACTGTTCATCTCGGATACGATCCCCTTTCGACAAGCTTTTTGATTGGTCGTGAATCTGAAGGTAATCAGAGCGAGTTTAGCACGCTTCACCATGTTTAGCAACTGATGCTATTAACTAAGCTAATCTCTCCCCTTAATTATCGACTACAAAACAATCCTTCTCATTAAGTCATATCATCAAAAAATTATTAAACTTTTGATCATACTCCACAATACACTCTTATTCTGTGCTAAAGTCTGCCGGTTGCCAAGCTGTGCCACCTTCTTGCACCTTTTGGGTGCTCATCTTTTGGAGTGTCTACTTTCCGTTGCCTTTGCACATTTTGCCGTGCCTAAACAGTAGCATATGCTGTGCCCCCCCCCATCCTTTAGGATCTTTATGCTCCACTTTCTGGAAGAAAGAGGAGCAAAATGAGGAATTTTTTTGGGCGGCGCCTTTGGAGCTTCACTGCTCTACGATGGATGAGAAAATTGAATATTTGCCACCGCTAACAGTGGGCTTCGCAAAATTGCCATCGCTATCGTCGACTTCGCAAAATAGCCACTCAGTACGCGTGTCTCTCGTATTCCCTGCCATTGCACCCCTTTTCCTCATTTTCTTTTCTATTTGCCTTATTTTTTTTCTCTCTCCTAAAAACTGGCACCTCGAGGGACCAAAATGCCCCTGGGGCATTTTACGTACGGGACTAGAGCCGCGACTCGAAAGGTCGCGTCTCTTCCTCTCCGCGCGACGCTTCCTCTTCGCTGCGGCCTGCGCGAGACGCGCCGCCGCCGCCGGCTCCGTACGCGACGATGGCGCCAGACGTACTGCCGTGGCCGGACGCGGCGCCACCGCCCGAAGCGCCGCCGCCGCCGCCCGACGCGATCGCCCTCGTGAGAACCATGCCGCCCCACGCGACCCCAACGGCGCTGCTGCACGACGCGACGGGGATTCTGCATGATGCGCCAGGTCCTGCTCCGGCCATGCTGCACGACTTGAACAGGTAGCTTGTTGTTCCTCATGGGCAGTTTAGTCATCTTAGGTGGCTAATTTGGAGAGAGAGAAAAGAAAATGAGGAAAAGGGGCGCAATGGCAGGGAGTACGAGAGACACACGTACTGAGTAGCTATTTTGCAAAGTCGACGATAGCGATAGCAGTTTTGCGAAGCCCACTGTTAGCGGTGGTAAATATCCAATTTTCTCACGATGGATAGAGACGAAAGATGCTTCGTGTGTAACTGCTCGTGGACACCGATTATTCTCTTGCAAAACATTTATAAGTCCATTGCCCTCTAAAAAAATGCTAAATCTATTGGATCTGGTAAGCTGTTCTAGCTCGACACTTGGCAAGACGAATCTGATCAAAATCTTTGGGTGAGGGTGACGTGGCACATTTATGTGAGGGGTTCAGTGGGGGGAGAACAAACTCGTCCTCAGCATCATATGCTTTGTTTTGATGGGATGGAGACCGAAAGGGTACATTGCAGCGTTCTTGCTATTATCTTGATAAGGGGTACCGATCATTGCGACACAACATCGTTGATAATTTGAGGATAAGTAGTACGGCTAATTTTAAGAATCGGTGAAACCTAATGAATGACACCGGCAAACACTATCTAAATCACAACAACTTATGGCACTGGAAAATATCCAACAACATGTTTTGATCTTATCTACTTGCTATACAAAGAAGTAGATGTGCTTCTGCAATTTACAAGGAAATCACAAAAACAACGGAATTGCAAAATAGATAGAACTCCCTATTCCCTGTTGACAACACTTGACATGTACCCGAGAATCAAGAGTATAATTAATCCAAATAATTAACATCTAAAATTACATGGGGCGAACTCTTTGGCTATATAACCTTCCTAAGATATCTGAACAAGACTTGGACTCCAATATAAACAAAAAACATAAATTTTTAGCTGCCACTTTGTTTCAAAGATAACCATTGATCCGTGATGTTTCTAAGGCTGAACCTTATCTATGGTGTGAGCCTTAGAATAAGCTTTACAATGAGTACAAGAGCAATTGAATCGGACTCCGTTTTCAAAAGTTATGGCTTTTTAATTCAGGGTTATTGGCTTGTTTGTACCGTGTCTAAATTAATTTTGAATTTAAATCCGAATTTGAATTTAGATGGGCTTAAGATGGATTTGAATTGAGCTTGAAAATCTTATTCAAAACTTGGATTTCAAATATTTGGACCTCTCTTCTTTTCTCCTCTCTTTTCCTTCTCATTTCCATGTGTGTGCCTCTTGCTCCACTCATTCGCTCTCCGTTAGGCTCATGCGGCCTTTGCACAACACACACATGCACCGTATGCGCCCAAGACAAGAGCGCATCACGGATTCCATAGGCTTGTGGCTTCGTCCTCGAATAGCATGCCTTTCGTATGCTTGAACACTATCTAATCTGTATCTGATCTGTTTCTACCCCTGCATGGCCGGTGGCTCCCCCTACCCTCACCATGGTAAGTGCTCGCCGGTTTGTTGTCCTTTATTTAAAATTTGTCATTTCCTCCCATTTGGAAGCGTGCAATTGATTGTAGTGCTTGCCCGTGATTACCTTATAGTTATACATTAGCTAATTTTATAAAATTATAGTCACAGTTTATGAAGGTATTTTTACGATGACTCGGTTCATGTCATTTTCTTATGGCCAATCTCAGAATTTTCAAATATACCAATGGCCAAAGCTTAAAAGTTGGATCTGCATGGATAGATATAGGTCATGCTCCAAACAACTTTTAACTTTTGGCTTTGAGAAGTTGAAAGTTGAACGGAGTGTCTTCTCAAGATAGTTTTTATAAATCGTTTATATGAGTCACCGTTAGAGTCGTTTTGCACAAAATAGTTTTTCAACAAGAGTGTCTCGTACTCTCAATATCTTTTACAATCAACAACAAGTCATATTCAAAAGCCAGAGCAGTTTTGAGCAAGACCATATAAAACATCATCTTTTTTTGGACCAGATCCACAGTGGCCCCTAAATTATAGAGTACTCATGCTTCACTTTGACGAAACCACCTGTCCATCATTGTTATCGCATTTTCCCTCACAGATCATTCTTCTCAATTCTGGTTTTCATCACTCGTTTTGGGACTACCTCATTTTATAAATCGCTTGCTGTTAGGCCTACACAATTAGGCCACCCTATAAAAGGAAAGGCCGCCTTGGACCAAAGGCGTAAAACGAGATAAAAATGAAAGATAGCACCCGCGCTCAATGAAGGTGACCGCACGCCCCCCCCCCCCCCCCAACGGTCACATTCCCCCGGCCCCACACGGACATGCGGGCCCCACACGTGACGTGGACAGGTCAGGTCACCGCCCCCGGGTTTAGATGCCCCTTTCTGGGTCGCGTCTTTTCCTGCCCCATTTTTTTATTTTAGATTTTTATATTTTCTCGGAGCGAAAAAAAGTTAACCGTTTCGAGATGTATAAAAGCCTAGGCGAGGACGCCGACGCCGAGGCAACGAATAATCATTCCATCCGTTCTTCTCTCCTAGCAGCCGCCAATCGCAACCACAGCAAGAAGCAACCGAGACCACACACGACCACCGCGTCCTCTTCGTTGTCGTCTCCGATTCCAGCTCCCCATCATCGCAATGGTGAGCAATCGATCGCTGATCGATCAATGTGTGGTTCTTCAGCTGCGTCGTGTTCTTGGGTTGCTTGTCGGTTTGGAGGTTGATTCTTTGGGGGTGTGGTGGGTTTGAGTTGCTGAGATGGGTTGTTGGTTTGGGGCAGACGAAGAAGCAGCGGAGGGAGGCCGGCGCGAGGCGGCGGCAGCAGGGTCGGGACCGGCAGCACCACCACCGGCGGCGGCCGCCGCTGCTGCAGGGGCGCGACGAGCGCTGCGTCTCCTGCACCACGTTCAACATCCTCGCGCCGATCTACAAGCGCATGGACTCTGAGGTGAGTTGGATCTTCCTTCCCCTTTCCTTGGAATCCACTCAATTTAGCGTGTTTTGGAGGACTAGCTGCTGGGGTTTCCTGGATTGGTGGAGTGACGGTAGTGTTGGCATTCGGGCCAGAATTGCAGGGAGAGCCAGTACAGGGCCTACTGGTTCAGCCGGAATGAGAAGATCATCGACCGGCTCCTCGTGGATTGCTCCTCCATCATCTGCCTCCAGGTGAGGGGAATTGAGCGATTCTTCGTTTCCTTGGTTTCATGGATGTGTGCACAATGAACACACATGGATGTGATTGTCTTGATTTTGTCTCAGGAGGTGTGGCTGGGGAACGATGAGCTCGTGGACATGTATGAGAAGCGGCTCGGTAATGCGAATTACACGCTGTTCAAGCTCGCCCGCACCAACAATCGCGGAGACGGTGAGTTCTCCTTCCCCATTCCAGCTTGGTACGATAAGGAAAAAAGACCTTTCTGTATGGACCGGACCGTGTAGGGAAATGTGTGTTGTTGCGCCTGCCACCGTCCATTTTGCCTTCTCTGTCCAAATGGTTGATTGTTGGGAGATGGATATCAATATTTATGATCTCCATTTTTCATGTGGCATAGGAAGGCCAGAAGATAGGCTAGAAAAAAGGCATAAGAAGATCTGTATGAACAAAGGGGGGCTCCCATTTTAATTGTGCCCGTCCCTTGCGGTTCTTGTCATCATAACCCACAGTGCATCCATGTGACACAGATAATCTCTTTTGTGGAATGCCTCTGATGTTGATGTCATTATTTGTGATGCATATTTTTTTATTTTCAATATTTTAAAATGGCAGATGTAAAATTGTCGATAATCTGATATATCAAGTGCCTCTGATATTGATACATCTAATGATTGTCATTAGCCATGGGTTGGATGTTTTCGCCTTGAATGCTTTGAACAAGCACATAGGCAAATTTGAATTGGCAACCTTGTTATGGACATCGCTTGGACCTCTGCAATTTTCATCTGAAATTACATCTTTTTCCGTTCAGGTCTCCTGACTGCTGTACATAGTAGCTACTTTGGTGTTTTGAACTACCGGGAGCTGCTCTTCAATGACTTTGGGGATCGAGTTGCTCAGCTGTTGCACGTTGAGTCAGCCATGCCGTTCTGGCAGAACCGAAGCAGCAGCTGTGTCCAGCAGCAGAGCCTCATTGTGAACACCCATTTGCTGTTCCCTCATGACCACAGCCTTTCAATAGTCAGGCTGAAGCAGGTAAATATGCTGATGTCCAAATGAGCACTACTCTTGCAATATTTCAGTAGGATTCATAACAACTGAATGCTGTGAATGGCAGGTATATAAGATCCTTCAGTACATAGAAGCGTATCAGGAAGAACATAAACTTGGTCCAATGTCAATTATCCTATGTGGGTGAGTATGCAGTATGCACACTAGTTTCTAATTTCTTTGAATGTTATACATAGAAATGGATATTAACATATGATCAGGACATATGTATTACAGTGACTGGAACGGAAGTAAACGTGGGCAAGTTTACAAATTCCTTCGTTCACAGGGGTTTGTTTCATCATATGACACTGCTCATCATTACAGTGACAGCGAAGAAGATGCGCACAAGGTAACCAGAGAATTCTCTTTACCTAGTAATGTTTGATGGCTTAGCCCAGCAGTGCTTAATATGTATTGATGGATGGATTGGATTCTAATTTTTACCCCTTTATCCCTTCTTGAGCATAGTGGGTGAGTCATCGAAACCATAAAGGGAACATCTGTGGAGTTGATTTCATATGGCTTCTCAATCCAAATAAGTGCAGGAAGCCCCTGAAAACCAGCTGGAATGAAGCTGTCTTTGGTATCATCAAGGTAAGCAACATGATCAACACTGTATTGTTAATTAAATATACATGTCATTGCTAATATAAAATAACAGTTGACCTCGAAGAACATGCTGAACTATTAAGAATGCATATAGTTTTGTGGTCCCTTATTTAATTATCATCACTATCTAAGCAACTCCAAATTATTTTATTTTCAGTATCATCTTCTCCGAGTTGCATCCCTTTCAGAGGAGAATGCATTTGCCCTCCTCAAGGCTGATAGTCCTGATGATCAAATTACGTTTTCAAGTTTCTCTCAGGCACTTTGTCAGGTATTGATGTCTATGCTTGCTATGCATAATTCAAAAACTTCTAGAAAACTCCAGTGCTGATGTAACAATAAATGCAGTTAGGAATGGTCCATCCTGATCGCCTAAATTCTGAAGAAATTGAAGATTTGTGGAGTGAAGCTGACCATGATGGGGATGGTGTTGTTGACTACAAAGAATTTCAGGTAATTCCTTGTGTAATATTTCGCTTGATATTCATGTTGAAACTGAAAGATAATCTCGTTTTCAAAATTTAAATAAACAAGGAGGTCAACAAGATTAAGGACAGGTAGAACATAGAGCATGTAACTGGCACAAATGATAACTCATAGGAGAATACGCCACGCGATCAAAACTGAAAGTCAATGAAAAATTTAAGTTTAATGAAGGCCAGGTGCAGGTAGTGGATGTAAACTCATCTAAACAGTCCAGGATGGGTCAAAATTAGAAATGAAAGATGGCCTGAAATTTCTATAAGAATTCGCAAGTAATTGTGCTTGCTTTGCTTGGACATTTCTCCATCCTGTGCTTCACAGCCAGACTGCTCTTTATCAGAGTTGCCTTGAGAAGTGAATGATTGTTATTTTCCTTGCAATTCTTAATGACAAAGTTCATAATCATCTCAAATTTAAATACCTCAGAATATCCAATCAGTAAAGATCCTCCCAGTATCTAAATGTTTACACATCAGTAAAGATCCTGCTAGTATCTAAAATTTCTGTAAGATCCTCCTAGCAAGAAACTCACATCTAACTATGTTTTTTAAACTCCTGAAGCGGTGCATCTGGAGCCCTGAATGCTGCAGCCAAGAAGACGAGGATGATACTGAAATTGACGTCACTGATGGAAGCCTTGTGACGTTTGAGGCGAATGACGAAGCCATTGGCTTCACTGTGAAGGAAGCTGTTCTTTTCCCCCCAGAAGTAGAGAAGGGCATGTGGCCTGAGAACTACAGCCTTTCAGATCATGCTCCCCTTACTGTGGTGTTCTCCCCTGTAAGAATGCCTCGCTCTCCACGCACTCCTCCGAGTTCCTAGCTATCAAAAGTCAATACTTGCATCAGCATGCATACAGATACAAGCCTTGTACAGCCGTAGGTATACTGAGATATACATCAGAGCAAGTGGGTACCCAAAGTGGTAACAAAAGGCGACTGAATATAGTTTTTTTTTTGTTCATGCCTTGAATTGCTCTTGGCCTGCCCTTTGAAGGGCATGCTACTGTCTGCTGTAAGCTCTATGTATCCAAACCTGTCTCCACATGTTCATAAATGTAAATTTTGCTCTCTTTTTTGGTGTGTTTAAGTTAAACTGGATCATGAGCTCAGACTTGTGAGACCATTTACGATCGAGTAAAGTTGAATTAGCTTGTTCCGGTTTTCTTGAGTTGAATCATGACGCGAGCTCTTGTCGTTATTAGTCTTTGCTGTGGTACTTAGTTTCTCTTCAGATGTTAAAAACTTATGTGCTAACAGATGTGCTTTAGATCGGTTTAACAGGATCTTCTATACTTGCATTTATGATGTTGCAAAAAAATTCTATACTGATACCCACATGCAAAATCCGTAGAAACTGTGAAGCATTGCAAGCTTACCTTTTCCTTAAAGCAAAGCACATGATGTTGATGTTCCATCCTACATGCAATCATTTGGACTGGTGGATTGTTTTGATGATTTTGCATTTCCATACTGATTTGATGTTTCATTGTGTGGTCCTATTGTTGTATAGACTAGCCACCGAATTAAACGAGGTCTTCTCTTTAACAGAAGTTTCTTCGGTTGAAGAAATATCTTACACTTGTTTCAGATGACACATTGGCAGAACAAGAACTATGAGATCGTGTCAGAAAATAAAGTACTACTATTTTTTTAGACGAAAAATGTACTGCTATTAGACCCGCTTAATTAGATGCCAGGGAAAGGTGGACAGGCTTATGTTGTGCATCATTGTGTTTTACTAATTTAAGCAAAACATAATGGTAGTTCCGATCGAAATTATTCTTAAGATAACAACAATAATTGTGGTGTTGTACTCCTGTTGTTAAAGAATACATGTTGTTTTAGACATTAATACAATCTTCAATATGCAACTTTAACTATTACTTTTTATACGATATGTTCATAAAAAATATAAAATTATTATACTATAAAAAAATTCATAGATAATCTAATGATATCATTTCTACATGACTAATCTAAATATTTATATATTAGTAATCAGAGTTATGGAAGTTTAAATGCCACTTTCTGAAACGTCACATATTTCTAAATGGAGGAGTGTATTCGGAAGTGCTAAGATGCAGTTGTCCGTGTGATCCGCATCCAGCGGACGCTCGCTGAGCTGTCCGACCAGGTATGGGGTGGTGCAGATCATCCAATCGGGTGAGGCAGCTGCACAACAGCACAAGGCAGGCGGGCGTGAGGGAGAACATGTAACATCTTAATAATTTAAATTTAAAAAGTGTGAAGCCTTTGAATTATTTTTGCAATATATTGTATTTGAATTTGGAGTTTAAGGTATTCTTCTGAAATTTGGTTGAGGTTCCAAAAAGTAAAAATTTCAAGAAAGGAACAAACATGTTCAAATAATAGAGAATTAAAATTTAAAATACGAATCTGAAAAGATAATCCAGTATAAGGAGAAAGAAACCTGAGTTAAAAATATAAAATCTCATTTTGAAAATAAAGGCATAAATAGCAATAAAAGCGAATGAGCAGAATATAAATACACACACACACACACACACACACACATATATATATATATATACCTCCACGTGCACACATAAATAAAAAAAGAATTTGGCCGGCCAAACGGCCCGGCCCATTTCTTCTCTTTCCTCCAACCCCGCTGCCTTTTCCCTGCGCGCGGGCCCTCCCCGTTCACCCCGTTTCCTCCCTGGCTACTGGGCCCAGTCCCGCGCCTCCCCTTCCTCTCTTCTCTTCTTCCCCAGTGCACCCGCGCCACTCATTCCTCTCTGGCTCTCTGCCGTGCGCAGCTTCCCTCCGCCCCGTGGCATCCATGCGCCTGCCCCGCCCACGGTCTTCTCTGTCGTCGCCCCTGGTTTTCCCCGCGCCTCTCCTCCCTCCTCTTTCTTCCCCCGTGCGCCTGCGCATGCTCTGCTGCGCGCAGCTTCCGTCCTCCCCGTGGCAAGCATGCAGCCCGGTCCATGTCGCCGTGCTCTTCCTACAACAGCTGCAGTAGCTCCCTCCGGCCATAAGTAGGAGACGGTTTCCTCCCTTGCTTCTGCGCCCCACCCTTCCTCCCCATTTCAGACCGAGCACGCCCATACCGCGAGCCCGCCGCTGCCGCCTCCTTGTCGCTCTCGGCCATCCGGCGACGCCCCGCCTTTCCAACCACTTCCCGACGTGCCCCCACACCCCACCTCCTTCCCCTCCGGACTGATTGGAAAAACGAGCACCGATCCCGCCGGAATACCCACCTTCCTCACCTCCGGCCCGTGCGCCGCCGGCATTCCACTGCCGCTCCCTCCTCGGCGGGTCCCCCTTCGATTCCCCACCGGTGGAGCACCCCCTCACCGCCCCGGACTCCCTCCAGTTGCCGCCGAAGCTCCCCCTCCGCCCCAACTCGCCAGCGCCGTGCGCAAGCTCGCGCCGCCCATGGTCTCCGCCGCCGGCCCATCCCGGTCCCCCCCAGCCCTGCCCACTCGTCGGTGAGATTCCCCTCGCCCTCCTCATGCTCATCCTTCACTCCACTTGCCTCCCTGTCCCCTCCGGCGCCACCTTCACTGTCACCCCCATCTCCGCCGCCGCCATGTGAGCCGCCGGCCGACGCCTCGGCCAAATCGGCTAGCGGTACTTTTCCCACAGATAGGGGCAAGCGAGAGCACTCCATTTTGGGGGTTCTCACGTCCGGCCACCGCCCCTACCACCGGCGGCAACGCCAACACCGCGCGCCGCCGGCTCTCCCCTGTTTGGCCCTCCCTCTTTACACGGCTTATCTAGCTTCCCTGCGCCTCCTTTGCCAGCCCAGGCTTCGGCCCATTTGGCTAGCAGCGCTCGCGTTAAGAATATGCAACATCAGGTCCTGTGTTCAAATCCGGCCGGCAACACCTTTTTCCCACATTTTTGTTTTACTTTTTGTAGCTCATTAATAAAAATCATGAAAAATTTGGGAATAATTTAGAGAAGCTAATAAAATTTAATTAGGATATAAAAGAGGTTATGTAAGATTTAAATTTGAATTAGCTATCATAATGAATAATCAGTGTGCCCTTAGTATTTATTTTAAGTCTAAATTACTAATTATAGGCATTAATAAAGAAAAATGATTTTTGATTAAATATCCAAATTTAATAAGGATTACCCTTAATTAAAAATATAAACATATATGCCCTAATATTTATCATGCCGCTATGAAATAAATCTTAATGGTAGACTTTTGGCAAATACTGAAATGTGACTCTCTAAAACAAGCTTTGCCCAGATGAATAAATTAAAATTATAATAAAACTAAGCCTAATAATACCTAAAGTGTAGGTCAAATAATAATGGTTCCATTAACTAAATCTTAATATTAGATTTGGTAAATAATAGAGTTGAGCATGGAATAACAAACTAGGGCCCATACAAATGAATCCTAATGCAAATTGAACTAAGCCTAGTGATAACTGAAGACACATAAAATATCACACCATAAAATGCTATACACCTAGACTCTAAAATTTATTCGGTAAGCTAACATTTGTATACATATAGTATATGCCCTATGTAACACCCCAGCCAATCAATGACCTGGAATGCTACCAAACTAATAACATAATAATGAAAACTAATATTCATCTTACAAAAATTCGGTAGAACCTCCTTTGTTTATTGTCTAAATCAGAGGTTCGAACAATCATGATCAAATGATATGAATAATAGTAGGCAATATAATCATTTATAAGCAAAACTGGATTATGTTCATCATCGCACTCATAACAATAATACTTAGATAAAGAACGGAAATCAATGTAAAAGAGTTCTAATCTTTTATTACATTTTAAACCTGATAGACATTAATCAAATACCACTTAAATTATTCAGCAAATAGTGTTTAATGTTCTTTCTTTCTTCCATGGTGAATAGACCGTGCAAGTGCAACAAAACTAATCCTTCTTTATCCCCATGTATGCCGATCCCATGTAGGTACCTAAAACAAACAGCAACCACAACAACAACAACAAGAGTGAGTCCAACGACTCAGCAAATATAAATAGTAGTATCAAGAATAACAGTGAACATCATTTCTCAAGTTCATCCAACAATCATATAAATAAACCATGCTATGCAATATGATAAAAAATCTCTTTATCTCTTCTCTTTCGTATTTTACCGGTAATACAGAGTGGCATCCGTCAATGCACACCCATGCCTGTACCATCTGGTACAGGGACCAATTGCCCATACTCCTCAAGTATGGGGACCTTTAGCCCGTCATGTCATCAACATGACGGGGACCTCGGCGCTTGGTCATCTCGTGACCAAGACTTGAATAAATCAGCATGATGCACAAACGTGAATATCTCAACAAATAAAACTTGCATTCACAATAGCTATGCATCAGAAATTCTCCTGAACACTTTCATTTGCAATCAACCATAAACAATACCAACATATCATTGACATAATCAAGATCACATATACTCATAATATAGTTCAAACATCTACAAACCAACAATCATCAACAATTCACACTGTAAAGTTTAGACCATCATTATACTTGCCTTAACCACGAGAAAACAGGGGATGAGCAGAAGGTGCGGCCCCGGGGATCCGTCCTCCTCCTGAATAATAATTATAATGATTGCTAAGACAACAGTAGCGAGTCTTTAGATTAAATAAAAACACCCCCAAACTAACCCAACATGTTTAGCTTGACTAAAAACCCCAAATCCTTTCGGCCATCCTGTCCCCCTCTACGGATAGTCAACTTCAAAAATTCGTATCTATTGGTACAGAAGTCTGAATAGGGCGTTCGCAGACTTTCTGGAAATATAATTAAATTATCTAACAAAACCTAGTTGGTGAGTCTCCCTAATTCGGCCATCTTCTACCCGCACCATCCAGTTTTCTAAAAAACAGCAGTTTCCTATCGGGTTCTCTAGCAGTGCACTAAAACTATCATAACTTTCAGCACGAGTGTTCAAATTATAATTTCTTGACCTTCCTGGAAATATAAGACAATTATCTACAACTTTAATAATATGGATATCCTATGATTCTCCCGTTTTCTAATCGTCCAATCCAATCTACCAAAATCTGACAGAGATTCCCCCGATCTGCAGAACAGTCCTACTAGAAAAATCATAACGTTTGCTACAGAGGTCTGAATAACGCGTTCTAGCACTTCATGGAAAGATAATGACATCCTCTACAACTCTCCAGGAGAAGTCCAGACCTGAATCCCCATGGATCTATCCCAAAACAGCCGTCTAACCCAATCTGTTCTAGCAGTCCAGTATACCGACATTGATAACACAATTAGAATATACATCTACTTGGGGAAAAACAGGGATTACCCTTGACGAATCGCTGTAAAACATGAAGAACACCCCACGAACTCCACCTCTTCTCCTTTTCCTCTCTTGCCCTTCTTCTTCCCTTCCTCCGGATCCAATCGCCTTGCTGCGATTGATTTCCTTCCCCCGCTCGTCCGGCAGCGAATGGAGGTCTTGATCACCGGCAATGGAAGAGAGGGGAGGGAGAGGGGCTGCTGGAGGCGCAAGGGGCAGGGGGAGGGGCGGCGCAAGGGGGAGAGGAGGGGAGAGAGGGAGGTGGCGGCTAGGGTTGAGGGGGTGGGACGCCCCCCTTTTTGGCCAGCCTCCCCCTGGGTCAAGGCCCAGGCCCAAGCTGCCTACAATTTTTAGAAATTCCCCTCTAAAAAATCTTTACTTAATTCTTTCCTATAAGGTCACTCCCTCCATTTAATCGACTATCTCTCGAATCATTTCCGGGATGTTACACCCTAAATATTAATTCTCAACAAATACCCAGCTAAACTCATACACCGAGTCATAGGCCTAACCTCATGGAACTTCCTTGATAAATACAAAAATAATAAAAGAAATTATTACATAAAAGATCGAGTCATCGTATTCTACCGCCGACCTTGCCTCAAATCACCCGAATCACCCATTAACTTATAATAAAGCTAAATTGAGTTTATTCGGATTTATTTGGATCCTTTGAGTTATTTGCTTTTACTTGTATTCAGTCGTTTAACGCGTAGTTAGAAACTGGAGTCCTGAAGCATCAATGTATCAAGCAAGATTAAGAGTGAAGAGAAGAAAAAGACCCTAAGTTCATGAGAAAGCATTGTGTGAGCTCAAGACCGCGGTAAACCGCGCCAAGTGAGTCAATACTTT
Organism: Dendrocalamus latiflorus; assembly: GCA_017311315.1. Lineage (NCBI taxonomy): Eukaryota > Viridiplantae > Streptophyta > Magnoliopsida > Poales > Poaceae > Dendrocalamus > Dendrocalamus latiflorus. The sequence goes on from CM029677.1 coordinate 10,157,267, forward strand.
GATCATGTTGAACCTATGTTTTCTGCAAATTACTTTGATTTAAATTATCAAATTGCATGTTGTTAGTTTATACGCAAATACATGTTTAATTTACGATTTTAGTTATATGCCCATTATTTAACTTGATTAATATTACATCTCCTTTGGAATATTTGAATGTGTGAACCTTGTCGCCCTATCAAAATTATAATAGTAACCTTTCGAAAATAAGTCCCTAATTATACGCTATGCTTAGTACTGCATAGATACTCGGGGGCGCTGAAATGCCCCAAGCCTCATTATCATTTTTAATCATAAGAAACTGGTTTGGACAGTCATGGTGGGAATGACTGGTATATTTTGACGTGATTATTTTATGCTCCCAAAAATCCCAACTTGCTTAAATATCTAAGCGGATGATTTGGGGGCTGGTATGTGGTGCAGTGGAAGCACAAATTATGGAGTGTGGTAGAACTGCTCAGGTAATCCTAAGGACCGAATCTTGTCATGACCTCCTGTGTAAAACAGTACAACCACAAGTCTGTAAAGTACAACTTGGCTAAGTAAATTTATCAACACCCCTGGACTCATCTCACTGGTAGTGGATAGAAGTGGATACGCAGGGGCAAGAGAAGGCCTAAAGGGACACCGAGTGGAGGGTGAAGTTTCCCAGTCGTAATAGCGTTGAGGGGAGTGGAGCCCGAATAACGCTAGTAACCGTGGGGAACATCCCGTGCATAGATGGGACCCACCGCAAGTGGGCAGTTTCCCATAAGGTGAGATGACAAAAGGGACTAGATATTTTGAAAAGTCACTATGATGGTCTGCTCAGCCACACTTCTAAGGAATCGTGTAGCGCAACGAGTTGATTGTCTCTTGTGGTGAAAGTGTACAAACTCTGCAGAGTCAAAACTATTCGAAGAGCCGTGCCCACGGTCATGGGCGGACATGGGAACTTAACTAGATATAGTTCTATTTCAAAAACTCTGTGGGTGGTAATGGAAAAAGTGGAGGGCAATGGAAAGCCCTGATTTGAATTGTCCTGGGTGTCGTCCCAGTGGTAAGTTAAGCGGCTATAACGCTGAAAGATGCTATATGGTGCGGATGCCATGTAACAGTGGATGGAATATGGATCGCTATTATTATTGCATTTTCTTGAACATTATGTTTTTGTTCAAAACTGCTAGGTCTCAGGAAATTTTTATGTATCATATTGCAAAAGTAAAATATTTTCTCTTCTCGCAAAGTAAAATATATGAGGAAATAAGTAGAGTCCGGAGTAATGAATATGGAAGTTTGAGGTAAAAACATAAATATATTGGTGGACTCATGTCGATTATAAAAAGAAAACGATAGTGTAGATTCTGGGAGAAATGAGCCTAAATGGATATCTAGACTAGATAAATGATTTATATGATCTTTGGAGTATTAGGAAGTGAAAGGGTATTGGTTGGATTACAACATGATATTTGATATAAATTCTTGGGAGATGTTGACAATATTGGGATTAATAGGATTTGAACAAGTTCTGGATGGATGAAGTGATCTTGGGAGTTTGGAGTATGATAACAATTCCTGGAATATAAACTTGATCAATGATATTCCTGGTGGATGAATACTGGTGAATCGTAGACCTAATCAATGATATACTTGGTGGATATATACTAGTGAATCGTATACTTGGTCAATGATATTCTTGGTGGATGTATACTCATGAATTAGTCAGAGATAGATAATGGAAAAATAAGATTGATTATTGAAGAAGTAAGTTATGGTTGTGGATTAATAACGAAAGGATTGGATTGTTAAGAATTTAGAATGCAAAAGATACTGGTGGAATAAATAAATGATATTAGATAAATGATGCCGCTAGTTGTTTGGAGTTTTAGGCAGTAATTGATCAGTGGATTATATAAGTTATGATACTCGCTATTTGGGGATTTAGGCAGCAATGAAGGTATGATTAGTGGATTGCATAATTGATGATAATCGCTGTTTGGAGCTTTAGTCAGCAAACAAAATAGAAAGTGTATGATCGGCGGATTACTTGAATGATGTCACTCACTGTTTAGAGTCATAGATAGCAATCAATATGGAAAGAGCATGATCGGTGGACTGATTAAATGATGTCATTCGCTGTTTGGAGTCTTAGACAGCAATCAATAAAGAAAGTGTATTTTGGTGGATTAAGTCGATTATGGTAGTCGCTAGGTGGAGTATAGGCAGCAACAATAACACTATGCTTAAATAATAACAACGCTACTAAAAGCGATTTTTGGCAAATAAAATAACCCGAGCCTCTCCTTTGTTAAGCCATGCATATTATTTATTTGCATTCTGTGTATTGGCTCGCGGAGCACGGTGGTTGGTGTGCTCACACTCGCTTTTGTGACAAATTCAGAATCAGGAATCAGATCACCTCGCCTCAGCAACAAGATTGGACATGCTGGCAGAGAAGATGAAGATGTCAAGGGCTAGGTTGCGAACCTCCAGTTGGCTGTCTGTGGGCATGTCCTGAAGGTCCCATCTGTGTGCTTCGTTCTTCCGCTGCTGCAATTTAATGAATTCGGCCTAAACGGCCCATGAGTAAGTTTACTATTATATTTATGCTTCCGTATGATATGTACTTTGATATTCAGAACTGTAATCTGTGAGCACTATCTACTGATCCAGGGAATAGTGCGGTGGAATCACAGAAGATTCCGGATTGTAAAGTCTGGGTCTGACAGGAACACAAGCGAGATTTGGAAGGCACACGCAGCAGCAGGTGGTGAGTAGTTTAGGTGGCGGTTGTGGCGCTAAAGCCGTGGGGGTGGGAAAGGATAGTAGGATGGGAGGAGGCGAGCTCAGCGGCTTGGGATATGAACGGATTGAATACAGATAGATAATATTTTTTATTATATTTGTTTTTATATTTTTTTCTTGGATACAGATATGAATACGAATATCTCAGATACAAATACAAATACGAATAATATTGAATGTAGATACGGAGTGAATACGAATCGAAACTAATACGATCACGAATATTTTTCAGAACATAAAAACTCCTTAAATTGTATGACAAAAATTAATGAAAACATATAACTAGTTTATTTGATGCAAACATTCATTAAATGTTCATATTTTCAACAACTACACATAATATTGGCACTAGCAAGCTGCATTAATTAGTTCATCGCAAACATAACACTTAGTATCAGGCATTCCTTGCTGGCATTAACTCTATGTTTTGTTTGAAAGTAGAACAATAAGCCTAACTATGTGATGTTGCTTTTGGCTTTGATAGTATCCCCTGTTGCCTAGATGCCCATAGTGCACATATTTAGGGCATGTACACCCCTTAAGCTGAAAGAAATGTTTTCTATAGGAAAAACAAATCTATACAAAATGAAACTATAAAATTTTCATGTCTTAATATTAGAAGTTATTACTAAAAATGCAAATAAATACAAGTAAAATTTATCTAACATGGCAAAGATTTCACGTATATAAAAACAATCCTTGAAATGAATGGATTTGGGCCAGAACCGATGAGCAAAACCAAAATATCTTGTGATTCAATAAGGATAAGACAGGAACTTGGTTTACAAATAGACTAGACTCAAGAGCTACATAAGACAATATGATCAAAACACATCATTCTTTGAACCTTAAAAAAGTCTGCTATACAACTTTATAGAGAAGGATAAAACATAATGCTAAAAATTGCAGCCGGGCTCATGGGCTCATGGCATTGATGATAGTACGATAAGTCATGGGCTCATGGCAGTGATGGGCTGTCGACTGCTATTGCCTATTGGATTGAAATCCCGGATATCCGACTTCGTATTATCTGAATAATCCGTATTCGACGGATACTAGGCTTATTGTATTCGTATTCATTTCCGACAAAAAAAATCCCTATTCATTTCCGATATGAGAATTATCCGAAGAAAATCCAACATGAGACAATCCGAATTCATTTTCGTCAGGATCGATTGGAAATTATCCGATTCATTTTCACCCCTAACAGTAGCTGAGAAGACTAGAGTGTGTTTTTTTTACTGTGGCTGATGACTTTTAGTTCTATCGTGAGTATTGTACGAACGAATTGAATGATAATAAGCTGATAAGCTGTTTCAAAAGTTGTCCTAATAAACCCTTTCGAAATAATGACAGAGAAGCCGTTCGTTTTATTTATTAGAAAAAAGTCATAAATCATAAATTGAAAAGAACAAAACCTAATTTGACCGGGACGCATGATGGATGAGAGTGCTGTACGTTGGCGGTGGATGGCCGCCAGATAGAGCTCCTCTCTGTAACCATAGCATGTGTCATTGTCTGAACAACCAGCGCCCACATGTAAGAGGCACATGGTAATTTATACTCCTTACTAGTAGTGTGCCCGTGCTAACGCTACGGTAAAAATACAAAACAAGATAAAATTTGTAAAAAATAAAATGAACAATCAGATTCATTAAGATTCACATCTCATATATTGTATAACCAAATAGTTTTGTCACATAATGAATGTCACATAAATACGTGACCTGTCGGAACCACCCAACACGCAATGCTCAAAAGCCTACGACCGATTCCCAGGTCTTGCGACCGCTTCGCGAGACCATATGACCGGTTAACAGAACAAGCACATGATAACCACTCGAGTAATAGGGCATCTCTTAAATTAACTACATGTTACAAGTTGTACCTTACAGCATTATTTTTCCTTATTTTATTTATAACATATCCAGATTCCATATTGGTTAAAGACAATATAACAATACCATCAAGTAACAACTACTAAACAGCAGTGATGTGAATAATAAATTTCACAGAAAGAACAGGAAAGGAACAGAATGCTATAAAAGCTTATGGGTTGTCTTAGACATACAGATGAATACAACTGGCCTCTAGGAGCGACCGAAGCAGAATTGCTTGTTGTTGGTTCTTCATAGCTAGGGGACTGATCCCTGCCTTCCCAGTTAGAAACAACTGATCTTGTTCTTCCTACACGATACTTTAAGATTCAGACTCACAGAACATATTACAGCAAGTACCAAAGGATATCAAAATATATACCTGCTCTTGAAACTTCAGTATAGCAGTTATCTCTTGGCTTACGCATTCTAGAAACATCTGTAAAAGAGTAACAAATTCTGTAAAAGTGTAACAAATTCTCAAAACAGATACAACTTAGTTACAATAAATGAAAATTGCCAGGAATTTTAAAATGGTGACACATGATTACCCAAAAGAAAATTTTCTTGCCAAAACAGTGAGATAATTAATAACTCAACAAGAGAACAATAGAACATGGAACATGTTCTCAAAAGATTCAGAACATAACTCTGGCAAACCATGCTTGGTCCAGTTAATACTGAACAAAGATGGCATTAATTAATCAAATTCAGCTGACAAATACAACCCATGCAAGATAGCTAGCTGTAGAAATAATTGAACACCTCGAACAAAAAAAATTAGTTGCTCATATGTACAAATATGAGGTAGTCTTTTATAATGTAATGCAAATATGTACAAATGTTCATCTAAAGCAGAGCCAGAAATTACTTTGGATCTTCTGAAGGTCAATGTTGGTAATTCTCTCTGTGCTCTACTGTCTTGAACTATTTTCTTTAGTTAACACACAAGAGGAGGGTCTAGTTACTATAGCATAAGCCACAAATTATAAGTGAAAAAGAAGGAAGCCAAGTACTAACATCATGCTTTTTCATATTGTGGATTTTCCCAAAAAGAAACTGAATCATTCTTCTCCCCTGTATCTTTGAAACGTAATGAGCAAATGAAAGTACTCACACAAAGGTATAACTGAATCATTCTTCTCCCCTGTATTTGAAACGTAATGAGCAAATGAAAGTACTCACACAAAGGTATAACTGAATCATTCTTCTCCCCTGCATCTTTGAAACGTAATGAGCAAATGAAAGCACTCCCACGATAGATAAAAGAGTTTCACTCAAAGGCATAACTATCTTGGTCCAGCCACGATATCAATAGTTCAAAAGTGCAAATTCGATTTAATTTACTAACATGCCCCCAACCATATTTAAGTACCAAAGCCACACAACATCTCTAATAAAAAGATCTCTCAATTTATACACTGCAGCAATTGTTAATTATTAGCTGAGAAACTGGAATCTCTGGTTCAAGATCTGCAAGCCATTCAGTTCAAGAACAAAGATACCGATCCGATGCAGTTCAGTCCCGGTTGGAGGTCTGCACAAGAAAGAAAGGTATATTATATTACTGTTCAAGAAAATTGGCAGCAATAAAATATGCCCATTTAAGCCATGAAAACTTACCTTAGGGAAGTATATGATACAGTAGGAAAGCATCATTACTCAGCAGCCTGCACATAATTATTTATCAGAGATCTGGCAATACAGTATTCTAAACAGTACATGCTATCACATGCTAAACACTTCTGCTTTCCTAAATCAAACTACAAGTCTATAACAAATGTCAAAAATTATTGAGTTGCGTATGTCTCAAGACTTGCTTCTATTCTTCTGTAGATGTGATGGATAAATCACCACCATGTTTTTTGGGGGAAAACATTTAGGTGACACAATTTCAAATAAATGTCTTTATGCTACAGCTCTCAGATTCATATAGACCAAATGTAACCTAGGCCATGAATATATTTAACTGCTCAGTAGTCTGTTAGCATGGACAGGCAATAGTAAATATCTTTATGCAAGCAAACCTGGTTAAGAGGGTTGTCTGGAGACTTCTTCCATAGCTTCCACATCATGTCTTTGTACTGCTTCAGTGTTAGGCCTGGCTTTTCTTCCTTTCACTTAGGGAGTTCTGCCTCTTCAAATGCCTGTCACAGATATTATTCCAAATGTATTCAAGCACCAAATGTTATAGTGATGTATTCAAAAAAATCAACAGTACAACTAAATGCCTTTTGATGTATCACAACTTCACAAGCAACATTTAATTTTGCAAATTTAACATGATTATACAGAACAGTACACCCTAGCAAGTGAAACAATCAAATAATAATCTAATCTACCAAGAATTGTGTTAGATTGTGTTTGAACCACATCAAACATAAGATTATTGCAAGTCAAAAGTCAATGGTACATAGTGGACAATCCGCCATTGACTATCATTACATTTCACCTACTGTGATACCATGTTGAGTCCAGCAATTGGATTGCAATGCTTTATTTCATACATGATACATGTGCATACACTGGCACGAACGTTAGCACTGCCATTATATTTGATCCTCCGATCTTCCCTGGTTCCATAAGCATAACCTACAACAGAAGTAAAATTATTTTATTCTCTACTCCGATTCCACAGCACTAATTTTGTATAAACAGGAGAGTCTTTTCAAGTAGAAGACCTTGGAGCTGTCCATTGATAAAGATATGCAATGCATGGCCAGCAGACTGCACGGTGAGAGACAGAGGCTTGCCACCTTGTAGAAACTTTTCAGTTGGGTTTACATCCACACTATAAATGCTTCTGAATGCCTGTGCGTTGCTACATATTTAAAAACTTTCAGAACATATTTATATGCATATTCTGATAATGGCCCGGATTTCTGCCAACCAAAACAATCAATCTAGCAGCCAAGAACACCTGCTCCCTAAAAATAAAATACGCTAGAAAGAGAGACGGAATGCGGGGGAGAGAGGCTTGGTGAAGCCGACCTTCCAATTGGATCAGGACGCTCTTGTGGAGGAGGTTTACATCCCTGAAATATGGACAAGTAGAACACTTTGTAATTTCTTCCATCCAAAGAAAATATAAGTGCACTGGACAACAATTGTATAGCAGAAAATATTTTTTCAGAAAGGAAATTTCCAGAATATAGCCGGTCTCTAGAAAACAAATGAGAGCACAAACTGCATAGACACATGCCAATTTTGAACCATAACATGATTAGTGCCTATGCAGGTAATTATTTGGTTGTTTGTAAACAACATGCCATATAGAAGCAAGTTCAAAAAAAATTTGTAATAGCATCAGATGGATTAGTTGCAACCCTTCTCAATTTTTAATTTTTTAGTACCAATGGATTACACTATTTGTAAATCAAAAGAAATCATAAAGCTATTCAATTACCTACAGTAAGTTGACAGATTTAGCTCAAAAGCGTGTAAAACTATATGCAACTTCTATTTAGGTAAATCTATCGAAAGTCAATATACCTCTTAGTGAAAAGTACATCTAAAAATTAAATTATCTTTCCAATGAAAAGAAAAACAAGGCAATCATTTGAACGGTGTAATGTTAACAATCAAGTAAACATGACTGTTGCATGCCGCATAGACCAAATACAAATCAATACACAGAACGACAATTGCAAGGCCTGGTTGTTTGTGGTTGTACCTTATAGAAGTTGCCTATACCAATACTCCTGTCGTGTCCTGTACTACTAACCTATTCTGCAACAGCCTCAAAAGCACAGTAAAATATTTCTGCTTTTGGTTGCTGAAAGCAATGATAGCATGTGCATAAGGTGGAAAGATCGTAGATAGAGTGCCATTTTGTACTGTGCTTTGTGGTTTTCTGAAGTGAACCCCTCTTTTACATCCTTTCCGGATGCAAGTATGTTGTAACTCTGTGATGCTTATATTTGTCTATGACTTCACCACTAAAATTTACCGCAACAACTTCCCTTAGCAGCTTTGAACCATACCTTCTTCCCACTGACCAACAGAAAATGTGGCAGTATCCAGGAAAAAAAAGATTACAGAAGTGTAACTTCCTTTACTTGATCAATTACCTAAGTTTCAAAACCTAATTTTGATCAATAATCAGTTTGACTTTTCTCCCACCTTCAGAAGAATGAAGCATAGATAGACCTATAGCCTTTGTTCGAATTTTTCAAAAGGTAACTATCTCGATTTCATATATGAAATTTCTATAGAATCCTCGAAAAATACTCTAGAGCTTTCTTGTTTTTGAAAAATCCTAATTCCAGAGCTTGCTTAACTGAGGAAATCACATCTCCCCATTCCTAAATCTAGCCCGTTTCCCTGACTCGACATCAGAACAACCTAAATCCCAACAAAACCAAGCATCTCCCAAGAAACAAAATAGCTCAAAGCAAGGAAAATTTTGCTCCAAAGCCAACAGATTTAAGGCATATGCGCATCGAACATAGCGCATCCAAGATCACTCCCCTGAATCAACAAAATCACCACATTGCATTCTCCATTCCTAAACAGAGCCGCATGCCACCTCCCTTACGCCCCCATCGAAACAGCCCAAGTTCCAGCAAAACCGAGCGTGCATCTCCCAAGAAGCCCAAGCAAATAAATGAACACACTCCAGACATACACTAATACACAGATCGCACTTGCAGCCAAGATTGCTCCTGTGGAGCAACCAGACCACTACCACCACCCTTGGCGCAGAACAGCGGCCAGCGGAACGAATCGAAGCCATTAAGAAGGGCTAGCTAGCAAGATTTGATTACCTTGCGGTAGACGGTCCACTCTGCCTCGTTGCAGAACGCCTTGAGCACCTCATTATTGTCGCAGTGCTTGGGGAGGTTGTAGTAGCCATAGGCCCTGAGCCCAGCGTAGATCTTGGCAGCAAGCGCGCGATGCCGCCGCTCCCTCCGTTGGTTGTTCTCCCGCTCCCTCCACATCGGCACCCTCGTGCCCCCATGCCTTCGCGGTGAAAGGAGATACGGCTGGCGGGGTGCGGTGGCGCGGGGTTGACAAGATGCCGGCTATTATCACAGTAGACTTCGACAGCGAGGACAACGTAGGGCGTGTCGGTCATGAGCTTCTCGCAGAGGTGGGAGCCGATGAAGCCGGCGGCGGCGCCGATCATGCAGATGGAGGGACGCAATGGGGTTGCCGACCAGAGCCACCCTCGCCCCGATGGCCAACGGCACCGACAACGACATCCTACTGTGGTCCCACGGCGGGTGTCGGATCCGAAATGCGCATGCAGAGTCGGGATTTGGTGCTAATGAGGGAGGGAGGTCAGTGAGGGGGCGGCGACAGCGGTGACGTGTGGGGAGGAAGAGGAGGCGGCGGCGGTGGTGTGGGGCAAGAGAAACCAAAATCTTTATTGCCAATTGACAGATTGGAACCTATAACCATCTTGATTTCACAAAAGACAGGAAAAATTCGCAGCAAGATCAAGACCGCACCTGGAACTCGTCCCCGAACTCAATGCGGAAGGTGTCCTTGATGGCCTCCGCGGAGGCGCGGTGGCACCCGCCGGTGTCGCTCATGAGGATGAGGATGTTCTTGGTGCGGTTGGCGCCGAGCAGGACGAGCTCGACGGTGCCCTCCTCCTCTTCCCAGAAGGGCTCGTCCTCCTCGGGCCTGCAGAGCGAGGTGGCCGAGGACGATGAGGACGTGCCTCCCCGTGGGCGCGGCCCGCCGAGGAGAGCTCGCTGGCGTAGGAGAGGCTCTTGCGGAACTTGCGCTTCATCCGCTGCGATGGAGCGGAGGAGGAGGCGGCGGCGCGGGGTGGGAGGGAGGGGAGGAGGCGACGGCAGCGCGGGGTGGGGAGGAGGGGAGGAGGCGGCGGCGCGGGGTGGGGAGGAGGGGGAGGAGGCGGCGGGGCGAGGTGGGAGCGGGGTAGGACACGGCGGCGTGGGGTGGGAGGGAGGCGTCGGCGGAAGATTGGGGGGGGTGGAGGTAGAGCCGCACGCGTTTAGGGAGGAGGGTGGGGGCGTCGGGGGCGTGTGCGTGGGCGCGGGGTGGGTTTTGAGTTCAATGATGTGCATGATCCGGATGATTTTAGCCTTAGGATCTTCAATGAGTAAGAGAAGAAGGCTTGAGGAGAGATCCAGGCCATTCATTTGTATGAAGTTGGATTACTTTGGTACACAAATCTGGGTGGACTTAGATTAGGCATGACTGTGGGGGTGGTTGAGGGGGGTGGATTTAGTAAAGAAAATTTTGGTGTATTATAGAGTAGGGTAGATGAACGGGACGCATCAACGTGTGACTTGCTAGCTGACGTGGCCAAGGTGGGGGTGGAGGAGCCTACGGTGTTTAGCCCCCCTCATTGCCACACCATCAGGATGACGAGGCATTACTTGGCTCACATGGCAGCTCCCTCTTAGTCCCCATAATGGAAAAAATGACCGTCTTAGTCTGTTGACTGGAATGAAAATTCCTTAGAAGTGTTTTGCGATAGGTGTCAAACAACGCTTAGTTTGGTGAATACTTTTGTATGTGTAGTTTGGTGATCTTTAGTCAAGAATGTGTAGTTTGATAAAATTTACTCTATTTTTTACATGGAGCAATAGAAATATAGAATTATTGTTAATAACCTGGAAATTCATGTTCTTAATGACTTTTGCAAAATCTAGTCAAACATTCCATACCAGAAGAGACTTTATCCCATGCTTTAGTACTATTTTTTAGAAAGTATGAAGAGGACGCACACCATACTACGCTAGAAATTTTGTGGAGGCTCTCGCGTCTCACAGAATACAGACACATGATTTACCACTAAATATACATACGTGTACGTACTTTGAAGCAAGGCACACTACACAGATCTTAGGGATCAAACCTTAGGCCCTGTTTGGATCAGTTTCAGATTCTTAAAAACCAGCTATTACTTCTAGTTTTTAAAAGCTGGTTTCTAAGCAAAAACTGATGGGGTGTTTGGATCCCCTAGTTTTTAAAAGCTGATTTCATTTATGATTGGTGCTAATAGACTATTATACCCTTACATTTATTGCTGCGTGGCCTTTAATGGAAGCGTCTGCGCGTGGTCTTTAATGAGGGTAAATGGGTATTTGTGCAAAAAAAAACTGGCAAAAGCTGGGTATCAACAGCTTCTTGGTTTTTAAGAATCTGGGTAGGTAGATTTTAAAAACTGCCTCAAAAACTGGTCTGTTTGGATCCCACCCAGTTTCTAAAAGCCAGATTCTTAAAATCTAGGTGGATCCAACAGGCCCTTAGTTGGTGGGAATGAATACCCTCACTGCCACTCTAGTCCTGCTAGTCCACTGGCCTGTCGTTTTTAATAGTGATTTATGGTGGAACTGATTTGGATTATCTTTATAGCCATTCTATTCATAATTATCATTACATTGCATTCAATTTTTTTCTCTCTCTCCTTACTATACCCGAGGATTCTTCGCCTTGACGAAACCGAAGTTTATAGCCAAAAGGTAGGGATATCAACGGATTGAATAGAATCGAATAGTCCGGATACGGATACGGATACCGGATAAAACAGATAATAAAGATATAATTAACACTCTTTAAGTCTCATTGTATCAAATGCGATTCAAATAGTTTGGATATGAATACCAGATAAAACGGATAACTGGGATCTGATCGACACCTCCACCGAAAGATGCTAGCAAATCAAGCCTAGCACTTCTCATCCGGAGGCCTACTTAGCCCACCTGGACTACTGTTATATATATTGCGGTTTTAGCATGAATGTAGTGTTAATTCCAGCAAAGTATAATTGATTTAAAGCATAATTCTAGCAACATTTAAGTGACAAAATCAAAATGTAAATCATCCAAGTATATTATGCTCACAACATATAAATGTGGGCTATTAAAATCAGCATAAAGCTCAGATTTTTTTGTTTTGATTATTGCTCTTAGATGTAGAGTTGCTCAAGATATAATCTTGGCCTTCGCGCTACAATGGTCTATACTCTTAACTAATTAAATATGACAGGATAAATTCAAACTTTGAGCTCTAAAAAGTCTTTACTAACTTGTCAATACTTTAATTTAGTCTAAAGATAGCAACTTAAACCTTTGGCCAATAGAAAATCAGTGCATATGAAATCACCAGACAACACTCTAGTTTAGCCAACAAACTTGATAAACTTCTAGTGTAAAGAATCACAGAAACAAGCTCAGTAATAAGCCTAATTGGCTAACAAAATGAGCATACATTTTGAATTTCAGTGATAACAGAACATGCATATATCTAAGCTCATTCGAGAGTAATGACTATAAGACTGAACATTAAAAGACAGCAAAAGCAATACTTTAGAGCTCAAGTTTGAATCATTCAATTTCAGTATATGACCATTCTCATCATCGAGCTATCAAATCCGAATCCACATACAACTTTGCAATATCTCTAGTGCTAGAACTTAAATAATTCAATTAAAAATTTCAGCTAGCACAATATATAAGCAAAGATAAAGCAGAAATGAGAACACCACAACTCACTAATGCGATGGCACTCAAAGCCACCGAGATGAGCACAAGGCAAGGCACGCTATTAGTGATGTCCCTGAAAACCAAGCGCCTCGTTGTGTCACGCAAATATGCGAGGTTGACGGAGATACAATGCCGATCTTCGCTCTTCGGGACACACCAAAGATCGAAGCTGAGGTACAAGGGAGATGCCGCACAAGACCAGTCACAGTGTTCCGGTCAAGAACACCAAGGAACAAGCTTCTAGTCCCCCCTCTCAATGTGATCCATAGCTGACCGACTCTAGATTTCTCAGGCAAAAATCCCCAATCTCACCGCAAAATGTCAAAGAGATAGAGCACAAGGGAACAGATCGGGAAAGCCAAAGAAACCAAATCTGAACCACACTACCACCGGTTCTGGTGAAGAACGCGATGGTGCTGCAGCATCAAGACTCAAATCGGAATACAACTGAGAGAAGGAGGAGACCGAGTAAGGGGAACTCACTAGCTTCGGGCACCGAAAGAAGGAGAAGAGGGCTAGCTTAAATAGAGCTGCGAGGGGTGACTAGTAGGCTGCAATCAATGGTCAACGCCGAGGTGCATAGGCCGGTGGCACCTCCAGCGCTACCGCTGCCATCGCAAGAACCGGCCGCCCGCATGAGTCGGTCAAGCTAAAGCTATCGAGCGCTACCCGAGATTAGGGTTGGAGACTCAATCTCCAGCGCCTTATCTCTTTACATGTCCCACCGACAGGTTGGACCAACTCCTCCTTCTCCTTTTTTTCTCCCTTTTCTCAAAATAGAAAATTACCGAAAAGGCCTCAGAACACAACAACTACAACCCCATAGGGCTGGGCCTAGTTTTGGCCCCCGAACACAACAATGTCTTTCCCCTAGCTAGTCTAGTAAAATGCAACAATGTACTTTTTCCAAATAGTTCCTTATCTAGTGTTTGATTTAAATTATTTCTCAAAGAATCCAACAGCTGCAGAGCCTTTCAAGGCTCTTGGCATGCACAACTTTTATTAAAAATTGCCTCATACTTCTAACCAAGCACACCCTTTGCTTTCTGTAAAAACAAAGCACACCCTCCGCAATATAGGGTATAATTTCTAGCTACAAGGCAGATAGATATCAAAATGATTTATTTTCTCCCTATATCACTGCATTATTGTCAAAATGGTATGACAACTTGCTAGGCCCTATGCAGACTGTTCTGATGTTCTGTAGCCTAAAGCATCATTATTTTGACACTTTGGCCTGTAAATGTGTTCCATCATTGAAACCATTGCATGATCATGTCTATCATCTCATTTTTACTACCTGTCTATTTGTGTCAAACATTAAAATCAGCAATCACAACCGCACACTTGCACTTTATACACATGATGTAGAGTACTACAAATACAATGTCAGGGTTCACAAAATCGGTTGAAAATCATCCGATTTTTGGGAAAATTGGTTCTATCAGACGCCCCCCGTTAATTTTAAAATCAGCCAGAAAACCAGATTTGCTCATTTCTTGCCAAACATAAAGGAAATTCATAACAGTGTTAAAGCATAAGTATGGATGTGCCCTAGTGGTAACCTCCCTTGCCTTGGAAAGAGCAAGATGTCGGCTCGATCCTCCAAAGCTGCATCTTTCAAAGTCATTTCCGTTTTACTTTAAAAAGGAAACCGGATTTGCTCATTTCTTGCCAAATATAAAGGAAGTTCATAACCGTATTAAAGCATTAAGTATGGATGCGCCCTAGTGGTAACCTCCCTTGCCTTGGAAAGAACAAGATGTCGGTTAGATCCTCCAAATTAAAGTTGCTTATTTTTTGGTCTTTTCTGTTTTAACTTTAAAATTTTCAAATTTTGATTTAAATTTTTGGCCAAAATTTTCCGATAATTGGTAAAATCGGTTCTATCGGTGACCTCCGATAAAAAAACCCAATTTTCAAAACCCTGTACAGTGCCAGTTACTTCATGCTTCAGCGTACACCAACCAGAATCCTCCCCCAAATTGCATACCTGCTGGAGACAAGAGCCAAAAGGAGCCCTCCTTGCCATCTTGTCTCCATCTGCCTGTCCCAAAGCAGATAACTTGGTTGTGTTTCAGCCATACCAATCAAAACATTTCACCATCAAGACTCTACTTGCTTCAACCTTTGCCAAAGGTTGCCTTTCTTCTGTTAGATAAGCATTCCTGATTAGGAGGAAGGCTGCAGGCCTCTGAATTTACCTGCCCCATATCCAGTCAGACATAGTGTAGTTATTGGATGTATCTTCCAGAGCTTGATTTTTCTTGCTCTCAGTGATATACTGACAAGTGCCTCATTGATAAGAACATGAACCCTATGGATACAACCATATTTGCTCTACTTGTTGTTACAATTACAAGAGCTCCTACGCATCACTTAAATTATGAGGTGAGATCGTTTCAAAGAGATTTTACTTTATTTGATAAAGAACTTATGATATTACATAATGAGAGTTTGTTGCGTTTGTTATCATACACTAAGATTTATGATCAAGATCATGCAATATGTGACACTACACATATGTTAAAACCGAGGACGGTTTTCCATCAAGAAGGGGAGGATGATGTGACCATGCCACCAACACGTACGACCATAGCGGCCAATATCAAGAATGAACTAAAGGTGAATTCGTTTCTTCAATTTCAACATATTTTAAATGAGAATATAATGCTACCTAATGATGAAAATATATATATTTGTAGCACCACATCTCTCTGGAAGCAATTGAAGCAAGGGTTCAAGTTGGACAGGTTTTGGAATCCAATTCGGCCTCCAGATCAATTCGGATTCAGCCTGACAGGCCAACTTCAAACGGCCATAACTTTTGATCCAGAAGGCTTCTCGGGGCCCGTGAGTACTCGTTGGAAAGATATTGGAGTCTACTTTCAGATGGATCTAGTCTCACCTCCAAACTCCACCCGAGCAGATCAGAAACTGTGAAACAAGCCATATCACTTTTCCAGTCCGAGTCAAAGTGGGCCGAGGGCCTTGTAACTTGGGCTATTTGGGCCGGTACTGTTCACGTGAATAGTACCACGCGCGTGAACAGTAACTAGGAATAGTACCACATCCCTTTACATTAGATAAGTGTGGCTTCCCCCTCCCCTATTTAAGGAGGCCGCACCCCTTTAGTTTTCCTGGGGTTTTGCTTAGATTAATCTGTCTTTGAACAGTTTCGCCGTTCATCGGTTTGTGAGACCCCAACTTGTGAACTTAATATTTATTCGCAATTTCAGATTGCATCTTGTACTCTCTTGCTTGTGTTCTCGATTCGCTTGTAGGAGATAGCCTTCTTGGCGAGGTCAATCGTGTTCGGCACGGTTGATAACCAACGGAGCAGTGGTGTAGTGATTGCGAGGGGTTCGATCTGTTTTGGTCGGAGCCTTTGGATCATCAACGTCGAGATCTCCACAATCGACTTATCAGTACCTCTCGGAAGATCGGGCCATCGTCACATCAGTTGGTATCAGAGCAACGGTTGCCCGTGAGGTAATTCTTGTATCCCTAGTTAGTAGATTGGTTTTTATTTCCTATAGTCCAGAAAAAAAATTGTCCCACAAAAAGAATTAATTCCGCTGTCCAAACCCCGTTGTGCCTTTCAATCTGTTAGTTTTGGTTTGCTAAATTGAATTTGTGTCCATATTAGCATTGTCTAGTTGCTGGTCATATCTTTGTTCCATTAAAAATTCAAACAAAAGAAAAATTCTCCACCCCAAACCCTAATTTCCAAATTCGGCAGATTTTTCCTTTCTCTGCAGCCGCCACCAAAAATGCCATATCTTTTGATTCCGAGATTATTTTTGAGTGAGACCACCGCCATTAGATTCAAAAATTTCTTATCCATCTATCTGTAAAATTTCACGTCATTCCAGCAAGGCAGTTAAGAGATATATGCGGTGAAAGTTGACCCAATTATCTGTTTTGAATCTGCAACTGTCAGCAGTTGTGATTTTTTTGCGAATTTCTATGTCGGGTTTCGGAAGTTGGTCCCAAAAGAAAATCTGTAGAAAAAGCCGTCCAAAAACATAGAAAAAAAGAATCAATGAAAAAGAGGTATCTGACAAAAAGGTACAGCCAAAATACCGACGTGCTGTCCAGTGGATAGAAATCTTCAGTTTTTAGTTTTGGGTCAATCCTTGTGTTCTTCAATTCCAAATTGCTTTGGATTGAATTATCTTGTATTTACCACTCATACACATTGCCATACACTTGTTTTTAGCCTTCTTCCATTCTTGGTTGATCAGCAACATAGACTAAGTGCTAGATACGGACTATAATTCAATTCTATGCAATTCTGAAATTAACTGATTGTTCTCCATTGCTACCATATTGTGCCTTCCAAGCTACACTTACTCTTGATCAGAACAGGTTCCCTCTTGCAATCGTACCCACGCTCGACACGGTATCACGAACCAGCCACCGGTTGTACCACCTGCTGCATTGGTAAGAACACTTGTAAGAGTGTAGTAAGATGCTTGAGAATGTGTGATTCCACCTTCCACCACCTAGTAGTTGATAGGGATAATACATTTGTGTTGTCTTTTGTTTTCTACTAACCATGACAGGTGAGTCGTCTGATGATTACGAGTGTGTTTTAAAGAGAGAGCTCATGACGCTCTTCGATGAACAACGCACTACCATTATTGAGGACTTCGACAGGAAGTTTCAAGCTATGACAGATACATTGCAGCGCGCCATCAATGAGAGTATTGCACGCCTTGAAAGAATGCTGAATCGGCCACCAAACATTGGACGCGAGTATGATCACGATGCGGACCACGATCGTGAGGAGGGAGATGATAATGAGAGACAAAACCGCGACGCCAGTGCTTCATTTGCTGCCTAAGATGCACGCCCACGACACCGCCTACATCAAAACCGTCACGGTATGGGAGGTAATAATTTTCAGCACCACAATGATCGTTCTAATCATGACCCATTTGCTAAAGTCAAGTTTACCATTCCATCTTTTTCTGGTCTTTATGATGCTGAAATATATCTTGATTGGGAGATGACGGTAGAGCAGAAGTTTAATTCTCACTTGCTTCCTGAGCAACATAGAGTTAGACAAGCTACTAGTGAGTTTAAGGACTTTGCTATTATCTGGTGGAATGAACTGGGTACCATGCGCTTACAACCTAATACATGAGAACGGTTAAAAGAATCTATGCGTGCTAGATTTGTTCCTCCTGCTTTTAAACATGAAATGCATAAGAAATTGCAGTGCTTAGACCAAGGTAATAAATCTGTCAAGGAATATTATCAAGAACTACAAATAGGCATGTTGCGTTGTAATGTTGTAGAAGATGAGGAGGATAAGATTTGTCGTTTTTACGGGGGGTTACGGCGTGAAATTCAGGACATTGTTGATTATAAAGATTTTACTACTGTCAACCAGTTGTTCCAGCTTGCTTGTTTGGCAGAAAAAGAATTACAGGGTAGGCAACAAAGGACAAGGAGCAACTTTGGAGGTACGTCTACATCGAGATCAACGCCTGGGCAAGCCAAGATAGCCCCACCTCCTATTTGTCGAGCTGCTGCCCCCTCTGTGAGTAGGGCGTGTTCAGCAGCACCGCCGCCACCATCACGCGCACCCGAGACGAGCAAATCTACTAGTGTGCAAACACCAACACAGAGCTCTTCATCGATTGCTTCCACGGGCCGTACGATGGGCATTGTGTGCCACCGTTGTAAAGGGATGGGCCACGTCATGAGAGATTGCACAAGTCAGCGGGCGTACATTGTGACAGAAGATAGTGGTTATGTAAGTGCTAGTGATGTTGAGGATGAATATGCTCTTGCAGCTAACCTTGCAGGTAATGGTGATGATCATGAGAACAAACCTGTGTTTGTACCATTTTCTGTGACTAACAACTTGCAGGTAGTTGAGAACCATGCCAAAGAAGAGCATGAGCTTATTGAATCACTGACCCCATTGGTTGAGAATGAAGATAAGGAGATGGATGCACTTACATCATCTGAGGAGAGCCAAAAAGGTAAAGAACATGGTACTATCATCGCTCACGGTATTGATTTGGTGCTACAACAAGACATAGAGCAACCTTGTGAGTATATACCTACTGTAGTGCAATATTTTGATATTCCTTGTGTTGACTTAAATAAACCGTGTGCTGATCTAAATTCTCATAATTTTGCACATGTTAAATTAATAACACATAAAGAAGTTTTGACTAGAATTTCTCCTGCTAATTCATTGTGTTACATCATGTTGGATCTACCTATGAAATTGTCACATGCTATGGAGAAAGTTTCTGAACTTGCATGTTCGAAATTCTTATTTAGTACCTACACCCTTGGATATAGGTTTAATTTGATTGGAGATCATGGTGTGGAAAATCAATTTCTTGTATATCGAATATGCATAACTTGCGATCACATGGATGAATTGAAACATGTTGTTTGGGACAACAATTCTTGTATGCTGAATCATGTTGAATGTGAGAGGGAAGTAAAATTTAGTACTCATCCAATGCCTATGTGTTCATCTCTTTTTGCACCATCTAGTATGGACAATCTGAATAAAGATGATGAATTATGGCAGAACATACAAATCTCTTCACCCTGGCTAGATGAATTTACTACTGTTCGATTGAGATACGATTATATGGATGAACTTTGCTAGATTCCAAAGGTTGTAGTTTTGTCCATATATGCCACCACTACAAGTTTACAAAATCAAAGATTTGAATTGCATAAATGCTTCACTTACATTTGCAAAACAAGTTGCAATAATTACTGTGTGAGAAATTTTGAATTGCTCATTAACATATATGATTACTCTTGGGTTAATAATACAATGAGTTTTTGTGATCATTGCTGTTTTATAATATTAATTGTGCAACAACGAAGAAATGTTAAAACGGATGACATATACATATACCATGCATACACCTTGGCTTCTTTGTTACCATATTTTCAGCTTATCAAAAGCCGAGGACGGCTTTGTTTGCAAGAAGGGGAGGATGATAAGAACATGAACTCTATGGATACAACCATATTTGCTCTACTTGTTGTTACAATTACAAGAGCTCCTACGCATCACTTAAATTATGAGGTGAGATCGTTTCAAAGAGATTTTACTTTATTTGATAAAGAACTTATGATATTACATAATGAGAGTTTGTTGCGTTTGTTATCATACACCAAGATTTATGATCAAGATCATGCAATATGTGAAACTACACATATGTTAAAACCGAGGACGGTTTTCCATCAAGAAGGGGAGGATGATGTGACCATGCCACCAACACGTACGACCATAGCGGCCAATATCAAGAATGAACTAAAGGTGAATTCGTTTCTTCAATTTCAACATATTTTAAATGAGAATATGATGCTACCTAATGATGAAAATATATATATTTGTAGCACCACATCTCTCTGGAAGCAATTGAAGCAAGGGTTCAAGTTGGACAGGTTTTGGAATCCAATTCGGCCTCCAGATCAATTCGGATTCAGCCTGACAGGCCAACTTCAAACGGCCATAACTTTTGATCCAGAAGGCTTCTCGGGGCCCGTGAGTACTCGTTGGAAAGATATTGGAGTCTACTTTCAGATGGATCTAGTCTCACCTCCAAACTCCACCCGAGAAGATCAGAAACTGTGAAACAAGCCACATCACTTTTCCAATCCGAGTCAAAGTGGGCCGAGGGCCTTGTAACGTGGGCTATTTGGGCCGGTACTGTTCATGTGAACAGTACCACGTGCGTGAACAGTAACTAGGAATAGTACCACATCCCTTTACATTAGATAAGTGTGGCTTCCCCCTCCCCTATTTAAGGAGCCCGCACCCCTTTAGTTTTCCTAGGGTTTTGCTTAGATTAATCTGTCTTTGAACAGTTTCGCCGTTCATCGGTTTGTGAGACTCCAAGTTGTGAACTTAATATTTATTCGCAATTTCAGATTGCATCTTGTACTCTCTTGCTTGTGTTCTCGATTCGCTTGCGGGAGATAGCCTTCTTGGCGAGGTCAATCGTGTTCGGCACGGTTGATAACCAACGGAGCAGTGGTGTAGTGATTGCGAGGGGTTCGATCTGTTTTGGTCGGAGCCTTTGGATCATCAACGTCGAGATCTCCACAATCGACTTATCAGCACCTCTCGGAAGATCGGGCCATCGTCACATCACTCATGATGTGCATTTCATGGTGTCACCAATCCAAACATGTCATGACTACAACAGTCCACCATATCCCAGCATTGAAGGTCTATTTTTTTTAAAAAAAATGTAGCAAACTTTTTTCCGTAGGCTTTTTGTTTATTTCTTGTACAAGTGGGTACACGTTGGGGACACATACGAGAAACTATGCTTCTTTTAGTAAGAGATGAGGCTTACCAAAGTACTTTAGCACTCATAGTACACGGTCTTGGAATTTTTTGTACGGATAATCCATTTTTTATTCGAAATTACATAAATATATCCACGGGAAATTTTTTTACAAAAATAGGCTCCAGTCGGCTAATGATTGGGCGACTGGAGCCTTTCGCCCGACCAGACCGCGACAGTTGGAAAGTCTACCAACCGTTTGGCGATTAATTGCAGTCGCCTTACCATTGGGCGACTTCCCTGAAGTCGCCGAACCGTTGAGCGACTGAGATTCAATCGCCAAACGGTTCGGCGACTGCAGGTGGGATATAAAGCCGCGCCCGGCGACGCGCCGAGCGCGCCGCACTGTTTGCATTCCTCCGTTCGGCCAGCGCAGAGAAGAGGGGAAAGGAGAGGGAGGGAGAGGAGAAGAGGAGGGGGAGAGAAAGAGAGGGAGAGGAGGAGAAGAGGAGAGGGAGTGCGCGATTTTCAGGTAATTTTGTTGTATTATATTGTTTGTTAGTGTAGAAAATTAGTTTAGAAAATGTAGTTTAGAAATATAGTTTAGAAAATGTAGTGTAGAAAATTAGTTTGGAAAATTAGTTTAGAAAATGTAGTGTAGAAAATTAGTTTAGAAAATTAGTTTAGAAAATGTAGTGTTGAAATTTAGATGTAGAAAATTTAATGTTGCAATTATTGTACAAATTTAGATGTAGAAAATTTAGTGTTCAAATTTAGATGTAGAAAATTTAATGTTGAAATTAGTGTACAAATTTAGATGTAGAAAATTTAGTGTTGAAATTTAGACGTAGAAAATATAATATTGAAATTATTGTACAAATTTAGATGTAGAAAATTTAGTGTTGAAATTTAGACGTAGAAAATATAATGTTGAAATTATTGTACAAATTTAGAAGTAGAAAATGTAATGTAGAAATTATTATACAAATTTTGCAGGTATGACTCGTGCTGGACGTGACTCGGAGTGGCGGTTCGCGCTGTTGGACGAGCACGTGGACCGCTCTCATCGGGCTTCCCGTCTAGTCCCGCCACCGGGGAGCACGGACGAGCCGCCTCAGCTGGGAGTGGTCCGGACACGCACACCTCGCGTGGCCTGGGGACTCGACCCTCGTTGGACTGCCAGATTTGCACTACTCCAGCGTTTAGTGCGACCGTAAGTTCGTTCCGTGCTGACCTTCACTTTGTTTGCAGGCTGCGGGATGCCGGGCTACTCCCTCTTGCCTGGATGGTGCAGGCGACGAACGAGGATAGAGCCGCTGGCGGGGACGAGGGCGGGGACGAGGCGGGCGGGGAGCGATCACGACGCTTTCCGTTCGACCGTTCCCTGCTGACGGCTTTGGTGGACCGCTGGCGGCCCGAGACGCACACTTTCTACCTCCCATTCGGGGAGATGACGCCGACCTTGCAGGATGTGTCCCTGCTCCTTGGGCTTCCGATCACGGGAGACGCTGCCTTCCTACCGGAGGCCCCGGCCGACTGGTGCGCTGACCTGCTCGCCAGATTCCAGGGTGTCGTTCCACCGGCCGCTGACCACCACGTGTTCGAAGAGGCGCAGACCCATGGGCCGACACTGAGGTGGCTCAGACAGTACCGGGTACGTGGTATATAAAATCGATCGTGTCTTCGAAGCTCTTATTTGTGGTATTACGTACTAATAACAACTTTTTTGCATTCAGGTGGAGCGCATGGTTCCGCAAGCAGATGATCACCTGGTCTCGCGGCACCTGGAGGCTTACGTGCTGTGGCTGTTTGGTTGGGTGCTTTTCACCACCAGCCACGGCAACTCAGTGGATGCGCGCCTTATCGCTTATGCGAGGGCGATCGCTGACGGCGAGCCCCACCAGGTCAGCTAGGGATCGGCCGTACTTGCCGCGACGTACCGCGCGCTGTGCGATGCGTGCACGAGGGTCAAGGCGAACTCGATCCTCACGGGCTGTCCCCTGCTACTGCAGTTGTGGTCGTTCGAGCGCTTAAGTGTCGGACGACCTGTGCTAGACGACATGGGTCTTTGTGGAGCAGCTCGACCGCATCACAGCCGACGACGTGTGCTGGGAGCCGTACGCTGATACGGCAGTGCAGGCCCGTGCTCCTGGCAGTCTGTCCTCACTTTGCTGGCGTGACCGGGCTTTCTGGCTCACCCGCCGGAAGCTCGTGTACCTCATCTACGTGGAGGACTACGCACCCCAGCGGGTGATGCGGCAGTTCGGGGTACGGCAGCCGGTTCCTGTACCAGTCGGACCATCGCTTCCGCGGCACGTGCACGGGTGAGTGATCGTTTGTGGTAAATATGTACATACTTACTACTATACGCAGGTATCTCACATTACGTAATGGTTCTATACGCAGGCACAGCGCGAAGGGAGTGAAAAGAGGCACGGACTGGTCGTTGAAGATGCAGCCCTGGGTCGATCAGTGGTACGGTGCGCTCGACGACCGCATGGAGGAGGACCGCCCGTACGACAGCACGGAGTACGCGGGGTACCTTCACTGGTACGAGCCGCAGACCCGTACCAGGCTCGTATATGTGGTAGACCCGCCTGCCACACACGTCGCCGCTCCGACGGACACGTACCCCGTGCACTTCGCGCGCAACGCTCACCTCGCGGTACGTTACATGTCATTTCAAAGATTCCCAAATGGTAATGTCGTTTCGATAATCGAACATTTCATGTCTTTGTGTCCAGGCTGGCGTCGGTTCTGCCCTATGTGCCGACTCCGGCACAGTACTGGAGAGGCTCACCAGTGGTGCGCAGCTGACCCATGAGGAGGGCGTTAGCTTTGCACGTCGGATGCACGAGGGGTGTAGACGTATCGTTAGCCTACTGTCGTGCACGAGGCTACCGGCGGTCTCCACGCCCACCGCTCCGATTGCTCGTCCACCAGTGCCACCCCGACCAGCGTGGCACTACTCTGGTGCACCGAGGTGGACACGTCCTCCACCGCCTCACTCGGAGCAGCCAGGGGGTTCAGCCTGGGCAGGGCCTCCTACACCGGTTCACTTCACGCCTCCTACACAGGGGGTGTACGCCTCCTCCATGGCGCCAGCTACGGGTGCGCAGAGGGTCTTATATCGTGTTTATCCGAAGACGACATGCAACGAACTAACGATATTGATATTGCAGGTACTTACCAGCAGCACGGCGTCTCCCCAGGCCAGGACGATGTGGACTAGTTTTTCGCGGAGTGGCCCGGGCAGTTCTCCGACGCAGCACCGGAGGTTCTCTCTGGCAGTGCCCTCCCCGGTGCACCGGAGAGCACACAGTCAGAGGTGCAGCTGACTCCACCAGCGCAGGGGCGGGATAGACACCCTCCTGCTCGTTTTACTTTTTCGGAGCCCCGTAACCCGTTGCACCGGAGGAGGGCCAAGCGAGGCCGTATGGGAGGACGCGGGCGCGGTGACGGGGCACACCAGGGTGACGAGTGAGGCGTGCTGCAGATGCTATATATGTTATGCATGTAATGAAAAAACATGCGGCATGTTACTCTCAGTTATATTATGAAGTTTATTTAAATTTACATAGTCTATCATCTCTCTCCGCACATAAACTATCTCACTTAACAGTGTATGTATCGATCGTTCTCTACTCAATCTTTCATTAAAAAAAATTAAAACACTTTTTACACACCTACAATATACAATGAACATAAACTTTTATTACAACTTCACCGTATTTTTTACCGGTTCAACGTTACAAAATTCACAAAATCTAAAACAATCACAGGGGCTACATGCAGTTGCCTAACGGGATGGCGACTACACTTAAGTCGCCTAACGGGACGGCGACTACACTTAAGTCGCCGAACGGAAGAGCGACTTAATACAGTTGCTCTACTGTACAGCGAGATATATTGTATCGCGGTCTGGTTGGGCGAAAGGCTCCAATCGCCCAACCATTAGGCGACTGGAGCCTATTTTTGTAAAAAAATTTCCCGCGGGTATATTTATGTAATTTCGAATAAAAAATGGATTATCCGTACAAAAAATTCCACGGTCTTGTACGTATATATAATTTCGAAGTTGACACAACCCATACTGTAATACATTTTTGCCCTGCTCAATTTAGCTTATATAAATCGGTTTATGACTTTTTTACACTATAGCTAGGGATACAAACAGATCGAATATAGACGGATAATGCATTTATCATATTTATTTTCATTTTTTTTCTTGGATGCAGATGCAAATATGGATACCTTGAATACGGATACAAATATGAATAATATCGAATACAAATACGGAGCAAATACGAATCGGAACGAATACGGTCACGAATATTTATCGGAATATCAAAACCCCTTAAACTATACATCCAAAATCAATGAAAACACATGAATAATTTATGTTGTTAAAATATTTATGAAATCTAAACAAGCATAAGTATTTTTATCTACAATGAAAATATATTCAATAGTTGATCAGTACATAGCATAAGTATTAACACACATACTATTCAGGCTTGGATGCCCTTAATTTGTTCCAAGCACTTAATTTTTCTTCCTTTTATCTCCCTTATGTTTTCTTCTTCTTCTTCTTTCCTTTTTGGTAGCAATCTCTTTTCAATATTCTCTCTCCCCCCCTCTCTCTCTATATATATTACTGTTTAGTGGTGTTTTGCAATTTAATAGGATTAACAAAAATTTACTAAGTATTTTAACATGTAATGGAATACTTAGAGTTAAAATTCATGAAGAATGATTCTATTACGTGCGCTTCTCCTCTCTCTTCTTTTCTTTCCTTTCTCTTCTCTTTTTTCTGGCCGAAGTCTTCTCCTAATCTCTTGGCCACTCGTTGCTTTTCTTCCTCCTCCTCAAACCTTATCCCTTCATCTCTATTCCTTCTTCCCCAACCTTCTCTCTCCCTTCCCCATCATTTGGCTTCTAAGCCTACCCGGCGCCACAAGCTAGCCTCCCCCCAAGCTAGCGCCCGACCTCTGGTCCCCTTGATTGTGTGATTGCAATTGCCATATGTATGTACTTGTGTGTATCAAATGGGAAATCTTTTTCTTCAGAGGTGACTCCATGAATGAACGCTAGTTAATAATAACAGGGTATGTGTTGGCGCAGGCAAGGCGATGGCCACCTTTGAGCTGTACTGGAGGTCCACCATTGGCATGTGCCTCATTGAGATGCTGGACGAGAAGGTCTCCAGTGGCACTCTCAACCTTGAGCTCGCCATTCCTAGTGGGATTGGTGGAGGTGGCGAAGTGGTGGGTGGTCACGGAAATGACAGCGTCGTCGCCGATGGTGGTGGGAATGGCGAAGGGGAGGCGCAGGCCTGTGACGCTGGAGCAGGTGATCTGCGGCGGAGCCTCGTTGCCGAGGACGGTGGCGAAGGTGTCGAGCACTTCTTGTTGGACTGGATATCCGAACTCCGTTATCTTTGGATAGTCCGAGTCTGTATTCGTATTCAACGGATAGTGCACTATCGTATTCGTATTCATTTGCGAAAAAATAATCCGTATTCATTTCTGATCCAAGATTATCCGTGAAAAATCCGAGCCAAAACATTCCGCATTCGAAAATTGTCCGGATCGATCGGAAACTATCCGATCTGTTTCACCCTTAACTGTGCTGACTTATTTTGCACTGTAGTTATTGATAACTTTTGGCGTAATTAAATTTGAAAAATTTAAAAACAGAAAGAATAGGTAAGCCGGTCATAAACAATGCAAACGAATACAGGAAAAAAAGAAAAGACAAAAAGCCAAAAAAAGAAATTAAAAATAATGAATTAGAAGCCAAAAGCCAGAAACTGAAGACAAAACAAACGGGTCACATGTACAAAGTGTATTTTGCATGTTCACTACATTTGTTATAGAAGAAATTAAGAGGAAAAATACTGTACAAAAATAGTAAATTAAGAGGAAAAATACTATACAACAATAGTATATATAATTAACTTCTTTAATGTGGGAGGATTGAAGTGCTCCCAGCCCATCCACGTCCCTCGTTGTACCAAAAAAAAATCATTCGAGTTGCCTAAACCCATGCCGACATCCTTTGTTCGCATCCCATGGGGCGTTGTTCGTCCGATCCCCCACGTAGGGGTGGACATTTGGCTTGAAGCTTGCGAGCCGGCTCGGCTCGTAACGAGCTCGAGCCGGCTCGGCTCAGGCTCGTAACTGATTCAAGGCAAGCCGAGCCCACCGTCCAGCTCGTGAGAAAAACGAGCCGAGCTCGAGCCGCTCGTTGGCTTGTGCGAGCTCGGTCGGGTCCCAGTCAGCCCAGCCCAGTGAATCAGTTATGCCGCAGACCGCAGTCGGCCCAGCCCAGTGAATCAGTGAGTCTGATCGATAGTCGATGCGATGAGCCGATCGGCCGATGCGATGCGAGTCGGCACGCGCTAACACTAACCCTTCCCGTCCCCGATCAGCGATCGCCGCCATGCCACGCGCTCGGCTGCCGCCCGCCGTCCTTCCCCCGTTCCTCGATTCCATTCCTTCCCCACGCGCTCGGCCGCCGTCCATCCCTGAACCCCTTCTTCCCCACGCGCGCGGGTGGCTTCCCCAATCCCCATCCTCCCCGAGTCCGACCCCCTTCGGCCTTCGTTCCCGATCCACAACGCGGCCTCCTCCAAAGGCTCCAACCGACGCGCATGGGCCGCGAACGGAGCATGGAATCGCGTGCTCGAGGGAAGAAGGCGGCCGACGTCGGGGCCTCCCCGTCGGCAATAGGGGGCCAGCCTACACGGCCTGCACCGCCTCGTGACATCACCGAACCAGTAGCAGCCTCGGTGAGTGACACTTATTCATGGTAAATTTCAAACAATGAGATATAACCACAACGCATGTGGTGTTTGTTGTCTAGCCTAAGTTTTCATACCATGGTGTTATGTTTTGAGTGTAAACATACTAGCCTTGGTGAAGCCAATACATTCATTCAAAAATGATGGAATCTACTGCCTTATCCTTTGAGCCATTTACCTGTGGATGACCTGCTTTCATCAGAGATCTTATTTCTGCCTACCCAGGAAGATGGGCACTTTCTCTAGTTGGTGAATCTATCTCATTTCCAGATGACCTTTATGACTTGCCACCTTTTTTTTAAATGTCAATTGCACAGATATGGATGCTAGAAGTCAGGATGAACATGAAAAAATATACTGTCTTAGGTTCTAATTTTTTTTGCTATCTGGGTAAATTGTAAGGAGGATTACCTATTTGGCCTCAGCTATAGTTAGCACATATATGGAATAAGTAAAAGGACCAATATGAGGAGTGGTTATAATTAGTGATGTCTGTTAGTAATCCCGTAGGCCGGGGTGCGAGAGCCCTTTGGAACCTGCCCATGTATGATGTATGCAGGACTTGTATGCTATACTGATAATTGACATAATTAAATTGTTGTCCTACCTGTATAGATGTGCAGTGTTGTGTGATTTCAGTTTAAATCAGTATATATGTCAGTATAGAAGGGCTGTTAAATATTAGTATAGATGTGCTGTCCTAATCTGTTAAATATGACTACATGCTATACTGATAATGACTACATGTGGTAAGGATGTTTGATTTCAGTTTAAATCAGATGTGAAGTGTGATTATAAACATATATTGTCATTTTAACACATATATCAGATGTCTTGGTCTAACATTTTACATTGTTTTATTGCAGTCGTCGAGTGAGGATGTGGATTGGGAGGCTTTGGGTGGCGATGTTCATGGTGGTGTACCATCTGATGAAGAAGACATGGATGATATTGATGTGGACTCTTCAAGTTCAAATGGTGCTGAAGAAGGCGATGTGGCAGTGACAAGAGAAGAGGGTACAGTGTCTCAGAAGAGGGGGGCAAAAAGGAGGAGAGGATCAGCTGGTAGACAGAAATAGAAACAGAGATCAGATTGTTGGAAGATATTTAAGGTGGTGAATGTTCCATCGAAGACAAAGAAAGGAGAGGTTGATACAAAGGCAAAGTGTAGGTTCTGCTACAAACTCATGTCTTACAAACAAGGGGGTGCAACTTCACATCTGATGAGGCATATACCGAAGTGCACGCCATATATGAACAAGATGGCTAAGATGAAAGCTCAAGCGAAACTCAACTTGAGCCCTGCCATGGCAGGTGAGACTGGTTTACCTTTTGTTTCTATTCCTATGGAATATAATCAAGTTTCAGTCATTCTTGCGTTCCACTTTTACCGAGCCTTCAAAGTCAGAGTTACTCATCTATCTAGATGAAGTAAACGAGAGTTTAGATAACAAGAATTTCAAATTGCTCGCGTGGTGGAATTTGAATGCACATGGATTTTCAGTTGTGTCGAACATGGCTAATAATTTCTTGACTGTACCAGCTACTAGTGTATTTTCAGAATCAACTTTCAGTGCTGGAGGTAGAGTACTAGATGACTATCGGAGTTCTTTACGTCCGGCTATGGTTCAATATTTGGTTTGTGCCTCTAGCTGGATCAGAGGTGCACATGATGACATGAGTTCATTTGTAATGGTAGGTTCATTTGTAATGCAATATTTGTCTATTTTATTTTTGTTTATGTTAACTTGAATATTATATATCTTTTCAGGAAGAAGATGAAGAGGATGATGTTCAAACCATTCCATTTCCTAAAAGCGTCGTAGAGAGCAGCTAGTGTAATGCTTCCACTAATTGTGAATTGCTGCTGCTGTGATCATGTCAAATTTTCAACTGCTTGTGCTACTGATTCTGTGAACTGCTCAGATTGCTGCTGTGATTGTGAATTAGCTGTCAGTTTTCAGTGGGAAGGTTGTGATTCACTGCTCTCTCTATGTGAATGTGAACTGCTCTCTCTCTGTGAATGTGAACTGCTATCTCTCTGTGAACTTTTTAACTCTCTGTCTGTGTCTGTGAACTGAAGTTACTGAACTGCTCTCTGTGACTCTGTCTGTATGCTATGCTGAATGCTCTCTGTATGCTATGCTATTTCTGTGAATTTCTGTCTGTAAATTTCTGTGAATATCTGTCTGTGAACTTTTTAACTCTCTGTCTCTGTCTATGAATTTCTGCACTGAATGCTCTAAATAGCTGTGCTGCTCTCTGTTGTGCTATCTGCGAGCGGCGAGCCGTTTTGGCTCGGTCCGGCTCGCGAGCCGACTCGAACCGCAATCGAGCCGAGCCTCTCGTGTAACTGTTTCGGAAACGAGCCAAGCCGAGCCGCAGCTTTGAGCGTGGCTCGATCCGGCTCGGCTCGGCTCGTATCCAGCCCTACCCCACGTACACGATCCGTCTATCCGTCTCCGCGTCGCACCACATCCCGCACGCCCCCGCCCGCACCACCTTCTCCGTCTCCAACGCCGCCTCCATTGCCCTTTGCCCCACACCAGCTCCCGCGCCTCCCCTCTCACCTCCCGCGCCGCCCCCGCCATGCTCTTCCCCATTCTCCACAAGCCGCGTCCTTCATCTTGGCCTCCTCCCTCGCCAACTGCCTTACCCTACGGGGGTTTGGGTGGGTAGGCTAGTCCGGTGGACAACACTGTCTTGGTCACCAGCCTGCCGTTGTCTCTATAACCTTCAGCCACGACAACGGCGAGCGGGTTCGATCTCCGCGGGGCCGCCTCAAATCCCGCCGCCGGCATTCCTATCGCCGCGTGGTCCACCCCTACGTTGGAGGAGGCCCTGTCCTCACGGCGGCCGCGGCCGCCCTAAGGAGAAGGTGCCGACTCCTCCAGACGACCCCAGGTAGCCTCCTCCTCAAACCCTAGCTTTGTCGCTAAAATAGTGTTCTTCGGCGGCCGCATCCGCCCTAAGGAAGATGATGCGGACGAGGCGGCGCGGACCCCTGTTTCTTCTCCGCCTCCAATGCCACCTCCATCACCCTTGCGCCACCCCAGCCCCCGCGCCTCCCCTCTCGCTTCCCGCGCCGCCCCCACCATGCTCTTCCCCATCCTCCACTAGCCGCGTCCTCGATCTTGGCCTCCTCCCTCGCTGATTGCCTTACCCTGCGGCTAGTGTTTGGGTGGGTACATCGGTCCGGTGGACAACGCCATCTTGGTCACCAGCCTGCCGTCGTCTCTGTCACCTTCAGCCACGACAACTGCGAGCGGGTTCGATCTCCGCCGGGCCGCCTCAAATCATGTTGCCGGCATTCCTGTTGGTGTACCCTCGATTTCCATCGGTATACTGCCGTCTACTCCTCTGATCCACCTCATATGGCCAGCATTTTCATTTCGTGATGTTCTTTTGTTTCTTACTCATAGTTCTAATTAATCCCTATTCTTTTTGTGCCCTTGACAGGTCCTTTGATTATATTTGATGGCTCATATGCTCATTTTCATAATCCGACAAGTAATTTTAGATCACCTTTTTTTTGCCTCTAAATTTGGAATCTATCTTTGCTTTCGTAGTTGGAATAAATTTCTTTTGTATCTCCCTTGAAAAGACAACAACAAATGAAATGAGTTATCCCGATGAATTGCAGTAATTACTTTTTGCTTTAGCCTTCTACATATGGTTAAATGAGATTAATTAGCAGCTTTTCTTGGTACATACATCCCGTACATTGAATTGGCCCCTTAACTAGACCCACCTATATGATTATGAGATATTTCTGCCTTCCATGTTAGAGATTGCATGTTATAGTTTTGTTGATTGATGACCGATAATGATGATGCCTTTGTTTTGTTATTTGATGGCTTTCTCCAATCCATTTATTTCTTTACTATATTTGCCATGTATATGTGTGCGTGTGCTGTGCATGTGTGAGAGCCGAATATACGAACGAATGGACATAATAAGCTCCGATGATCAATTACGTGTCAAGCTGTAGCAGTGTATGCAGTTCATTTTGGAAGGTCTTTGACAGCATAGCCATGAATAGGAACGTGTGGATATCAAATAGTAAGACTACTGTCATTAGTCAATGTACACCTAACAGTAGCTATGTGCAGTGGTGGTAAGGAATTGTAGGTGAAGAAGGTGAAGAGAAGATCTTAATGGTTCTCATGTAAGATATACTAGCCATCATCTAAATCATTGTTGCCTGTTTTTAAAATTGATATTTTGTTCTGTTGGTAGAAGACAGAGCAAGGGCAGAAATATGTACCAAGTAGTAAAGTTCAGAAATCTAGGAAACAGCCACCTGTGCTGAAAGAGTTGACATTTGCTGTATTCCAAAATGCAGAGCAAAGGAACCCTATTTTTTACTTTTCCATTGATAATTTTGCCTTTATCAACTTAATTTATGCATGTACTAGGGTATTTTATTCTGATTCTTTTTTTGTAGATTTGTTATGTTCTATTTTAAACTCATTTCTAACTGTACGAAGTTTTGCTAATATGACTCTGCAGATGTGGAGGTACCTGTTGCTTGTGTCATACTGGTTTGCCTGTGTGCACTGCAACACTATGGTACACAACGGATGGGCTTCCTTTTTGCACCAATTGTGATTACATGGCTTCTATGTATAAGCATGACTGGTGTTTACAATATTGTTCATTGGGAACCCACATATATCGAGCATTATCTCCATATTACATGTACAAGTTCTTGAGGAAGACACACAGAGGAGGCTGGATGTCCCTGGGAGGAATATTGTTATGCGTTGCTGGTACTATTTTAAGCAACCATTTCTCGGGGCCTTAACCTGTGAAGTGTCTTACTCTAATATGGCTGCGTTATGCTTTCAGGTTCTGAAGTAATGTTTGCAGATCTGGGACATTTTAATCAATTGTTGATACAGGTGGAGAAATGGCTACTGCAAACTCAATTGTTTCTTTCCAATGTTTCACTAATATATGGCGAAAAATTATGTCTCTGATAAAACTTTCTTGGGTGCAGATTGCTTACTAGTGAATAGCTAGCTGTTGGAGTGGGTTACTACGGACACTTGCCTTTGATCATGGTGATATTAAAAAGATAGTATTCTATAGATTAGCAAAGATAGGATACTGTCAATTTCCTATGTTTTATTTCCAGTCCGTCGATTGAGCATAGTTTAGTGCGTCAGCCCTTTAGTCCGTTGTTAACCTAACTTTAGGTGTATTTATTGCAATACCTGATTTATGTTAGTTGGCTAACTTCAGCAGTACCTTAGCTTTCTTTGTGAGGCAAATCCTTGGTAATGAATTCCTGAAATATTCCTGTTGGGTATTGATAAATTTATCTTGGGTATTAACTTCTCCTTTATTCACCGAATTTCATTTGATTACAACACTATGAATGGGTTGAGATTGTAATGGTGAATTTACTTCATTTCATTTCCCAGGGCCTGGTTACTCATCAATTGCTCTTGGGCTTACAGAAGAAGTTGGACCTTTCCATCTTAACTAGAACATTGGGCGCGCTTCGCGCGCTTTGCCATGACTTCAATTGCAGAAATTAATTCACAATTCAATGTAGACACTTCAAGCAGATGATAGATAGAGGCTATCACAGAAATTAATCTCTACTTCAATATTAGACACTTGAAGGAGATGACAGATAGAGCCCATCCCATCTAAGTATCAGGATTTAAAAGAAGCACTACAAATTATGTAGATAGTGCCTACACATTTCATAGCACAAAGTTGAAGTAGTTACATAGCTGGACAGTGTTTGCACAGCCCTCACAGCCCACTGGGTTCTGTCTAAGGCATACGTTACATGTTACGATCAGAATTCGTCACTACCAAACATAGAGCCGGTAGTTTAGAATACTGATCCAAATGACCATCGAATACACTAAAGTAGTTGCATGACGCTAAAGACTAAATTAGTAGCAAATAGCACAGCTTGCAGCCATGAAGTTCCAAGCAAAGAACTGTACCAAAAGAATAATAGCCCTGCCTACGTTTTTCGGATGTATTTCAAGCATCACAGTATAATCAATGTTCATATATCATCTCAAAACTCATTAACCCAAAGAAAAAGCTTATATCATCATCTATCTTATGGTTCAATACCGCGTCCTGAACCTTACCTTGAGCACATTTGCACCACCACTGCAAAGAGGAATGGACTGTCAACTAATTCCTATGATACTTCTACCTCTTTTTGATTTATTAAACCATGACCATAGTTCACTGAGATCCAAGTAATGTATACACATTTGAGGTAAACAAAAAAACCATGTTAGAACCATATCACATTACTACACTAAACTACAACCGAAGCAAAATCAAAAGAACCATGTAATCGTATGAAAAAAGGAACATGAAGTCCAATTTCAGCGGAAGGATCATTGCAGAAAAGATAATGGTGCATGGAAAATGTTTACCTTCTGCAGAATTCAAAAGACAGCTACAAAAAGATGATTCCCACATCCATCCACATTGAACATGGTGACATCGGCTCACGTATTATTAGTTCTAGCCTAGCGATCATTAGTAACACAGGGAAACCATCTACATGCAACCAATTGACCAAATAAGCATGATTGGCACGAAAGTATGTCACACAGACAGGATAAAACCTTCATACAACTCAAACTACAGTGAAGCGTGAGTGCAGCGCGACATCGCTTTTGCTATAGCAAATGAACTATGAAGCCTAAAAATCTTTGGCATGCATGTCTACTATATAGAAAAGTAGCTTCTGTTACAAATTTACCACTAATTATAAGCAGCACCATTTATTTAAGAGCACCATTCATCTGAAAATGTAAAGGAAAAATACAGTCGCTTGCCTGTACTATAAAGCCTAGCATTGCCCAAAATTCAGCCACGATGGCCAATGATATGTTTCTACAAATGATTCTAGGCAAGCAAAAAAGGAACAATGAATATCACACAATTAGTAAAGTATAGAATTGGTGGAAACTTAATTCTTACTTCCAGGTTCGAAGCTTCATCTCATTCCCCTATTCTTGAGGACATGCTCATCCAGGCCCAGAACAACCCCAACTAAACAGCAAAATAAAATAGGCATACCAGTGAGGAAGGGGAAGCAAAAGATAAATTCAGCTCAAAATAGTTTTCCCTAACCTTTTCCACCCATCCTTGCCACCATAATCTCAGCAACACCTCTACGGACCTGCACCAATCTTATCATACACATCATTTTTAACCTAAGGAAGCACATGCACTTCAAGAATCACATATCCATATACGCTTGAAGAACCACATGTCCATATATGATTGAAAAACATGTCTGGAAAGGAGAGGAGTTGGGGGCGGTGGTCGTCCCTGCAGGACGGGGGCAGCAGCAAGGTTAGTGAGGAAGGCAGTGGGCAACGAAGAGGCCTGGTGCTGGAGGTGTGTAGCTATTCTGGGCCGCGGGGAGGTTGACGTCGGTACTGGTGAACGGGCACACTTGTGGAAGCAGTGGTGCACGTAGAGGGGCTGCGGCTTTCAGTGGCGCGTACAGGAGGGGCGCCAAAACCCTAGCCTCCACCGAGTTGCAATGGCGCGTACGGTGGCATCGGATGCAGCCAAGAGCAGTGGCGGCGGACGGAGGGTGGCTGAGCTCAGCGTGGCATGGGCGGTGGGGTGGACGGCGCATGGCCGGAATGGCCGAAGGGAGTGGGTGCGGCAGGGTACGGGTGACGACGGGACGGGGACGTGAGGGGAGAGAGAGAGAGCAGGAGCGCAAGGGAGCGACGGAAAATCCGGGGGAGGCGCCGACCGGATCCAACCTCCCCTTCCGGCCTCTGGGCTCTGGCCTCCCCCCTCCGGCCTCCGCGGCTCCCCCTCCGCCTTCGTGCCGACCGGATCCGGCCTCCCCCTCCGGCCTCTGGGCTCTGGCCTCCCCCTCCGGCCTCCGCGGCTCCCCCTCCGCCTCCGCGCCGACCAGATCCGGCCTCCCCCTCCGGCCTTTGGGCTCTGGCCTCCCCCTCCGGCCTCCGCGGCTCCCCCTCCGCCTCCGCGCCGACCGGATCAGGCCTCCCCCTCTGGCCTCCGCGGCTCCTCCTCCGCCTCCGCGCTGACCGGATCCGGCCTCGGCGCCTCCCCTCCGCCTCCGCGCCGACCGGATCCGGCCGCAGCTGAGTCCATCCACCCCCGCGAGCATCCCATCCGCGGCGGCGGCGGGGGAGGAAGGGGAGACGGCGAGGGAGCGGGGGAGGAGGGGGTTGGGGGGAGGCGGCGGTGAGCGGGGAAGGAGGGGGGACCGGGGGAGGAGGGGGCGGCGGGGGAGGGGGGAGGAGGAGGGAGGAGGGGGCGGCGGGGGAGGAGGAGGAGGAGGCGGCGGGGTAGGAAGGGGGAGGGGGGAAGCGGCGGCCGGCGGGTGAGCGGGGGAGACGGCGGGGGAGCGGGGGAGCGGGGGAGGAGGGGGAGGCGGCGGGGGAGCGGGGGAGGAGGGGGGGAGGCGGCGGGGGAGGAGGGGGGAGGCGGAATGGGGGCACGGGCGGCACGGGCAAGGGCGCATGCGTACGCGCGAGACTGCGAGAGGGAGGAAGGCGCGCGCGGGAGCCTCGCCACGTGTCGCCGCCAGCGGGTATCCACGCCGCCCAAAACGCTGTGGTGCGAGGAAACCGCAGTAGCTTTTAATAACTCCGACTAGAACATTGGGCGCGCTTCGCGCGCCTTGCCATGACTTCAATTGCAGAAATTAATTCACAATTCAATGTAGACACTTCAAGCAGATGATAGATAGAGGCTATCACAGAAATTAATCTCTACTTCAATATTAGACACTTGAAGGAGATGACAGATAGAGCCCATCCCATCTAAGTATCAGGATTTAAAAGAAGCACTACAAATTATGTAGATAGTGCCCACACATTTCATAGCACAAAGTTGAAGCAGTTACATAGCTGGACAGTGTTTGCACAGCCCTCACAGCCCACTGGGTTCTGTCTAAGGCATACGTTACATGTTACGATCAGAATTCGTCACTACCAAACATAGAGCCGGTAGTTTAGAATACTGATCCAAATGACCATCGAATACACTAAAGTAGTTGCATGACGCTAAAGACTAAATTAGTAGCAAATAGCACAGCTTGCAGCCATGAAGTTCCAAGCAAAGAACTGTACCAAAAGAATAATAGCCCTGCCTACGTTTTTCGGATGTATTTCAAGCATCACAGTATAATCAATGTTCATATATCATCTCAAAACTCATTAACCCAAAGAAAAAGCTTATATCATCATCTATCTTATGGTTCAATACCGCGTCCTGAACCTTACCTTGAGCACATTTGCACCACCACTGCAAAGAGGAATGGACTGTCAACTAATTCCTTGAGCACATTTGATTTATTAAACCATGACCACAGTTCACTGAGATCCAAGTAATGTATACACATTTGAGGTAAACAAAAAAACCATGTTGCTGGAGGTGTGTAGCTGTCAGACCCAGATTTTACAATCCGGAATCTACTGTGTTTAATTGCACTATTCCCTGGATCAGTAGATAGTGCACACAGTTACGGTTCTGATATCAAAGTACATATCATGCGGAAACGTAATTAAAATAATAAACTTACTCATGGGCCGGTTAGGCCGAAATCAATAAATTGCAGCAGCGGAAGAACGAAGCACACAGGTGGGACCTTCAGGACATGCCCACAGGCAGCCAACTGGAGGTTCGCGACCTAATTCTCGACATCTTCATCTTCTTTGCCATCATGATCCAGAAGTATCGTTGAAGCGCAGTGATCTGATTCCTGCTCCTGAATTTGTCGCAAAAGCGAGCATGAGCACTCCGACCCCGTGCTCAGCAAGCCAATACACAGAATGCAGTATATAACATGTATGGCTAACCAAATGATGGCTTAGGTTTGTTTTATTTTTGCGAAGAGTGCTTTTGAATACAATTATATAAAAATTCCTAATACCTAGCATTTTGAACAAAAGCATAATGTTCAAGAACATGCAATAATATTAGTGATCCAGATTCCAACCACCGTTCCATGGCATCTGCACCATATAGCAATTTCTTTTCAGCGTTATAGCCGCTTAACTTAACACTGGGACGACACCCAGGAACCACTGGAACGACATCCAGGAGGGCGGTCATCTCTTCCAGTGCAGCAGTATGAGCTGCTCCCATGGCCCTGGTAAGATCAACTTGGTGGGTGAGCCTTGGATCATCCTCATTAACCGACAGGTAGGTCTCGTTGTGGCGTACTCCCTCCCTGCGTGAAGGGTAGAAGCAGAAGGGTGTGCGGAGCAGGGAGATTTGGTAGATGTCGCAGAGTCGGGCGGCGGCGAGACGAGCAGCATCCTGAAGTGCGGCAGACCGGGTGCTTCTTGGGTGTTCTGTCTGGAAGACGTGGGGTGGGTCATGTTCGCTCTTCGGGTAGATGAAAACTTCAAACATCCAGCAGTACACCCCTCCTGCAGATGTCTGGCACCCACGATAAATGGGCTGCTCCGGGTACTCCAGGTAGTGGAGGAGCTTGCGCAGGATTCTTGCGAATACGCCCTCATAAACTCCATGAGCGACGTAATCCCAGTTACCTTCTTCTCCTGCCATCTGTAAAAGCAATTACTTTGCATTAGTAATGCTTTAAAATAATCAATTGAAAAAGTGAAGGGGCGTAGAACTAGGAAGGGTACGAGTAGCAATAATACGCTATATTTTCAGAAATACTTTTTATACATTAACATTTCCACCCTAAGGTTCTTCTAACGACCATTCTACGGCTTTTACCCTGCAGTCGTATGCTCTGATACCATGCCTGTCAGACCCAGATTTTACAATCCGGAATCTACTGTGTTTAATTGCACTATTCCCTGGATCAGTAGATAGTGCACACAGTTACGGTTCTGATATCAAAGTACATATCATGCGGAAACGTAATTAAAATAATAAACTTACTCATGGGCCGGTTAGGCCGAAATCAATAAATTGCAGCAGCGGAAGAACGAAGCACACAGGTGGGACCTTCAGGACATGCCCACAGGCAGCCAACTGGAGGTTCGCGACCTAATTCTCGACATCTTCATCTTCTTTGCCATCATGATCCAGAAGTATCGTTGAAGCGCAGTGATCTGATTCCTGCTCCTGAATTTGTCGCAAAAGCGAGCATGAGCACTCCGACCCCGTGCTCAGCAAGCCAATACACAGAATGCAGTATATAACATGTATGGCTAACCAAATGATGGCTTAGGTTTGTTTTATTTTTGCGAAGAGTGCTTTTGAATACAATTATATAAAAATTCCTAATACCTAGCATTTTGAACAAAAGCATAATGTTCAAGAACATGCAATAATATTAGTGATCCAGATTCCATCCACCGTTCCATGGCATCTGCACCATATAGCAATTTCTTTTCAGCGTTATAGCCGCTTAACTTAACACTGGGACGACACCCAGGAACCACTGGAACGACATCCAGGACACACTGGGACGACACCCAGGAACCACTGGAACGACATCCAGGACACACTGGGACGACACCCAGGACAATTCCAAACCAGGGCCTTACACTGCCCTTCCACTTTTCCATTCCCATTCATAAATCATTTTGAAATAGAACTATATCTGGTTAAGTTCCCATGTCCGCCCTTGACCGTGGGCACGGCTATTCGAATAGTTTTGACTCTGCGGAGTTTTGCACACTTTACCCACAAGAGATAAATCCACCCGTTGCCCCACATGATTCCTTAGCCATGCGGTTGAGTAGAATATCACAGGATTGTTACAATGCATAGTCCTACTGTGGTTACGCCCGCTAAGGTCTATCTTCCGTAGGATCCGACCATCCCTCGGGAAGGGTCCCTGGTGAGCCATCACGGGCAAAGGCGGGGATGCGACCATCCATCCCTTTGCTCGTGGTCATACCTTCACGTAACCACCTAGAGCCACACAAATTAGTAAACCCTGCCTACACTTTGCCAGCTTGTGGTTGTACTGTTTTACACGGTTGACATGACAAGATTCAGTCCTTAGTGGTATCTGGGCGGTCTACCACTAACCCACTTGTGCAATCACTGCACCACACACATACACACCATCGAACCAATCCGCCCAGATAATTAAGCAAGTTGGGGATCTTGGGAGTGTAAAATAATCATACCCAACATATACCAGTCATTATCACAATGACTGCCCAACCAATTTCTCATGAATAAAAGTGATGCTCGGGACAATTTCTTGCCCCGAGTTCCTAATCAATGCTAAGCATGGCATACGATTACGGACTTATTTTCGAAATGCTACTAATATATTTTTGCTAGGGCGACAAGGTTCACACATTCAATTACTCAAAGGAGGGGGTAATACTATTCAAGGTAAACAATGGCATATAACTAAAATATCAAATTTAGCATGCATTTGCATAAAAATAACATCAATGCAATTTGTTAATTTAAAACAAAGTAATTTGCAGAAATGTAGGTTCAACATGATCAAAGTATTGACTCGCCTTGGTCACAGTGGTCGGGTGCTTGATTGTCCGGGGCTTCTAGTGCTGCGGCCTCGATCTCTTCCTCTTGAGCCTCGTAAGCTATTTTAGCGTGCGCCCAAAATTCGTACAAAAAGAAAAGCGGCGAATCAAACCAAATAACACCAAAAATCCAAATGAACTCTAAAAATTACGATTTTAGTTCCATTGGATAGATTTTGATTTTAAATGAATTTAGAAATTTGTCTCACTTAATTCGGAGTTAAGATGAAAAAGTTATGATTATTTGAAGTTCTCAGTTCAGTTAATTCCATAAAATGTGAAATTTCTGACAGTGGGTCCCACCTGTCATATTTTAAGTTTTATCTTTATCTTTTTATTATTTCTTTTGTCTCTATGGCCAGTGGGGTCCACTTGTCGGCGTGCTTAGACACTGACGGGTGGGGTCAGGCTGTCAGTGGGCCTGCGGTCCCGCGGCGGCTGACGAACGGGGCCCACCTGTCAGCGCAGAAATTAAAAGAAACTCGACCGCTACGCGCGGAGCCGGGGCTCGAACGCGCGCCGCGGGAGTGAGGGGGAGAAGGAGTTGGCGCTGGAAGCCACTCGGCCGGGCCGAGCGATGCTTACCCTATAGGGGTAAGTAATCCCCTTGAAGTAGCTTCGGGAGGCGGTCGGGCAGAGGAGTCGGGGGCGACGACGCCGGCGGCGAGTGGTGGCCGGAAAGGGCTAGGGGCTGCGTGGAATATAATCCCCGAGCGACGGGGAGTCTTCTGGTGCAGACGGCCGGAGGTGGGGTTCACCGGAGAGGGCTGGCGGCGAGAGGTGGCGGCGGTCCGAAGAGGTCGATCGACGCCGGCGATGTAGAGTGATCGGGGAGCTCGGTGGAGGGTTGTTTCTACATCGCCAGGTCCTGAAGAGGGTGTAGGAGGGAGGAATTGGCTGGTGGTGGTCGGAATCAGCGGCAGCTCGGTCGCCGGCCGTGGGGAAGAAGAGGTCGCCGGTGGGGAATTGGTGCACTACAGGTCAATTGCTTGCAGGGGGATGAAGAAGGGAACATTACGGCGCGATTGAGACTCCCGGGTGAGGCTTTTATAGTCGGAGAGGGCTTGTACGGCGAGGGAGATATTTGGCCGCCGCTGCTCAGGCGAGGCAGGGGGGAAGGAACGCGATCCTCTTCGGGATTTCGCAGGGGAGAGGTGGCGGGAAGGTGAGTCCCCCCTCCTGTTCAATTTGCCCGCGAGGTGAGAGAGAGAGCGATGATCTGCTGCGGAGACGCGAGAGAGAGCTGGCGCGAGGGGCGCAGCCGCGTGGAGAAGAAGGGGGAGGAAGGAGAAAGAGAGCGGGCGGGCCCGCGGCGCAGAGAGAGGGCGCGGGGAGCGGGTCCACTGGCAGACGCGGCCGGGGCAACGCGAGCGACCGCGCAGCCACGCGGCAGCGGGAGGAGGGACGCGGTCGGGGGCGCGGTCCCGCGTGGCAGAGGCAGGGCGCGGGCGCTGGCGCGCTGGGCCGCGAGGCGCTGGCCTGTGCGGGCGCGCTGGCTGCGCGTGCAGAGAGAGGGGCTGGGCCAGGGTGATGGCCGGCCCGGTTTTCCTTTTAAATTTCATTTTCTTTTTTTTCTTTTTCTTTTGTATTTTCCTATTGGGTATTTATGTATGTGCATATATGTTAATTTCCTATGATTTGCTTGCCAAAATTTCTAGGAATAATATTTCATGCTTAATTACATTTCTCCTTTGTTATTTTATGTGTTGATTTCTTCCTTCTTTTTATTTTTTTTAAAAATCCTTTATAAACTCAAAAAGCCAATAAACTCCAATTCAAATAAAAAGCAAATAAAATAATCCAAAAACTCCATAATTTATTATTTATATTTCCCAGGACGTTACAAATCTACCCCCCTTAAAAAGAATCTCGACCCCGAGATTCAGCCTAGCTAGTGAACAGGTCGGGGTAGTCTTGACGCAGTTTATCTTCTCTTTCCCATGTAGCTTCCTTCCTGGAATGGTGACTCCATTGCACTCTACACATACGAATGATTTGGGTCCTTGTCTTTTTCTCCACAGTATCCAATATTTTGATCGGACGCTCTTTGTAAGTTAGGTCTTCCTCAAGCTCAATGGTTTCAAGTGGAGTTTGATCTTCTAGTACTCGGAGACATTTCTTGAGTTGAGATACATGGAAGACATTGTGTATATCAGATAGATTTTGAGGTAATTCTAACTGATAGGCAACTTCTCCTTTCTTGGCCACAATTGGAAATGGTCCCACATAGCGAGGGGTAAGTTTGCCTTTGACTTTAAACCTCTTGACTCCTCGTAGAGGTGACACCTTCAAGTAGACATATTCTCCAACCTCAAATGTCAGTGGTCTTCTTCTTTTGTCTGCATAACTCTTTTGCCTAGACTGGGCTACCTGTAATCGATCTCTGATTAAACGAACCTTCTCTTCAGCTTGTTTGAGAATGTCGGGTCCAAATATGATGTTCTCCCCCACTTCTGACCAATATAGTGGGGTTCTGCACTTCCTTCCATATAAGGCTTCAAATGGTGCCATCTGAAGGCTGGTCTGATAGCTATTGTTGTAGGCAAATTCAGCATATGGCAAACATTTATCCCAGTCTTTGGAGAAATCCAATGCACAAGCTCTAAGCATATCTTCTAGTATCTGGTTCACTCTTTCTGTCTGACCATCCGTCTGAGAGTGATAGGCGGTGCTGAAATCCAGGTGTGTGCCAAGAGCTTCATGTAGACTATCCCAGAAATGCGAGGTAAATTGAGAACCTCGATCTGAGACTATCCTTTTTGGCACACCGTGCAAGCACACAATGCGAGACATATACAGTTCTGCTAACTTGTCTCCCTTGTAGGTTGTCTTGACTGGAATAAAGTGGGCGACCTTGGTCAACCTATCAATTATAACCCATACAGAGTCATATCCTGACTTGGTCCGTGGAAATCCAGTGATGAAATCCATTCCGACTTCTTCCCACTTCCATTGGGGTATCTGAAACGGCTGTAATAGTCCTGCAGGTCTCTGATGCTCTGCCTTCACTCTCTGACACACATCACAGCATGCTACATGCTCTGCAATGTCTCTTTCCATACGGGGCCACCAACAAAAGTGTTTCATACCTTGATACATCTTAGTGCTCCCGGGGTGGAGAGAATATGGGGAG
This sequence comes from Dendrocalamus latiflorus, assembly GCA_017311315.1. Classification (NCBI taxonomy): domain Eukaryota; kingdom Viridiplantae; phylum Streptophyta; class Magnoliopsida; order Poales; family Poaceae; genus Dendrocalamus; species Dendrocalamus latiflorus. The sequence goes on from CM029677.1 coordinate 10,201,095, forward strand.
CTATGTGCTTCTCTCAATATCAGATTCTTAAGATCCTTGTGATGTGGGACTACGATACGTGTTCCATATCGTAGAGTACCCTCATGGTCAATCTTCATGTTGGGTGCCTTCCCTTCTTCCATTAATTTCTTCCATTTCAAAATGGCTGGATCATCTTGCTGTGCTGCCATAATCATTTCTTCTATACTTGATTGAATTTCCAGGGCAGCTAGAGTGCTTGGCTCCACTATTTCCAAATTCAAAGCTTTCAATTCCTTGTAGAGCTCGGGTTGATGTTCCCGTACCATGAGATTATTGCAATAAGCCTTACGGCTCAATGCATCTGCTACCACATTGGCCTTCCCAGGGTGGTAGTGTACACTCAAATCATAATCCTTGATTAATTCTAGCCATCTTCTCTGCCTTAAATTAAGGTGAGCTTGTGTGAAGAAATACTTGAGGCTCTTGTGATCTGTATACACATCACAATGGTTGCCAATCAAGTAATGCCGCCAAATCTTCAATGCATGAATCACTGAGGCTAACTCTAGATCATGAGTGGGGTAGTTAGCTTCATGGGGACGAAGTTGTCTGGATGCATATGACACAACCCTGCCTTCTTGCATTAGTACGCATCCAAGTCCTTGATGTGAGGCATCACAATATACCTCGAAATCCTTGCGTACATCTGGTAGAACTAATACAGGGGTGGTGGTCAATCTCTTCTTCAATTCTTGGAAACTTTCTTCACATGTCTTGGTCCATTCAAACTTCTTCTCTTTCTTGAGTAATTGGGTCATCGGCCTGGCAATCTGGGAAAATCCTTCTATGAACCTCCTGTAGTACCCAGCCAAACCGAGAAAACTCCTCACTTCAGTGACAGACGTAGGCTGCTTCCATTCTGTGACAGCTGCAATCTTGGCGGGGTCAACAGATATTCCTCTTGCTGACACTATGTGTCCTAAGAAACTGATATCCCTCAGCCAAAATTCGCACTTGCTGAATTTGGCAAACAGTTGATGCTCTTTTAGCTTCTCCAACACTAGGCGCAGATGTTCTGCATGCTCTTCTGAATTCTTGGAGTATATAAGGATGTCGTCGATGAAGACCACGACAAACTTGTCTAAATACTCCATGAATACCTTGTTCATCAGATTCATAAAATAGGCTGGAGCATTGGTTAATCCAAAAGACATGACCAGAAATTCATATAGTCCATATCTCGTGGTAAAGGCTGTTTTGGGTATGTCTTCAGCTCTTATCTTCAACTGGTGGTATCCTGACCTCAGATCTATTTTGGAGAATACGGTAGCTCCTCCAAGTTGATCGAACAAGTCATCAATCCTGGGGAGAGGATACTTGTTCTTGATAGTCATCTCATTCAAATCACGGTAGTCCACACACATCCTGGCGGTGCCATCCTTTTTCTTCACAAACAGCACTGGAGATCCCCATGGCGATGAGCTGGGTCTGATGAATCCCTTCTCTTGTAACTCTTGGAGTTGTTTCTTCAATTCCTCCAATTCTTCTACAGTCATCCTATAGGGCCTTTTGGAGATTGGAGCGGCACCTGGCTTCAAATTGATAACAAATTCCAAGTCTCTATCTGGGGGCATGCCTGGCAGTTCTTCGGGAAATACTTCGGGATAGTCTTGCACTACTATCATTCCTTCTAGGGGTACGTCCCCACAATGATAGATTGCACGTCCCCACTGGTATGGCCTGTCCACTTTTATATTTATGGTCATTCCAGGACACTTGACCACTTTCACTATTCTGGTGGCACACTCTAGGACACCTTGATTCTTAGCTAACCAATCCATTCCTAGTATGATGCCTAGGGTCTGGGAGTTTAATACTATAAGGTCTGCTAGGAAATCACACCTCTCCATGGTAATGGTCGCCCCTGGGCATACTAGGGTAGCAGTAATTGGTCCAGCTGGTGAGTTAAGCACCAATGGCTTCTTAAGGGTATAAATAGGTAATCCCAACTTATCAGCATACCCCTTAGATATAAATGAATGTGAAGCTCCTGAATCAAATAATACTTGTGCGGGTATAGTCTTGACAGAAAACGTACCCATGAGAACTCCAGCGGCTTCTTGAGCTTCTTCAACGGTAATATGGTTGACTCTGCCTCGGTTTGGTGATGAAGTGTTCTTGCTAGCTTGAGAGCTTTGCTGTCCCTTGCCAGGAGCTGAAGCTTGACTGCGGACAGGGACATTCTGCTTATGTGGACATCTGTAGGCAAAGTGTCCCTTCTCCCCACAGTTATAGCAATTAAAATTTGCTGCGGGGTTTATACCGCCAACCTGTCCTCCTGGGCGTGATGTTTGAGACATACTCCCACCAGGTCTAAAGGCTGGAGCTGACCCACTGGATTGATTGGACCTTGAGAATGAGGGTTTGAAGAATTTCTGGATAAATCTTCCTTGTGGCCGTTGAGTTGTCATCTTGCGTTTACGGCTGGCCTCAAGAATCTTCTTCTCATTTTCCAAGGCCAATGCCTTGTTTACCAACTGATGAAAGCTGGTGAAGTCCTGGGTGATCAGCTGCACTCTCAGTTCATCTTTCAACCCTTCAAAGAATCTGTCAACCTTTTCTTCTTCTTCTTCTTCTTCTATATCCTTCTGAGCATACCGGGCCAGCTGCGTGAATTTTGTAAGATATTCATTGACAGATAGGTTCCCTTGCTTGAGATTGCGGAACTCATTTTTCTTTATCCGCATTATCCCAGCTGGAATGAAGTTGTCCTTGAAAGCTTTCTTGAACTCTGCCCATGGGATAGCTTCAGTGTCACCACTGGTGGTAGCATCTTCTGGGCCTTTAGCAGCTACATAATTCTCCCACCATGCTGCGGCGGCTCCCTGAAATAGGTGGGTGGCAAATATGACTTTATCTTCTTCTGCGCATTTGATTAAGCGAAACTTCCTTTCTGTATCCCGAAGCCAATCTTCTGCTTCCAGTGGTTCTTCTGCTGATGTGAATGTAATTGGTCTGGTCCTCTGGAAATCCCCTAAGTCAGCTCTGTGTCCGCCAGAGCTTCCTTGCTGTCCAGCATAAATGGCTTGCAGAATCTGGGTTTGTTGTGCCATTACTTGGGCCATTGTGGGATTAACTGGAGGGTTTGGGAGGTCAGCATCTTGGTTCTGATTTTCTTCGGGGTTTTCGCCATGGTTTGAGTCTACCTCAGCATGCTGAGGGTTAGCATGGGTCCGAGATCGTGTAACTCTTGGATTGGACATCTGCAGTTACAGCTTCATAACTTAGTACTAATACTACCCTTGAGCAAAAGGAAGGGTATCAACCCTTGCTGTGAAAAGGACACAAGATAAACGACAAGAGAACATTCAACATAAGGCCTTATGCCTGGCCATTCATTATCATACAAGCATTCACATAGCCAGCCTCCCAGGCTGGGCTTACAATAGCATAGTAGCTAGAGTTCACTTGACCGCAACTACAAAATAACAGGACTGGTGCAACATTTAAACTATAAACACGACATGACAACACTTCCACTACTATGCCGCGTAGCGATCGCCACTGACGGAGGGGTCGTAGTTTGGCGATCTTGAGCGGGATCGACTGCCACTAAACTCCGATGGGTCGGAGTCATCGGCGTCCGAAGGAGCTCGTGGAGGGCTGCGGCTTGGTGGAGGCCTTCTCCGTCGAAGTGTAGACTGGAGACTCGGAGGTCGCACACTCTTGCGCGCAGTCAGCCGGGTGTGGGGGCCTGATTCCACTGGAGGAGGTGCCGGTGCTGCTAATGGAGCGAGAGGTTGCTGGAGCTGTGCCTGAGCTGCTGCGGCTTCTGCCTTGGCGGCTGCCAGTGCCTGCTGGCACTGGGCGAGCTGGTCACGAAGGGTCGCCACCTCGGTATGCCGGGCAACTAGGTGCATCCGGAGGGCGGTCATCTCTTCCAGTGCAGCAGTATGAGCTGCTCCCATGGCCCTGGTAAGATCAACTTGGTGGGTGAGCCTTGGATCATCCTCATTAACCGACAGGTAGGTCTCGTTGTGGCGTACTCCCTCCCTGCGTGAAGGGTAGAAGCAGAAGGGTGTGCGGAGCAGGGAGATTTGGTAGATGTCGCAGAGTCGGGCGGCGGCGAGACGAGCAGCATCCTGAAGTGCGGCAGACCGGGTGCTTCTTGGGTGTTCTGTCTGGAAGACGTGGGGTGGGTCATGTTCGCTCTTCGGGTAGATGAAAACTTCAAACATCCAGCAGTACACCCCTCCTGCAGATGTCTGGCACCCACGATAAATGGGCTGCTCCGGGTACTCCAGGTAGTGGAGGAGCTTGCGCAGGATTCTTGCGAATACGCCCTCATAAACTCCATGAGCGACGTAATCCCAGTTACCTTCTTCTCCTGCCATCTGTAAAAGCAATTACTTTGCATTAGTAATGCTTTAAAATAATCAATTGAAAAAGTGAAGGGGCGTAGAACTAGGAAGGGTACGAGTAGCAATAATACGCTATATTTTCAGAAATACTTTTTATACATTAACATTTCCACCCTAAGGTTCTTCTAACGACCATTCTACGGCTTTTACCCTGCAGTCGTATGCTCTGATACCATGCCTGTCAGACCCAGATTTTACAATCCGGAATCTACTGTGTTTAATTGCACTATTCCCTGGATCAGTAGATAGTGCACACAGTTACGGTTCTGATATCAAAGTACATATCATGCGGAAACGTAATTAAAATAATAAACTTACTCATGGGCCGGTTAGGCCGAAATCAATAAATTGCAGCAGCGGAAGAACGAAGCACACAGGTGGGACCTTCAGGACATGCCCACAGGCAGCCAACTGGAGGTTCGCGACCTAATTCTCGACATCTTCATCTTCTTTGCCATCATGATCCAGAAGTATCGTTGAAGCGCAGTGATCTGATTCCTGCTCCTGAATTTGTCGCAAAAGCGAGCATGAGCACTCCGACCCCGTGCTCAGCAAGCCAATACACAGAATGCAGTATATAACATGTATGGCTAACCAAATGATGGCTTAGGTTTGTTTTATTTTTGCGAAGAGTGCTTTTGAATACAATTATATAAAAATTCCTAATACCTAGCATTTTGAACAAAAGCATAATGTTCAAGAACATGCAATAATATTAGTGATCCAGATTCCATCCACCGTTCCATGGCATCTGCACCATATAGCAATTTCTTTTCAGCGTTATAGCCGCTTAACTTAACACTGGGACGACACCCAGGAACCACTGGAACGACATCCAGGACACACTGGGACGACACCCAGGAACCACTGGAACGACATCCAGGACACACTGGGACGACACCCAGGACAATTCCAAACCAGGGCCTTACACTGCCCTTCCACTTTTCCATTCCCATTCATAAATCATTTTGAAATAGAACTATATCTGGTTAAGTTCCCATGTCCGCCCTTGACCGTGGGCACGGCTATTCGAATAGTTTTGACTCTGTAGAGTTTTGCACACTTTACCCACAAGAGATAAATCCACCCGTTGCCCCACATGATTCCTTAGCCATGCGGTTGAGTAGAATATCACAGGATTGTTACAATGCATAGTCCTACTGTGGTTACGCCCGCTAAGGTCTATCTTCCGTAGGATCCGACCATCCCTCGGGAAGGGTCCCTGGTGAGCCATCACGGGCAAAGGCGGGGATGCGACCATCCATCCCTTTGCTCGTGGTCATACCTTCACGTAACCACCTAGAGCCACACAAATTAGTAAACCCTGCCTACACTTTGCCAGCTTGTGGTTGTACTGTTTTACACGGTTGACATGACAAGATTCAGTCCTTAGTGGTATCTAGGCGGTCTACCACTAACCCACTTGTGCAATCACTGCACCACACACATACACACCATCGAACCAATCCGCCCAGATAATTAAGCAAGTTGGGGATCTTGGGAGTGTAAAATAATCATATCCAACATATACCAGTCATTATCACAATGACTGCCCAACCAATTTCTCATGAATAAAAGTGATGCTCGGGACAATTTCTTGCCCTGAGTTCCTAATCAATGCTAAGCATGGCATACGATTACGGACTTATTTTCGAAATGCTACTAATATATTTTTGCTAGGGCGACAAGGTTCACACATTCAATTACTCAAAGGAGGGGGTAATACTATTCAAGGTAAACAATGGCATATAACTAAAATATCAAATTTAGCATGCATTTGCATAAAAATTACAGCAATGCAATTTGTTAATTTAAAACAAAGTAATTTGCAGAAATGTAGGTTCAACATGATCAAAGTATTGACTCGCCTTGGTCACAGTGGTCGGGTGCTTGATTGTCCGGGGCTTCTAGTGTTGCGGCCTCGATCTCTTCCTCTTGAGCCTCGTAAGCTATTTTAGCATGCGCCCAAAATTCGTACAAAAAGAAAAGCGGCGAATCAAACCAAATAACACCAAAAATCCAAATGAACTCTAAAAATTACGATTTTAGTTCCATTGGATAGATTTTGAATTTAAATGAATTTAGAAATTTGTCTCACTTAATTCGGAGTTAAGATGAAAAAGTTATGATTATTTGAAGTTCTCAGTTCAGTTAATTCCATAAAATGTGAAATTTCTGACAGTGGGTCCCACCTGTCATATTTTAATTTTTATCTTTTTCTTTTTATTATTTCTTCTGTCTCTATGCTAGTGGGGTCCACTTGTCGGCGTGCTTAGACACTGACGGGTGGGGTCAGGCTGTCAGTGGGCCTGCGGTCCCGCGGCGGCTGACGAACGGGGCCCACCTGTCAGCGCAGAAATTAAAAGAAACTCGACCGCTACGCGCGGAGCCGGGGCTCGAACGCGCGCCGCGGGAGTGAGGGGGAGAAGGAGTTGGCGCTGGAAGCCACTCGGCCGGGCCGAGCGATGCTTACCCTATAGGGGTAAGTAATCCCCTTGAAGTAGCTTCGGGAGGCGGTCGGGCAGAGGAGTCGGGGGCGACGACGCCGGCGGCGAGTGGTGGCCGGAAAGGGCTAGGGGCTGCGTGGAATATAATCCCCGAGCGACGGGGAGTCTTCTGGTGCAGACGGCCGGAGGTGGGGTTCACCGGAGAGGGCTGGCGGCGAGAGGTGGCGGCAGTCCGAAGAGGTCGATCGACGCCGGCGATGTAGAGTGATCGGGGAGCTCGGTGGAGGGTTGTTTCTACATCGCCAGGTCCTGAAGAGGGTGTAGGAGGGAGGAATTGGCTGGTGGTGGTCAGAATCAGCGGCAGCTCGGTCGCCGGCCGTGGGGAAGAAGAGGTCGCCGGTGGGGAATTGGTGCACTACAGGTCAATTGCTTGCAGGGGGATGAAGAAGGGAACATTACGGCGCGATTGAGACTCCCGGGTGAGGCTTTTATAGTCGGAGAGGGCTTGTACAGCGAGGGAGATATTTGGCCGCCGCTGATCAGGCGAGGCAGGGGGGAAGGAACGCTATCCTCTTCGGGATTTCGCAGGGGAGAGGTGGCGGGAAGGTTAGTCCCTCCTCCTGTTCAATTTGCCCGCGAGGTGAGAGAGAGAGAGCGATGATCTGCTGCGGAGACGCGAGAGAGAGCTGGCGCGAGGGGCGCAGCCGCGTGGAGAAGAAGGGGGAGGAAGAAGAAAGAGAGCGGGCGGGCCCGTGGCGCAGAGAGAGGGCGCGGGGAGCGGGTCCACTGGCAGACGCGGCCGGGGCAACGCGAGCGACCGCGCAGCCACGCGGCAGCGGGAGGAGGGACGGGGTTGGGGGCGCGGTCCCGCGTGGCAGAGGCAGGGCGCGGGCGCTGGCGCGCTGGGCCGCGAGGCGCTGGCCCGTGCGGGCGCGCTGGCTGCGCGTGCAGAGAGAGGGGCTGGGCCGGGGTGATGGCCGGCCCGGTTTTCCTTTTAAATTTCATTTTCTTTTTTTTCTTTTTCTTTTGTATTTTCCTATTGGGTATTTATGTATGTGCATATATGTTAATTTCCTATGATTTGCTTGCCAAAATTTCTAGGAATAATATTTCATGCTTAATTACATTTCTCCTTTGTTATTTTATGTGTTGATTTCTTCCTTCTTTTTATTTTTTTTAAAATCCTTTATAAACTGAAAAAGCCAATAAACTCCAATTGAAATAAAAAGCAAATAAAATAATCTAAAAACTCCATAATTTATTATTTATATTTCCCAGGACGTTACAGTAGCTATTCTGGGCCGCGGGACGGTTGACGTCGGTACTGGTGAACGGGCACACTTGTGGAAGCAGTGGTGCACGTAGAGGGGCTGCGGGGTTCAGTGGCGCGTACAGGAGGGGCGCCAAAACCCTAGCCTCCACCGAGTTGCAATGGCGCGTACGGTGGCATCGGATGCAGCCAAGAGCAGTGGCGGCGGACGGAGGGTGGCTGAGCTCAACGTGGCATGGGCGGTGGGGTGGACGACGCATGGCCGGAATGGCCGAAGGGAGTGGGCGCGGCAGGGTACGGTCGACGACGGGACGGGGACGTGAGGAGAGAGAGAGAGAGAGAGAGAGAGAGAGCAGGAGCGCAAGGGAGCGACGGAAAATCCGGGGGAGGCGCCGACCGGATCCAACCTCCCCTTCCGGCCTCTGGGCTCTGGCCTCCCCCTCTGGCCTCCGCGGCTCCCCCTCCGCCTCCGCGCCGACCGGATCCGGCCTCCCCCTCCGGCCTCTGGGCTCTGGCCTCCCCCTCCGGCCTCCGCGGCTCCCCCTCCGCCTCCGCGCCGACCGGATCCGGCCTCCCCCTCCGGCCTTTGGGCTCTGGCCTCCCCCTCCGGCCTCCGCGGTTCCCCCTCCGCCTCCGCGCCGACCGGATCCGGCCTCCCCCTCTGGCCTCGGCGCCTCCCCTCCGCCTCCGCGCCGACCGGATCCGGCCGCAACTGAGTCCATCCACCCCCGCGAGCATCCCATCCCGCGACGGCGGCGGGGGAGGAAGGGGGAGACGGCGAGGGAGCGGGGGAGGAGGGGGTTGGGGGGAGGCGGCGGGGGAGCGGGGAAGGCGGGGGAACCGGGGGAGGAGGGGGTGGCGGGGGAGGGGGAGGAGGAGGGAGGAGGGGGTGGCGGGGGAGGAGGAGGAGGAGGCGGCGGGGTAGGAAGGGGGAGGGGGGAAGCGGCGGCCGGCGGGTGAGCGGGGGAGACGGCGGGGGAGCGGGGGAGGAAGGGGAGGCGGCGGGGGAGCGGGGGAGGACGGGAGGGGGAGGCGGCGGGGGAGGAGGGGGGAGGCGGAATGGGGGCACGGGCGGCACGGGCAAGGGCGCCTGCGTACGCGCGAGACTGCGAGAGGGAGGAAGGCGGGGTTCGGGCGGGCGCCAGCGCAAGAGGGAGGAAGGCGCGCGCGGGAGCCTCGCCACGTGTCGCCGCCAGCGGGTATCCACGCCGCCCAAAACGCTGTGGTGCGAGGAAACCACAGTAGCTTTTAATAACTCCGATGCAGATGAAAACGGTGCACATGAATCCTTACTCTTGGAACCAAGATAGCACTCAGTAGAAGAAAATTTGATTCATAAAAAATACCACCACTTTCGTTAATTTATTTTTTTTGTATGCTGCTACCTTCTTTTTTCAAGCTTATGTTCTGGTCACCACGTTACCAGTAACATATTGTATTGTAGATTTAGTTTCCAATCTCACAAATTTTTTTTTTTGCATGTTAGTACTTGTTTTCTTTTGCTAAATTTCTTAGTTCTTATAGTTTATTGCACTCCAGCTTCATACTTGGAAGACATGCTTTTTAACATTATTGCACTCCAACTTCATACTTGGAAGACATGCTTTTTAACATTTTCCCAGATTTGCAGTTCCAAATATGTTGTTCCATGATTCAAGGGTTGGTGTTGGTGTTTTCTCATAAGCACTCCTAAAAACACGTGTTTTATTCAAACTTTCAATCTTCTCAGTTATAGACCCTATCTACAAATCCTAACTTTCCACGTGACGAAGCTTCCAAGAACACATCTCCTGTAGCTCTATCTCGCATCACCAACCTCCGTGTACAAGCCTCTAGGGCTGCACCGCCTGTAGCTTCTTCACGCATCACCACCTTTGATCTTTATGTACTCCAGCGTTAACCCGACTATCTTGTGTGATATCCTCAATCGTCTGGATCTCAAATCTCTCTATCCTAGTTTCAGTCACCCTTGTCATCGACTATGATTGTCTCCACGCTCACTGCACATGCAAAGACTAAAGAAATGTTTTTTCCAGCACAAGTTCTTCCCAATTTGACTGTCATTAGCACACATACATAAAACACACCCTTGTCCATCCATAGAAAGTACCAAACTATCCACGATTATTAATTAGGTCGTCCATACCACAAACCTCATCCCTATCTAGAAAACAACCTTAGATCATTCAGTACGACTGCTAGCTCAATAAGTACTCGGGAATTACTATCACTGACAACTACTACGACCAGATCAGTCAACCATTGATCCAACACGAGTACTCGAATATATCAAGAGTTGAAGCACTTGTACCGAACATCCAGCTACGAGTACCGACCGTTAAACCTACGGCAACCGATCACAAAATGCCTTCGACTATCGAAGACAACGCAAAGTCTACAACTATGACGACAAGACTGTGAAATCTACGACTATGACAGCAGTCCGCAAAGTTTACGACTATTGACCGGTAGAATTTACGACTCTCGAATATTAACCAGTAGAGTTTACGACTATTGACCGGTAGAATTTACGACTCTCGAATATTAACCAGTAGAGTTTACGACTATCGAATATCGACCAGGTACTATGGCTACGACTATGAACAGACAACGTGGTCGTAACCAACAGACAATATTGTCATAAACAACTCTGAGTGGTCGTAAACATCAGCTGGGACATCGTGGTTGTAACCAATTTTGAGAGCGTGGTCGTAACCAACAAACAACGTGGTTGTAAATGACTCTAAGTGGTCGTAAATATCAGCAGGGACAATGTAGTCGTAAGCTGTCGTGGTCGAAATGCCATGGTCGTAAATGCTGTAGTCGAAGCATGCCGTGGTCGAAATGTCATGGGATCCTCCGATGTCACTCGAAAGCCATTCGATGTTCTTATGGCACTCGAAAGCCATCTGATACCACTCCGAGTAGACCAAAACCACTTGGAACAATCAAAACCACTCGAACCCAAGCAAAACCACTTATAGTAGACCAAAACCACTCGGAACTGACTGAAACCACTCAAGTAGATCAAAACTATTCGAACCCGAGCAAAACCACTCATATGTAGTCGAAACCACTTGAACTTGAAACTTTCGACTGCGATCGACCAAACCTTTCATAAACGCATATTCCAAAGCAATCCAAATCTCAATTATTCATCACCACTTTCAATCATGACCATCCACATGGTCTAACAATCTCCTCCTTGGTGAATACATTAACAACACCTCAAAAATCACTCAAATGAAAGAATTTGTGTGAGAATTTTACAAAACAAACCGACCACAACTAAAAGAGCATAGAGAGTACAGAACATAGTAGTAAGCACAGAAAAAGCTCAGAAAAGTTAAAAAACTTGCCCCAACTCCAGAGAGCAATTTCAAAATTTTCTTTTCTCTCCAAATTCTCAAAAAAAATCCAAAAACTCTCCAATTCTCCCCCTTTCTCTATTTTCTCCCCCTTTGGTAATGTAATCATCAAGAACTCCTGAAAAAGAATAAATTCTAAGAATGAGTAATGAGTAATGAGAGTAAACATCTATAAGTTTTGCAAATTATCCAAGTCATTTTGCATTGGTTTAATAGTTTGACCAAGCCATCTGTTTGAGCAGAGCTTCCTAGATCATATAAAGACATATCTCATTTAGCAATGTCAAAATAAGTCTTTTAGAAAGATAAGCAATTTATGTCAATGACAAGCATCTCAACAATGACCAAACCAATTATAAAAACCACAAGATATCACACCGAAAAGTCAAAAGCCTAAAAATGAGGCAGATTTTTAATCTAGACGAGTTAACAGTCTCATGTAGCAACCTATTATTTCACACTCAAATTCTAATCATGTGGCATGCTTGTAGCATACTTCTTTTCATGTTTGTAGCACAATTTTTTTATTCTTTTGTTTTTGATGGTGGCATGCTTGAAGCATACTTCTTTTCATTTGCGCACTTTCTTGTGCTTTTATTTTTTGTTTAACTATAGCATGCTAGAAGCATACTTCTTTTCATTTGTGCACCTTTTTATGCATTTTCTTTTGTATAATATGCCAATTTGAGTGATCATAAAAAGATTGTAGCATGAAACATACGAGCCTCATAACCAAGATTTAAAATAGGACTCAAAATCATGCTAATCCTTTTAGATGAACATTACAAAGTACTATCTATAATTAATCTAGTCAAAGTATTCTGACATGTCATGTTTTATTTCAATTTTAGTAGGTTAATTATCACTAGTCATGATCACAGCACACAACATATGAGTGAATATGATAAAGAAAACTCTACAACTTATTTGATTTCAATTGATTGAACTTGATGAATTATTTGACAAGTATAATAAACAAAGTTTCTAAAGTTTTAAATACCAAGCTCCCTCTCAGAATAATCCCACAGGATGCAATACACTCAACTCACTTCGCAAACGAGCAAAATGAGAAGAATTAAGCAGTTTGGTGAAAATATTAGCAACTTGAGAATCGGAATCAATGAAGTGTACGACAACATCTCCCTTTTCCACATGGTATCTAAAAAGTGATAGCGAATATCAATGTGTTTGGTTCTTGAAAGTTGCATAGGATTTTTAGCAATACCAATAACACTAGTGTTATCACAGAAAAGTGGAACACTATTCACGTTTAAGTCAAAATCCTTAAGTGTAGCGGTCGTCCAAAGCAATTAAGACAACAAGATGCAGCAGCTACATATTCAGCCTCAGCAATAAAAAGTGCAACTGACACCTGCTTCCTAGAAGCCGATGAAACGAGATGTATCTAAAAAGTGACATGTACCCCAAGTACTCTTCCTATCAAGTCAACAACCTCCAAAATTAGCATCTGAATAAGCTCTAAGGGCAAGACATGAGGAAGAAGAGTACCATAAGCCAAATTCTAAAGTTGACTGAATATACTTGAAAATATGCTTTACTGCTTGACGATGTGAAGCACGTAGGGAAGCTTGAAAGCGAGCATACAAATACACAGTAAAGTGTATGTCTAGCCTTGAAGCAGTAAGATACAACAAAGAGCCAATTATACTTCGGTATTCCTTTTGATCAATAGGCTTGCCATTTTCGTCAGGATCCAACACAACCGTAGATCCCATGGGTGTGGAAATTGGTTTGATTGTCCCCATATCAAACCAACGAAGTAGATCTTTGATGTACTTAGTCTGATGAACAAAAGTACCCAATTCTAATTGCTTAATCTGAAAGCCTAGAAAGAACGTGAGTTCTCTCATCATGCTCATCGCGAATTCCTTGCTCACAGTATCTGAAAATTTGGACACAAAAGCATGAGAAGAACCACCAAAGATGATATCATCCACATAAATCTGAATGAATAACAGATCATTTCCATCCTTGAGAGTAAACAAAGTCTTGTCTACCTTACCCATTTTAAAGTTATTTTTTAGCAATATGATTGAAGCCTATCATACCTGTTGTGGGGGTGGCCCAACCCCCCGCGACTGGGCCGTGCAACTAGCCCAATAGTGTAGAGGAATATACCAGTGTAAATATACCAATGTACCCTCATCCTTTGTAAATACTAAGGGGTAGAATGGGGATTTCCCATTCTACCCAACTCATATATATAAACCCCCAGGAGGGGCAAAGGGGGGGGGCATCCTCTCATTATCACCAACTCTCCAGATCTAGCTCTTCTCTTCCTCTTCTACCAATCCCCCTCTCTTTTTGTCTAATCTGTAGCTACGACAATACCATTCTCTGGATGCTTGTTTTAGGCCATATAAAGTTTTAGACAATTTATAAATATGATCAGCAAACTTAGGATTCTCAAACCCAGGTGGTTGTCTAACGTAAACTTTCTCTTCAATATAGCTATTAAGAAAAGCACTTTACTAACAAAATTATAATGGCTTCTAATCGAGCAATAGGAGCAAACCCCCAGGGCATGCCGCGGCGGCCGCATAGCGCCCGCGGCGTCGCCTCGCGGGGCCGGGCACCCTGTTTCACTAAAGTCAAGACCTTCTACCTGGTGAATTCTTGAGCCACAGGTCTAGCCTTATTTTGATCAACAACACTATCCTCACTTTGTTTATTCTTAAAAATCCATTTAGTTCCAATAACATTATGACCAAGAAGGGGTTAGGCAAGTCCAGATTTTGTTATGCTCAAGATTTTCTGATTCCAAGACATCAGATAAAGCGTGACTTACATCATGGGGTTCAAAGGAGGAGATGAAAATAGGATGAGCATATGAGGCATTTGAGTTATACCTGCTACAAAAAATTCTCTCATTTACCTCACCAATCATTTGTTCTGGGGGATGATGTTGTTGAATGTGCTAAGGAGCTTGCAGAGTGATTGTAGACGTAGTAGTTGAAGTAGTCATAGTAGCCATCGTAGTAGATGTGGGTGGTGGTGACTTTCTGTGTTTGTTGGTTGGCAAAACGGTAGCTCCCCTCCGGATACATTTAGACATGGAGAAATGAAAATCACCGGCGGCTAGTTATTCGTGTTACTTTCTATATGGGGCGGCTAGCTATTCATGTTGTTAGTTTACTTCCATGAAGTCCACATTAGTGAGAAGCTAAATGTTTGCAGTACCACGTGTGTCACCAGGAATAGTGCACGTAAAATGGCCTAAGCAAATACCAGTTCGTCATTTATATTTATCAGGGTGACTGTATTTATCTTTCGACAGATTGAGTGTGTACAGTATAATCTCATCCCTGCCTATAATCTACGTTGCATTCTAGCTCATATAACCCTCCGATTATTTTTTTGACATATGTTGCTCCATTATGCACCATACAAATATATTAAATATTATTTGTGTGTATTAAGTGCTTTTACCGATAACAGCCGTCATATTCAGATGGCGCCACAAATAGGCTAATAATCACTCCATGCTAAAACATTCTCTCGGACTTTTCTGCCTCACACAGATTTAGACGGGTGCGGCGTAGCGCGCCTTGCCTATCTAGTAGGAATCAAGCTGATCGAGCTTTCCATGCAACGTTCATTTGAAATTAATTAGGCTTCGAGCTTGAGCTTGGTTTAACGAAGCTCAAAAAGGGCTTGCGCTTCGTTTGAATAAGGTGAAAAAAAGTCAATGACATACAAACCACCAAGCAGCAATTCGGTTGTCGGCCTTTAGTAATGGTAAGGCACGATGTACAGTGCCGTCCTTTTCTAAACGTGATCAAGAAATAACCACTGAAATTTGAAAAAAATCTACTTTTCAATTTTGAACTTTAGTATCAGTTCAATTTTTAACCTTAAACTATAAAACTGTCTGAAATACAACTTTGAACTATGACCCACTCCACTATATTTGGGTTGACTAGAGCACCACATCGGATCCTGAGGCCCGCATGCCACTCTAAATTAAAAATAGATAGAGAGTTCTTCTAGTCTACTCCATCCTCTCTCTCCCTCTCTGCAACTTCCTCCTTCCTACTGCGATGGCTGCACCTCTCCCACTCCCCCTGTCAGATCTAGATCCCCTGGCCAGATCTCCATCGACCTCTCTCCCTCCCCAGCAAATCCAAGCTCCACGGCTTGCACACGCCACTATTACCAGTGTTCATGCCTCCATCCATCCTAGCAGGTCGAACAGGCGCTCAAAGGGCGACTCCATCTCATTGCCAACTGCGTCAACGAAGCCAGCATGGTTGGCGGTGCAGCCGTGCTCACAATCGGCTGCAGTGGCGGCGTACCTGGAGCTCAGGATGGCCAAAAGCGCACGCTCCGCTGCCGGTGCCGCCATGTTGGGCTCTCTACCTGCCCGGTCAGAGCCATCGGCGTCGCAGTAGGCCTTAGTGGCTACGGATTAGGAGCTCAGGGTGGTCGAGTGCACGCTCTATGCCACCGGTGTCACCATGTTGGGCTCCTCCACCGTGAGTTCGATTTGAAGAAGGGGAGGGGATGGGGAGGAGGAAGAGGACATGGAGGTTGGTGCGGCCATGGCGAGTGTGGTGCGCGGGTGGTGGAGGTTGGTGTGGTTGTCGAAGAAGTTGAAAAGTGATGACAGGTTGAGCTGCGGGTTCTCCTCATCGAAGGCAGGAGAGGGCATCGTGGTGGAGGAGCGAGATAGGAGGTGGAGGCGGCAGCGGGTGGTGGGGGCCAAAGATGAGTGAGGGAGCGGGGGAGAGAAGGCAGCAGCTGTGGAGGTTGGTGCGGTTGTTGGGGATGTTGAAGAGTGATGATGGGTTGGGTGGCAGGTTATCCTCGTTGAAGGCAGGGGAGGGCGTCGTGGTGGAGGAGTAGGACGAGAGGTGGAGGCGGCAGCTGGTGGCTACAAGGGCCAGTAGGTAGCTACTGGCGGCAGCTAAGCCCAAGCCGCCTGACTTGGGCTTGACCGAATTAAGTACATATTCGATTTGAATTCATATTCGCTACGACATTCGATTCGTATTCGAGAATGTTCGAATTCATATTCGTATTTGTTTTAAAAATATGAATTGTATTCGAATTTGTTTTAAAAATATAGATTCGTATTCGCATTTGAGACTATTCGATATTTATTCAATCCGTTTCTATCCCTATATAGAAAGGTTTACCGGCTCACATATGGGACCCACCTGACAGCCACATCGGCAACCGAACACTTCCATATCCACTTTTTGTGGATAACAAAACCGCCGCCACAAAACTAACTCGGTTTGGGTAAGAGGGTAAAGTGGATGATTTCTTTACTTTGTGGTCCTAAATCAGACGGTTTAAAAAATTAAGGTTGAAAATGAATCAAGGCTAGAGTTTAGAGTTGAAAAGTGGACTTTTTTTTTGAGATTTTTATTAAGCACTGTAGCTAGTACTGTAGGAAAATCCTATAGCAACGATGGTGCTGGGGCGAGACGATCCTTGCAAGAAAGCTAGGGCGTCTTTTTTGCTTTGGCAGTTGAGACATGAGAAATGGGAGGGTAGCATGCACCTGTGCGTATCCTACAGTAAGGCAGAGGATGACAATAACAGCAAGCTCCAGCTCTAGCTCAGCTTGTTCGTTAATCGTTGGGTTCCGTAGGAGCAGCCGCACGTATCAACACATATCTGATTGTATCTGATTTTCATTTTTATTCTTTTAGTAAAAAAAGATACATCGTCAATATATAGTATTGATGCCGCCGATATATATCGGAGCACTGGTACATCACTTGCTGCTGTATCGATGCAATCAGAAATAATCTATTGTATAACCTGAATGTATTGATATAGGCTTGATATTAGTTCAACAAGCCGTGAACATGTTCCAAGCATGGTTGCTCCTTAGTATGTAATTTAATTTGTCCCTGAATTTGGCACGCTATTGTCTCAGATACACAAATGCCCGTGTCTGAAAAGCAACAGAGACAAATCACGAAATCTACCAACCGATACGGTTGTTGGCAAGACAAACATCATACTATACTGAAAGTAGAACATACTCACAGTTTCCATATAATAAGGTCAACTTTTCAGCACTGATCTGAAAGGGGTTCTACTAACAGATTTTGACTTGTGAAGGCTACCTAACACTATAATGCCAAATCGTTTCTTCAGTTTCGTATGGACCAAAGTAAAAAAAAGCCGACAATTCGTGGAGGGATTTTCTAGAAAAATCAAAGACTCATGCATAATTTCAGAAAAACCGAAGGTCTTTTCCGTAAAAAACCAAGGGCTCGTACGTATTTTCTGGAAAATCACAGGGCTTTATAAAAGGAGAGCTTTTTAAAATTTAAGAACCCATACGTAATTTGTGGAAAATAGAGGGTTTTCTCACGAAACTGCTGACATGGTAGGGGCCCATCTATAAAAATCGAGGACCCTTACATCATTTTGGAAGTTCTAAGGGCTTTTTTTTTATATAAAAACACCTACGTGGAATGCCCACCGGGGCGAATCCCCCGGGGTGTAATGGTGTAGCATGTAGGAAGTGTAATGATTGTTCATACATACGCTGGCATTAGAGGCTCACGTGGAATAATGATAATGTAGGAAATGTGATTGTTCATACATACGCTGGCCAACAATTTATGCTGTTTTTTTTTTCATTTCTGCAGCTTTGAAGAAACATCTTAAATTTTGTGATTTTTTATCTGCTGTCGTTTTCAGAAACTCCCTTTTTTTTGTTTCTGAAATGATCCATCTCCCCGTCTCTTCGGTGCAAATCTACAATATATTGCTCCAGTGTTGTAAGCCCAGAAGAGAGACATCTACTGCTTGCTTGAAAAAGTGATCAACTGCGTTAAGCACCAGTGTACTACACTCCAAAGATTCAGCAACACATCACCAATGGTCACTATTACCTACTTGTCTGGCTGCCTCTTTCTTATCTCAGGTAACATTTGGCTCCCAGAAAAATTTCAAGTAGAAGGGGCTAATTGCACAAAAAGAAGACTAACATAGTAAGCCTGACAACAACATGAACAGAAGAACAATACATGATAGTGTTAGACTACGCAGGTGGTCGTACATCGAGTGGTCGTAACGACCATGGCCGGTCATACGACTATGGCTGAGTGGCGTAGTCATAAGCACGAGTGGTTGTAACGACCATGGTCGGTCATACGACAATAGTCAATCGAGATCCAGATAACCACACTATATAAGATAACTTTCCTAGTTTGTTAGGATTCCTTTTTAGCATAGATTTGGTTTGTTGGAAAACCGTCTTATCTCCTGTACTCTATATAAGCCATTGACTCGTAATACAATCTTAAGCGCATGAGTATTTCTGCCATCATGGTATCAGAGGGCTCTCTTTCCTGAGACCATCCAACAACCCATCCCCTATCTCCCTCTCTCTCTCTCATGACGGTTGCGCTATGGGCATAGGCCATCGCAGTTCCGAGCATCAAGGCACTCGTTCCTATCACCCTCGACATCACCGCCAGGAACTACGCGCACTGGCGTGAGCTGTACGAAGTTGCTCTCTACAAATATGCTCTCGAGGACCACATCGCACCATCATCCATGTCCAACCCCGACCCCTAGTGGTGACGTCTCGATTCCCTCGTCCGTTCCTGGCTATACGGTGTCATCTGCTCCGAGATTGTCTCCATGGTGTTGGACTCCGCTACCTCTGCCTACACGTCTGGGCGTCCATCGAAGGCATTTACCACGACAACGCCGAGAAGCGTGCCATCCTTCTTGAACAAGAGTTCTACGGCCTCATGCAAGGCACAATGTCCATTGGAGATTATTGTCGCAAACAAAAGTCCCTCGTTGATGAACTGACAGCCATCAGCACAACCATCCTCGACAAAGGCCTTGTCCTCAACACCTTGCGCGGACTGCATCGGCGGTATGCGCACATGCACACCCTCATCTCCATGCAATGGCCGCTCCCGTCCTTCAATGAGACGCACTTTGCTCTCTTGCTTGAGGAGCTCAACGCTGGCGCAACGTCCAACTCGTCGCACACTATGTTGTTTGCCCACAATTCCTCCAGCGGCGGCAGCAACTCCAAGGGCACGTCAACTACCAAAAATGCCGCCACAATGGTTCCGACGGGAACTACTCTCGTTGTGGCACCGCATACGGCAATGGCACCTCCAACACTCATAGCCCCAACACCAACTATCGCCGCAACTACGGCGGCTTGACCTCTTGCGGCACCAAGCATGGAGCCACACCCTGGCCGTCTCTTCAGAATCCTTGGCCCAGCTCCATTCAGATGTGGCCCGGTCCATGGAACACGGCGCCATGTCCCACCAGTCAGGGGGTCCTTGGCCCACATCCCTCCCCACTCCGCATGCTTCCCACGCCTCTGTCCAGCCACAGCTGCCTCCGTCACCATGATGCCCTGGCACGGTGCCCTGTGGATCAGCACGGCTTGGCAGGCGGCCATGCCCGGCAGTGCTCGTCCACCGCCTGCGTACTCCTTTGACCAGAACCAGCTCTGGAGTGCCTTCAATACCATGACGATGGCTCCGCCACCCTCATCTGAATGGTACATGGATTCCGACGTGTCCACACACATGACACCAGATTAGGTAATCTTTCCCACTCCTTTTCATCTTCCACTGCACTCCATCATGTCATTGTTGGCAATGGTTCCACACTCCCCATTACCTACACTGGCTACACAACCTTTTCCATACCATCTCATTTGTTTAACCTCAACAATGTCCTTGTCACTCCACATATTATCAAAAATCTTATTTCTGTCTAACAGTTCACTATTGAAATCATAGTTCTATTGAGTTTGACCCATTTGGTCTCTCTGTGAAGGATCTTTGCACCAATAATGTGATCATTAGGTGCAATAGTCGCGGCGACCTCTACCCTTTCCAGGTGCCATCCCCTACTGCACGTGCCCTCTCCGTCACTATGTCGCCTTCGACCTTGTGGCATCGACGCTTAGGTCATTTTAGCAATTAAGCTTTGTCGCACTTAGCACACTAATTTTCTATTCCATGTAATAAAAACTTATCTACTGAGTCCATTTGTCATGCCTGTCAACTTGGCAAACATGTCTGCTTGCCTTTTGCTACTTCTACTTCTCGTGCCACCGCGCCTTTTGAACTCATACATTGTGATCTTTGGACATCACCTCTCCCTAGCGTCTTACAAGTATTATCTTGTCATTCTTGATGACTTCTCCCACTACTTGTGGACATTCCCCCTACGCCTAAAGTCTGATGTTTTCTTCATGCTCACTAATTTCTGTACCTACGAATCCACCTAGTTCAGCACCTCTGTAAAATCCCTTCAATGAGACAATGGTGGCGAATTTGACAACACTGCTGCCCGTGTTCACTTTCTTCAACCATTGTTCTTCCTCGCTTGTCTTGTTCCCACACGTCTCAGCAAAACGGCAAAGCCGAGCATGTGATCCACACCATCAACAACATAGTGGCTCCCTTCTATTTCAAGCAAGCATGCCTCCCATCTATTGGGTCGTGGTTCTCTACACAGCCACTCATCTTCTTAACCTGCATCCCATTAAAACTCTCAAACATAAAACCCCGCACGAGATTCTTCTTGGCACACCTCCTCCGTTTGCCGATTTCTGTGTTTTTGTGAGAGACCATGTGGATGTGATCCCATGTTTGTGATGAGTAATTGACGCATGTTCTGGCGATGTTGAGTTTGTTTTGAGTTGTTCGAGCCATGTAGTTGCATTGGTGTAGTCGGTTTCGGTCCGACCTTATCGATCTAGGTCGAACGTGCTTAAGTCGTTTATTTTTTGTTTCGATCGGTTTGGGCTTTTAGTATTTCTTCAGATGCTAATGTATGGTTACAATATTTCGAGCGGTGCTATGTAATGTGTTTCTTGTCTGTGATGGCTGCAGGACTTTGAGGCGGAGTCGTGGCGAGGCACGGGGTGACCGGACTAGGCACAGGTGGTGCTGAGGTCAGAGAGGTCGGGATGTGCCGAAGACGGCGAGGACTCAAGGTGGTTGCGAGGCTTGGGCAGTAAGAAATGAGGAAGCTTCCCGGAAGATGCACGAGGGGCGTTTTGGTAAAAGCGTAGGGCTGCACAAAAGGAAGCGGATTTGGTTTTGAGCTAATGGATAAAGCGCAAGAGTTGTTTGAGTTAGCGGGTAAAGCGAGTTGTAAACCCGTTAAGCAACAACTATATATAGAGGGGTGTTCCCTGATTGTTGACATGGGCTTGTGAGATGGATTAGGGTTTTGATTTTAGTCTTTGTTTGTTGAGAAAGAGAGAAAGAGAGAAGGTGTGAGGTTCCTTCTGTTCTATGCTCTCCATGCGTATGTCTTTTCCTTTTTGGTTTTGGGATGAGGAGTAGTTGTGCTGAGCAGCTTTGCTTTTGTATCTTCTCTGGAAGAGAGTCTTTTGTTTTGTTTCTCTTCAGTGTTTGCGTGAGTTGGATCTGAGTGAGCACAAGTGCCCTTGTATGTTTGAATGTATGGGCTACAAATCTTTTAATATCAATCATTCAGCGTGTTTCATCGTTTGAGCTCTTCTGTCTTTGTAGTTTGGATATTATGATATAACTGTTTTTTATTTATTTCCTTTCTTCAGTCTCTTGAGTCGACTTTTGGTTTTACTCTTGGATGATGTCCTCTGCTTGAGTAATTTCATTTCTTGACTTGCTCTGGACGTGGATGAATCTCAAAGTCAAGTGACTAGTTTGTTCCTGAAGAGCAATATGTTGACTTGAAGATTACTCTCATATCTCTGTTTTTCGCCTCAAGATGGCTGTTCTTCATCTGTCGCGTGCCTACTGACCTCTCTTCTTATTTTTGCCTTTCTGTTTTTGCAGATTTTCAGAACATCCACCTTTTCTTTTTGCTACCTACCCTTTTCTTTTTGGTCTAATTCTTCTCAATTGCTTTCAGCTTCTTTATTTTGGTTTGGTCTCCCTGGGTTCTGCAGAAATATCAGTGTCTTCTGCAGATTTTCAAGCCGAAAAGCACTTCAATCTTTGCAGTTCGCAAGTAATCTTTGTTCATTTGTTTTCGGATGGCTGCAGTTTTGTAAATGTTCTCGGTAAGTATTGGTTCCGGTTTTGCTCCGAGTGCCAAGAGTGATCTTAAGACCTATCTTTCAATCTGTAAAGGGCAGCTAACTTTTGGTCGTTGCACAGGTTTCTGCAGTTTCTTTTGCTTTATTTTTGGGATCAGTTCACAGCTATCTTAGTCTGAAGTCTGCTTGCTTTATTTGTTTCTCCAGCATTTCTACTCTTTTGGGCAAGACAGAGAAGAGTATTCAGTGTGAACTTAGTTCGGTTTTCTTGCTTGCAACAGCAAAATCAGCAAATACTATTCATATATATTTTCAAGTACCTTTGCCGATTGTTCTTGTCCAAGTATTTTTGACCTCTCTTGTTTTGGATTGAAGTGTTGTGTATCTATTAATCTTTATTCTCAGATTTTCTTGGTCTCTAGAGAAAATTTTCTTCCCAATCATTTGAACTTTGTTTTGTCCTTAGTTTCAGTCAGTGCAGTCAACTTTTCGAGTTTCTGTTCCTTGTCCCATTTCAGTTTGTCTTGCTGTTTTGGTTTTTCATTCCATCAATGAAGTTTTCTTGCTATTTCAGTTGGCTATCATAATTTCTTTAGAGAAGAACCCTATGAGCTTAGTTGTGTTTTTTCAGTGAGCAAATATTTTCTGACTTCATAGCTGCCATAGCTATCAGAGGAGAAGTTAGTGCGAATATACTTTGGGCCATTTTAAAAGGCACCATTCACCCCCTATTGCCATTTCCGATCCAATAACTGGTATCAGAGCCGGTTAACTCTTCCTCATAGATCTTAACCGGTCTCTAGAGCCATGGCGATAGACAAGTACTCGACCAAGCCCCCGATCTTCGATGGGATCGACTATCCCTTCTGGAAGAGTCGGATGGAGACCTACATCCAGGCTCAGGGCTACGCCATCTGGCGAAAGGTCAAGACCCGGTATGTTGTTCTTGCCGATGAGAACATCAATGTGGCGAATATGTCCGATGTTGAGGCAAACGCTAAGGCAAGGAATATCATAATTCAGGGTCTGAGTAGAAGCGAATTCGATCGCATCTCTCATCTGACGTCGGCCTTCGACATCTGGGTGACCCTCGATGCATACCATGAGGGCACCACCCAGATCAAGACGGTTCGACAGGACTAGTTCAAGCGAGATTACAACAAGTTTGAAATGCTCGCTGGTGAGTCCTTCGATGAGTGTTTTTCGAGATTTCACAAAATCCTGAGCAACCTCCGAGCGGTCGGTCTCACATACTCCGACTTGGACAATGCTCGTCAGATTCTTTCTGCTCTTGACTTGCGTGTTTGGGAGATGAAGGTGACCACAATTTAAGAACTGTGGTTACAAATATCTTTCTTTAGAACGGTTCGTTGTATATATACTGTTGTTTACTCATCTCGCTAGTCACTATATCGTTTGCAATTTGCGTCAACTTTGGTAAATATGGTATTTACCGATACCGTACCGAAATAAATTGGGATTTACCGATACCGAACCGTATTTTCAAAAATACCGTATACTACCGAACTAACAATACCATATTTACCGTATATACCGAACCGATTTTACCGAACTAACCGAATGCACAGTCCTAGTCTCCGAGTATACGTACGCCCCCACATTACAACGTCACGGCCGACGACGCCTTTTTCTTTTCTTCCGAACAGCGCCGCCTATATCTTGTAAACACCCGCTAGCTCCCTCTCGCGTTTTCCCAAAAGCCTAGCCGAGCCCTTTTTCTCTCTCCGATAGCTCACGTGCCGCTGCTTTTTCTTCTTCAATCTATTCGATCTGAATGGCTGCACTACTAGAACAACCGCCGTAGCCTCTTTTTCTCTTGTTCGCTCAATCACAACACGCCTTCACAATTCTTGCAACCCCTGCACCATGTTTTTATATATACGAAGAAAACTGACTGCCACCCCATACCAACAGCCGGTCACCTACACGGACACCAACTCCAAAAAGGAAACGGCCGTAAGCCTTACAGGCTTTTCAACTCCAACACGGAGACTCCACTTATTATTGTTTAGGTACAAAATTTTCCACGTATAATCACAACTGTGTTCGTGTCCTAGTGGTATATATGAGCGTTGGCTACCAATCAAGAGGTCCCTAGTTCGATTCCTAGGTGGCTTCCCATTTTTTCAATTTTCATAATTTTTTTGCTGCATGACTGGACAGCTAAACAAAAGCCCACGAATCAAAAGGGTTGCAATAGAATACCATATTGCAACGAAACACACTAACCTATAGCAACAAAATTTACACGTGGCAATATAAATATGTTATTGCATCGATTTAGTTTTTCATTGCAATACACACCTACCTACTGCAACGCCGCTGAAGATTATCCCAACGAAAAAACATCGTGGCAATAGTACCACCCAATAGCAACGAAATTATATATGGTTGCAATAGGAGCAAATAATTGCAACGAAAATCAACACTAACGCAACAAAAGAGTGTCGTGGCAATATATCCAACCTATTGCAACACTTTTTCAAAATGGTTGCGAAAACACCTACCTATTGCAACGACATTCACAAATATCGCAATGCAATATAATAGTGGCAATAAAGTCCACCTATTGCTACCATTTTGGGAAAACGTTGCAATAAGTCCTACCTATTACAACCAAAATGGTGGCGTTGCAATTTCTTTCGTGGCATTAGGCCGAAAATCTAGTAGTGCGACCCTAACTCTTGACGCGTTGTACTCACGCCTCAAGACTCACGAGATTGACATAGTCTCTCGTAGGTCGAAGTCGCAGTCGATGGCCTTAGTCACCGATCCCAGCTCTGTTTCTGGACCTTCTGACTTTTCTTCTGGGTTCTCTCTTGTTGTTTTGTGTGAAACTTCCGACGATCAACTAGAGCAGCTCCCAGAAAACCAACTCGCTCTCTTAGCCAGAAAGTTTTCCCACGCGTACAAGAGAGTGAGGGACCAAAAGAGGAGTAGCCCGATAATTTGCTTCGAGTGTGGTGGCCCCAACCACATTCGGGTGAATTGCCCCAAGCTGGAGAAGGGCAAGGGCGACTACAGCGGCATGAGCAAGAACGACTATATCGATAAGAACCGCAACAAGAAGCCCCCAGCTCATGCCCAAGGCAAGAAGAAGTTCCGCAACCTTGGCAAAGCCAAGAGCTCTTCCACCGCGTCCTCACCGCCTTCGACGACTTCGACCTCAGCGAGGTGGAGGGATGGAGCGACGACGATGGGACGGGCGATCAAGAACCCAAGGATGGCGACGACTTCTCTGGCATTTGCTTCATGGCCCTTGAGGGCGAGATCAGCGACAGCGAGCTCTATTCCGACTCCGATGAGGTATACCCTTCATATGACCAGCTCAATGATGCTTTTCTTAAGTTAGAAAAATTTCATGCCAAATCTAGAGCTAGGTGTAGTGAATTGGAGAAGGAAGTAGAGAGCTTGTCACGGGAGCTTACTTCACTTAGATCTGCTCCCTCCCGTGACGATTGCGATGTATGTACTGCTTTGCTTAGTGACATGGAGAAGCTAAGGACTTTGCATGATAGTGTGTCCACTGAGCTTGACATGATTAAGGTGGAGAATGTTAGTCTACTTGCTGCCACTCTTTCATCCACTGTTGTTGATACTACTTCTTGCACCTAATGTGAGGATAAGGACAATGCATTTAGAGGTCTTTATACCATGCTCCTTGATCTGCCTGAGTCTTGTGAAAGCTGCACTAACTTGAAATTGAACCTAAAAAGGGCAGATCATAAAATTGCTGAGTTACAAGCTTTTCTGCTAGAACCCATTGCTTCATGTGTAAACTGTCCCAAATTGACGGCTGAGCTTGAATCTGTGTCTAAACAGTTTCAAGAGTTGATTGATCACAACAAAAAGTTATCTCGATATGCTTCTAAGGACCCTGTTAGCTCACCATGCAAAAACTGTGATAAACTAAAATCTGACTTGTTTGCTTTGGAAGAAAAACGTGTGAAGCTAACTAAGGATCTACTAGAGAAGCCACAATCTTGCTGTGATGTGATGGCTGGTGTGGGGGAGAAGCCCAAAGGAGTAATGACGCTTAGGCACGATGACCAAACAGTTAGAGATAGGATTGTCCCTCCTAGTTCTTACGAAGACCTCAATATTGAGGCGGCTGTGCGTGCACATGCCATTCCTTCTTCTGCTGTTGGTTCTTCCTCTTCTCCTGCTGCTGTCTCCTCTTCCCCCTGCTCTTCTTGCACCTCTCTCTTTTGGGAGTGTCAGTATCTTATGAACACTCTTGAGATGTTTGTAGGAGGCAAGAAGAAGCTAAATCTTATTCTAGACCAGTCCAAGATTTACAAATTTAATCAAGATCTAGGATATGATTTTCTTGAGGATGTGAAGAAGCATCCACCTGCTGTTCTCAGACCCATAGCAGCAGGTGTGATCGAGGTCAAGCTCAGAACTGAGAAAGTTCAATTCAAGTCAGCGGGCTTTGTCCAAGGGATCTCTGACAGTAAGGTGATAACACCTGGTGCTTCGACCTCTCAGAAGGCGAAGTTTCATTGTACCTTCTGTCAGAAGGATAGACATATGATCGAGAGATATTTTAGACGCGCCAAGATCGCGCGGAGAGATCGTGTTCGTGATCTTAGATGTATTCAGGGTCCGCCCCAGACCTTGAGTGCACCTAAGACCAACACGAGGTCTTGGGTTGATCACTCTGAGGGTTTTGGGCAGTATCGAGGACTTTGCTTTTTTGGTATTTTTGATTTTCGTCCTCGTTTTGCCTCTGCTCGTGGCATCCACCGTCTTGAGGGTAGATCTCGTTTTCCCCGTCGAGATAGCTACCCGCAGCGTGATCAGCATGTTGCTGGTGTCTTGACTCGCTCCTCCGTAGCAGTCAAGCCCAACAACAGCTTCAGGTCTGCGCACAAACCTTCTGGCTTGTTGAGCGACAGAGAGCGTAGGGTAGCTAGAGGTCAGTCGTGTGTGGCTACTTCTCCTACTCGACATGCGACTCAGTATTGGGTCCCAAAATCATTTTTGATTTATCCCAGTACTGAGCCTTCTTTCTCTGTTTGACTCAGGTTCGCCGGGCTGGGAAGGGAGAGGTTTGGCTCGTAGACTCCGGTTGTTGTCGTCATATGACCGGAGACTCACGTTGGTTCTCTTCCCTAGCCCGTGCTCCTGGTGATGAGACTATCACCTTTGGAGACGCTTCATCTGGGCGCGTCATCGCCAAAGGTACAGTGCGTGTGAATGATTCATTTATTTTAAAAGATGTTGATTTGGTTAGTAAGCTGTATTATAATTTGCTTTCTGTTTCTCAGCTTACCGATGACGGTTTTGAGGTCAGCTTTAAGAAAAACGCTTGCGAAATTTTGATTCTTCGGGGAGTCTGGTTTGTGGGATCTCTAGATATGGGAGGATTTTTTGTGATAATTTTGCTGAGTCTTCTGGTGATCCTCTTAGATGTTTAATTGCTTCTGGGTCCCGTGACCTTACCTTCTGGCATAGGAGACTTGGTCATATTGGATTTGACCATTTGACCCGAGTTAGCAGCCATGATCTCATTCGTGGTCTGCCAAAACTCAAGATGGTCAAAGATATTGTTTGTACTCCTTGCCGGCACGGCAAGATGGTTGCCGCTTCTCACCCTCCGGTCACAGTGACTATGACCGATGCACCGGGACATTTGCTCCATATGGACACAGTTGGACCAGCTCGAGTGCAGTCAGCAGGAGGGAAGTGGTATGTTCTTGTCGTGGTCGATGACTTCTCGAGGTACTCTTGGGTGTTTTTCTTAGCCTCAAAGGATGAGACGTTTACACATTTTTGAGGTCTTTTCAGTAGGCTTTCTGTTGAGCTTCCGGGTGCCTTACGAGCGATCCGCAGTGACAATGGCACAGAGTTCAAGAATTTCTACTTTGAGAGGTTCTGCGATGAGACAGGTGTAGAGCACCAGTTCTCTTATCCGCACATCCCACAGCAAAATGGCATTGTGGAGAGGAAGAACCGTACCTTGGTCGAGATGGCTAGGACGATGCTTGATGAGTACTCTACACCTAGGAAGTTTTGGGCTGAGGCGATTGCCACCGCGTGCCATGTTTCAAATAGAGTCTTTCCGAGGGCACACTTGAATCACACTTCTTATGAGTTGAGATACGGGCGAACGCCCAGTGTCTCTCATTTTTGTGTGTTTGGTTGTAAGTGTTTCATTCTGAAGTCCGGGAACCTAGACAAGTTCGAGTCACGATCTTGTGATGGGATTTTTCTGGATTACTCGACTTCTTTGCGGGCTTATAGGGTTTGGAATTGCGAGTCTAGCAAAATGGTAGAAACCTGTGAGGTGACCTTCGATGAGGCCAGTCCGTGGACTAGGCCTGATATCTCAGGTTCTTTAGAGCAGTCCGAGACCATCTTTGTGGATGATGAGGAGGAGGGAGATGAGGGTTGTCTACCCGATCCAATTTCTCCTCCCCTTGAGGTGTCTGCTTCTTGCACCGCACCTCGAGGAATTAGCCCATGCCTTCCCGACATATCCATAAAGACTATCCTTCCGAGCAGATGATTGGAGACCTCTTTGAGCGAGTCACACACTCAAAGTCTGGTATGTTTCACTTCTGTCTCCACTCTGCCTTGTTGCCTCATTTGAGCCCAAGGACGTTTGTCATGCTTTTTCTAATGAGTCTTGGGTCAATGCCATGCATGAGAAGTTAGAAAATTTCGAGAGAAACAGGTTTGGTCGCTTGTTGAGCCCCCTCGAGGTCACAATGTTATTGGGACTAAGTGGGTGTTCAAGAACAAGCATAGTGAGGATGGGGTAGTCATTCGAAACAAGGCTAGACTGGTAGCTCAGGGCTTCTCCCAGGTTGAGGGTCTAGATTTTGAGGAGACTTTTGCCCCTGTAGCTAGATTTGAGGCCATTAGAATTCTGCTTGCTTTCGCAGCTTCTAAGGGTTTCAAGCTTTACCAGATGGATGTCAAGAGTGCCTTCTTCAATGGTTTTATTGAGGAAGAAGTCTATGTGAGACAGCCTCCAGGTTTTGAGAACCCCAAATACCCAAACCATATCTACAAGCTTTCCAAAGCATTGTATGGACTTAAGCAGATCCCTAGAGCTTGGTATGAGAGGCTTAAGTCCTATTTGTTGAGCCGTGGTTTTGAGATGGGTAAAGTGGATAAGACCTTGTTCATTCGTAGTCATGGCACTGATCTTCTGCTCGTCTAGATTTATGTGGATGACATCATCATTGGCGGCTCCTCTCATGCTCTTGTCTCCCAGTTCTCCGATGTCATGAGCTCAGAGTTTGAGATGAGCATGATGGGCTAGTGGAGCTTCTTTCTCGGCATTCAGATCAAGCAGACTTGGGAGGGTACTTTCTTGCATCAGGGCAAGTACACTCGAGACCTCCTGAGACGCTTTGATATGAGTGATGGTAAGTCGGTGTCCACTCCTATGGCTTCATCAGCTTCACTCGACCCAGATGAGGACGACGAGCCAGTTGATCAGAAGGAGTATCGCAGCATGATTGGCTCCCTCGTGTACCTCACTGCCTCGAGACCGGACATACACTTTTTTGTGTGTCTATGTGCTCAATTTCAGGCTTCTCCTCGTGTATCTCACCGCCAGGCGGTGAAGCGCATCCTTCGGTACCTTCGAGCTACCATTGACTATGATATCTGGTACTCTTCCTCTTCCTGTCTTTCCCTCAGAGCCTACTCGTACGCAGACTTTGCTGGCTGTAGGATAGATAGGAAGAGCACTTCTGGCACTTGTCAATTTATTGGCACTTCTCTTGTTTCTTGGTCTTCTAGGAAGCAGTCCGATGTTGCGCAGTCCATCACAGAGGCCGAGTACGTTGCTGCCGCCAGTTGCTGCAGTCATATGCTTTGGATGGTTTCGACCCTACGAGACTTTGGGTTAGCCATAGACAATGTTCCACTTTTTTGTGATAACACGTCAGCCATCAACATTGCCAAAAACCCAGTGCAACATTCTCGGACCAAGCACATTGATATCAGATATCACTTCCTTAGAGACCATGTGGAGAAGGGTGACATAGTGCTCCAGTTTGTGGAGAGTGACCACCAGTTGGCTGATATCTTTACCAAGCCTTTGGATAGCTCTAGGTTTTCAGCTCTGCGGGGAGAGCTTGGGGTGGTTTGTCCTTATGGGCTGTTGTGAGGGGGAGCTTTGTGTTTCATGCTTTATCATGTTTATCATGCTCTTACTCCTTTTTGTTGCATTGCATATGGGTGCATTAGGGTTAGTCCTCCTAGCATAGATTAGAGTGTTTCTATCGTCTAGGTGTTTAGACTTCCTTCTCTCATCTTGTGATTCTAGGATGTTGCTTATTAGCTGTTTCTCTTCTCACTAGGTTGAGCTTACTCACTTCTTATAGGTTCTAGCAAGGGTTGGGCCACCCTTGGGTAGACAGGGTACGTGTTTGCTCCTTAGTATATTAGTTGATCAGCTGATAGTCCTAGAGTCATATGGGGTAGATGAGAGTCAATCTGAGCCATAGTATCCTCTATATCTAGTCTATGCTTTAAGAACTGCCTTTTGATTTCTTTGCCAGCTTCTCGTGTTTATTGCTTTGGTTCAGGGGGAGTTCATTTGGGAGCTTCTAGATCTTAATATTAACTTAACTCAACTTGAACTAAAATTGTATCGCATGTTGAGGGGGAGCTGGCATTTCTTGCATATCATTCTGCATTGTAATATAACTACATGGAGCCTTGATTATTACCCTTTTATGACATGTTTACAATGTATTGCATCTTGCCATGATCTGTGCTTACTTGCTAGATTTATCATGACTTTATATGTGTAGTCTATTTTTTGCCATGATAAATTGATTAAAAAATGCGCAACTTGAATTAATTCATGTCATGTTAGCTCTTGAGACTAGTCTGCCTTTAGTTATCCTTTTATGATTCATGCCATGTCAAATAGGCTGAGTTGAGTCTTGAATCTTTATTGAGCTTTAGATTGAGCTATGCTAGTTTCTTGATGAAGCATGACTTAGTACAAGTTTTTTGTTCGTGAAAATGCAAAAAGATCTCTTTTGTGCAAAAAAAACTGATCTCACTAATTCTTTCTCATGAGACTACTTGCTATTGCACTAGGCATGAACTCAAGGAGAGTTTTGGTTGGCCAAGATCATATTCTTAAGCTTATTGTTTGGAATGGTCGCATAAGGCTTGAAATCTAGCACATGACGAAAATTTTGGGTTGGAAACAACCATGAGTTTCAAAAGAAAAATCATGTCAAATTTGCTAAAATTACAAAACTTGTAAGTACTTAAACAAATGTCTCATTCTTGAACTTGTAGCACTCTAAATTTGCTCAATACTAGCTTCTTGGTTCCACTTAGATTATTGACATGGCTTGCATCATCCTTGGATACCTTTAGCTAGACTATGATCTTGGTTGACTTGACCTGTTAAGCAATTCGACTAATTTTCAGATTATGCCTTATTTGGTTTGACTTGTCTATACATGTTTAGTCATGATCTAGATAGCATTCCTATATGTTATGGCTTGGTATAATACTTCAAGGTCATTTTGGATAATCTTCATGGCTCATCATGCTTAAAATGAATAATATTCAGCCATTCCAACCATACTCGTGTTTGTATTCTCGTCCTTGCATCTTGATGATGTTATTGCCAAAAGGGGGAGAATAATGGAGAAAAAGCCATTTCAAGGCCATTTCAAAGGAACTTTTCTGGAGCTTTGGAGAAAACTTGCTCTTTCTGTTGTTGCTCTTTTTGTCGACATGGTTATAAGCTTTCCTTGATTTTCTTTAGACCATGTATGACTTGCTTTCATTTTCAAACTCAACGTTATGCTTTTTCTGTGTTTGTCAATATACTCATCAAGGGGGCTTTTAGTATTTCTTCAGATGCAAATGTATGGTTACAATATTTCAAGTGGTGCTATGTAATGTGTTTCTTGTCTGTGATGGCTGCAGGACTTTGAGGCGGAGTCGTGACAAGGCACGAAATGACCGGACTAGGCATAGGCGGTGCTGAGGTCGGAGCGGTCGGGATATGCCGAAGACGGCGAGGACTCAAGGTGGTTGCGAGGCTTGGGCGGCAAGAAATCAGGAAGCTTCCCGGAAGGTGCACGAGGGGCGTTTTGGTAAAAGCGCAGGGCTACACAAAAGGAAGCGGATTTGGTTTTGAGCTAATGGATAAAGCGCAAGAGTTGTTTGAGTTAGCGGGTAAAGCGAGTTGTAAACCCGTTAAGCAACAACTATATATAGAGGGGTGTTCCCTGGTTGTTGACATTGGCTTGTGAGATGGATTGGGGTTTTGCTTTTAGTCTTTGTTTGTTGAGAAAGAGAGAAAGAGAGAAGGTGTGAGGTTCCTTCTGTTCTATGCTCTCCATGCGTATGTCTTTCCTTTTTTGGTTTTGGGATGAGGAGTAGTTGTGCTGAGCAGCTTTGCTTTTGTATCTTCTTTGGAAGAGAGTCTTTTGTTTTGTTTCTCTTCAGTGTTTGCGTGAGTTGGATTTGAGTGAGCACAAGTGCCCTTGTATGTTTGAATGTATGTGCTACAGATCTTTTAATATCAATCATTCAGCGTGTTTCATCGTTTGAGCTCTTCGTCTTTATAGTTTGGATATTATGATATGACTGTTTTTGATTTATTTCCTTTTTTCAGTCTCTTGAGTCAGCTTTTGGTTTTATTCTTGGATGATGTCCTCTGCTTGAGTAATTTCATTTCTTGACTTGCTCTGGACGTGGATGAATCTCAAAGTCAAGTGACTAGTTTATTCCCGAAGAGCAATATGTTGACTTGAAGATTACTCTCGTATCTCTGTTTTTCACCTCAAGATGGCTGTTCTTCATCTGTGGCGTGCCTACTGACCTCTCTTCTTATTTTTGCCTTTCTGTTTTTGCAGATTTTCAGAACAGCCAACTTTTCTTTTTGCTACCTACCCTTTTCTTTTTGGTCTAATTCTTCTCATTTGCTTTCAGCTTCTTTATTTCGGTTTGGTCTCCCTGGGATCTGCAGAAATATCAGTGTCTTCTACATATTTTCAAGCCGAAAAGCACTTCAATCTTTGCAGTTCGCAAGTAATCTTTGTTCATTTTTTCGGATGGCTGCAGTTTTGTAAATGTTCTCGGTAAGTATTGGTTCCGGTTTTGCTCAGAGTGCCAAGAGTGATCTTAAGACCTATCTTTCAATCCGTAAAGGGCAGCTAACTTTTGGCCGTTGCACAGGTTTCTGCAGTTTCTTTTGCTTCATTTTTGGGATCAGTTCACGGCTGTCTTGGTCTGAAGTCTGCTTGCTTTATTTGTTTCTCCAGCATTTCTACTCTTTTGGGCAAGATAGAGAAGAGTATTCAGTGTGAACTTAGTTCAGTTTTCTTGCTTGCAGCAGTAAAATCAGCAAATACTATTCATATATATTTTCAAGTATCTTTTCCGATTGTTCTTGTCAAGTCTTTTTGACCTCTCTTGTTTTGGATTGAAGTGATGTGTATCTATTAATCTTTATTCTCATATTATCTTGGTCTCTAGAGAAAATTTTCTTCCAAATCATTTGAACTTTGTTTTGTCCTCAGTTTCAGTCAGTGCAGTCAACTTTTCGGGTTTATGTTCCTTGTCCCATTTCAGTTTGTCTTGCTGTTTTGGTTTTTTGTTCCATCAATGAAGTTTTCTTGCTGTTTCAGTTGGCTATCATTATTTCTTTAGAGAAGAACCCTATGAGCTTAGTTGTGTTTTTTCAGTGAGCAAATATTTTCCGACTTCATAGCTGCGATAGCTATCGGAGGAGAAGCTAGCGCGAATACTTGGGGCGATTTTAAAAGGCACCATTCACCCCCCCCCCCCTCTGTTGCCATTTCTGATCCAATATTTTGGTTATCTTTGCTATCCCAACCTATCCACCATCGCTGTGCACAAACTTGCTCCTCGTTCCACCGTATGTGTGTTTCTAGGCCACCCTTCCAATCATAAAGGATACCAATGCCTTGACCTCGTCTCCAACCGCATCATCATCTCCCACAACGTCATGTTCGATGAGTCTACTTTTCCTTTCGCAACACGCATCACCCTCTCTCTTGATGATCTCTGTTTCTTGGATAAGGTCTCATTCCACACCCCCGTGTCTGTTATCCAGTGCCTGGCCCGTGCACCTCCTGCTCCTGCCGCTCCCCAACTGCTAGTCGAACTTGCACTCACGCCTATGCTTCCTCGCATGCACGTCCCTCCTGCAACCATGCATCCTTCCAATGTGCCCACTGCCTCACCTCTCGTCATGCCTGCTACCGTACCTCCCATCGCATCAGCACCCGCTGCTCCACTCGCACCACTCAACGAGCACCGGATGCTCACACGTGGCAAGCACGGCATCCATAAGCCAGTCGACTGGCTTAATCTTCACACCGCAGTCGTCTCTCCTCTTCCTAAGTGCTACCACGATGCTCTCAAGGACGCCAAATGGCATGTCACCATGGTCAATGAGTTCTCCGCTCTCCAAGCCAACTGGATGTAGGATCTTGTTCCTCACCCACCGGGTGCTAATGTTGTGTCCAACAAGTGGATATATTGGCACAAGTACAAGCTCGATGGTTCGCTTGACCGCTACAAAGTTTGATGGGTGCTTCATAGCTTCTCTCAACAAGCTGGTATCTAGACCTATCCAATGGGCCGTGCCGGGCTAGCATGGCATGGGCCTGGTTCAAGCACAACCCATTTAGGCACGACAAAGAAATGGGCCGTGCTACGTTGGCCCACGAGCCGAGATGTGAGCCCTAGCACGGCCCACGACTGTGCAGTGCCGGCACGGGTACAGTTAGGGTCCCGTTAAGCCGAGAAAAAGAGAACAAATTAAAAAAATTGTAGAAAATTAAGGAAAAATTATAGACATTGTTAATCATCATGATAATTATTTTCAATGACATAATGAGCTTTATTAACTTTACCAAGTAAAAATTCAACTTGAGAAAACCTTGGTAAAGAAAAAAGAGTACAACCTATATAGTTCGTTAGTGACTACATCTGAAGAAAAATATTTAAAATCCTATTCATTGCAATCTAGATACAAATTCTCAAAAGATTCTTCTAAGCCTCTATTCTCTACAGTATTTTGGAGTCTTGATTCAACTTGTTGTAGGATCAAGGATAACCGACTAGAGTGGGGTGAATAGGAGGTTTTAAAATTTTGCTTGCCTTCTAATTAATTTCTTTCAATTTTAATATGACAAAGATTTAAAGCACTTGAAACCTACATAATTCTAGTAAGGTTATGGCTCTACAAGAACACTAGCACAAATAAATGATCACAATGTACTAAATATACAAGTGCTAAAAGGAGACAAGAGAAGAACAAGTACATACGATGTTTTACCGTGGTGATCAGAAACTTGCTCATTTATCCTAGTCCACATTGAGGTTAGCCCAAACGGATTGGACTGGCTCTACGAATTGAGCCTTCCACCTCAAATCACTAGTGGTAGCTCTTCCTCACTTCGGGTAGATGAGCTCCAACCTTCACACACATTGGGTCTTCTCACAAGCTTCTTAAGAAAATCACCGGGTAATCTCCACCAAGTCGTCCAGGTACCGACAAACACCAAGAGTAATAGATATCAAGCTTCACTTGACCACAATCAAGCGCCAAAGGATCAATGTATTGGATGCAATGCACTTTTTGGCTCAACCACCTCAAATGAATGCACAAGGAGTAAATGAGGTGTGGAGTGAATGCTCAATGCTCAAAGATGTTCAATGGGGTCTCTTCTTATTGTCCTTGAGTAGGAGTATGGGTATTTATACCCTCACCAACCAAAAGTAGCCACTAGAATGATATTCCAGAAAAATTCAGGGCAAGCGGAAATACCGCAGGCCAAAGGCCGGTACTTCCATACCTGCTTTGACGCGACAGTAACAGCTATGTTAGAGCTTCTAAACTAGCCGTTGAAAGTCAGCTCGGAACTACCGCCGTTATAAATTCGGTAGTTCTGGGAAGTTGTACGGTACTTCCGTCTGGACCAAGGCTAGGAGTTGGCGCTCTTTGGAAAAAAGGTTCTGCCCGACCTTCCGAACCTTCCGTGCTCTAGAAGTACCACTTAAGGCTGCGGAACTACCGCTCAAACAGTGGTTCTGACGTTGAAACTCTGGTACTTTCGATTTTCGCGAACTCGAAATCGTCCCAAGGGTGCTCTTTGAAAAAAAAAGGCTCCACTCGAATAGCTGAAGCTTCTGGCAAGCATAAGTACCGCGATTTACACGCTGGTACTTCCGGTTGCCCAGACAGAGTACCGAGCACATCCGAGGGTGTTCTCTGGATAAAGGTTCCGCTTGGTTTTTGGAGCTTCCGAGCGTCGGAAGTACCGTTCAAGACTACGGAACTTCCGCTCTACGGTAGTTCCACCGTTAAAACTCCGGTACTTCCATTTTTCCAGACAAAGCATAAATTTGAGTTTTAAATTAAATTTTCAATGAATGCATGATCCTAAATTAATCCAAATGGCACAAGAATTTTACTATCAAGCTACTTGCCATGATCCCTCTTTATGGTATGACATTTAGCCTATAATCCGATCTTTCATCCTTTCTTCTAAGATCGGTAAAAATAAAAAGAGGGTCCTAGTTTAAGTATACCTTTGCCTTGAGCCACTTTGATCTTCACGTTGATCCTTAGCATGTGTCTTGTCATCATTTTAGGGACTTAGCCTTTTAAAAACTTGACAAACACGTTAGTCCCATATTCACATAAATTCATTAATTACCAAAACCATTTTTAAGGGCCTAGATGTTTTCACTTGTTCCCAATCTTTGACGATCAGAAAGATTTCGACCATCTCATTCAAGAGACTTGTTCGTCACTCCTCGATTATTCTTCCAGATAAACTAAAGGCTGACTCCGAGGAGACTGTAGAGACAGGAATAGTCAGCACCTCCTGTGCTAATATGGATAGCACTGGATATGTTACTTTCTAGGTTTGCCACTACGAGAGGATGTTCAACTCTTGCTTGAAGCTGACGCTATTACTGTTGAGATAGCTTGATAGGTCTTTGGTGCTTTGCTGCCTTCCTCCTCTTGACTGATGTGTACCTGCATGAGAATCTCTAGAGGAAGAACAAAAAATCTTACCCCGTTGTATAGTCCCCATAGAGGTTCTAGGGGCTACCGAGGGTCTTTCCAAACACATAGACCCAAACTTATTTTCATATTTCTCGTATACCTCATATAATTTATCCTTAAGTACTCTTGTCAAAATCATTCCAAACTCCTGATATAGTAGCTCTTATTCTTTTTGCACCCATGCTATGGGTTGTGAATGCACTCATTGAGCCAGCAGAAGATGGATTGATTGGACCCTGCACCGTTGGGGCCATCGCTTCTTCTGGCTCTACAGTTTGTTGTGGATGTTGATCTTCTGCGAATGGATATCCTTCTTGAAAGGATTGCATATTCTCTATCATGAGGCCGAATTCGGAGAGTTGAAAATCGTAGTTCTCCATTAAATCAACTGCAAATTGAAATAGTGAAGTACAATTAACTTACTATTGAATCAATAAATAATAGCAAAAAATTAAAATAAGGTGGCACTATAACCTATTCTACAACTCTGAAAAAATTCTTTGAAGTTTTTTTTGAATTTTCTTAATTTCACACAAATTTCTCACTAATTTTGCCAAATTTGCGTAAACACTACTGGATTTTTCATGGCTAAATAGAAAGATAAGAGTTAGGTTTGAGGTATGGAGAATGGAGGCCGGATGCCCCCCTATTTATAGGAAAAAAAATTCCAAATTGTTTGAATTTTTTGCTGTTTTTTAGGATTTTTTACACTCCAACAGTCAAATAACGGCTATGGTCATCAGGTCAAGCCATGGCGTGCCATGCCAACACGACCCGTTTACGCCTGTTGGAGCTCGATCAGGCTGGGCCGTGCCATGCCAGCATGGCTTGCGTTCGCTAACAGGCCGTGCCGTGCCGGCCCACCGTGCCGACCCCCGGGCAGGCATGGCACGGTCTACCAGACTGTGTCGGCATGGCCCACGAGCTAGACGGGCCGTGCTGTGCCTGGGCTGGGCCTATAGTGATATGCCGCAGGTCGATAGCCAAGGCCTGGCCCATTAGACACCTCTACTGGTATCGACTATGGTGAGACCTTCAGCCCTGTTGTTAAACCGGCCACCATGTGCATAGACCTCCCATCGCCGTTGCCTCGGACTAACTGGTGCGCCAACTCGATGTCAACAATGCCTTCCTCCATGGCACCCTCTCCGAGATAGTGTACTGCGAGTAGCCCTCTGGCTTCGTAAAACACTCCATGCCAACTCATGTTTGCCGCCTGAACAAGTTGCTATATGGCCTCAAGCAAGAGCCGCGGGCCTGGTTCAGCTAGTTCACCTTGCACCTCCTCAACCTCAGCTTCGTTGAGTCGCACACCGACCCATATCTGTTTGTCCTCACTCGCAGGTCCGACGTTGTCTACCTCCTCCTCTACGTCGACAACACCTTCCTCACTGCATCGATTGATGAGCTTCTACGATGGATTATTACGGTGCTGCAGCATGAGTTCTCCCTCAAGGGCCTCGGTGCTCTACACTTTTTCCTTGGTGTCTCACTCCGCCCACAGCTTGGTATTGTTCCAACGATAGTACATCCTCAACATTCTGGACCAGCCAATATGACCAACTGCAACCCTTACAGTACGCCTATTGACATGCAGTCCAGTCTCTCCACTGGCTCTCCCGCCGACAGTCCCACCGAGTACCGAAGTCTTGTTAGGGCACTCTAGTACATGACCTTCACCAGGCTAGATGTGACATACACCGTACAGCATGTCTGTTTACACATACATGACCCCCGTGAACAGCACCTCAATGCGGTCAAGTGGATTCTTCGGTATCTCCAAGGTATCGTCGACTTTGGCCTTTAGTTGCACCACTCGTCACCCACATCACTCACGGCCTACGTTGACGCTAACTAGGTTGGCTGCCCCGACACGCCCAAGTCTACCTCCGGCTACGATGTCTTTCTCGGTGACAATCTGGTATCATGGTCCTTCAAGCGCCAGCAGATTATCTCTCACTCGAGCGCTGAAGCTGAGTACTGTGCCATCGCCATTGCTGTTGCCGAGACTTGTTGGCTATGCCAACTCCTCCAAGAGCTCCGTCGGCCCCTCCAGAAGGCCACCGTGGTGTACTGTGAAAACATCAGCACCATCTACCTCTCCACCAACCCTGTTCAGCATCAAAGCATGAAACATGTTGAGATCTATCTCCATTTTGTGCGTGAACGGGTTGGTTTCGACGATGTCCATGTCATGCACATGCCGACGTCATCTTAGTACGTGGACATCTTCACCAAGGGACTGCCCTCAACTGTCTTCAATGAGTTCCGCTCTAGCCTAAACATCCGTTGTGCTCCTGCTCTAAGGGAGGGTGTTAGACTACATAGGTGGTTGTAAGCGTCAAGTGGTTGTAATGACCATAGTCGGTTATACGATGATGGCTAGGTAGCATGGTCATAAGCACCAAGTGGTTGTAAGGACCATAGTCGGTCATACGACCACGGCCAATCCAGATTGCTAGACTACACAGGTGGTTTTAAGCATCGAGTGATCGTAACAACCATGATCGGTCATACGACCATGGCACGGTCATACGACCACGGTTGAGTGGCGTGGTCGTAAGCACCGAGTGGTCATAACAACCTTGGTCGGTCATATGACCATGACCAATTGAGATCGGATAACCGCACTATAGAAGATAGCTTTCCTAGTTTGTTTGGATTCCTT
The DNA here is from genome assembly GCA_017311315.1 of Dendrocalamus latiflorus. Taxonomy (NCBI): domain Eukaryota; kingdom Viridiplantae; phylum Streptophyta; class Magnoliopsida; order Poales; family Poaceae; genus Dendrocalamus; species Dendrocalamus latiflorus. The sequence continues at coordinate 10,241,314 of CM029677.1, forward strand.
TTTGGCATGGATTCGGTTTGTTATGAAACCGTCTTATCTCCTGTACTTTATATAAGCCATTGGCTTGTAATACAATCTTGAGCGCGTGAGTATTTCTGCCTTCAGATAGGAGATCAATAATAAACTTGTTATACCTTCTGCATGTACACCCGCCATTTATTAACAGTCTAACGCCATATCTAATTAAGCAGTTGCTTCCTATATGAATAGGAAATTATATTCATTTAAGCACTTCCTAAGAACACGAAAAGTTTGGTGGATTTTCTTTTCCTTTATTTTTGGCTTTGGGATATCATATAAGCACCTTTCGACTTCTTTTTGTGAAAATTGCTCTATATCATCGCACTAAGGGAATATGGGGATATCAAAAGTGCAGGTATGAAATAAGGACTTCTGGTATTGGGATAAACTGGTAGTGTAAAGATTAGTAGTACTTTGTACAAGTCATATAGGTTCAATTATGTGCAATATTGATCTAAGAAAAAGTGCAACATAATGACCCGATGGCCACCAAATCCCTGGACAAACTTTAACAACCAGTTAAACAAAGGCCTCTCTTTTTATGTGTGTGTGTGTGTGACACACACCATCTCTGTATCTCCCTGCTTGTCTGTAATAACCTCACAGTTGTCGTTAAATAGTAATTCTATCCAAACTTGCTAGTTTCAAAACCTAATATTTTATTCTTATTTTACTCACAAAAACTTTAGTACATATAATCTGCAGGAAGTAAAACGCATAGTATATTACAATTTGGACTACGACATGAGGCCCAGATTTTTTAAATAAACTAATTTTAATTCAATTTGCGCAAATAAACGATCTATTTTGCACACATGACTGACCTTAGTCGCTCGGTGGGCCTACAACTGAGGTGGCACACGACTGGGCCTAGTCGCGCGTTGGTCAAATGACTGGGCTCAATCGTGTGGCCAATGAGCGACTGAAGGCTGCCATCCCCATTTTTTAAATAATATATTATTTTATTAATATTATAAAAATAAATGCTTCATAAAAAATATTTAGAAATAACCTTCTATCACCATTTAAATTGCTCTCACACTGGCACTAACTTAATTTCTTGAACACTTTGATACCCAGAGTGCCAACGTACATTTTTTTTGTGTGGTTAATAGTAGGTGATACCTTTTTTCATTTTATTCGGAAGATTTTTATAGTTCGGAGATATTATTTAGTTGGATTAACTAGACATAATGTATATATGGTGAAAGTTGAATAATCATAGCTTGATGAAAACTGTATGCGTGCACCAAAATTACATATGTTTTTTTTATTATGTGATCGAATGGACAAATATTTCATAAGCTTTGGTTTGAGTGAGAATATAGCAATGAAGAAACAATTTGAAGCCTAACATAACACTTCATAATAAAAGTGTAAATTACATGACACGTGGAATTTGGTTAGGTGTATATGTTTACCTCACTATTCCTATAGTACAAATGGCAACATATACGAACCATCGACTCGAACTACAAATTTGACACAAATATGCCATTTGGAAAGGCCATCCATTGGTCCCTTTCCCTTCAAGGTATTGTTCACATATCTTCCCACATAATCTCCATGTATTCTTCCTTTTTCCTCTTCTCCAATTTATGTTCATGCTCCTTCATTCTAGCAATAGCCGTAGGCCCGTACATGATAAGGTCCATGTCTTCTTTAGTCGGGCACCATTCCCATGTGCACATTCTTCCTTGCTGTTGTAGACTAACAAGTTAGTACTATTTTGAAGAGGTAGAATGAAAATAGAAATCACATGTGGCCACACCGTGGTGTACCTACACACGTAGCCATCTTGGTTTTCTATGCTGATCAATCTATACTTAGTCTGCACACCGCAATGGCAATGTACAATTTCTTATACATAGCCGTCAGGGTTTATTGGTGGAGCATAGCACTCATGGTTCTTTGGTTTGGAAGGGTCATCCATGGGTCCCTTTCCCTTCCCTTCCTCGCTCCCATCTTAGGGAGGTTTCCAACAAGTAAATGCTTCGAGTGCAACTACATAGTTTAGCATGTATTTCTACCTAATGAATGCCTCATTATACTTGTCTGGGCTGTTGATCCATTAGAAGAAGTAGCAATGCTCCTTTGGCTATGATACATGGATATAGTTGCCTATATTTGAAATGCAAGTACAGTGTGAAAAATCAAGAGACATGACTCACGCGGTAATCCCAGCATGTGTTGAAAGCTCTAGTGGTGGTAATACAATGCATGGATTGCTTGGTCCATGTGGGGCTAGCGTAGTCACACTGCGGGTGTGGAAATTTAGGTGGTACATGAGCATCCTTACAAGAACTATTAGGGTAGGTTTCTACTTTCTTGGCAACCACTTCCGGAGCATCTCTACATAGCTAGACATCATCCTCTGCCTCTCTTCTCTCTTTCCTCTCTATGTTAATCACATTAGCTCAAATAGAGTGTTGCCTATAGTGTTGGAGGGTTCCCTGGTTTTATAGCCGACTGGGATGTAGAATGGAGGCAATAAGATTTGGTGAATGCAAGTCTACTCACATCCGTGAGAAGGTATCTTTGCCTACAGTATAGGTGAGCGCATTGTCACTTAATTGGGAAAGCTAATACGTATTGTTAATTAAGTTTGAAAATGTGGTATGGTATGGTCCAGGTGGATGGCCCGTCTTGGCCTAACATTTCAGACTGAATTGATAACTCATCACTTGTTCAGTCTAAATTGACAACTTGCAGGCATAGATACCTTCTTGTGGACATGAGTGCAATTGCATTCACTAAATTTTACTCCCATCATTACTGTCAAATTATGTTAGGCTTCGAATCTTACCCCGCCATAACATCCAATGATCATGAGATAGCCAAGAGCATGAAGTATGAGACAAAGGCTTTTATTAATTGTTGATTGTTACTATTTTTAAAGTTAAGCCCAAGTAGTACAAAGTGGGGAGAGCAAAATTTTAGTCACTGGACAGATATAAATGCTCTAGGTTACTGTTCAGGTCATGGGTTGGTCAATGTAATTGGCAAAAAACCCATTGAGACTTTACCAAAAATGAGATGGCTTAAGGAAAAGTCAGTCCTCCACTATAGTAATTTTGCAAGGTAGAAATAGGAATCCAATGCTTCAATAGTTAACCTCAGGATTGCATCTTATGTCTTCACGGACATCGTTGGATGCTAGTCATGATAGGATGCCCCTCGTGTCATGGTGCCGACCAGGGGATGCAATACAAGAACACGACATAAACAATAATACAGAAGGTGATAACAATGGGAAAATCATATCACACAACACTAACTGGGACCTATAGGGTACATCGATAGAAAGGTGTAAAAGATTGCAAATGTGGAACTACTGAGCTCCCTGTCCGTCTCCATGTCCATCTCCCTGTCCACGACCCAGTGGCCCGCCATGTACCTAGCCCCTCTTGGGCCGATGTGCCGCTGATGGTTTCTACCTAGGCCCTAAGAGGGTCAACTAGTTGGGTAGTCTAACGGTCCTCACCTTGACTAATGTAGGGGAGGAGGAGGTGTGCTGGCGCGCTGAACAGCTATGAGCCTCTGAGCACATCTGGGTGCACCCTGAAGTCCATGAGGATGTCATTCCACGATAGGTCCATAGGGCATAAGCCAGTATGCCTAGCTCCCTATGTCACAGTTGTTTGCCCACCTGCATGTGAAAATTTATAGTGGTTGGCTAGCTACATTTATAGTCAAATGTGGCAAAATTGAAAACGATAGTGTCACGTACCTGGGGTGGGTACCATGTAGTGATAGGTCGATGACAACGACATTGTATGGCCTATGGGGTCATTGATGCACCTATGAACATTTGGTAAGTTGTTACAAAATATAGGTAAATACTCAATTCATTTCCTTCTATGGGGTACTGGTATACAAGAGGTGTTGGGGATGATAGTGGGCATGATGCCTGCCATGCCAAGCTATTTGGCTAGTTAGGTCAAGGAGCTGGTTCCTTTCATGGTGGTGGTACTGTGCCTTGTGAGGGCCCCTAAGGTAGTTGTAACAACGATGGTCCCTCTATGTTTGAGAGCTGGCGACAGGAAGTCAGGCTGATGATGCAGTGGCTCCACTAGTAGATGCGTCCCAAGTCCACTGTGAGCTTGTCCCATGCGACCACCGTGGTAGCCCGGACATGTTCCCATAGAGTTTGTGCCTCCCTACTGCCATTCATCCCTATGTCATTATGCGGAAGACATGAACAAAGTCAATGACATGGACATTTAAATTGACAACATGATGTAGAAAGATAGGCTGCATACTAGCAGGTGCATGCTAGCGCTAGTGTGTCTCAGGACGTGTCCTCAACTCGAGCTGGCTATACCTAAGGTAGATCAAGCATGTGGACTAGGCAAGAATGTGTCAGGGGCGTGTTCCACCCCATGTACTGCTCATACAACACTGGTTCGTAAAGAGCATCCTCCTCGACATAGTTCTCCAAAGCCCCTGCCCACTGTGCCACCCAACGATCCATCTTCTGGCCCTAGTTCGTACACCGATCTTGTGGCCCCCTTCCCTGAGTACATGTGAGGAGTCCATGTTAGTTACAAAGTGGCGGCAAAATCATGCAACCAAAATGAGAGCATGAGGGAACACTTACAAGTGGGTCATTGTCAGGATGGAGGCTCCCACTAGAACTAGGACCTCCAAGCACTGACCAAACTAGCATATGATGTCGTGGATGTTGTAGTCCCCAATGTACATGTCGAAGACCAACTTCCTCTGCATTAGCCAGTAAGCGCGATTCCTCTTGCACAAGCTTAATAGCCCACAAGGTGTGCCTACATATAGCTGATCCTCTATGTACGGCTCCCAACGCACCTACAACTCGGTGAGTTGGTCAAACGCCTCCGTGAAGTGGTCATAGGCCTAGTGAACCTAGACATTGGCCCACTGAGGATGTAATGGAGAAAATACAATATCAGAACAACACAGTATAGTACATAGTAACAACATCATAGAGAATCCCATGGTGGTGTAGTCCAAGTCGTCTAATTGCAAAGGGCTCGAACGACAACAGTTGTAGGAGCAGAGGGCATCTGGCCAATAAGGAGGCCCTGGTTGCCCTGAGGCACCTGTCACACAGGGTGTGGTATGCGGAGTACAGCACAACCGGACCCTAGCTAAGCTGTGATATGGTTTAAATGTCTGCATCAGTGATCAGCAAGCATACTGGATGAGGCGAGTGTTCACGCTATCACTGTGCGTGCTCATGAACATCACCCAACTAAACAACCACAATAGGTATACCTTAATGTAACGGGCAACCTAGTAGTCGTCCTCGTTGGATGACATCCTCTCCACAACAATAACAATTCCGTAAAATGATATTTACGTGATTGAAACGTGGTACTAAAATTTTATGTGCTAACCTGGATGGCCTAGTACAATGGCTGGCTTGCCTGTGGTGGATGCAGCACTCCGTGGAACCTCTATAAGAAATCATCTTGGCAGTCATTCTCGACCTCCTGAGGCACGACTGCAGCCCTCGCCATCGGAAGCCCGGTGAGCATGGAGACGTCTTGCAAAGTGAGCACGAGCTCACAACATGGCAGGTGGAACGTGTGGGTCTTTAGCCTCCAACGGTCCACTAGAGAGGTCAGGAGTGACCTATTAAAAGGGAAGTGCTGGGACCGCTTGACCTTCACCCCCATTGGATCTTCATCGTCCTCGTCGGTGGCTTGTGACATCTAGGTGAGGGGAATAAGTCCGGTGGCCCGCAACCTGTACTGCACCAAAAAATGATTTACACATTACAACAAAAAATGTTGTAATTAACATTTTACACTAGCCATACCTGGTGAACTAGCACAAGTCTAGCCTCCAAGACTTTGCCGAGGTACGAGTCGCTAGCATGCCAAGCATGGCCACAGCCTGTACCTCTGTAGGAACTAACAAACATAGCCAACTATGGTGCTGGCCATATAGCATGTAGTCCAGCAGGCTGTACGACCAAACGTCTCCCTCTCTATGACCTGCCATACTTGTGAAACAATGGACAAGCTAGTCAAAATTGAAATCATCAAATCGAGAAACAAAAGTACCAATTAATTAAAGACAAACACGAACAAAGTCAAAAAAATCCACTCTCATATCATAACAACAACGTGACACATAGGTGCACATTACTCAGCAAAAATCTCAGGTTTGCAACACATTTTAGTTTGTATGAGGATAAGGAAAGTACTTCACAACAAATATAGTACAAACGCTTAACAAATATAGGAACAAACTATAGGTACACATGCTCAGATGGCAACCCTAGGTTTGTCTCAGCAACTTGTTGCCCTTCACGACCCTGAGTGGGCCGTTCCTAACATTCACAAGTCTCATTCTATTTCGTGCACTTGTTCTAACTGTGACCGTACTCACCAAAGAGGATGCACATCATGATAGGGCCTCTGGCTTCATACTCGTCCATATCATTTTAGATATGATGAGTCTGCCGGTGGCCCTTTCCACGCTTGAGCAATTTAGAGTTAGGGACCCATATCCTGTGTCAACTTCAGAGTTCATAAAGTCCCCAACAACAAGGAATCCACTCATTTCCCACTCCAAGTTTGAAACACATTATCCTTCATGAAGTACTCTACCATGAACCTTGCAGGGTCCATCTTGATAAACCCACATGCAGAACACATAAGATCATGGCCTGTGAGAAGCCCTGAATTGTTGTATGTGCACTTGCATGTGTTGTTCTTATCTCCAAGTCTGACCTCCTGTGTGATCATAGTATGTGTGGTTCCAAACCCAGCTCTATCCCTTAGTAGCCCATCTAATTGAAGTTGTTTGGTCCCATAACAGAAACTGTATACAAACACACCTTCTCACTTTTGTCCTCCATGTACTTCATCATCATGGTATAGTAGGGTGTTACTAAATTGTTGGTAGGCAATGCGATAGCACAGCGCTTATCCCTGAAATACTTTAATGTACCATACAACATACCCTTGATGATGGCCATAAGGGCATGCAACGAAGGACCCTCAGTATCTAGTTGTACACCTCGCCTAGGTTGTTCTTCATTATGCCGTACCTTGCATCATTCGTGCCGTGAAGCAAGGCCTACTTCTCCACTGGCTTGGCCTCGATCCAATGTGAGAAACATTTGATACTCCTCATAGTCTTCCTTCTCAACCCAGGTGGGTCAATCTCTGGCAATGGATCCAGTCATTTCGGTACATGGTCTATGCTTGCAACATGTTGCTTATTCCTCTTGTCGATGTGCTTTTGTGTCAACTCATTCAGCTTCTTACAAATTACATCAAACTTTTCCTATTGGTTTTGTTTGCACAACCTTTTGAATAACTTCATGAGCTTATCATCTTTGAACTACTTGTAGAAGTAGGCACCCAAGTGTCACATGCACCAACAGTTTTGCATGTCACACCAAGGAAAAGGCTCATATTCATCATCCTAGAGCGTCTTGATAGCCTTCATCAAACTAGCATGCAAATCATGAATGGTGCAAACATTAGGATATTCGTGGACCACTCCAACCTTAAGCTGCACGAAGAACCACAATGAACTAGCAAAATTCTCACTCTCCACAAATGCAATAGCCAAAGGTCAGGTTCTAATTGTTACCATTCACCTCAATTACTGGCAGGATCTACCCCTTATACTTTCCCATCAAGAAAGTTCAGTCCATGCACATCAGTGGCTGGCACTACCAGAAGGCATCAATGTAGGCACCAGATGCAAGAAACGCCCGTCACATTACCTTGAAACCCCTCGCTATGACTAATGGTTGTTCTTTGATAGCGATATACATCCTAGGGTTTCTCTCCTGCAACATATCTAGTACACGAGGTAGATTGTCATAGGCGGACTCAACGTGCCAAACATTTTCTCCATTACCTTCTTCTTCACCCTCCACGCTTTTGTATAGTTTATCTTGTATTGTACTTCTCTATGGCTAGCACGATATATTTTGCATCCATGTCCTTCTTCTCCACAATCTCCCCATTCATGAGATTTGCAATAAAAGAGGAAGTAAGGTTCTAGTGCTTTATCTATATTATATGGTCTTCTCACTCTAAGTCATCCACTATGAATCCAATGTCCTCTCTTTCATCCGCATATCAGGTAATTGAACATGGCTACCTTTGGCCTCAACTGCATCTCCACCACTGTGCTCTCTCCCAACATTCCCCACATCCACCTGCATACCTGCACTACTCTCCCCCACTTCACAATCACCACCAATTGTACGTGAACTCTACAACACCCAAAAGCCACGATTCTAATACAATACACACGAAATTACCACTAAAGCATGCGTAAAGCCTCCTCTAGCACAACTAGAAGTGCTTAAATATAATTTTGACTATAACATACAAACTGTCCAAATTCTGATGCCTAATTCATGCGCATCTAAACCTAACCACCCAAGATCTTGCACTAGTCGATCTACAAATGGGGCTAACCGATTATTCATACGCTACAACACCCAAAACCATGATTCTAATACACTACGAATGACATTACCACTTCAACATACGGATCAACAACAACTAGCAACCCTAGTTCTACCACTAATCTATATTTGTTATTGCTAACCTACCATGTTTTCATCAAATTGACTAACAAATTATAATAGCAATAAGAACTAACTGCAAAAGAAGTGTGCGCGCGAAGACAGACAGGTAGAGCCACCTCCTCCTCTCCTCCCCTTTCTCCTATTTTTTTTTTTGAATTAAAGTGAGGATTTCAGTCGATTTTTGGCCTTACATAGCCACCAATCACACGACTGTTGCGTGACTAGGGCACGCAATCGGCCGAAGTGGCGTCATGTCGTCTGCTTATTACGCGACTGGGTGTCGGTGCCTCCAGTCGCGTGCCCACAGCGTGATTAGGCCCAGTCTCACATTGGGCGCGCGACTGAGGGTTATTCCTATAAAAACATATAAATAATTTATTTGCGCAAATTGAATTAAAAATGATTTATTTACAAAAATCCACGAGGCACCATAGTTTTGGGAAAACAGTGGTGACCTGGTTACGACTGATGACTAAATTCTTCGCAAGATTCTTCGCAAGATTGAATCAGCAAAAGCGGGAAGTTGCGTCCAAGTATGCGTTTTGTATCATTTGTATACTGTTTCGTGCTACTTGTTGTAAACGTGATATCTCATGGCATTCATTGGGAAAACATGGAGAGCCTGTGACAACGCAACACTTTTGAGGTTTGTCCGGAAGCCAGAAAAAAACTGTTTTGGTTTCTAGCTAGCTGGATTTTGGCCAATTCCTCCATGAGTTACCGTAGAGATCAGAGTTATCTGCATATCAATTACCTCACGAAAGAACATGTTTCTCTCTGTGTCTACAACTAATTGTACTCCTGCTGATAATTAATATAATGGAAGCTCTTCTCAAAAATGAAAAAAGTACATGTTCAAAAACATCTTCTCGAGCCTCGGCAGGCCGAGAACCATATCACATTATCACCTGATACCTGAAAGTATGTACAATCATCTGTCTCCTTCAAAAGCTAGTACACCCTGCAAAAGTACATCTTATATTCTTATCCCCAGGGCAACCTTGTCAATCCACCCAGAGCCCATCAGTTAAACCTTCCCCATCTGACCCCATTACCCTCCTCAAGCAACATCCATGAGGCAGAGAAGAGCAAGGGGATCGATCAATAAGACGAGTGAGGAGGAGCAGCAGCAGCTGCCCCTGGAAAGAAGCCATCATTAGCCACCAAATGCAGCATGCGCATGGTTTGCAGCAGGAGAAGCTGCAGGTCAAGGGAGACGGGAAAGAGGAAGAGAAGAAAGCCATCATCATCGTAATCGTATAATTAGCATTGATTCAGCCATGTCCTATGGTCAGATGCTCTCGATTCTTGGAGTTGGAGGCATGCACAACGCGGCAACCGTCCGCAGGGGTCACGAAGGAAGCAACATCACGCGGCAGATCCTCAAGTGCACGAGGTGGCAGCTGGAGGAGACCACCGACTTCATCACCTGCCCCTACCACTACTACTGTGACAGCTCCTACCCCGGCGACTACCCGGCCGCCGTTGGCGTGCTCGTCGCGGCTTTCGCCGCCTACTGCCTCCTCTCCGCCGCCGCCTTCACTGTCCTGGAGATCGGCTGGGGCAGCGGAGCGACGGCGGCGGCCGTAGGAAGGATCAAGAGGAAGTACCTGGTTCCCTCGGGGCCCTTCTTGCTGCCGTTGGTGCTTCTGGTTCTCGCCAAGGGGCAGCGGATCAACGCCGTCTTCCCGCTCGCCCAGCTCGGCCCGGCAATGCTGCTGACGCTGCAGGCGTCGGCGCTGGCGTTCCGTAACAAGGCCGACGGCGACGTGCGGTACGCGGTGCTGGAGGCGTCCACCGTGTCCGGGATCCTGCACGCGAGCCTGTACCTGGACGCCGTCGTGCTGCCGTACTACACCGGGACGGACGCACTCCGGTGGTCGCGGTTCTCCGGTGAGTGCGCGACCTGCCTCTGCCGGATGGAGCCGCTGGTCGTCGGTGGCCAGACGGTGCTCTACCGGTGTCTGTCCAAGACGGCGCTGGCCATCATCTTCGCGCTGTGCTCGAGGATGGTGTGCCGGATCTACGGCGAGGAGCGACTGAGCGCGTGGACACGGTCTGCGCTGGAGGGCGCGAGCTGGGTGTTCGTCGCCGGCGACGCCGTGTACCTCGCCGGGTGGGCGCTGGCGGAGGGCTCCGCAACGAGCGTGGCCTTGTACGGACTCGTCGCCGGGCTGGTGTTCTTGTGTGTGTTTGGGAAGGTTTACAGGTTCTTGGCGTGGGTGGAGACCAGGCAGGTGCAGTGGAAACCAAGCCTCAGCTGCCACAATGTGGTTTGATCATTAATTTGGTCTCTTAATTCTCTGTTTTTTAGGGGAGGTTTTCTTTCTTGGGAAAATTCAGAGAAAATTGTAAAGCATAATAACCAATTAATTCAGGTTTTGTGTGTATACAAGGAAAAAGGTTTACCTATTTTTATGTCTTAGAGTTCAGAGTTTGTTCACGAGCTGCATAATTTTGTTGGCGAAGCTTCAGACTTATGTAATGCTAGGTTTTCTCATCTCTATTTTTAGACTAGTGAACACAGACCCAATTGTTGATTTAGGGTAGTTTTGGTGAGCAACTTTATGTAAATGTTTGATGTCAAACACTTCAGATTCAATTTTATTTCAAATAGCTTTGAAACAGGTCCAATTCACTAATGGCAGTTTTTCTCCTTGTAATCTGTTTTGCATTAGAATGTGAATTTTTTTCTGTCATGTCTGAAAATTTTACAGTTGGTTCTTCTCAGTCTTTTTTTTTAGCACTGCTGAAACCTTTAGATGCAAGTAGTCCTAGTTGTTTTTTTCCCTTTCTGCCCTTGCTCCAGTAAACAAAGCCGAGTGCTTAGTCAGTAGTGTTTTGATTGCGTAGCTTCCGGAAAATACTTTATCTCAGTAATGTACTGTTAGAAATAATTTTGACTTAGAGTCCATATCGTAGTAGAGTTCGTTTCCGAATATAACTCAAGTTGAAGTTGAGACCAACTTGAAGTCCGAATCGGAATAGGAGTATGAGAGTTTTATCCCTATATATTGAGGGGACTTGTACCCAGTTTTGGATCCAAGGAAGAAAAGCAAGAAAGAGGGGGAGCAAACAAGAGAATAAAAAAATTCAGAAATCTCTTTCGTGTTCTCTCAGTTTATTTGTGATATGTGTGTTTTCTCTTGATCAAAGTTTTAACATGTACGATCAATATCTAAAAAGCTCTGAACTAGTATGGGATTTAGCACCACTCTAATCTGCTTTTCCTTTTCTTTTACAAAAAGACTCACGTATATCTCCATGCCAATATTAATAACATGAGGTTATGGTGTCAGCATTTGGTAGATGAGATTGGGACAAATTATCCATAACAAAGTGGTAGCTAGTTCTCCCGTGAAGCAATGACCTAAGAGCAACTCCAGCAGAGCCTCTACTTGAGCCCTCAAACCTCATATTTGAGAGCCAGAGCAAAAAAACTGAACTCCAGCAGGGCCCCTACTTGGCTCTCAAAAATAGGAGGCCTCTCAAATGAGGTCTCCAAGCCCTCATTCCTAGGGGCCCCCTACTCCGGCTCTCATTTTTCAGCTTTCCTCGTTTTTTGTGGAACATTTGTGCTTTCAATTTAAATTCGGAACAGATTTGAATTTAAATTTGAATATTCGGATTTGAATTCGTATTTGAATTCATATTTGAATTCGGAACAAATTTGAATTTAAATTTGAATGTTATGTGATGAACTTTGTGCTTTCAATTTAAATTCGGAACAAATTTGAATTTAAATTTGAATATTCGTATTTGAATTCGTATTTGAATTCGGAACAAATTTGAATTTAAATTTGAATGTTATGTGATGAACTTTGTGCCTTCAATTTAAATTCGGAACAAATTTGAATTTAAATTTGAATATTCGTATTTGAATTCATATTTGTGCTTTCAATTTAAATTCGGAATAAATTTGAATATTCGTATCTGAATTCATATTTGAATTCGGAACAAATTTGAATGTTATGTGATGAACTTTGTGCTTTCAATTTAAATTCGGAACAAATTTGAATTTAAATTTGAATATTCGTATTTGAATTCATATATTTAAATATTGTCCCTCATTGTGAAATCATAAATATTTTATTGTGTATTGTGCTTTTGTCCCATACATATGCATATAGTGTGTAAGGAAATAGAGGGAATTGAGAAGTAGGGGCCCTGTTTTGAGGGCTCCTGCTGGAGTGCAGCTCAGAAAACAGGGCCCTCAAAAGTAGGGGGAGCCCTTAAATGAAAAATAGGGGCCCTGTTTTGAGGGCTACTGCTGGAGTTGCTCTAACTGATGGCTGCTTATCTAAGCTAATTCAGGAGAAATCCTCTGTTGACCTGTGTTTTGTTGTGTCCTCTATTTCTACTTTCAATTAATCATTCCCAAGAATGAGAAAAGGATGGCTGGAACTTGATCCAAAAGTACTAGGGAAAACTCTATCATTGAGTGTGAAAAGTCTGTGTGTTTAAATTATATTAACACGTAAATATGTCTCACGACAACTTGACTATGAAAAACGGTCACCTAACCTGCAGAATCCTTCCGATACTTTTCTTTGCAATGAACTTTCTTGGATTGTTCTCTTCTTAGTTTTATAAAGTTATGAATCAATCAATTAGCTATTTGAATCTGGTGGCCAGAATTTTTTTAGATCAATCTGGTGCCAATATTTGCAGGCAATTCCAATGAAATAGTTCTTTATTTCATCAGAGTTCAGGCACCAAATGATTGAAAGAAATATAGTCAATTGCATCTGGCTTTCCTCAACCAAATTAATCAAGAACTGAAGGATCATATGAGAAGATCTATAATATTATTATTATGAACTATTACAAGTTTTAAGTAGTGGTCAAATAATTTTGCAAAAAATGCATTAGGCTTAGACTGAATTCTAGAAGTCCTAGAAATGTCGGAAGTACCGCAGGTATAAGTGTAGTAGTACCGCAAGGCGGTAATTCCGGTCAGAGCTGCGGTTTGTTTTTCTAGAGAGGTCTAGTTCGGGTTTGCAAGGTGCGGAAGTACCGCTTTGGGGGGCAGTAGTACCGCAGTGCGTACGTACAGGCATGATAAGTGCGGTACTACTAATCTTCCCTAGAAAACAGGATTTTGGGGAATTGAGTTATGGATCGAGTTGTGATGACCTGGGTTATTGGATTAAGATTGCATGATGCATGTCTTGGCTAATGTAGGTCAAGTTGTGAAAAACTTGTGCCTGAAAACGATTTCTTGGTCTTTGGATGTGCAGAGTCACTTGGAGTCAATTGTGGTCAACGACGATAATCGAGGCTAGGTTCATAGAGGATTTGAGGCCCAGAATGATCGAGAATACCAGGTGAGACAATGAGCTCATCCATGGAATGAGAAAGGCGGAAAATATTGAAGGCGGGTTTGAACGGCGGGTGTCGCCATGTGGCTTGCACGAGGCAAGTGAGTCATAGTTCGGTAGAACCAGGGCAGGAGAAACATGGCGACACATGGCAAGCTAGTGGTGTACCTACTCGTGCAAGCATGGCGATTGCTTGCAGTGGTTGGTGATGGCCGGGTCAAAAAAGGGTATTTTGGTAGTTTGACAATAATACCGAAAATCATCTTGGATTAAAACCGCGGTGCATGGGCGATGTGTTGGAGAGCGGTTTAGGTCAAGATGGAGCTGGTTTGACCAAGGCGGATCAAGGCTAAGGATTTAGTGGATGCACACTTATGCGCTTTGAAAAGCGTGCATAAGTGAACTTGTATAAGTAAAACCCATGTGTGTGAGGTTAATGGGTTTCTCCCATTGTAATAGTAGATAGTATCCACTAAGATGAATAGATAGTTGGTTGCCTACCTATAAAAGGGAGTTGGGATGGAGACATGTAAGGTTAACCATCCAACCCATCTCTTGTGATATGTTCTCTAGGGTTAGGGTTTGAGAGTGAGTGCCTTGAGCGTTGTTAGTCCTCCAAGGTGGAGTGGCTAAAACCTATCTCCTCAAGTAAGCAATATATCAATCTTTGATCAGCTCCATAGATCCCTCATATTTTGATTGATTTGCCCTTGATTTGGGTGTTTTTTTATCTCTTCTCTTCACTTTCTTGATCTTATTGTGCCAAGGATGTATAAGAGATGGAGATACTACAATTACAGCGATGGTAGTTCTATTTTTTCTGATTTTTGTGGGTTTTCAGTGTATCAAAATGCTAGTTTTTGTGATGGCTTCCGTCCTAATCATCATAGCTCTGTTGCTATTGAAGTAAAGGATTGGTAAATATTTGGAAAAAAAAACTTTGATGCACCATTCACCCCTCTGTTGCCATCTTCAGTCCTTTAATTGGTATCAAAACCCGGTTAGCTCTTTCACATAGATTTTAACCGGTCTTTAGAGCCATGGCAGAAGACAAGTATTCCACCAAGCCACCTCTCTTCTGTGGGGTTGACTATCCCTTTTAGAAGAGTAGGATGGAGTCTTACACATAGGCAGGCTATGCAATTTGAAGAAAGGTTAATACCATATTCATTGTTCCTGTCGATGAGCATATCACAGCTATGAATACGCCAGATGTGGAGGCAAATGCTAAGGTAAGGAACATCATCATTCAAGGTCTTAGCCGAATTGAGTTTGATCGTATCTCTCATCTAATGTCGGCGTTCGACATTTGGGTGACTCTCGATACATACCATGAGGGCACCACTCAGATCAATACTGTCTAACAAGACCAGTGCAAGTGAGAATACAACAAATTCGAGATGCTTGCTGGTGAGTCCTTAGATGAGTGCTTTGGCAGATTTCACAAGATTTTGAGCAACCTTCGAGCTATTGGTCTTACATACTGTTGGATCGAAAATTATCCCTCAAAAGGTACCCACTAATAAAACTATTTTCTTCAATAGCTATGAGAAGCATAAGAAAAGAAACAGTTCATATGCTCCTTTGAGTTAAAACCAACCAGAAAAGAGAACGAAAAACCCCAGACAACAAGGAAGGAACAAGACCACATCTGAATAACTGGAATCAGCACCTAGTGCAGCCGGCCGGTCTGACCGCCCATGGGCCGGTCTGACCGCAGTTGGCCGGCTGGTCAGACCGCTGAAGGACAGCCGGTCAGACCGCCAAAGGACAGCCGGTCAGACCGCTGTTCGAAGTACAGAGCAGACAGTGGACTGTATTTTCAGATTACAAATTCAGAACTTCACACTGCAATAGAATTTGAGACTTCTCTCTGAACTTTCTAGTCCAGAACTATAAGACTACCACCTAAATACATGCAGAGCCTAGGAGACCAAGAGAAACCAACTCAAGAGCAAGAATTTTAGATTTTAGGGAAAAACTGAAAACTTACATAGACCTGCCCAAAAATCAAATTCCCATCTTATCTCTGATTCTTTGATCATGAAACCAAGAGATTAGGTGGAGAATAGCCTTAGGACTCAGAAGCTCAAACCTGGGCACATACTTTTGAGGAAAAACGAAAATAACCTCAAACCCTAAAACAGGAAACAGAGAAGAACAAGAGCACAGGGAGGAGTAAAAAGGAAATCTTTGATTCTAAAGATGAGCTCTTGGGTTTCTAACTGATCAAATGATCTTGAGACCTAATCCCATCATAGAGCAACCCATTTTGCACCTCCACAGCAAGAACCAACACCAAAACACAAAAAGGAGATATCACACAGAGCAAGAACTCGAAGAAAAAAAACAAGAGGCAAGAACATCTCAAAAGAAATTGATTCATTCCCAAACAACCAAGGATTACATATGAGTCCCCATACGCGATTGAATACAAGAGGAATGATTACATTACATGGTTCTCTCAAGAACACATGCACACACCTTGAGCACTTCCTCTCCTCACAAGAACACACGTACAGAGAGGAGACAACCTCCTGCTCTTCTCAGCAAACCTTAACAACTAAAGGGAAAGACTAAAGCCATCAACCCCAAAGCCATTTTCCCTCTCAAAAACATGCTCAACAACCAGGAGACATGCACCTACTTATACCCTTCCCCTAATGGGTTTGCAACATGCTTTGCCCATTAAGCCTCCAACAACTCCAATGCTTTATCCAAAACCCACTTCCTTTAGTGCAGCTTTGCGTATTCACCAAAACGTCCCTCGTGCATCTTCCGGGAAGCTTCATCCTTTCTTGCCGCTCAAGCCTCGCAACCACCTCGAGACCATGTCGTCTTCAGCACACCTCGACCGCTTTGACCTCGACACCGCCTGCGTCTAGTCCGGTCATCCCGTGCCTCGCCACGACTCCGCCTCGATGTCCTACAGCCATCACAGATAAGAAACACATCACATAGCACCGCTCGACACAAGTAATCACAATTAGTATCAATTAATCATACTCAAGCATAAAGTGGCCCAAAAGCTCAAACGGGAAGAAGAATACGCCTCAAGTCCGACTAACCAAATCCGACTGAGCCAAATGCCATCATGGCACGAAACGCACAAAATAAACTCAATCTTTCCAAAATACTCGTCAATTACTCATCATAAACATGGGGTCATAATCACATGGTCTCTCACATACTTAGACTTGGACAATACTCATTAGATGCTTTCTGATTTGGACCTCAGGGTTTGGGAGATGAAGGTGACCACCATCAAGGACATGACTAATCTGTCAGCCTTGACTCTTGATGCGTTATACTCTCGCCTCAAGACTCATGAGATCGACATTGTCTCTCGTAAGACGAAGTCACAAGTGATGGCCTTGGTCACCAATCCCACTTCCGTCTCTGGAGCATCATCTGATGATGTGTTTGGATTCTCTTTGGCTGCTTTGCATGAGATGAGTGATGACCAATTCGAGCAATTTCTAGAGAGTGACTTAGCCCTCCTAGTCAGAAAGTTCTCACATGCATACAAGAGGGTTAGAGAGAGGAAGAGAGGAGGTCTGGTGATTTGCTTCGAGTGTGGTGGCCCTAACCACATTCGAGCGAATTGCCCCAATCTAGGGAAGGGCAAGAATGACTACAGCGATGTGAGCAAGAATGATTACATCATCAAGAACCGTAATAAGAAGCCCCAAGCTCATGATCAAGGCAAGGACAAGAAGTACTGCAACTTTGGCAAGGCCAAGAAGCTCTTCCACCATGTCCTCACCGCCTTCGACAACTTCGACTTCTGTGACATAGAGGGTTGGAGTGACAACAATGGCGAGGATGATCTGTAGAAGGACACCAAGGATGGTGACGACTTCATCAACATGTGCTTCATGGCTGACGAGAACGACATCAGCGATGATGATCTCTACAGCGACTCTTATGAGGTATATCTCTCATACGACCAGCTTAATGATGCTTTTCTCAAGTTATAAAAGTTTTATGCTAGATCTAAGACTAGATGTGGTGAGTTAGAGAAGGAGGTAGAGAGTTTATCATGGGTGCTTACTTCACTTAGATGTGCTCCCTTCCATGACAGTTGCGATGTATGTGCTTCTTTGCTTAGTGATATGAAGAAATTAAGGACCTCTCATGATAATGTCATTTCTGAATTGGATTTGCATAAGGTCGAGAATGTTAGTCTGTTAGCTAAGATAGAGATGGCTAAAGTTGTTCCTCTTTCATCTAATTCTAATGAAACTACATTCTGCACCTCATATGAGGATAAGGACAATGCTTTTAGAGGTTTATATACCATGCTTCTTGATCTGCCTGAAACTTGTGATAGCTGTAATAACTTTAAGATTAATTTAAAAAAGGTAGATCACAAAATTGCTGAAATACAAGCTGCTTTGATGGAGACTGTTGCTTCTTGTGCTAACAGTCCTAAATTAACTACTAAACTTCAATCTGTTTTTAAGCAATTTCAGGACATGTATAATCACAATAAGAAAATGGCTCAATATACTTCTAAGGCACATGTTAGCTCACCATGCAATAATTATGAAAAATTAAAATCTGAGTTGATTGCGTTGGATGAAAAATATGTGAAGCTAAGTAAGAATCTACTAGAGAAGCCAAATCTGATTGCCTATTCTGTGCTGAAGTAGGGGAGAAAATGGGAAAAATGTAGAAGACATTCAGGGAGAGTTACTAAGCCCAGATGGCTAGGATTAGAACTGCCCCTATGTGCCTTGCGAAGCCCTCAAAGTTGAGACAGCCATGCATAAAGAGATATATGCACGTGCTATTTGATCTTGTACTTCTAGTTCTTCATTCTCTCCTTCTGGTTCCTTAACCTCCGCTTCTCCTTGTGCTTCATGTGCCTCTCTTTTTCAGGAGTGTGAGTACCTCATGAACACTCTTAGAAAATTTGTTGGAGGTAAGGAAAGGCTCAATCTTATCATGGATAAATTCAAGATTTGCAAGTTTAATAAAGGTCTAGGATATGATTTCTTAGAGGATGTGAGGAAATATCCACCAGCTGTTGTTAGAGTTGTAGTAGCAGACATGATCGAGGTTGCACCTGAGCCTAAGAAGATAGTGTTTAAGTCTACGAGCTTTGTCCAGGGGATCTCTGACAAGGTTGTGCCTCCTACTGCTTTGACCTCTCAGAAGGTGAAGTATCATTGCACATTCTATCAAAAAGACGGACATGTGGCTGAGTTCTACTTCAGGTGTACCAAGATCACGCATAGAGACCGTGTTCACGCTCTTTGAGTTTTTTAGGGTCAGCCCCAGACTCAGAGTGTTCTTAAGACCAGCATGAGGTCTAGAGTCGTAAATAGCTCTTCTAATTTGGCTAGTTTTAGGCATTGTTGATAACTTGGTTTTTAGGGTTCTTCTGTTTTTGGTCCTCGAGTTGCTTCTAGTCAGGGTTTTCGCCATCCTGAGGATAGACCTCATTTTCCCTATCGAGGTGGCTATCCGTTTCGGTGCATCTTTCCTTCAAACTGAAAAAGATCTCAACTTTGACCATAATTTTCATGTTTATTTGTTGGAATAGGTTCTTAATAACGTAAAGAAGATTTCTGGAAAATTTCTTATCATTTGGATCTGTGGATCAAGAGTTCTCTCGATTTTGGTTTTTGAAATCGTGCTAAAAATACTATTCACCCTGATTTTTCTGTGGCAGCAAAAGTACCGCGATTACTGTAACGGTAGTACCGTAATTACAATGGCGGTGGTTCTGTTTTTATTGATATTTCATAGGTTTTCAGTGTGTCGAATTACTAGTTTTTGTGGTGACTTTCCATCCTAATCTTTATACCTCTATAGTTATTTAAGTTAAGAATTAATAAATATTTAAAAAAGTTTTAAGACATCATTCATACTATTTCTATTGGCATCTTCGGTGCTTCAAGAGACGGTCAGATTAGTTGGATGATGAAATCGAAATGCTTCAGTCCTCGTATAAACTAGGGAGTTTATCGTGCGTTGGAAGCAAAGCCTAAAGGTAATATCTTGTCACAGTTAGACACTCATCGGACTCTGGCCTAAGGTTGTGGGGCTCTGTGTTAGTGTTGCGTACTTGCTTGCCTTTCAAATCCGGGCCCAATCACCGCGACAAAATGCATCAGCTTGGTGTGTTTTGAGCCCACAGCTGTACTGTGCGTGATAGGCAGTGAACGTGTGTCAAAGTACAGGTACCATGTGGAGCAGTTAGAAAACAGATTGGGTTTGTACTTGTGGGCCAGCAGTATGGTGCATAGATGATGGTCCTTTTTCTTCATAGATAAGGTCTCACCACTCACCAGATGCATCTAGTACATGTACCAACACGTTGCAAGCACCTCACATTTAGTCCCAGAAGGCAGAAAAACCAGTGGCTGAAAGGCACCCCCGAGCAGTAGTGGATCCATGAAGTACCTCACAAAATCCATGTTAATTAACCATTGAAATTGTTGGTTCTAGTAGTCCTAACTCCTAGGGGTAAAAATTTTCAGTCAATCAGTACATACGTATTACATTCAGTGTTACAGCTCCTAAGCTTAGGTAAGCCAAAATCCCCATACTGCTGCTGCTATATGACCGAACTGAAGCAGTTCAGACTTGATGCCGTTGCACGGCTGGAGTGTTACCAAGATTTAATGTGTGCTTAGATCCAGCCAAACTAGCTAGTCGGTTAATCAATGTGCAAAGTACTACTATTAACGCCACAGTAGTTGCATTGGAAATATTCAGAGCGCACAATTATGCTAAAGACGAAGCTGTACCATTCAGGCGTATGTAGCTAGGCAGTTAAGTTGGACCGTTCCCGAGCTAGCAAAACGTAAGGGGCCGATGTGACTTATTTGTTCCTTTTTTACGTGTAAAACGGGCTTAAAAACATAATGAGTGAGTGGCTTATTGGATTTTGGTGCAAATCACGAATATGTCATATGTGTAGATCTGGAATACTTCTGTATTTTTACTGCTTAAAAACAAGAAAAAGATAGTCATGACGATGGCGATGATAAGTAATCTCCTTCCTCTCCTTCCACCTTCCAAAAAATCTCCCAACAAACAAATTTTATCTCATAATCTTTAACAAAAAAAGAAAAATTATCACTCAACAAAAAAGTTAGGCCATGTTGTTTTGGATTGTGGATAATAGTTTTTTGCTATATTTTTTGAAACTGCAGCGGATGGCGGAGACACCGATGCGGATGACACCCACGGTTTTAGGCTTGGAAAGCCGTTTGGAGAATCCGTTTCAAGAAACCATCCTATTTATTTAACTTTCGGAGAAGCCAAAAGTGAACATGGCATATTGGATGCGGGCACATTGTAGGCCGAGTAGGGCGGTGGAGACGCGACACCAACTTGGTTTGAACATGTAGACGAAGGCAAGGGCATGGCGCAGGCTAAGCTGACGATGTGGACTCCATGTCTTAGGGTAATATAATTTTTTTATACATAGTAAAGCACATGCATTCAGTTAGTTGTAAAAAAAATGTAGATCGGAACATATACTCCCTCTTCTTCTAAACAGATGTTTTAAATTAGACGTTTTTCTTCTCATGTCAAGCAAAGTTTGTTGTTTTTAAGACAGTTAGGCCCTAAAACGCTTAAGCTTTTGATTTATCTTTACTACTTAAAAGAAAGAGTTGGTGGTGGTGGTTCATCTGCCAACCCCTCCGCCCCCCTCACATAAAATCCATTGGAAAGAGAACAAGATAACCTTTAATCAAGTACTTGTGAAGCTCAAACGGAGTCATTAGGTGAAAGTTATGCTTGTTTGAAGTCGGTAGTGTCTTCGAAGGCCGAATTGAATTGTGCATACTTTCCTTCATGATCAGCTTTTAAGTTCCTGATTAAAAGAACATCACATGCATTAGGTAATAGTATATTATTATTAGGAACAAAATACTCTCCTAGAAACGAAGTTACCTGATAGTTTAATTGACGTGTGCGAGCTCTTGTGATTGGACCTTATAAGTGCATATGTTCAGATCTATTATGAGGAATGTTAGTTGTATGCATGAAAGAGATGACATCATCAAGAGGTTCCATATTTAAGTGCCATTGGGGCACTAATGTATCTTGCTAATTGTACAAGGCCGAACATTGCTTTCGTAGTCAACTTGCTGGCTAGATACAGTGCAGCTCCAACACGGAGACATTGGGCTGGCATGAAAGCTCTCCTCAGGTATCTTCAAGGTACACAAGATCTTGGATTGTTTTTCCCGAAGAATCAAGACTTGACTATAGTTAGATAAACATATACAGGTTATCTATCTAATCCCTATAATGCGAAATCCAAGATAGGATTTATAAATCTTTATGGTGGTACAGCCATTTCTTGGCGGTCATTTAAGCAGATCTTAGTAGCTATGTGTACTAACAACTCAGAAATAATAGCATTGTATGAAGCCTCACGAGAATGTATTTGGCTCAGGCGGATGATTAGCCACATCAAGAAGTCATGTGGCATGAACACCATAGATAACTGTGACATCCCAATTTTCATTTATTTTAATTCTATTTTTCTGGAATTTTAAAATCCTTCTTTTGTTTTTGCCGTGTTTAAAAAAGATATTAATAATGGGGAGAAATTGTGATCAAATGAGTTTAAGTAATTTTATTTGGGTTCCTTGTATTTTTCCAGACATATAGGATTTTTCTGGGATTTATTTGGAGTTTTCTGCTATTTTCTAGGCTTAAATATCCTTAGTCGGGTTTTCAAAAAACTCAAAACGAAAATAAAAAAAATCCCCTCCCCTCCGGCCGCCACTTGGACGGCCAGATGCCAGCCATGTCGCCCATCCACTCCCGCCTTCCCCTCTTCGCCACCCGCCACGTGTTCGGCCCAGATGGCTCATGTCTCGCACGCTTCGGCCCATCCACCATCCGCCCCGCGCTCCTCCACGGCCGCCCGATCCGCCCCTCTCCACCGCGTGGCGCCATGCTGGCCGCCCGCGCCCCCCCCCCCCTCTCTCACTGCGCCCGGCCCCACCTGTCAGGGCCGCCCGCCCTACTCGGCCTCTTCCCTCTTCTTCCGCGCGCGTCCCACGTCCCCTCCTCGTGCGCCCGTTCCCCGCACCCACCTCCCTCCTTCTCCGCGCCACTCCCCACGCCTAACCCCGTAACCGCCGCCGCCACTCCCCCACTCCGGCGACAAATCCGCGCCGCCCCGCTCCACCTCCGCCCCTATTTAACCCCCCCTCAGCTCCGCCTCACCCCGCCCCACACCGCTCCGCCCTCCTCTCCCCCTCCCGCATTTTGCAGCGCCGCCTCACCGTGTTCCTCCCTCCCCGAGCGCCGGTGAGCTCGACGGTGAGCAATTGCCGTCAGCTCGAGCCCCCTCTCGCTCGGCCAACGCCGCCCCTGGCTTTACCGCGTCGCCCCCGACGTCCGCTGCCCCTCAGCCGTGACCCAAACCCGCCAAAGCTCCGTCGCCACCCGAGCACCGCGGACGCTCTGCGCTCGCCGCCGATCACTTCCGGCCATCCACGGTAATCACCGCCCCCACCACCGCACTCCCCAGCGCCTCCTCTCCCTCTTGCGCCACTCGCCGCTGACCGCCGCCCGTCGGAACTCCGGCGAGGCGCCGCTCCCAAGCTGCCTCCGGCCGGCTAGCACGCGTCAACCGTATGCCCGCGTGGCAGCTGACGTGGCGCCCGGTGGCAGCCACCTCGGCGCCGTCCCTCCCCGTCAGTGCCACGCAAGCATGGGTCAACCCCCGTGCCACCTCACCACTTCCCCTCCTCCGTGGGCTCGGTCTATGGACCAGGGTCCCACCTGTCAATCCCTCTGAGGCAAGGCTGACGCCATAAACCTGATTTTCTTTTAGGAAAATAATTCCTTTAATCTCTGCTGATGTCATAAATCCTTTTTCAGTAGAAAAATATTCCAGAAATCAATCTTTTTCTTTTTCCCTGAATTTAAATTTATCGGAGCCCGTTCTCCTTCGTCCTAACTCCGATTTAGCCCATTCAAATTTATAAATTCATCAAAAATTCCCCTCTATCCATTTCTAGCCTCAATTCAAATATTTGAAGTCAATTTGAATTTAATTTGAATTTACTTTGAGTTTGGTGGGTTATTTTCACGTGTAGACTACGACGATTCTGAAGATTTACCCGACGACGGATCACACCAATTCGAAGAGCAAGGCAAGTCACACTCCTTGACCATGTTGTACCCAGTTTGCAAATAAAATTATTTTGATTTAAATTACATTGCATGCTTAATTTTATTCCATGTACTTTAAATTCAGTTTTAATTCTAGTTATTGCCTACTTTAGATTTATCCTGTAGATGTTGAATTCCTTGGTACCTTGTAACCCTAGAACAAAACTCTAGATAGTTCAATAGAATGGCTAGAGAAATTTTATAGCAAATACTTAGCCCTGCATAGATGTAACTTAGGCTTGGGACATCTTTTTCACATAAAATGACAAGCTTTTGGAAAGTATTCTTGACTTCGGAGAGTCAAGAAGGATTACAAGACTATTTCAAAATAAAATATAAAATTTGGTTTAGACTTAGGTTAATGGTTAGAAAGTGGGTGCAGGCATGCTCTGTTGGTTGTAGCTGCAGAAGTTGACTGTCGTGCACAGGGTTACGAGGTTGAGCCTAAGTCAATTAAGGACCAGTCTTTGAGCTACTGTTGCTAAGCCCTAACGTACTACCACATGGTTGGTATGGGACAGTCCTAGCTGAATAATTTGCGGAGTCCCAATCTGAGTCAAGTCGTAGGTTGAAAATGGGTGTGGTTGGTGCCATGAGAAGTCCCACTTGGGTGAGCGTGGTTGTAGCCATGAGAAGTCTCATCTAGGCTCAAGAGGGGGTCCCCGTCTGGTGGATTCCTTACTGGGGTGAAACCTTAGAGTTGGCTTGGCCAGGTTGACAGCTTCGCATTGTAAAGGCCTTGTTATGATTACTCAGTCGCATGCCTAAGGAAGCGTATATTGGTCGACATTATGAGGACATCATATCTTGTGGGTAAAGTTGTACAATCTCTGCAGAGTGTATAATCTATCCTGGATAGTCGTGCCCACGGACACGGGCATGCTAAGCAAGAGTTTTTCATGGATTAGATTTGGTTTTACAAAATGTTTTTCGATATGAATGTATGGAAAGCGTGTGGACGGATAGAATCCACACAGAATGTTTTTGGAAAGATGGTCCGGGAGGGATTCCCGTGGTTAGGTTGGTGTATGGTCGGAGCCTGCACTAACGGTACGAATTTCAATTAACATATTGCCTTTATTTATCGTATTAAATTCAGCTTTTTAATCTATATGTTGTATTTCTTCAAATGCTGTTTTATGCTCAAATAACCCTATATGTCTTCCTTTGTGGCCCTTATCATTATGTTGCATTCTCCGTGTGACTTGCGGAGTACAAGTTTGTGCTCACCTTGCTATACCATAACAGAGGAGGATGTCTATGACTACGGTGAGGACCAGGACAAGTAGGACGTGTCTTGCAGTCGTCTGCCTGTGGGCAGGCAGTTGGGCTTCACCAGTTATCATTTTATTTCCGCTGTTATTTTCCCTTTTATTTGATTTATCAATGTAAGACTTGGCCATAAGGTCGTACTCATTTGCTTAATATATTTGGTCATTTGCATTCGATATGTATCTTTGTTTGGCTGTGTGCACTAGCTGTTTCTGGACTAGTGCGATTTACACAGAGGGTTTCAGAGTCGTTACTCCGGGATCCAACAATAACCCCACTATTATCTATGAAGATAATGCAGCTAGTGTAGCACAGATGTAAATGGGCTACGTTAAAAGTAATATCACGAAGTTTATTGCTCCTAACTTATTTTATCCTCATGAACTCCAAAAGAACAGAAAGGTAAAGATGTTGAAAGCTGGGTCTTATGATAATCTGACAGATATATTTACAAAATATCTCCCAGCCTTTAGCTTCCAGAAGCGCGCGCAAGGCATAAGGATGAGGCAACTTAGAGAGTTACAAGGTTCAGGAGTAGTGAATCCCTTAACTATAGTCCTTATTTAAGACTAAAATACTTATATATCTTAAAAAACTAATGTTGTACTCTTATTCCCTCTATGAGTTTTTTTTTGAAATTTCTTACGTGAAGGTTTTTAATGAGGCAATAAGTGCGACATAAGAAACGAATGCGATATACTATTTTCTTCATTCTTTTTTTTCACTGGATTTTTTACAGGTGTTTTTAAGGAGTCATATGCATAAAACCTACTCGGTTGCGTTTGTGAGTAAATATCGAAACTACCTTTGAGATAGGCAAGGCTATATGCAAGGAAGGACAGATATTGAGATAATAAAGACTTTATTTCTTTGATGTCTTCTCTCAATTATTCTCTGTTAATTAGTTATGTGAATCTCATTGGAAATTATTATTTCTCAACAATCAGAAAGAAGCAGGAGGAAGACACCAGCAAATGACGTCGTGTTGTCCACGTGTTCAAGATACTCCACAACTGAGAACTGCATGGTAGCTGAAGCAACATTTGATGCCTTTTCTCGTAAGGACAGAATTTCTCCATAGCACTGGAAACTAATGGTTGTGCCAAATAAACTGGACTCATGTGTCAGTGAGATAATAATAATTTTTAAAAAAAATGGTACCTTACAACGGTGCCAAGAGTGAAAAAATAAAATCCTCTCAACTGCTACAACGAACACCACCGATTGTATAACTATCATGCGATGTTGCAACACACAATTTCGAGTGCACACTGACACTAAACAGAAGGGCAATAAAATTCACACAGCAAGAGCATCACATGCATCAATCTGCAATCACAACTCGTTGCAAGAGCATCATATGCATCAAATCTGCAATCTCAGCTTGTTAAGAAACAACTGGGGGACAAATACATGAATATCTTTCAACTTCCACTACTTATCTGCGGCACACAAACAGACCAAATAATCTTCTGGCAGTTTAGCTACACTACAAGAGAATACTGGAACTGTAACAGAGAGATTGGCGAAAACAAACTAGCTACTAGCACAGTAGAAGGCATGAATTTGTGAATACTGGTTTCTGTTGACCCTTCGTGAATACCGGAGAAAAATGAGCGAGCATAATTGCTTTTCATCTCAGACTAAATGTAGTTAAGCTTGCTGCTTCTGTACCATGGCTTGGTGCTTCTGCCCAGCTAGGTGAAACTCGTAAACCTTCTGGCTATTGACAACGACATTGCACAAAACGCATATTTTCACTTCACCTTGAGCTGCTCCAGCCTCAAGTACTCGTCTTTTCTTCACCTCCAGGTCTTCTGGGGTTGCTGAGGCGCTCTTCTTCTTCTTCGGCTGTACAGCTGGCACCATACTGTTGTTAGCGACAGCACCAGGTGCCACATTTGCTCCAACAGCATTATTTGGAGGCTTTACTTGTTTAGGGGTGATGGAGTCCTGTAACTTCTCCAAGTTTTTCTTGTGCTTCTTCCCCTGCTTATGTATCTTGAGAACATCTAGGGTATCGCATTGAATCTTGCAGACTTCACAAGTTGCTGGTTGCACAACCTTCGGCTTTTTCTTTACGTGCTTCCTTAAAACATTCTTTGGCAGAGGATGCCCGAAATGGGCATTCCACTGGGCATGGTGCATGCTTGGGGCTGCAACTGGTGGTGCCATTCCATTTGAAGTTCTTGCGGCTGCTACCTACAGAGACATTGTTGTTTTGGAGTTACGACCAAGGAACCAGGAATAAAATATAACTAATCAGCAGATACAATTAAGGTGAACCAATCTGAACAGCATAACCGAACACAAGATGTGACTTACTGACCCCTTGAGTAAAATACGATGCACATTAACAACCATTGATAGACACACAGAAATGCAAGATATCAATAAACGTTGGCAAATGATTCAAGATTACAGAGCTGTGATGTGTTAAAATGGTGAAATAGATGCTTACCAGCACAAAACTAAAAGAAAGTATGGGGGATTGAAAATGACAAATATGAAATATCTGCGGAGCCAAGAAGCATACATAAGCAGAATCTTTAATACAATGTCCATCCCTTTCATACTATATATGGATCATGGATTCCATGTCCTCAGAAAGAATGCAGAAGGTAAATGAGCTAAACAGATTATCTATGGAACATTTAGTGTTTCGTAACAGCCAGCAAAGCTTACACAGGGAGTCAATGAGACTGATACCTAGCGTGTTAAGAGCATAGAAGAAAAGTTGTTGAACCGTTCCTTCGGCTGCAGTTCAAATGCAACCCTGAAGCTTTTCTCTGACCACTGGATTGGTCTCTTCATCCTTTGCAACATGTATTGATAAAAGTTCTTTTTTAGTTAATTTCACTTACTTTTCTTACATTTTATTCTACTCTCAATTTTCACAGGTATGGTATCTTTGCCCAGATCCTTGTAACATTTCAGCAAAATTATCTTTCTGAGTTTTATTTTTTCATTCACACTGGTAAGGCAAGCAAGATGTAGCTAGGCTTTTTAACCTCAACTTAAATTTTGGGTACTCCAGCAAATTTTGTCTTTGCTGTCCAGTTATTCAAAATTTCAAATCCAGCAAACACCCATGCACACGGACACATGATGCCTTTAGCTATGCAGCAAGACGAGAAGGACTAGCCAACCACCACCTCATATACTCCAACTAGCAGTGCTTCAGCCCAAGGCAAGCCATGCGGCATTAGGAGCATTACAGAACAGCAAGCCAGACCACCCCAGCCATGCAGATCAGGGGTGAAGTTGGAGTGAGATTACTTTTGCTGAGACTAGCAACCGATCCTACTTCTACTCCAAGTACAAGATAACTCCATGGAGCAAGCTGCCCACCGACTTTCTTACTTGAATTCCAAGTGCACGCTGAGAGCAACATCAATTCGATTATATTCTACGCTTTTACTGCTCAACTAATACGACAGCTGTCCAAAAAAGCAACGCATAGCAGAGAAGAAAATTCAGCAACAAACTCAAATTTATTTAGAGTTCTAGTTTAATTAGCAGAATTGGTCTACATTGAATCCAGCTATTAGAGAACTACTTTAGTTTAATTGTAAAGTGTTTTAGGCCTATCAATATGAGAGACATGTTAGTTTCAGCAACAGAAATAGGCATAGTTTCAGAAACACATTTTGTAAGAGCTCCACACCCAATGAAGTGCATATTGCATCATTTTCTTGTATTAATTTGGCGAGACCTACCTTGTAGTGTGATCCAAGTGTGTAACAACAACAAAAAGTCTCGAACAGCAGATTTGCTAATAGTTTTAACAAGTTCAGCCGAGAGTCGATTACCATAATTATGCTAATACTGCCATATCTGAATGACTGAGTTTAACATACTCAGCGAGGTTAATTTTAAAGTATGACATTGCATATCGACAACCATTTTCATCAGATGCCTCAATGTTATGCATTGCTTTCTAACATGTTGCAAATGAAAACAATAATCTCATGGGCATCAGCCATGCAAAATTTATGTCCTAAAGATATCCATACTATATAACAAGAACACATGCGTATAATTTACATTGTTAAAAATACCAGAGCTGGTCTGACCAAATTAGCAAAGTCTTTAAAACTTGAAAAATGTAAGCATACCATACTAGAATCAACAACTACCAGTACAGGTACATAGTGTGCTTGGCGCCCTCGTTTGAAACAAAACTCGTTATACCTATTCAGCTCTGTGTGTCCATACAATCACTTGGTTAGCGCATCACAAACACATACAAGAAATATACATAATAGATAAAAAAAATGCTTGAAACCTGGTATCAGACTATCAGGTAATGTATAAAATGTTGGGTCAGTTTGGCATCACTTCTGTCATAACCAGAGGGAAGTAAGAGAGTAGTTCAAGTCCTAGAGGATAGTGTTTCTTACATACTATGTACTACAGGTTGCTAAGGATGGGATTATGGCCCCAACTGTCATACACTCATTTATTGATATGCTGGACCATAGTTTGTCAAGCTGTACAGTCCAATATGATGTGAAATATCCCCAGATAAGTGCATTCGTATGTGAAACTATGGGGTCAAATGACCCCACAACTTTGTTTGCAAAAAAGCCTATTATATATAGGAATTTACAAAAAAGACCTAGTGCTACAATAATTTTAAAGGACATTGACCCTGTTCAAAACATGCTCTTCAGCTTAACCTTACAAGCAACTTTTAAAAAAAAACAAAGTACGCTCTTTCCTAGTACATAGCTAATAGTCCACAGCATAGGAAGGAGATTGCATAGTGTAGAAAAAGCAATGAGCAATGTCCACTACTCCATTGACATATTGAAAAGCGATTGATCAGCAAAGAAACAAGATATCCCATTCATCTATAATCGATAAGGTGGCCAGGCTATGGATTGCATGGAAGTGAAGTCAAGTGAATACAACAATGAAAGTTGGCATCATGCGTGCAGGGGCAACCAGCACACCATTGCACCAAGGAAAAACCATGAACCTATTGAAAGTGACATAAAAGCTACAAACAACAGAAATGGTCACTGGATTTCTCACTTGACATTATGCACTAACGCATGGAACAGGGATGAAGGATACAGTGTGCTTATTCATTAATGGTATATGGGTACAGTGCACTATGTAAACAGTACATTGTGAATCATACACATCAGCAAGCAGATAACAACTTGATTGTAGATGAATGCATTTCAAATCAATGGCTGAAATTGGGATCAGATTGCTTGACATCATAGAACAAACTTTAAGTCAGTAACGCCATCCTGTCATCACATTTCCAGAGAACAAAAAGAAAACAGGGAAATTTAAATCGGAAGGTGATTTTACTTAATCCAAATATAGGGATTACATAAATGCTTGTAACAATCATAATGAAATTGAGCAAGAAATGGGTTGATCTGTTATTATCTTCCTAAGGACACTAGAATTTCACATCCTCCAAGAAATTTCAACTTTAAAACTTTGACTTTTAACTTAAATAAACAAAAATCTGACCTATGCAACAACATAGCAGACAAACATACAGATCATAAAGGAACCAAACAAACTAAAGTGACATTACATCTATAGAAAAACCAACACGAAATTAAATGAATGCTATCATGTTGTAGGTTGAACAAACCTAAGAATGGAATGGAGATATATTGGGACATAAGTGGACAAGGTAATCGGAGGTCAACAATGTTATCAACAAAACCGAAAATGGTTTTTCTTAAACTGAACAAGAAAATAGAAGTCAACATGCAGATGCCCACTTAATTTCAAATGGAAGTCCAACATGCAGGAGCCCACATTATTTCAAATAGAAGTAAAGAATTCAAGATGCAGATGCCCACTTAATTTCAAACAAGATATATACACCAATGTTACGCAAAGGAGTTTGGGCCTTTGGGATGAAACAAATTTATGTGAATCAACAAATCAATGGGCAGAATTGATGTCAGGTCCTTCAGAATATTAAAGGTACAGGTTACCATCATCGAATATTTTCTCGGGTCCCTTGCTTGGGTTTATATGGCTAGACAGCTCTCTTTGTTTACCATGCCCTTGTAGTCCTTTTGGTTAGTGTTTGCATCTCCACCTCCAGCTTGCCACATCAATGAGACAAACTGACAAACAGCCTTCCTAAAAGCAAGTTTCTGTTGCAGTAGTCTAGTTCATCTATAATGTGGTGATTTTGCATTGCTACTTCAAATTGGGTGACCTACTTCGTAATTGATAGCTCTATGATCAGAAGACTTTTAGCCAAGGCTGGGAGAGAAGGGTCATTGCATTTCTTTCTAGTCCGTGAAACGGCCTGCCACTTGAAGATGCAAGCAAAAAAATTCCATACCATGTAATTTTATAGCAGCCCGAAAGAGTTGTCATTTTGCAGTGCCACAATTCCCAAATCAAGAACTAATAATGCAAGAAAATAGAACATTGTCGAATCACCAAAATCCATTCTAGGCTAATGTCATTGATCGGTAACCGAACAGAAGGCACCAACCACGTTATGAGACTAGAGTTACCGTTGCATTTGACTATCCCTATCTAACGCCAACTTAGATTTCCCCCGAGAACACCTAACGACAAACTATTAGCAAGCAAATCACCAACAAGCCTCTGATTCCTAATTAGCTCTTCAATCCCTACAATGCCCTCTCAATATATAACAATAACGCTCACAAATCCACCTAAATTCACCACACACGATCAGAAATCCACGAAATTTGCATCGAAACGGAAGCCGGGAATGCCGGAATGCCCTGACCTGCGCGTAGAGGCGAGGATCGAAACCGAAGTGCTTCGCCGCCTCCTTCCCAGTTGCCGCCGGCGCCCCCGCCGGGGCAGCCTGCGCTGCCGACGCACCCGGAGCATGAGACGCCTCGCCGGCGCTGAAGTAGTACCCCTCAAGGCCCGCACCGCCCCCTCCCCCAACCCCCGCTTGGGGAGCATAGTACTTATACGCGGCGTAAGGTTCGTACGGCGCGCCGGCGGCGGCAGCCGTGGCGGCAGGGTTGTGGTAGTAGTAGGAGGACGAGGCGGCGGCGGCGGAGGGATCGGCGGTGGGGGCGGGTTGGTGGTACGCCGCATAGGGGTAAGGGTAGGCGTAGGGATGGGGGTGGTGGGGATCGGCGGCCGGCGGCGCCGCCGCGGCGTGAGGAGTGGCTGCGGCGTAGTCCATGGAGCCCGTGTGGTGGTCGTGCGACCTTGAGATCGCGGATTTGGTCGCACGATAGACAGGGCAATATCGACTTGTTTCCTTTTTTTCTCTTTCTTTGTTCAGAAAATTTGGCCATGTGTTTATTTGCTGTAAATTTCAGGAAAAGGAATTTCGATGCTATTATGCAAGAGTAATTTTTTTAGAGTTTTGCGCAAAATTTTTGAAGTTAGTAATCTTATGTTATGATGTTTCAGTACTAGAAAGTTAGTTTATATATATGTGTGTGGTGCAAAAGGAAGTCTAGGACAGAGAGATTAAGAAGAAAAACATATGACATGGCCATAGGTCCTCTATATATTGTGATGAGTAATTGACATCTTGATTCAATAGGTTTTAGATTTTGTAGTTTGTTTTTGAAAAGGTGCAATAGATTCAAGGTCGTTTTGCATTTGAGTAAAGCATATCATCCAAGTGGAGTGGATGATCGGGGTCGGCCAGACCATTTGGTTGGATCATTGATATAGAGTATTTGAGTTGAAATTAGCATAGGTCAGATCATCTGAGTCAGTAGGATCATTTGTCGAGAGACATGTCTGTTTGGGTTGGATGATCTGAATTGGATCAATATTCCAGCAAGCATGTTTTAAGAGTTTTGAGCTATTTTCAGAGCGATTGGTTGATCCGAAAGTCATGGGCCTTAATGTCGTTTGTAGAGAACTTCAAGATGAGGTTATTGGTGAATGTCGTTTGTAGAGAACTTCAAGATGAGGTTATTGGCGATGTTATTAGGTCAATGATGAGTTGGCAAGCATGTATAATGCATATGTTTTGCAAGATGCATGTTATGGACTAATGTGGGGTCAAGTTGGAAAAACTTGGTCTCCAAAAATGGTTGCTTGGTCTATTATTATCCAAGTTGCTTGCAGTCAACTATGGTCAACGATGAGGATGACCGGAACTAGTTAGAGAGAACCAAGGTTTGGAGCAATCATAGAAACTCGATGAGATGGTTGGATGCAAGATAAACAAGGACCATAGAAGGTATAAGTGCTCAAGGTCAAGCGAGAAATGTGACGCACCGAATGACTTGGCTCAGTTGCAAGCGAGAACAGTTCAGAGAGATCCGGACACATAAGAGGCTTGATAAGAAGTTATTAAGGCCATATGGAAGATGGAGAAGTATAGGCAAGGCGAAGGAATTGGAAAACGTCAGTTTAAGGGCAATGTTGTCATTTGCCAAAAACTAAAAAAGTGAATGGTTTACGAAACAACAGTGGAAGCCTAAGCGGATTATGTTAAGGATACTCCATGGAGGGAAAGCCATGATGAATTCAGGCTATTGAAGCTAAAGTTAAAGGTGGCACTTGAAAAAGCGTGCGTGAGTAAACAAGTTAAAAATTATAGGATCAGTTATGGTAGTTAGTGGGGGTGAATGACTTTGATAAATTTCCCCTAGGATTTCAACATCTTTTCACTTTAGTAGCTATGAAGATCTAAGAAGATCAAGATCTAACTTACAGCGGAAAACACCTCAAAACAGCAAAGCCCAACCAAAAATAGCAACTCCCCTCAGAGCTGATATGACATGTTGGTGAACTATGGTCTGACTGCCTATCCCCTCTGCTTGAATTTTCAGTGCAAGTTCAAATCCACGAATCGACCTAAATTTTTGTTCAATGATCCAAATCACATGAAATTTGAAACACACCTTCCTAGAATATCAGGAACCTACTCCAACAACAATTTGAAGAATCATTTCCAAAGTTCCAATCTTTACCCATTTTAGGGAAGGGTGCACCAAAACTGGGCAAGAAAGAAAAACTTCGATCTAAGCATACTTGTGAATTCTAGATGACTAAGATGGGTTCCTAAACATCCTAGCAAGCTATACCATAACAAGAATCAGGCTCCAACAAGATGGAATTAAGAAACCTCAAAACCAACTCAAATAGGCCAGAAAACCAAACAAGAACACAAGAAAGATATGGGGAACAAGTTTGATCTTCTATTACCACTTAGAGATGAAATGATTACAACTACGCTAACCAGAGGACAAAATACCAATGGCCAGCACGAAGCACTACTCTTAAAACTCAATCTCTCAAGTTGGCTCAAGTAAATGAATCAACCCCCTCTCTCACTCCTCCTTATACATTGGAGGCTCACATTGAAACCCTAACCTAGTTACAAAGTGTATTGAATCCACCACATACACATGGGAGAACCCATTACCCACACGCACCGGCGGATCAACAGGGTATGCCGGGTGGGCCCCGGCATACCCTGTGGCGGACCCAGCAAAGTACAGGCAGGCATGCAATAATCAGTTAATCACCCATACACATTACGCAAGAATCTCTAACGATCTAATCACCTATACACATTACGCAAGAATCTCTAATGATCTAATCACCCATACGTGACGTGCGGCGCATCCCTTCGCGGCTTTGCCTCGCCTGCCGGCTGCCAAACGCGTGACGGCGTGACGCGCCGAGAGCCCGAGACGGTTCGCCTGCGCTCGCCAGATCGCCTGCCCGCGCGTGACGCGCCGCTCCGCTCGATCCTTAGGCCTCAGCGACTCAGCGTAGACTTATAGTCGTACTCGGTACTTCCAGTCGTTGTCTCGTTGAATCGTTCGATCGTTCGCCGCCGCCGCATGACAGAATAAATCGCATGAGAGACGTCGTCACTTGTCAGGCGAAATCAATCAGGTAATCAAGTATGATTTCTTGTGATTTTTTTTGTTTCGGATGAATCAATCAGGAAATCGTCAGGTCTCTCGATGAATGAGAGCGATCAGCGATGCCATTTTTTGTGATTTTTTTTTGTTTCGGATGAGATCACCGCTCGCCCTAGTGTACTTTTGAGATGAATGCTTCCTGTTAGCACTGATTGATGCGGATTAATTTGGCGGAACATTCATTCTTTAAGGAAAAATTAGGAACATAGTCACAGATCTTGTAAGTCTCTTACTCTCTTTTATGTCTATATTTTGAACTATCAGTATGCCGTTTGAACTATTCATATTGTAATTTGTGGATGTTTTCAACTTAATCTTCAAATTTAAGACTTATCGTGTTATTTAGTGCATATATGCCGAATTACGTTGTAAATTTTATAACTGTTACCGAATTGCCAAATGGTTTTACCGAATTGTATATGAAAATTTTTGGACGGCATACCCTTACGTAAAATCCTGGATCCGCCACTGCCCACACGATTACACTTAACGCAGTCACTCACGCTTTTCAAAGCATCCTCTTCACCCTTGGCTCTAATAGTCCAAATTCGTCATGCATTGCCCTCTATGGAGATTCCTTAGCCAATCCACTTAGGCCTCCACTGCACTTTTGAAAACCGCTTACTTTTCTATTTAAGACAAATGGCCACAATGTCCTCAACCGACATGTCTCATTTTCTTCGCCTCAAAGCATCAGTTATGCTTCGCCTTCGTTCATGTAATCCCAATGACTTCTCATCAAGCCTCTCACATGTTTGGATGCTATCGAACCGTCCTCACTTACAAACGGGTCCAAGTCACTTGTCACACCACATGTCCTGCTTGACCTTACCATGTGTGCCTTAAATAGTCCTTATCCACCTTGTGCCTTGGTTGTGTCCACCATTTCACCCAGCTTGCATGACCGCTCTGGACCTTAGTTCACCCAACCAAGACTTCACTCATTTCGGTTTGAACTTCTAGTCTTTGGCTTATTTTTCACTATTTATAAATTGCATCTTTTTCTGATTTTTTTGGCTTTTTAAAGCTTTTTTGCCAGTTCTTTTTTCCGTATTTGTTTGCATTGTCCGTGATGGGCTAACATGTTTTCCCCATTTTTAAATTTTTTTAAATTTAGTTATGCCAAATAAGCCACCAACATCTAAAATGTAATTTCAGCCAGCTACAATGCAATTTAAGCCATAAGCCAGCTTATTTCAACCCAATTGAGCGGCACCCAAGTCTCAGTCCACCTCCCCGTTGATCATAGTTGACCTAGAACAACCTGCATAACAATAGACCAAGCAAACTATTTTCAAGCACATGCTCATTCCAACTTGACAAAATTAGTCCATAAATGCATCATGCAACACACATGCCATGATTCCATAGCTCTGGAACAAATCCCAAATTAACTCTCAATTTTCAGCTCGAAGCAACAATCTCTAAAAATCTTCAGGCCATTTGGACCACCCTTACCATGCTGGTCAGACCGTCGGTGGTCTGACTGCCATCGTGAGGTCGGTTAGATCGCTTCTCGGAACTAGAAAACACCCTCTATGGAATTTCAGTTAAATCCTATCTATTTTCAGCTAGAATTTCAATTTGCAATACTACCTAGTGCGAATTCATCATTATACATCCCTACACAAGTGTGTGGTATTAATTTTCCTAGTGTTCATTAGCAAATTTGACTACTTGCCCAATGGTGATCAGACCTCCCATCCATTTGAGTCCAAATGTTCTCAGATCGGTCTAACAGCCAAGTAGGGGTAGGTCTGTAACAGCCCAGCTGTTTATTTCAAAATTTTCAGTAAAAAAAATAATTAATTTAATTTAAATAAAATAAAGTGTTCTTTGGTTGCCTAAATTTTGGAGATTTTATTTGTCTGTTTTTAGCTTTTAAAAAGGCTTTTATAAAAAGTAGTTTGACTAAAAGCATAAAATTATGATTAAATAAAAGAATATTTTGAGTTTATGTAAAAATATAATTTCAAATTAAGTATTTAAAAGCATTTGGCTTTTATTCGGATTTTCTGTGCTTTTCTGGAGTTTAAAATCAATTTTGAAAGGTTAAAAAGTATTTTATAAAATTACTAAATGAAAATATGAAATTAAAAATATTTTTAATAAGTCTAAAATGCTTCCAGGAATATTCTATAATTTTTCTGGAATTTTTAGACATTAAATACTATTTTTTCCAAGTGTTTGTGAAGTTTCTAGTAATTTCTGAAATTTAATCCGAAAATAAAAATCAATTTATTCCAAGCCCGCCACGTGTCGCTCTCAGATTGAATCACTCTCTCTCCACGTTTTAATCCTAGCCATCCACCACAACTTACCCCTTCATAAAATCCAAAGGACATGAGCCATCCACTTGCCACGTGTCAACAATCCGACGGCCCGTACCCCTTCATTCTCCTCCCTCTCTATGACACATGGGGCCCCCTTGTCATATGTTTCTTCTTCCTCCCCTTCCTCCTCCTCTAGTCTTCTCTCTCTTCCTCCATGAATGACAAATGAAAGCTTTTAATCCCGGCCGTTACTACCACTTTAATCCTCGTTTAAGCGTGCGTTTAAGCCCCCTCATCACTCCCCACTCACGCCCGGCCGCCTCCTCCCTTTAATCCTCTCTAAACCGCCGGCCCTTCATCTCTCTTTCTCCATCTATAAAAAGCCCGAACTCCGGTGGTTCTTCTCCCATTCGGCCTCCCTCTCACTGCCGCCCCTCCCCTCCCGTTCGGCCGCCACCCCGCCGCCTCTTGCAGCCGCCCCGGCCACCTCCCGGCCCGCCTCCCACCGCCGCCCAAACCCCACGGCCGGCCGCCTCCTCCTTGCGCCGCCGCCGGCCGCCCCGAGTCCCGCCGCCGCCACCGGTGAGTGCGCCGCCGCCCCACCTCTCCCCGCCGCCGCTCGCCGCCCCGCCTCCGGCCGCCGGTCGCCGGCGAGGTCGCCTCCCGTACGCGCCCCGCGTACCTCCTCTTCTCTGTTTAATTGGTTTGGTTGTTGTTCTTTTGTCATGAAAGAGCAAGAGGCCACTTGGCTAGTGGGTGCATGTTAGTGCATGCATGCATGAGGTTGTGTGTTCAAGTCCAATGCAATGCAATTTTCGGTTTGGGCTTGGCCAAAATTTTTGCTAGTCAATGACAACCGGGCCCCACATGTCATACACTCCAAAATACCCCAAAAATCAGCCAAAATAAGATTCCAGAGAATATTCCCTCGTTTTGCATTTTTCTGGAATTTCCAAACCGATCAAACTTCCAATTGCTCGTTCTCCGTCGTCCGAACTCCGAATCCAGTGATTCAAGTTTCTAAATTCGTCTAAAATCATAATCTAAGTTGCAGTATATATTTTATAATTTTTGGATTTTATTTGGATTTTATTTGAATTTATTTGTTTGGTTCTTCGCGCGTAGATTTCGACGAATTCGGAGAGAACGACGCCGACGATTCGCACCAGGTCTTCGAGCCAGGCAAGTTACACCTTTGATCATGTTGAACCTAATATTTTAAATTAATTATGTTGTTTTTAAATTATTATGCATGCGTAATTTTATTCAAGTCTAGTTTAAATTCAGTTTAAAAGTGTAGTTATGCCTAAATCCTTTGTACAGCCAAATTTGACTTGAATGCCATTGTACCTTGTCAACCCTAGATAAAACCTAGTTAGTACAATAGCACTAACTAGAAATTTTGTAGAAATGCTTAGCCATGCTTAAGATAATTATGGTTTGGGATGATCTTTCACATAAAATGATAACCTTTTTACATGAAATGATAAACTTTTCAACTGTACTCTTGACTTTGGTGAGTCAAGGAGTGTTATGAAATGTTTTCAAACAAAATATAAAACTGGTTTAGACTTAGGCAATTGGTCAGAGTGGTGGGTGCAGGCATGCCCTGTTGGTCGGAGCCGCAGTGGTTGATTGTCGGGCACAGGGGTTTGTGGTTAGGCCTAAGTCAAGTTAAGGACCGGTCTGTGAGCTAC
The DNA here is from genome assembly GCA_017311315.1 of Dendrocalamus latiflorus. NCBI lineage: Eukaryota > Viridiplantae > Streptophyta > Magnoliopsida > Poales > Poaceae > Dendrocalamus > Dendrocalamus latiflorus. The sequence goes on from CM029677.1 coordinate 10,280,488, forward strand.
TATTGCAAAGCCCTTTCGTACTACCACAAGTCTGGTATGGGACAGACCTGGCCGAATAATTTGTGAAGTTCCAACATGATCTCGCTATAGGCTGAATGTGAGCGCGGCGTAGGCCGTGAGAAGTCTCACACGGCACAAGAGGGGGCTCCAACATGTGGATTCATGTTGTGGTGAAACCTTAGTGGCGGCGTGATTATATTGACAACGAATCATTGTAAAGGCCTTGTCATGATCTCCTGGCCGCACACCTAAGGAAGTGTGTTAATCCGGTGGCAAAAAGGGATGATCATGTCTTGTGGGTAAAGCTGTACAACCTCTGCAGAGTGTATAACCTATCCTGGATAGCCGTGCCCACGGTCATGGGCAAGCTGAGTGAAGTTTTTCACGGATTAGACTTTGCTTTTCAAAATGGTTTGCGAAAACCTTGTGGATGGATGGAATCCATGAGAGATTTTGAAAACCGTGCGGATGGATGGAATCTGTACGAGTTTGTTTTGGAAAAGATGGTCCGGGTGGGATGCCCGTGGTTAGGTTAGTGTTTGGTCGGAGCCTGCACTAACGATATTATTTTGTTAAATTCTTGTTTCTATCTATTGTATCAAATTCAGCTTTTGCACTTATTATTGATATTTACTCCAATGATACTGTTTATGCAAATAAACCATAATATGCCTTCTTTTGTAACCCCTTATGCATGCATACACTCTGTTATATTTCCCTGGTGTAACTTGCGTAAGCACTTCGTGTGCTTACCTTGGGAGTACTCTATGTGCTCACCTTGCTAAAATCTGTTGCCAGAGGATGACGTCTACAACCTCGGTGAGGATGGTGACGACTAGGCCACGTCTTACAGTCATTCGCCTTGTGGGAAGGCTGGTGTTGGTGATATGCCCTAGAGGCAACATGGAGATGTTGAATATATCACATACTATGTTTATGATACATTGCTTTGTTCCTTGAAATAGACATTATCATTATTGATCAATGAGTATGTGACTTATTCATGAGACTCTTAATGCCAAAATGTTGCTATTTCTAAATGATCCCTGATCATATATCATATGAGGAACATATATGATTCAAAGATCAGCATATGTATTGATTGATGATCATGTCTCATGGATCATGGTATGGAGATACCAAATCAATAATATGGACATGTGTTAGTGAACATATGTTGGATAGACCCGCCATGAGACACTGCAGAGATTCCATGTGTCATTAGTTGGTCTCAAGTAGTGTTTATGTAGAATCGTTAGACTTGAGATCATCATGGTTCCCAACATGCGTAGTAGCCTATTTTGGGACTACTAACCACTACTCCGTAACTGGGTAGTCATAAAAGTAGTCTTCGGGTTTGCTATGAAACATGTAGTGGGATGTGAATGATCAAGATAGAATTTGCCCCTCCTTATGGGAGAGATATCTCTGGGCCCCTCGATGTAATGGATTATGAAAGTGCATGGCCATGCCAATGTGATTGAGGAGTCAATCACAAGTTTATAATCCATCACGGAATCGAGAGAGTGATTGAGCCATTAAGAGGATGACACAGGTCTCGCCTTGAGCTTAATCTATATCGTGAGGCAAAAGGATTCGTACATGAGAACATTACAGGTTCAGCCGATATGATCTTTACGTATACTTTGGGGTTAATATGTCTTGCTAGAGGCCGCTATTAACAGGGTGACCGGAAAGGTGTTTCCGGGTCGCGACCAAGTATACGTGAACCTACAGGGTCGCACACTTAACGGGTTGGAACACTAATTCGAATGTGATTCGGATGTGGGCTCAATTCGGATAGAGATCCGGATAGACTCCTATTGGGCCTCGGTCCACGAGGCCCAAGTGAGGAGGTCTATATATTTGGAGGCGGGGGGGCTGAGGGATGGACGCATATGTTCCTCCCGAACAAAACCCTAGCCGCCACCTCCCGAGCCAAACCCTAGCCGCTCGCGAGTGCTGGTACACTCGCGATCGGAGTTCCAGCCCCGGACGTGTGGATACCGGTGGAGGCGCTGCTCGTTGCGGCGTTGATCGGCATCAACAAACTACAGATTGGATCTGCTCGTGGTGTGGTTGATCGCGTGGAGGAGACGATCTGTTCGGGACGATCGGCTACTTCCACTACTACCTCGACGCGCGTGGTTGGATCGGCTTCTCCAACTCTTCTTCCGCTGCGCTGCGCGTCTAGTGGTAACGATCTATGATCCCTTCTTAGCATGATGTCCTGGTGTGCGCGGTAGAAATTTTTTATTTTCTGCTATCGTAGCCTACGCGCGTTCCTTTAGTGGTATCAGAGCCAGGTTGCTTAGTTTGCGATCTGGATCAGCGCATATGATGATATGCGGTTGTAGTAGATTGGATCTATTACAGTCTAGATCAGTCGGTTCATGTGATGAATCGATGGTAGCACGGGTTGATGAGATCAATCGGTGAATAGGGGTTGGATGAGGCGCAGATTGTATCACTACTGGTGCCCTAGAGATTGTCTCGGATCGGCATAAGGTGGTTATGTCGAATACTAGTAGGATACGAATCTGATAGCCTCGGGCCAGTGGGAATACTAGTGCCCTAGAGATTGTCTCGGATCGGCATAAGGTGGTTATGCCGAATACTAGTAGGTTACGGATCTGATGGCCTCGGCCCAGTGGAAAAACTAGCATCCTAGAGAATGTCTCGGATCGGCATAAGGTGGTTGTGCCGAATAGTTTTTCCATTGCGATTTCATAGATTGGATCTGTAAATTTCGTAGGGTGTTCAGGGCGCTGCCCTGAAACCCGCGGGGGGCGGCCCCCCCCTCGACCCCCCGCCCGCTGACCGGCCAGCGGGACCGCCGTGCGTACCCGCCTTGTATAGCGTCTTGGGTTCACATCGTTAGGTAGAATACGATTCTACGTCTAACTTGTTTTTGCAGAGAATGACGTGAATAGTATGGCCCTATATCTTATTGGAATGTATGAGATGTATGTGATGCATGTAACATTCGTTCATGGCCTGCGTGTCATGATTATTTCAGCTATTGTTAGCTGTCTATATTGTATTTAACGACCTGCGTGTCGACCTTAATGCTTGAATCTATCTTTGTAATCTTCAATTTCTAGCTATTATAGGTAGTAGCCTAGTTTTGAGGTTACAAGCTTTCAAGCATGGTGGCCTAAAGGAGTGATGTGGAGGATGGAGATCGTCTACACCTACATGGAGATGGAGATCACCATTTGTTTGGGCCATACTACTTCACAGTTAAATGTGTTTATCTGTGATATTATCTATCTTATTCTTATGCAATGTTTTTGTCATATGTTGCTTTGGTAGGATAGAATCCCTCATAAAATTAGGTGTTCATGCCCTTCCATATGTTGCACCAAAAGATAATGATCACCGCATGGTAGGTCTACCAAAGTAGAGTGCCGTCGGTTATCATCATTATTTGGGGTAGATGTCGGACATCTACATGCGGAAGCATTTGGTTTACTTAACAAGGTTATCAAAACAGTTTTGGACCTTGGGGCATAGTTTGGGGCCGGGGCATGTTGATGTCACCCAACAAGCAAGAGTCACATAGGGATGTGATTAGCAAGGTGTTGCTTACCCATGTCACTAGTTTTCTAGCCGTGATGCCAAAGCTCACTAGGAATTAGTGAAATGAGGTTCTTGACCCACTATGTAACTTAGAGGGAGTTTTGTTGCAAAACACATAGTGGGAGTCTTTTGTTAAATTGTTTAATAAAAGATGAACATAAACATAGTGCTAAACTTTGCATATTCTTTGTTGTAGATCATGTCAACTAATGCCGCATCCAGTTCTTTTAATTTGCGATCTATTCTTGAGAAAGAAAAACTCAATGGAACGAACTTTATGGATTGGTATCGCAACTTGAGAATTGTTCTCAAGCAAGAGCGCAAGGAGTATGTCCTTGAGTCTCATTATCCTGATGACTTGCCTGATAATGCTACTGCGGCTGCACGGAGAGCTTATGAGAAGCAAACGAATGATTACCTTGATGTGAGCTGTCTCATGCTTGCCACAATGTCCTCTGAGCTTCAGAAGCAATATGAGAACACAGATGCCTACAATATCATTGTGGGGTTGCGTGGTATGTTTGAGAACCAAGCAAGGGCTGAGAGGTTCAACACTTCAAAGTCCTTGTTTGCGTGCAGGCTTGCAGAAGGGAATCCCGTCAGCCCTCATGTGATTAAGATGATTGGCTACATTGAGAGTCTGGAAAAGCTTGGTTTTCCCCTTAGCCAAGAGTTGGCTACTGATGTGATTCTCCAGTCGCTCCCCCCGAGCTTTGAGCCATTCATACTGAACTATCACATGAACAACATGGATAAGACCTTGGCAGAGTTGCATGGGATGCTAAAAGCTGCCGAGGAAAGCATTAAGAAAAGCAGCAATCATGTGATGATGATGCAGAAAGGCAAGGGCAAGCCCAATGTCAAGAAAGGCGCGGTCAAAAGAAAGTTAGCTCCCGATGAGATCGCGAGCAGTTCTAAGGCCAAGCAAGTCAAGAAGGGCGCTGCTCCTAATGCAGATTGTTACTACTGTAAGCAATCAGGTCATTGGAAAAGGAACTGCCCAAAGTACTTGGAGGATCTTGAGAAGAAGAAGGGAAGTACGACTTCCTCTCCAGGTATAAATGTTATAGAGATCAATCTTGCTACTTCATCCACTGATTCATGGGTATTTGATACCGGATCGGTTGCTCACCTTTGCAAATCGTTGCAGGGGCTAAGAAGAAGTAGAAGTTTGAGGAGGAGCGAAGTGGATCTTCGCGTTGGCAATGGAGCAAAAGTTGCTGCGGTCGCTGTTGGCACCATGCCATTGTCTTTACCTTCAGGATTAGTTTTGGAATTGAATAATTGTTATTGTGTTCCATCTCTTTCCAAGAACATTATTTCTGCTTCATGTTTGCAAGCAGAAGGTTATGACTTTAGATCTGTGAACAATGGTTGTTCTCTTTATTTCAAAGATATGTTCTATTGTCATACTCCATTGGTGAATGGGTTATATGTTCTTACTCTTGAAGAGTCACCGGTCTATAACATTAATGCAAAGAGGCAACGTTCGAATGATTTGAATCCCACGTTTATTTGGCACTGTCGCTTAGGTCACATAAATGAGAAACGCATGGAGAAGCTCCATAGAGATGGTATTCTGCACTCATTTGATTTTGAATCATTTGAGACATGCGAATCTTGTTTACTTGGCAAGATGACAAAGGCACCTTTCACCGGTCAAGGTGAACGGGCAAGTGACTTATTGGCACTCGTACATTCTGATGTATGTGGACCAATGAGCTCAACAGCCAGAGGTGGTTTTCAGTACTTCATAACTTTTACTGATGATTTTAGTAGATATGGGTATATCTACCTGATGAAGCATAAGTCCGAATCCTTTGAAAAGTTCAAAGAATTCCAAAATGAAGTGCAAAATCATTTAGGCAAGACAATCAAGTTTCTACGATCTGATCGTGGAGGCGAGTATTTGAGCCATGAGTTTGGCAATCATCTGAAGGATTGTGGAATTGTTCCACAATTGACTCCGCCAGGAACACCTCAATGGAATGGGGTATCTGAACGGAGAAATCGCACCTTATTAGATATGGTGCGCTCCATGATGAGCCAAAGTGATCTTCCGTTGTCTTTTTGGGGGTACGCTCTTGAAACAGCCGCTTTCACACTAAACAGGGTTCCATCAAAATCAGTAGAAAAGACACCATATGAGATGTGGACAGGACAACGTCCTAGCTTGTCTTTTCTTAAGATTTGGGGATGTGAGGCTTATGTAAAACGTTTACAATCTGATAAGCTCAGTCCTAAATCTGATAAATGCTTCTTTATCGGGTATCCTAAGGAAACAAAAGGATATTACTTCTATAATCAAGGAGAAGGCAAAGTGTTTGTCGCCCGGCATGGTGTCTTCTTAGAGAAAGAGTTTCTCTCAAGAAGGGATAGTGGGAGCATGGTGCAACTTGAAGAAATTCGGGAAACACCTGAAAACGTTTCAGCTCCTACAGAACCACAACAGGATGAACAAACTGTTGAAGAACCTGTTGTGGACACACCGGCACCACGTAGGTCAGAGAGGTCACGTCGTGCACCTGAAAGGTACATGTTCTTGACTACTCAACAACGGGACATATTGTTGTTAGACAACGATGAGCCTAAGACCTATGAAGAAGCGATGGTGGGACCAGACTCTGAGAAATGGCTTGAAGCCATGAGATCTGAAATTGAATCCATGCACAGTAATCATGTTTGGAACTTGGTTGATCCACCTGATGGTGTTAAAACCATTGAGTGCAAATGGATTTTCAAGAAAAAGATAGACATAGATGGAAATGTTCACATCTATAAAGCGCGATTGGTGGCCAAAGGTTTCAAACAAATTCAAGGTGTTGATTATGATGAAACTTTTTCGCCCGTCGCAATGATAAAGTCTATTCGGATCATTCTAGCGATTGCTGCATATTTCGACTATGAAATATGGCAAATGGATGTCAAAACAGCTTTCCTTAATGGAAATCTGAGTGAGGATGTGTACATGACACAGCCCACGGGTTTTGTCGATCCGCAATCAGCTGGAAAGATATGCAAGCTGCAAAGATCCATTTATGGATTAAAGCAGGCATCTCGGAGTTGGAACATTCGTTTTGATGAAGTAATCAAAGGGTTTGGTTTCATCAAGAACGAAGAAGAGCCTTGTGTTTACAAAAAGGCTAGTGGGAGCGCACTCGTGTTTCTGGTCTTATATGTGGATGACATATTACTGATCGGAAATGACATTCCTATGCTCGAATCTGTTAAGTCTTCATTGAAAAATAGTTTCTCTATGAAAGACTTAGGAGAGGCGGCATATATTCTGGGCATCAAGATCTATAGGGATAGATCAAGAAGGCTAATTGGATTAAGCCAAGATACGTACATTGACAAGGTGTTGAAAAGGTTCAACATGCAGGATTCCAAGAAAGGCTTCCTACCTATGTCACATGGTATACATCTTAGCAAGAGTCAGTGTCCTAGTACACCTGATGAGCGGGATAAAATGAATGCGATTCCATATGCTTCGGCTATGGGATCCATTATGTATGCCATGCTTTGTACACGTCCAGATGTCTCGTATGCTTTAAGTGCTACAAGTAGATACCAGTCAGATCCAGGTGAAAGTCACTGGATTGCCGTAAAGAACATCTTGAAGTACTTGAGAAGAACTAAAGATGTGTTCCTCGTCTATGGGGGTGAGGAAGAGCTCGTTGTAAATGGTTACACCGATGCTAGCTTCCAAACTGACAAAGATGATTTTAGATCGCAATCTGGATTTGTGTTCTGCCTGAATGGCGGTGCGGTGAGCTGGAAGAGTTCCAAGCAGGAGACGGTTGCTGATTCTACAACAGAGGCCGAGTACATAGCAGCTTCTGAAGCTGCTAAAGAGGCTGTTTGGATCAAGAAATTTGTTTCTGAGCTTGGTGTGGTGGCTAGTGCCTCCAGCCCAATGGACCTCTACTGTGACAATAGTGGGGCCATTGCGCAAGCCAAGGAGCCTAGATCGCACCAGAAGTCCAAGCACATTCTACGGCGATTTCATCTCATCCGCGAGATTGTGGAGAGAGGCGATGTGAAGATATGCAAAGTACAAACGGATTTGAACATTGCAGATCCGTTGACAAAGCCGCTTCCCCAGCCAAAGCATGAGGCTCACACTAGGGCAATGGGTATTAGATACCTACATGGTTGACTCTAGTGCAAGTGGGAGACTGTTGGTGATATGCCCTAGAGGCAACATGGAGATGTTGAATATATCACATACTATGTTTATGATACATTGCTTTGTTCCTTGAAATAGACATTATCATTATTGATCAATGAGTATGTGACTTATTCATGAGACTCTTAATGCCAAAATGTTGCTATTTCTAAATGATCCCTGATCATATATCATATGAGGAACATATATGATTCAAAGATCAGCATATGTATTGATTGATGATCATGTCTCATGGATCATGGTATGGAGATACCAAATCAATAATATGGACATGTGTTAGTGAACATATGTTGGATAGACCCGCCATGAGACACTGCAGAGATTCCATGTGTCATTAGTTGGTCTCAAGTAGTGTTTATGTAGAATCGTTAGACTTGAGATCATCATGGTTCCCAACATGCGTAGTAGCCTATTTTGGGACTACTAACCACTACTCCGTAACTGGGTAGTCATAAAAGTAGTCTTCGGGTTTGCTATGAAACATGTAGTGGGATGTGAATGATCAAGATAGAATTTGCCCCTCCTTATGGGAGAGATATCTCTGGGCCCCTCGATGTAATGGATTATGAAAGTGCATGGCCATGCCAATGTGATTGAGGAGTCAATCACAAGTTTATAATCCATCACGGAATCGAGAGAGTGATTGAGCCATTAAGAGGATGACACAGGTCTCGCCTTGAGCTTAATCTATATCGTGAGGCAAAAGGATTCGTACATGAGAACATTACAGGTTCAGCCGATATGATCTTTACGTATACTTTGGGGTTAATATGTCTTACTAGAGGCCGCTATTAACAGGGTGACCGGAAAGGTGTTTCCGGGTCGCGACCAAGTATACGTGAACCTACAGGGTCGCACACTTAACGGGTTGGAACACTAATTCGAATGTGATTCGGATGTGGGCTCAATTCGGATAGAGATCCGGATAGACTCCTATTGGGCCTCGGTCCACGAGGCCCAAGTGAGGAGGTCTATATATTTGGAGGCGGGGGGGCTGAGGGATGGACGCATATGTTCCTCCCGAACAAAACCCTAGCCGCCACCTCCCGAGCCAAACCCTAGCCGCTCGCGAGTGCTGGTACACTCGCGATCGGAGTTCCAGCCCCGGACGTGTGGATACCGGTGGAGGCGCTGCTCGTTGCGGCGTTGATCGGCATCAACAAACTACAGATTGGATCTGCTCGTGGTGTGGTTGATCGCGTGGAGGAGACGATCTGTTCGGGACGATCGGCTACTTCCACTACTACCTCGACGCGCGTGGTTGGATCGGCTTCTCCAACTCTTCTTCCGCTGCGCTGCGCGTCTAGTGGTAACGATCTATGATCCCTTCTTAGCATGATGTCCTGGTGTGCGCGGTAGAAATTTTTTATTTTCTGCTATCGTAGCCTACGCGCGTTCCTTTAGCTGGATGGGCTGCCGCTTTATGTATTTCTTCCGCTGTCTTCTTTTGTTCTTATTGTAATCTTGGCCATCAGGCTCATATTAGCTAAATAAAGTTTGTCATTACGCATGATAATTGTCTTTGTGATACTGTGTGCACTAGCTTTTCCTGGGATAGTGCGATTAACACAGAGGGTTCTGGAGTTGTTGCTCCGGGTCCCGACAAGGTCAGACTGCACCTGAACAACCGTTAGGCTATCCTTGCCTGAAACTTCTCCCTAAATCTCTCATTTGCATTTTTGTCATCTCAAATCCAATTTCTATCACCCTCGATGGTCTCATATACTCATCACAGACATGAAGTAACCTCCACATGGTCTCATAAAAACCTGTGTGGGTAATGGGTTAACAGGTTCATGTGGTATGGTAGATAATATCCACTTTGTGGCAAAGATAAATGTTTCATTGTGAACCACCACTATATAAGGAGGAGCTAGAGGGAGGATGGATCGTGCACTTGAGCCATTTTGAGATTAGGGTCTTTAGAGGAGAATTGGGTGTTGGCCCTTGGGGCTTTGTGCTCCACTGGGAGTGGTTATAATTATTCATCTCAAAATGGAAATCAAAGAACCAAATTTGTCCATGTTGTCTCTCTTGTTTTTTAGTTGAGTTTTTGGTGTTCTTGCTTTCTCTTTGGTAGGGGTGGTTCTTGCTTTCTCTTTGGTAGGGGTGGTTCTTGCTTTCTCTTTGGTAGTTGTGTCAATCAGATCTGGATTATCTATTTTATCTAGTATCTGTATCCAAACTATTCGATTTGTATTCAATACATTAAGACTTAAAAGTGTCAAACATATCTTTATTATCCGTTTATCCGACATCTGTATCCGGACTATTCTATTCATATTCGATCTGTTGACACCCCTACTCTGATACATATGTAAGAAACTATGCTGATATCATATATAAAGATTAGTCATCATCATTATTTAAGACCAACTGATAACACATAAAAACATAACAATCTCAACAGTGTCTCAAGATGAGTCAATCTAATACTATGTTCTCTAATATACGTCCACATTATTGATTTGATATCTCCATATCTATAACCAATGAAATATAGTCATCAATCAATACATGTATTGATTTATAAGGCCAGTCCCAACCTGAAACTATGGATGGTTTCCATAGAATTTATTATACTGCCACATCATCTTTTTGCTGATGTGGAAGGAGAGTTAAAGAGGAGAGAGATGGAAATCGTTTCTGGTATGAGAAACGAAGTCGGCTCCTGTTCCTATGCGCTAAGAAACCATCGTTTTGGCGTTGGGATGGATCTTATCGTTTTCATCGCCGTCCACCAGATCCCCTATGCCCCTCCAGTCCGCCGCCACCCTCTTCACGCACACGCCCGCCCCCGCTCCCGCGCCCTCGCTTCCCTCCCGCGCGCGCGGCCGCCCTTCTCCCGCGCGCGCTCGCGCCCGCTTCCTCCCGCGCGCACGGCCGCCCTTCTCCCGCGCCCTCGCTTTCCTCCCGCGCGCACGGCTGCCCTTCTCCCGCGCCCTCGCTTTCCTCCCGCGCGCACGACCGTTCTTCTCCCGCGCGCGCTCGCTCCCGCTTCCTCCTGCGCGCACGGCCGCCCTTCTCCCGCGCCCTCGCTTCCCTCCCGCGCGCGCTCGCTCCCGCTTCCTCCCGCGCTATGCTGCCTTACCAGGATGAAAGGTGCTTGTCTGCATAGGCTTCTTGCCAACAGGCAATTGAAAGTTTTCTCCCAAGGTATATCCCTCTGAAATCTAGACGCTACTGTGCTGTTTTGTTACTCTAGTTACCTACAAGGATCTACAATACGCTATGTTTGCTGACTTGTTTGTATGCCCCTTTCGACATCAGGTTATCTGAAGGAATACTTGGGAGCGATTCCTGATGAGAGCGATTGTTTCCAAACATGAAAATTTAGCAGTATATGTGCACAGCTTATGCGTTGAAATCTGAAGGAATACTTGGGAAAGACTGTCCAGGTATGCAGACTTATCTCTGTTTTTGTCTTTCCTGGTAACATCTGGATGTATGTTTCTTCAAGTGCTGATCATTCAACCAATTTTACCTTAAGGTTGTGCCGCACATCACTGATACATAAACACTGTCCTCCCATCTTTCCTGAGTAAGCAGGTATTTACAATCTCCTTTTGGACATTATGTTGGTTGCCAGGTCCTGGTATTTAATAGGTTTTGGAAGAAAATGTGAAGGAAAAACTCTCTCAGTTCTGCCATGTGCCGGTAATGGAATTGTAAAGTTTTGTTGTCAGGGGATTTGCTTTGGCAGCTGATCACTTCTCGTGGTAGCTCATGAGTAATTGTATATTGGCTTGTCGAATATGCCCGTGAGGTAGAGGTGTTCAAGGGAAAATTCTGGCCGCTAAGTATGCCCGTGAAAATAATGTCCCATATCTTGGCTTGTCGAATGATGCAACGCACAAATTTCTCGTATGTGGGCTGTGGTAATACCATTCCCTTGTCTGAAGGCTATTTTGTTGCTTACCATAGCTGATCCATCTCTTTTTGTGGTGCATTTAAGTTCTCCTCCATATAGAAACTGTTATAGAAATCATGGGTTGAGAAGGATAGTTTCTAAGGGACATTAATTGCTCTCTCTCTCCCTTGGAAACTGTCCATAGAAACGGGCGCGGGAGGAAGCGGGCGCCGCCGTGCGCGTGGGAGGAAGCGGGAGCGGCCGCGCGCGGGAGAAGGGCGGCCGCGCGCGCGGGAGGGAAGCGAGGGCGCTGGAGCGGGGGGCGGGCGTGTGCGTGAAGAGGGTGGCGGCGGACTGGAGGGGCATAGGGGATCTGGTGGACGGCGATGGAAACGATAAGATCCATCCCAACGCCAAAACGATGGTTTCTTAGCGCATAGGAACAGGAGCCGACTTCGTTTCTCATACCAGAAACGATTTCCATCTCTCTCCTCTTTAACTCTCCTTCCACATCAGCAAAAAGATGATGTGGTTGTATAATAAATTCTATGGAAACCATCCATAGTTTCAGGTTGGGATTGGCCTAAATCACTAGTGTCTTGACCAGTGACATCTAACCAGAGATCTTTTAAAATAAAATCATATAACAAATAAATGATAATTCATTTAAAGAATATAATAACATCTTATTAAAAAGATTAAAAATATAAAAATAATATAATTATCTCAATAATTATCTCTAAGCCATATCACTAACACTAACACTGGCCATACTTCGAGGACCAGTTCATTAACGAAAGCTGTGACGTCTGGAAAGCAGGCCAGCGGCTGGTGAAGGACGACGGCGGCCTGGTGACCAGCGAACACAACGCTTCACGGTTGGAGCTGCTGAATGACTCCTTGATTGCGGCCAGGAGCATCAGCAAAATGGCACTTCGTTCAAGAATCTAACAACACTTACCGAATCTACTAAGGCATGAGGTAGGACAGCTTCACGATCTCCTCGTCCCAATGCAACTGTGCAAGGTCGTTAGAACAAGCAACTGCTTGTAACTTTCTACAGCAGGCATTGTAACCTTTCAAGTTTCAGGCTGAAGACAGAATTCGAAGTACAATAGTAATTGATTAATATGCCAAGTCTTCTAACTTCTAAAGCATAAACCATAAAGCAGTTTGCCGTATGCAGGTTCTCAAACATTCAGATGCAACATAAGCCAGATTCAGAATGATTTGTGCATGGCAATCTAAACAAATGGTACAAAATTTTCCAGTTCAAGTGCGGTAAAATTGGTCGCAGAAGTACAGTTCCTAGCATGGTCAATACAAAAGAAGACTGTAAGAGACAATTTAGTGACGGCCATGGCTGCATTTTAGACATGACCATGCCACCTGAAAATACATCAAAAAACCGTCTACTAATATTGCGTTGTAAACAGGTCTGGAACCTAAAATTACTTCGCGTGCAGGGCCTCCTACGATTACAACTGTATTGGCCAAGCAGAAATGCGACTTGTGAGAGCAGATTGAACTATACCGCTACAACCATAGTCCTGAAGCTACAGTGATCAGAAACCAAAGAAACCAAGCTCGGTTGCCCTTTCCTTCTCAAATGTCTCGAAGTACTGGTAAATGATTGTCACAGCAAGCAATATACCAGTTCCTGATCCAATTGCACCCATGAAGTCGGCTAGGACAGTCAAAGCACCAATGCACACACCACCAAAGGCTGCGGCGGTGGGAATGTATCTGTTCAACTCCCTCTGCAAGTTTGACTCACGGTGGCCTGGCATCACCATTTGTTGCTCCTGTTGAATTACCCAAGTCAGAATGATTTTACAGGTACTACATGCCAAAAAAAAACTCTGGCTCCTAGTACTGATATTCCAACACCAACGTACATTCCACTGACAATAGCAACAAACTGAATTCATGCTAAAGTTGAGGCATGCTTTGCAACCAGACAGGCTTGTGTAAAAAAACATCTATACATTTATGTAGTAATCTAAACAGAGAGCAATTACTCTGAAGCTTTCATAAATATTACCTTTAGCATGGCACAACCTTACAGGAATATCAAACAGTAATTAGCTAGGAGAAAAACAGATAAATTCCTACAGATCAGTTTTTACCTTGAGCTGCTTGGCAACATCCTTGGCTGATGAACCAGATACTTCAATCCATGTCTTTGAGAAGAGTGCACAGGCTGACAGCATAAAAACCACATAGAACAGTGCGTGGAATGGATTTGCAAGAACATCAGCCAGGCTGCATGGTTGGCAACAAGCAATCAGTAAGTACTTAGCAATCTTGATGGAAGTGGAGCAGGAGATACCAAAAACACAAGCAATTGTCAAAAAGAGATCTAGACTTTACATCCCTGTTCGTAAGAGGAAGGAAAAAAAAATAGCTAGTCACCTTGATGGGGCAGTGACATAATAAGCAAGACCACCGACAGGAATAGAGTGGCCAGAATATTCAGATTCTTTCCATTTACCAAGGAGGTTTACCAGGAAATTTCCACTGTACTTCCTGTAGAGCAGCTGTCACCGAAATAAACTACATATTAGCACTTTGTAAGTGAATGAAAAGACTTAACTTGCCTCACCATTTACCTGGGATATGAAATAGAGGTTGGTAATCAATGCAGAGTGCAGAATGATGGGCATGTTAGAAGTATAAAACAGCTTAATAGGATATGAGCCTTGCTGTCCACGGGCATTTTTCGACCTCACTGGGAGCACAACACGGAAGCCTTGGAAGTAGATAACTATGAGGAAGACCAGCACAGTGGCGAGCAAATTGGTCACGTTGGGAAGATTCTGGCGGTAGAAAGCCTCCCGAAGTGCTCGGACTTTGTCGGTTCTAGTAATCAAAAGATGGAACAAAGCAATGACAGCCCCTTCAAATTCAGCACCACGCCCACTGTTGATGGTTGTGGGGCTAAAGGCCTTCCAGATGATATTCTCACTACGTAACAGCAAGTTCACAGTAAGACAATTTGTCATGATAGATACTTCGACTAGTGAATGAATTACAAGCACTAACCAGATATTGGTAGCAATGAACAAAGAAATGCCAGAACCCAAACCATATCCTTTCTGGAGAAGCTCATCCAGACAAATGACAATGATACCAGCAAAGAAGAGTTGGAGTATAATGAGAATAGCATTCCCAGTTCCAAGCTGGCTTACACTACCATACATTCCAGACAGAACATATGCCACTGCTTCCCCAATAGCAATCAGGATGCCAAGCAACTTTTGGGCACCATTCCTGAGTAAAAAAGAACAGTACAAATTACAAGACCATTCCTGACTTAAAATGAACACAATACATCACAAGACAATTACTTGATAGAGGAAACACAAAACCGGAAGCTATGGAATAGTAACTAACCAGATTTACAATCTATAAAAAATATGCTACTATACCTTTCTAGTTCAACACTTCAACAAACTAGGAAATTTTCCCTGTGCATTTGATAAAATACTGTTCAGTCACTACCATAAGTCCATAACCAGAGTCCTGGCAGTGTCTTCTTTTATAAAAAGATACAACAAAGTCAGTGTAAGTACAACATTTTTAATTTGTCCTGCCCACAACCAATGAAGGTTGATACTTTTCACTTTTTGACTAACTCATGATATGGAGGAAATTATCACCATCAGACATATGCAACAGATCAAATCTGTTGGCACACAAGACAGTACCTTATATGTTTTTTCTTTTCAAAAGCATCCATGTGATGCCTAAGTAGCTTAGAACCATTCAGAGTGTAGACATTGCCAAATCAACTGATCATGTGAAAAATCAACATTGAGTCTTTACTATGCATTACTTTTTAGTACCACAGGAACGCCTCTTAAAAAATCAAACTAAGTACATGCCCTAACAATTATTGATGCATAGTCATTATCCTCATGCAACAAGTGAACAGTAAACAAATACCATTGGACCAATATTTAGAACATGGAATGCAATGCCCTCACACACCAGCACATGTAGTTTTTAATTGAGGAATAAATGCCGATCAATGTTAAAAACATTACTGTATCAGAAAATCAAGAAGATATCCCAATACTGTTTGCAAACAGGCCTTGCATTTTAAACTAGGTTGTTTTGATCAGAAAATGGTAGAATGAGAATTATGTCAGGTTCATAATACTTACAGCAGAGCACGGTCCTCTCTCACGCTGTTATCAACTTCAATGATCTTTGATCCCACCAAAAGTTGCATGACCATCCCAGATGTCACAATTGGAGTAATACCCAGCTCCATAACAGTTCCACGGTTAGATGCCAGAATGACACGCATCCAGTAGAAAGGATCAGCTCCAGTGGTCGAGTGTATGCCATAGAGCGGGAGCTGGCTGCAAACCAGGAAGATGAAGAGGGAGATGACGGTATAGATCACTTTCTCTCTGAAGGGGATTTTCCTATCAGCACTCTGAACTTCTGGCAAGAAAGCCAGGAAAGGCCTGACCAGATGCAGCACTCTGAAACCGCCAGCCATCTTTCTGCACCCGGAGAAAATAGACAGATCAGCTTCTTGTTCAGTGCAATGAATGAAATGCTACGACATCGAACAAGCGATATATTGAGCCTCTCACAATCATTACAACATCGTAGAATAAAACCTAACATAACACTACCGAGCAAAAAGCCCCTATGGAAAACTTGTTCACCACTATGACCTTTAGCTGTTTTGCAAATTACTTCAAACTAGCGGTCAACTAACAAAGGGATTTGAGTCAACAACGACAATTTACAACTGAAATTACAACTCAAAGAGATCAACAGCTGGAAGAAGATCTGACTACTGTAACCACAAACTATCCACATCGGCGCCGTGAATTTGGCTCACATGAACCACAACGAACCGAGGATCCCACGGGCATAACCACTGGGTGCGCAACAATAACCGAACCGCAAGATCTACCCGAACGAGCCGAGCCGAACAAAACCCTGTCAAGCCAGAGATATAGCGCTAACCACAATTAACATGCGCTAATGGAACCCTCCGCGCGCCCACCGAGGGCAACAAGAAACAAGCAACGGAGATCTAGCGAATCTGGGCAAGAACTGGACGGAATGCCATGTGACGCAGAGATCTACGCGCCCCCACACGGATCCAGAAGGAAAACCCAGCAGGCCTCCGCGGCACCGCAGATCCGCACTGCGAGCGAGCGAGCGAGCGAGAGAGAGAGAGAGAGAGGAGAGAGAGACCTGGACGACGACGACGACGGCACGGGACTATGGACAGGCAGGGAGAGGAGAGGGGAAGGCGAGTTAATTAATAGGCTTTGGAGTATGGAGTTCGGGGGAGGGGTGAGGTGCGAGAGAAGCGCTGGGGCTGCACGGTGGGATGAGGGAAGCGCTGACGTGGGAGGCCTCCTAGCAGTCGGATCAGGAACGAGCGGTGCGCCGCCCCCCGAGGACGTCACCGCCGAGCCGTGGATTTTTACCGCGTCCGGGTCTCTGGATGGCTGGACAGGCGGGTGTACGTACGACCCGGTGTCCGGACCAGATCTACCCTGCGGAAGATTGAGACATAAATCAGCAGGGATCACGGGGTCCAGTCCGACCTCCGACGCACAAGCTTTGGCTTTTCATTATGTCTTATGATTTATAATTTTTTTTATTAAAAATGATAGCTGAGAAGTAATTTAAGAAAGAGTGTATAAACGGTTGAAAAAGTAAAAGAGATATACGTATACGTAATGGAAGCAAGAGAAGTGAAATGTGTGATACATCCGTGACCCCATATCTTATTTTCGAAGTGAGACGGTAGCAAAAATAGTAGATAAGCTACTTCGAGAACTCAAATGTTCGCATTGACTTTTGACTTTTCTAAGAAGAAACCAGAATCAAAAGTATCCAAGCCTAGTGCCGCAAGTGAGCTAGGCTAAGTGTAGAGCCCAGAGTGGCCTATGGGATGCGGGGCCGAGAAGGCTAGAACTGCTCTTCTGTTTGCAAAGCCATACATTCTTTTTTTTAAGGCTGACTATTCTTGTACCCATACGCTACAACGGAACTACAAAACTAACACTAAAATATCATTTTTTTTTTCTTTCACACTAAAAGATAATCATCCAATTAAAAGAGGGTGATACATATATCTGCGAGCATCATATTAGGGTAACATACCAGAACAAGTATTCCATATGATATATGTAAATGAACAAGTAGCAAATAATATTTTCTAGATAGTATCCAGATTGGCTTCATTTAGCATAGGCACATCACAGTAAGAATTTCTTCTGCTATACAAGCAACTAGCATGGGTACGATCATATGTTTCATTGTTGTCATGGAACAAATGAAAATATCTTCATGTGGACAGGGTTGGAACAATAGTAAAAAAATATATAATAAGAATCCTCTGCATAGCTGTACAAGAAATGCTTGGAATGGTCGGAGCTACACCATAGTGGAAATTTGAAGCAGCATTCTGTGCAAGTAGAGGGGGGGGGGGGGGGGGGGGATGCTGATAGTCTCAACCCAGCAATCGCTCAAAGGATTCTATCGAGGTCACTGATGAAATTGGAGGCTACAGATGTTAGCTTCTTTTCGGTCTCTCCAGCTATGTTCTTGAGGGAAGATAGATCCTGAGAAACCTATAGAACAGTTAGTTGTGCAAGTTATATGTATCATCTCTACATGCAATCTTTGAATTGTCGTCAGTATATTAAAGAGTATGCCACTACTACAGAAAGGCTAATAGTAGACGCCAAATCACAGACGGTTTTGTGAAACCGTCTGTGATGTACACTATTACAGACGATTTTAATTTGAAGGCCGTTTGTGGTATTTGTGGCCGGAAAAAGGAGTATCACAGACGGTTCTTACCTCTGAACCGTCTGTGATACTGGAATATCACAGACGGGTTTTTATTAAAAACCGTCTGTGATATTCCGGATTATCACAGACGGATTTTATTATAAAACCGTCTGTGATACTGGAATATCACAGACGGTTTTTTATTAAAACTCGTCTGTGATATGTTTCCCGCCTTGCAATTCCCCAAAATTTCATAATTTCCCGCCTGAGTCCGAGTAGGATTCAGTTTTGACACACCTTCAGTAAAACGGGCATAACTTTTGCATACGGTGTCCGTTTTCGACGTTCTTGTACTCGTTGGAAAGCTAACGACGAGCCCGATCCAAAAAAAATGACCCGCTTGTTCCAGTCGCCCTCTAAGACCCCGAAAATCGGCCATCTTTGGACCTAAACTTGCGTCGCAAGTTTTTGGTGTCTGTTTTTGCCCTTTTTCTTGGTCTTCTTTTCGGAATTTGGATTTTGCTTCAACTGCAAAGTTGTAGATCTCGTTGAAACCTTTCAAATGAGTATATATAAGCTATATAAAACTTTGCTATTTTATCTTTTCATACTAGTTGTTTATATTGTATCGATATATAAAATTTTGTGCTCTAATTCACAGACGGTTCTATATAGAACCATCTGTGATATTCATTCATCACAGACGGTTCTAGCCAATAGAACCGTCTGTGATAATCTGACCACTGGGCCCGTCAATCCTCCTCACCCCACGGATCGTAGCTCCGCCTCTCTTTTCCCGCGCCCAAAATTTCGAACTCCCGCCTCTCCCTCCCTCTCCCTCCCCTATAAATATTACCAAAACCCAGCCTCCTTGCTAGTTTCCTCCTCCTTGTTAGTTTCCTCCTCCTTGCTGTCCTTGTTCTCCTCCTCTTGTTGTTCTTCTCCTCCTTACTATCCTCCTCCTTGTTGTTCTCCTCATCCTTGCTGTCCTCCTCCTTGCAGACGACGCACACGTCAACGGGAGGCAAGACACCGCAGAAGCAACTAGCTCGTGCCAAGGCAGCGCTCAATCAACACCGACGATGGTGGGCGTCAAAGACATCCAGCTCGCGCGCTGCATCAGGGGCGAGAAGGCCTAGGCATAGAGGATCTTTGCTTTTCTCTGTTCTTGTTGTGTTAGCTAGATGAGCAACCTGTTTGTTGTTCTCCTCCTCTTTATTGTTTGTTGTTTGTCTGTCTATTCTTGTAATGGTAGACTCTAATCTTAAAATGTGTACTGTGTTTCATACTGTATTTGCTTGTTCTCATTTCAATTAATTGATTTGCGAAATGGATGTTTTATGTTTATGAAATGAATTGAGATGTGAGGATGTATACATATACATGTTGATCTGCTTGTTTCAGAGAGCATGGCTAGCGCGCATTTCCTGAGGCTAGCCAATAAACAGAAATAGATTTAGGGGTAGAAGAGTGTAACATCCCAAATTTTTGCTAAAAAAAGAAACAATTAAATAAATAATAAAAATGGAATGAAATAAAATTTTAAATTAAAATAAATATTTTTGTGGCTAAGTTTGAATTTGGATTTGCTCTGAATTTCTGTCTTTGAAAAAGCCTGATTTGGAAAAGTATTTCAAGTGAAAACCCAAAAATAATATTAGTTAAAATGATATTTTGATTTTATATAAAAATTCTATGTCAAATTAAAAAATTGGAGTTAATTGAATTTTATTTGGTTCCCTGGATTTTCTGGAGTTTAAAAATGTATTTTTGAAATTAAAAAGTATTTCAAAGTATGAACATTAAATACCAAAATTAGTTGGAAATATTTTTATTAAGTCCAAAATATGTCCAAGAGATTCTATGAATTTTTCTGGAATTTTTGGAGGTATTTTCAGATTTTTCTGAGCTCATTTGGAATTTCTGTGCTTTTCTGAAAAACCCCAAAATCAGAAAAATAAAATAAATTCCCCTCCCCTCCTCCGGCCGCCACGTGGACGGCCAGATTGCCGCCCACGTCACCCCGCCGGATCCCGCCTTCCCCTCTCCCCTGCCTGCCACGTGGCTGCCCCGATCCCCGCCACGTCGCCCCACTCGCCCCATCCGGCCGTCCGCGCCTCACCCCTCTCTGGCCGCCCGGCCCCACGCGTCGGCACGCCGTCCCGTTCTCTTCTCTCCTCCTTCCCCGGCCCCACCCGGCAGCCTCCCTCCCGCCCTCTCTCTCTCCCCGCACCCCCGGGCCCGCCTGTCAGCCACCCGCCGCCTTCTTCCTCCCCGTCTTCTTCCTCCTCTCGCGCCGCCGCCCGCAACCGCCTCCGCCTGACCCGGTCGCCACCCCTCTCTCTCGGCCGCGCCCCACTCCCGCACGCGCCGCCCCCACGCCGTCCCCTCTCCCTCGCGCCCCCCTCCTCCCCCATTTCCGCGCCACTCCGCCCCTAACCACCCGCAACCGCCGCTGCGCCCACCTCTCGCCGGCGAGAAATACGCGCCGGCTCGCACCTCCCCGCCCCCTATAAAAGCCGCCCCGAGCTTCACCCCTCCTCACCGCATCTCCCTCCGCTCCTCCCATCCTTTCCCGTGCACCGGAGCTCCCCCGCAGCGTGCTCCTCCGCCTCCGCCGCCGTTTAGAAGTTCGGCGAGCAATCGCCGCCGCTCTGCTCACTCCCGCGCCCGGCGACACCGCCTCCAGCTCCGCCGCGCCACCCCCGACCTCCTCCGCCCCTCTGGCCAGCTTGAGCGCCACCGGAGCCCTGCCGCCGCGTGAAGCCCGAACCACCGCCGCTCTTCCCTCGCCGTCGACCGCCTTCCGGCCACCTCCGGTAACCCCCTCGCCCACCCTTGGGTTCCCCGTCCTCCGCTCTCCCGAATGCGCCACTCGCCGCCGGCCGTCACCCGCCGGAGCGCCGGCGAGCTCCCGGACCCGAGCGCCGCTCCGGCCGGCATGCCCCGTGGTTGCCACGTCGGTGCCGCGTCAGCGCCACGTGCGCGAGTCCCTCCCCCGTACCACCTCACCAACTCCCCGGGTCCGTGGACCCAGTCCATATACCATGGGCCCACATGTCAGCCCCTCCCCCATTTTCCCGTTCAAAAATAAATCGGCCGAAAATCAAAATCCCGAGCTGACGCTAGGCTGACGTCATAAATGCCTTTTTCAGTAGAAAAATAAATCCAAAAATCAGTCTTTTTCCTTTTTCCCTCTTTTCAATCTTCCCGGAGCCCGTTCTCCCTCGTTTTAACTCCGATTTGGCCCATTCAAATTTCTAAATTCTTCAAAAATTCCCCTCTATCCATTTCTAGCCTCAATTCAAATATTTGAGTTCAGTTTGAATTTTATTTTGAATTTGTTTGAATTTGGTGGGTTATTTTCACGTGTAGACTTCGACGATTCGGGAAAATTCGACGACGAAGATTCAAACCAATTTGAAGAGCAAGGCAAGTCACCCTGCTTGATCATGTTGATCCCAGATTTCAAATAAAATTATGTTGATTTAAAATATATTGCATGCATATTTATATTCAACGTATTTCAATTCAGTTTTAAATTTAGTTATGCCTACTTGTTAATTCCTCCATTGAATTTGAATTCCTCAATACCTTGTCACCTTAGATTCAAACTCTAGTTAATACATTAGTGTTGGCTAGAGGAATTTATATCAAATGCTTAGTCCTGCTTAGAAAATAATCTTGGTTTTGGGATATCTTTCACATAAAATGATGACCCTTTTTACATAAAATGATATGTACTCTTGACTTTGGTGAGTCAAGGAGGTTTATGAATTATTTTGAAAATATAAAGCCTGGTTTAGACTTAGGCAATTGGTTAGAGTGGTGGGTGCAGGCATGCCCTGTTGGTTGGAGCCGCAGTGGTTGATTGTCGTGCACGGGGGTATGTGGTTGGGCCTGAGTCAATTAAGGACCGGTCTGTGAGCTACTGTTGCAAAGCCCTATCGTACTACCACATGGCTGGTATGGGACAGCCCTGGCTGAATAATTTGTGAAGTCCCAATCTGAGTCGAGTCGTAGGTTGAAAGTGAGCGTGGTTGGTGCCATGTGAAGTCTCACTTGGGCGAGCGTGGTTAAGCCATGAGAAGTCTCGCCTAGGCTCAAGAGGGGGTCCCGGTCTGGTGGATTCCTTACTGGGGTGAAACCTTAGAGTTGGCTCGACCAGGTTGAAGGCTTTGCATTGTAAAGGCCTTGTCACGACTCCTCGCCGCACACCTAAAGAAGTGTGTAACCCGGTGGCAATATGGGATGATCGTGTCTTGTGGGTAAAGCTGTACAACCTCTGCAGAGTGTATAATCTATCCTGGATAGCCGTGCCCACGGTCATGGGCATGCTGAGTAAAAGTTTTTCATGGATTAGATTTTCCTTTTCAAAAATGTTTTCGAAAACCTTGTGGGTAGATGGAACCCATGAGAGGATGATAACTTGTGGATGGATGGAATCCGCGAGTGTTTGGAAACGTGTGGATGGATGGAACCCATACGTGAACTGTTGGAAAAGATGGTCCGGGTGGGATGCCCGTGAATAGGTTGGTGTTTGGTCGGAGCCTACACTGACGGTATTATTTTCTAACGCAAGTAATGTTTTTACTTACTGTATTAAATTCAGCAATTTCAATCTACTTATTGTATTTCTTAAATGCTGTTTTATGCAAACTAACCCTATAAGCCTTCCATTGAAGCCTTTATCATTATGTTGCATTTTCCCGGGTGATTTGCGGAGTACAAGTTTGTACTCATGTTGCTTTTTCCACACAGAGAAGGAAGACGTCAACTACGGTGAAGATCTGGACGAGTAGGCCGCGTCTTACTGTCGTTTGCCTGTGGGCAGGCTTGGGCTTCGCTATTTATCAGTTTGCTTCCGCAGTTATTTCCTTTATTTATTTTGCCAATGGGCGTTGATGTAAGACTTGGCCATAAGGCCGTACCCTTTATTTAATATATTGAGTCATTTGTGCTTGGTTATTATCTTTGTTGTGACTGTGTGCACTAGCTGATCCTAGACTAGTGCGATTTACACAGAGGATCCAGGAGTCGTTGCTCCGGGTTCCGACAAAGGTGGTATCAGAGCCATGACGATACTAAGACGCGACCGTAGGTAGATTAAAAAGGTTAAACCCTAAGGACTTATTTTACTAAACAGTATTTTCAAAAGTTTTGCTTATTCTTACCCCTTAATCTTTGCTTATCCTTATCTCAATTCTTTCTCGTCTTAATGTCATTTTTGAAACACCTATTTCTGCATCTTTCCTTGTTCCAAAACAACTATAGATGGCAACAGCTGGAATTCTTCGACCATGTCGCCACTTCAATCTTCGCCTTGAAAAATCAAGCTTCGTACCTCGAGAGCTGCGAAGGATGACCCCGAGACGACCCTTACCCCTTTAGGATGAGTTGTTAGGCTAGTAATAAAACGTTGTTATGAGCTGTCAAGTTTTCTCTTTTGTCAGTAGCCATAACTATTACTTATTATGAAATTAATAAAGATTTTAATAAAGTTGAAGTTTTGGATTGCGCAAAATATCCCCTATTCCCTCCTTTGCCTTGAGTCCCCTCTCTCCTAATTCTTGAAAGCAACCAGCAGATGGTGAACACGAGGAACAACAGCAACGACAACCTGAATGGAGAACCAGGAAGTCAGTCCGTCCCGCCACCGGCAAATGAACCTGATTGGGCTCAAATGATGGCAAACCAGACTCAACTCATTCAACTGCTGACACAGACCATCAACAACAATGCACAACCAGCTCCACTTGTGCCAGCTCAAGCTCCTCAATCAAGGCTATCGGAGTTTATGCGCCTGCGTCCTCCGACCTTCTCTAGCAGCACTGAACCCATGGACGCGGATGATTGGCTTAGGGCCATAGGCAAGAAGCTGGACATTATCCAATGCACTGATCGGGAGAAAGTTTTGTTTGCTTCACACCAGCTGCATGGACCAGCATCAGAATGGTGGGACACTTATACTGCCGCTCATGCCAATGCCCAAGATATCACTTGGAAGGAATTCGCACGGAACTTCCGCAAAGCTCATGTTCCCACTGGCACCGTCACTCTGAAGAAAAGGGAGTTTCGAGCACTGCGCCAAGGAAGCCGCTCCGTCAACGAGTACTTGCAGAAGTTCAACCAGTTGGCACGCTATGCACCAGAAGACGTTGCTACCGATGAAGCTAAGCAGGAAAGATTCCTTGAAGGACTCAATGATGACCTGTCGGTTCAACTCCTCTCCAACGACTACGCTGACTTCCACCAGCTTGTCAGCAAGGCGATTCGCCAGGAGTCCAAGCATCAAGAAATGGAGAATCGTAAGAGACGGATGTATGGTCAGCATGTGAACACCGGCAGTTTCTCCAAGGCAAGAAGAGCGCCACCACAGAGCGACAGATTCCAGCTTTCATCATCAACTGTAGAGCTAGTTCCCACTGACACCGCTCCCAACACTGAAGGCAACCAGGTCTTGAAGGACCCAAACCCTGCAGCGGGAATTACTTGCTTCAACTGCCATGAGATGGGACATTACGCCAGCAATTGCCCCAAGAAGCAGCAGGTAGTGAAGAATGGTACCTCAGGAGCATCGACTGCCAACCACCTTCAGGCAGCAAATCGAGGGCCAAAGAAGTTTTTCAAAGGACGCCTGAATCAGATATCAGCTCAAGCCATGCAGAGTAAGATCCAAACCCAAATTCTTGCTAGCCAACCCGAATCTCGGGGACGAGATTCTTTTTAAGGGGGGTAGATTTGTAACATCCCAAATTTTTTCTAAAAAAAGAATCAATTAAATAAATAATAAAAATGGAATGAAATAAAATTTTAAATTAAAATAAATATTTTTGTGGCTAAGTTTGAATTTGGATTTGCTCTGAATTTCTGTCTTTGAAAAAGCCTGATTTGGAAAAGTATTTCAAGTGAAAACCCAAAAATAATATTAGTTAAAATGATATTTTGATTTTATATAAAAATTCTATGTCAAATTAAAAAATTGGAGTTAATTGAATTTTATTTGGTTCCCTGGATTTTCTGGAGTTTAAAAATGTATTTTTGAAATTAAAAAGTATTTCAAAGTATGAACATTAAATACCAAAATTAGTTGGAAATATTTTTATTAAGTCCAAAATATGTCCAAGAGATTCTATGAATTTTTCTGGAATTTTTGGAGGTATTTTCAGATTTTTCTGAGCTCATTTGGAATTTCTGTGCTTTTCTGAAAAACCCCAAAATCAGAAAAATAAAATAAATTCCCCTCCCCTCCTCCGGCCGCCACGTGGACGGCCAGATTGCCGCCCACGTCACCCCGCCGGATCCCGCCTTCCCCTCTCCCCTGCCTGCCACGTGGCTGCCCCGATCCCCGCCACGTCGCCCCACTCGCCCCATCCGGCCGTCCGCGCCTCACCCCTCTCTGGCCGCCCGGCCCCACGCGTCGGCACGCCGTCCCGTTCTCTTCTCTCCTCCTTCCCCGGCCCCACCCGGCAGCCTCCCTCCCGCCCTCTCTCTCTCTCCCCGCACCCCCGGGCCCGCCTGTCAGCCACCCGCCGCCTTCTTCCTCCCCGTCTTCTTCCTCCTCTCGCGCCGCCGCCCGCAACCGCCTCCGCCTGACCCGGTCGCCACCCCTCTCTCTCGGCCGCGCCCTACTCCCGCACGCGCCGCCCCCACGTCGTCCCCTCTCCCTCGCGCCCACTTCCTCCCCCATTTCCGCGCCACTCCGCCCCTAACCACCCGCAACCGCCGCTGCGCCCACCTCTCGCCGGCGAGAAATACGCGCCGGCTCGCACCTCCCCGCCCCCTATAAAAGCCGCCCCGAGCTTCACCCCTCCTCACCGCATCTCCCTCCGCTCCTCCCATCCTTTCCCGTGCACCGGAGCTCCCCCGCAGCGTGCTCCTCCGCCTCCGCCGCCGTTTAGAAGTTCGGCGAGCAATCGCCGCCGCTCTGCTCACTCCCGCGCCCGGCGACACCGCCTCCAGCTTCGCCGCGCCACCCCCGACCTCCTCCGCCCCTCTGGCCAGCTTGAGCGCCACCGGAGCCCTGCCGCCGCGTGAAGCCCGAACCACCGCCGCTCTTCCCTCGCCGTCGACCGCCTTCCGGCCACCTCCGGTAACCCCCTCGCCCACCCTTGGGTTCCCCGTCCTCCACTCTCCCGAATGCGCCACTCGCCGCCGGCCGTCACCCGCCGGAGCGCCGGCGAGCTCCCGGACCCGAGCGCCGCTCCGGCCGGCATGCCCCGTGGTTGCCACGTCGGTGCCGCGTCAGCGCCACGTGCGCGAGTCCCTCCCCCGTACCACCTCACCAACTCCCCGGGTCCGTGGACCCAGTCCATATACCATGGGCCCACATGTCAGCCCCTCCCCCCATTTTCCCGTTCAAAAATAAATCGGCCGAAAATCAAAATCCCGAGCTGACGCTAGGCTGACGTCATAAATGCCTTTTTCAGTAGAAAAATAAATCCAAAAATCAGTCTTTTTCCTTTTTCCCTCTTTTCAATCTTCCCGGAGCCCGTTCTCCCTCGTTTTAACTCCGATTTGGCCCATTCAAATTTCTAAATTCTTCAAAAATTCCCCTCTATCCATTTCTAGCCTCAATTCAAATATTTGAGTTCAGTTTGAATTTTATTTTGAATTTGTTTGAATTTGGTGGGTTATTTTCACGTGTAGACTTCGACGATTCGGGAAAATTCGACGACGAAGATTCAAACCAATTTGAAGAGCAAGGCAAGTCACCCTCCTTGATCATGTTGATCCCAGATTTCAAATAAAATTATGTTGATTTAAAATATATTGCATGCATATTTATATTCAACGTATTTCAATTCAGTTTTAAATTTAGTTATGCCTACTTGTTAATTCCTCCATTGAATTTGAATTCCTCAATACCTTGTCACCTTAGATTCAAACTCTAGTTAATACATTAGTGTTGGCTAGAGGAATTTATATCAAATGCTTAGTCCTGCTTAGAAAATAATCTTGGTTTTGGGATATCTTTCACATAAAATGATGACCCTTTTTACATAAAATGATATGTACTCTTGACTTTGGTGAGTCAAGGAGGTTTATGAATTATTTTGAAAATATAAAGCCTGGTTTAGACTTAGGCAATTGGTTAGAGTGGTGGGTGCAGGCATGCCCTGTTGGTTGGAGCCGCAGTGGTTGATTGTCGTGCACGGGGGTATGTGGTTGGGCCTGAGTCAATTAAGGACCGGTCTGTGAGCTACTGTTGCAAAGCCCTATCGTACTACCACATGGCTGGTATGGGACAGCCCTGGCTGAATAATTTGTGAAGTCACAATCTGAGTCGAGTCGTAGGTTGAAAGTGAGCGTGGTTGGTGCCATGTGAAGTCTCACTTGGGCGAGCGTGGTTAAGCCATGAAAAGTCTCGCCTAGGCTCAAGAGGGGGTCCCGGTCTGGTGGATTCCTTACTGGGGTGAAACCTTAGAGTTGGCTCGACCAGGTTGAAGGCTTTGCATTGTAAAGGCCTTGTCACGACTCCTCGCCGCACACCTAAGGAAGTGTGTAACCCGGTGGCAATATGGGATGATCGTGTCTTGTGGGTAAAGCTGTACAACCTCTGCAGAGTGTATAATCTATCCTGGATAGCCGTGCCCACGGTCATGGGCATGCTGAGTAAAAGTTTTTCATGGATTAGATTTTCCTTTTCAAAAATGTTTTCGAAAACCTTGTGGGTAGATGGAACCCATGAGAGGATGATAACTTGTGGATGGATGGAATCCGCGAGTGTTTGGAAACGTGTGGATGGATGGAACCCATACGTGAACTGTTGGAAAAGATGGTCCGGGTGGGATGCCCGTGAATAGGTTGGTGTTTGGTCGGAGCCTGCACTGACGGTATTATTTTCTAACGCAAGTAATGTTTTTACTTACTGTATTAAATTCAGCAATTTCAATCTACTTATTGTATTTCTTAAATGCTGTTTTATGCAAACTAACCCTATAAGCCTTCCATTGAAGCCTTTATCATTATGTTGCATTTTCCCGGGTGATTTGCGGAGTACAAGTTTGTACTCATGTTGCTTTTTCCACACAGAGAAGGAAGACGTCAACTACGGTGAAGATCTGGACGAGTAGGCCGCGTCTTACTGTCGTTTGCCTGTGGGCAGGCTTGGGCTTCGCTATTTATCAGTTTGCTTCCGCAGTTATTTCCTTTATTTATTTTGCCAATGGGCGTTGATGTAAGACTTGGCCATAAGGCCGTACCCTTTATTTAATATATTGAGTCATTTGTGCTTGGTTATTATCTTTGTTGTGACTGTGTGCACTAGCTGATCCTAGACTAGTGCGATTTACACAGAGGATCCAGGAGTCGTTGCTCCGGGTTCCGACAAAGAGAATAGCACAGACGGTTTTTAGTTAAAAACCGTCTGTGATTATAGCTATCACAGACGGTTTTTACTCAAAAACCGTCTGTGATGATTAGTATCACAGACGGTTTTTAACTAAAAACCGTCTGTGATGACCTTCGATTATCACTGACCCATAAATACAGACAGTTCACAAAACCGTCTGTGATGACGTTTTCGAACCGTCTGTGATGACCTTTTCTGTAGTAGTGTGCAATCCTGATTGCTGGAAGCTAAATATGCACAAAAGACCGCTTGGAAAGATATTTTCTTGATGAGATCTGCAGCACTTATATCCAGGTTAGAATCGTCCACATCGCGTTCAAAAAGATTAGCACTTGAAATGGATGAAGAACCTTGTATTAAAACAACAGATGATCTGTAAGGAAAAAAAGAAAAGTTCTCTAGAATATTCAAAAGAAGTTTACTAACACGTATATAAGCCCTAGAAAAATTGTTCTGATTTTGAGACATGAATACTTCATAGGGGAGAGTAGCCTGAATTGGGGGGGGGGGGTGTGCATACATATAAAATAGTGTGGTGATAAAGTAATACGCACCATAAACTTTTGAAGAGACAGTTGCGCCTCTTTCTCTTCTCCACTTTGATTACCGAAAATTTGAGATGATGAAATTGCCTTTTGCATTGGAGAATTTTTTTCCTTGCTTTGTCACTTTCTTGTATCTGAAAGGTATTGCATCCAAGTCAGAATGGAGAATAGTATAAGTAGAATCTACTAGAGGAAAATATACTCCAAACAACCACATTATGTACAAGCTACTTTCCACGGTAGTTTCCATTGGAGGAGGCGGCCACGTGGGATGGGGAGGAGGAGGCAACGGCGTGGGGTGGCGAGGAGGAGGTGACCGATGGGAGCAGCGGAGGAGTGGGGAAGGAGGAGGAGGCCGCGCGGGGTGGGGAGGAGGTAGCGGCGCGAGGGGGGAGGAGGAGGTAGCAGCATGGGGTGGGAAGGAGGCGGTGGTGGCGGCGCGGGGTAGGGAGGAGGCGACCGGCGGGAGCAACAGAGGAGTGGGGCAGGAGGAGGAGGCGGCACGGTTTGGCGAGGACAAGGCCGCCTGGGGTGGGAAGGAGGAGGCATCGGCGCTGGGTGGTGAGGAGGGAGAGGGGTGATGGGGATAGTGGGGGATCGAGGCGGAGGAGGTTATCTCCACGTGAGGGAGGCGGCGGGCGCGAGTTTTCCAGGGGGGTTAGGGTAGTAGAGGAGCGTTGGTGGGATTTGGTGTAGGGGTGTAGTGCTTGTGGGTTTTGGACCACTGAATTGGCGATGGATGGCGTGGATTCAATGATTTTAGGAGGTAGATGAACCACGAAGTGAAATGAACTACTACCAACTCCTCTTTATAAATAGTAGAGAAAAACCGTACTTTTGATGTACGTTCTTATTCCTTGCTTAGGAGCCAGTCACACGCATATTGCACAACTTGTCCAGCGGTGCTGTGCTTGCGCGTGCATGGCATGTCGAGGCCCGAGTAGAGCAGAAAAAAGTATTTGGGTACGGTGGTCTTTTGTCTTTGAATGAGAATTGTGATGCTGGTACCACCCATATACAAGTAAAAATTTTGAATTTTTTTATATGAATGCAGGAGAAAGACAGATTGAATTCGGATCGGTTATGTATAAACTATGAAAATTTTTATATGAATACAGGAGAAAGACAGATTGAATTTGAATCGGTTATTATAAACTAAGGGGTTGTACGTACACAAAAAAGAGATATAACTATTTCATCAAGTAAATCTTTGTACTAATCATACCTGATAAGATGAATATAATAACATACATACTTCATGAAGTAACATTGTTTTTTTTTGTGTTTGTTTGCTATCCGTCAGTTTATCCGTGATGGTTTGAATTCTATCTGTATTAATATCACAAAAAAAGCCAAATTCATATCCAAGGTACCATATTTAGATTCTCACTGAACAAAAAAAAAAAAAAGAAAAGACAAATATCCGACTATGTTGGATCCGTTTTCAAACTGCCCAACTGTTTTTTAAACATGCTCAGTTTATATCGCGTTACATCCAATTTGATAAAAAAAAACAATTTCAAAATAAAAAACGACAGTTCAGTGGAACGACGAATAATAGGGCATGTTCTTTATGGCTTTAAAAGCGGCTTTTAGCTTTTGCTACAGTACCTAACTTTCAAACGGAATATTTTTCTTAAGACGAGATCTACAAGTTAATTGTAGTACACGTTAAAAGCTCAATATCTGTATCAACTAAAATCGCAAGCGAGTATCTCTCTCTGTAATCTCTATCACAAACAACTAAAATTTAAAAATTTTAACCAAAAATTATAAACGATAACCATATCAAACAGATCCACAGTCAACAACAACAGTTCAGTGTACCGATCGATCGGAGCCTGCATTGTCCATTTGGCCAGTAGTATACACGCGGCAGCTCGCTTTACTTATACAGCAACCAAAAGCACTCTTTGCACAGCACATACTACTTCACAGTTTACACGTAGCACGCCACGCGATGACGCAGGGATCAGATGGCCTCCACCTCCGCCGCGCGGCACGCGCTCGTCCTGCCTTACCCAGTTCAGGGCCATGTCATCCTGGCCCACCGCTTTCTCAACCATAGCTTCCGAAACAACCTAATTTTTTAAAATTTTAAAATTTCATGAATTTCATTTGAATTGGCTTAAATTTCGGAGACCTTCCCAACCTGGCAAAAACCAAGAAGAACCCTGTAATATCCCAAAAGTCTATCGATTAATAATTGTTTGTTTGGAGAGAGTGACCTTAAAGGAAAGAATGAAATAACGAGTTTTTGGGGGTTTTCTGAATTTTCCGGGCAACCTGGCTCTGGGCCTTGGCCCAGGGGAAATCCGGCCTAGAGGGGGGGGGGGGGGGGGGAGGCGCCCACCCCCTCCAACCCTAGCCGCCCCTCCCTGTCCCCTTGTGCGCCCCTCCAGCATCCAGCAGCTCCTCCCCTTCCCCTCCCCATTGAAGCCCTTCTATCGGTGGAAAAGGTCTTCCTTTGGCTGCCGGTCGAACGGAGGAGGGAGATCAACCGCAACGACGCAATTGGATCCGGAGGAAGGGAAGAGGAAGGGGAAAAGGAGAAGAGGAGGAGTCCGTAGGGGCGTTCATCGTAATCTACATCGGTTCGTCAAGGGTAATCCCCGTTGTTCCCCAATTAGATGCATTTTTATTAGTTGTTGCAAGGTCGATATTCTGAACTACTAGGACAGATTTCGTTGGACGGCTGTTTTGGGATAGTTTCGTGGGGATTCAGATCTGGACTTCTCCTAGAGAGTTGTAGAGGACGTCGTTATCTTTCCATGAAGTGCTAGAATGCATCGATCGGACCTTTGTAGCAGAAGTTATGATTTTTTTCTTGTAAGACTGTTCTGCAGATCGGGAGATTTCTGTCAGATTTTGGTAGATTGGATTGGGCGATTAGAAAACGGGAGAATCATAGGATATCCATATTATGAAAGTTGTAGATAATTGTCTTAGCTTTCCAGGAAGGTCAAGAAATCATGATTCGGACACTCGGGCTGGAAGTTATGGCATTTGTAGTGCTCTGTCCAGAGAACCTGACGTGAAATTGATGTTTTAGAAAATTGGATGTTGCGGGTAGAATATGGCCGAATCAGGGAGGCTCACCAACTAGGTTTAGTTAGATAATTTAATTATATTTTCAGAAAGTCTAAGAACATCCTATCCGGACTCCTGTACCAATAGATATGAATTTTTGAAGTTGACTGTCCACAGAGGGGGGCGGGATGACCTGTAGGATTTGGGAATTGGAACCAAGTTAGGTGAATTTACTAGTTCGTGATTGTTTTTATTTGGGCAAAGGTCCGCTACTGTTATCTTAGCAAATATTATAATTATTATTCAGGTGGAGGACGGATCCCAGGCGCAGCACCTTCTGCACGTCCCTCGTTTTCTCGCGGTTAAGGCAAGTATAATGATGGTTTAAAATTGATAGTGTGGAATGTCGATGTTTGATCTATAATATGAATATATGTGTTCATGGTTGTGGTAAGGATGTATTGGTGCTGTTTATGGGTGATTGCAATTTACAGTGTTCATGAGTATTTCTGGTGTATGGATAGTGTGAATGCAAGATTTATTTTATTGAGACATTCACGCGTATGCATCATGTTGATCTATTGAAGTCTTGGTCACGAGATGACTAAGCGCCGAGGTCCCCATCATGTTGATGACATGACGGGCTAAAGGTCCCTATACTTGTGGAGTATGGGCAATTGGTCCCTGTACCTGGTGGTACAGGCATGGGTGTGCATCGACGGATGCACACTTTGCATTACCGGTAAAATGCAAAAGAGAAAGAGATAAAGAGATTTTTGATCATCTTGCATAGCATGGCTTGTTTATATGGTTGATGGATGGATTTGTGAAGTGATGTTCATAAATGTACTTGTTACTATCTATTATATTTGCTGAGTCGTTGGACTCACTCTTGCTATTGTTGTGTTTGTTTTAGGTACCTTTATGTGATCAGCATGCATGGGGAAAAGGACAGATTAGTATTATTGCACTTGCACGATCTATCCACAATGGAAGAAGGGAGAAAATAAAATGCTATTTGCTTGAATTACTTAAGTAGTAGATGATTATTGATTGTCGGATTTAAATTGTAATAAAGGATTAGAATTCTTTTATGATGCTTCTGTTCTTTATTTAATTATTATATCTATGAATGCTTTAGTAAAGTTAAACCATTTTGCTTAGATTTTCTTATAATCTTGATGTTATTCATTTCTTCTATTTATGCTTGTTGCAACCTCTGTATTGAACTACAATACAGGGGAGGTTTTGCCAAATTTTGTATGGTATAGTTAGTTTATCCTTGTTTTACTTTTAGATTGGTAGCATTCCGGGTTATTGCTTGACTGGGGTGTTAGAAACCCGCTTTCCCCTTTTGGCCAGCAGCCTTCCCCTTCTCCCCAGTGCCTTCCAAGAAACCACCCCTTCCCCTGCACCTTGCTTTCCACACGGCCGCCCCTGCTTCACCCGTGCCGCAAAACCCTATGACGTTCACGCCGTGCCATACCAATCAGCCAGCGCATCACCTCATGAGTGGCCAGTCGTCCCTCTGTCCTGCGCCATGCTAGGGCCAGCAACCTCATTGAGATTGTAGCAATTTTGTGCATCGTGCGACCGACGTGTGCACACATCCGCCATGCCTCGCTCCTATCAGCCTGCACATCTCAGTCACGACCCTAGTCCTTCTGCGCCAACTCGCCTGCTACCCTACCTCGCTGATCGTACTGAACTACCATCGTCGTAGCCACACGCCAAAGACGGCAACCTCGTATCACTGCTCCCATCACCTCTCGCCTATTCTTAAGCCCAACCGAGCATCTGATTTCCTCTCGCAATCCTCAATCGCCACTCCAAAGCACGCTCTCGTCCATCATTGCAATGCATTGCTGTCGCCATCATGCCCTGCGCTGATAAGCCTCTGAGCTCCAACTTTCGCTTCAGCTAATTAGAATTAGATTCTTTAAGACCAAAGAACCCTTAGGATAGTGCAAACTCGGCACCAACTATCCCAACCTTTCCTTGACTCCTAGCTTGCCGACACCGTTCTTCGCTGCCGTGCATAGAGGTCACACGTGGATAGCCCCGCATGAGCCACCCTAGCCCAATCCAAAACTTCCAATAGGTTCTCTTAGTACCAGAGATGGTTAAAACCCTTAGCAACTCGCCAGAGCCTTGCCGAAGTAGTCTTGTGCCGTGGTAGAACCGTAGCACCTCCCCTCGCCGTCGGCCAAAAACCACTACCCCTTGAGCCCAACCAACCTTAAAAATGGAACCCTGAGGTCCTGAGGAACCTGTAGGAGTCCTCGATAGCCGATGGCGACCCTCGCCGGAGCTCAATTGTCGTCGCCGCCGTAGAGCTCTGCTTGGTGAATAGTGGTGACCACTTGGGAAAGAAGCCCTGTAGCTTGTGGGCTGGGCCAACTTTGGCCCAATAGCTGGAAAACCAATCTGGGCCAAACCCATACTATAGCAGATTATTGTTCACTCTCTGGCCCAACCCAGTTAGCTTTCAGACCCGATCCATTACTGTAGCTCATACTGTTCATAGTGACCCGAACCCGTTAGCTACCGAATCCGACCCGTTACTATTTTGAATCCGGTACTGTGCTAGAACCCGACCCCAAGTGAACAGTACAAGCCCATTACTGTTCACCGAAACCCTAAAACCTTACTTATACCCGTTTCGATTGGTTCGAGCCCGTTTACACCCTTCCGGACTTTGTTTCACCAACCCAGACACTAGTAAACCAAATTTAGCGATTTTGGGATTTTCTTGAATTTTACTTCTAATTTCCTACCTTGAATTGTTTCAAGCACAGACTTTATTTATTTTAATTGTTTGCACTAGCTTCCGAGTACTTCGAGCCGACAATTCAAGTACCAGTACCAGAAGCTGAGGGCCTTGAGCTAATGAAATATTTTGAGCAGCAAGGCAAGTCACATGTTTTTAATCATATTAAATCCCATGGTATCCAAATTATTTAATTACAATATTTTCATTACTGTTATTTATGTACTGTTATTTAATTATAATAAATATTTAGAATGACAGGGAAATTAGTTATGTCCTACCACTAGAAATGCCATGTTTAATTTGAGACCATATTCATCTTGACAACCTTAGTAATATTTAATTACTATATAATTAACTGTAGAGTAACTGAACCAAAATATTTAAACTAATAAGTGACTTTGGCATTTTGCTATTAGATTTATAAAATTGTACTAGAGTTAAGGATGAAACATGGAAATCCACTAGATAGTTGGAGTCCATGACCACCTTACTCTAGGAAGGAGGCTTAAGTTGAATTAGTGGCAGCGCCGTAGAGCACTAGGGATCTGGTTGTGGATGGCTGCCTCATGGTGAAAAGTAAGGACTAAAATCTTATGCTGAGTAAAAGACACAAAAATAGCTCAACCACAAGTATTGACATGTCAAACCTAGTCTACTAACTGCTCAAATCAGTTGAATATCTACATGAAGGTAGCGTTCCCGGCATGCGAATGGCCCAAGGGGAGTGGTATGGGAACCGTAAAACCTTACTTAACAATGGTAGGTCCACTCAGAATTGGGTAGTAACATTCTGCATTGGCCAGTGAATACCCGACAATGTGTGGTCCATAACCTACCGAGTAGAGACTAGAAAGAGGAGAGCAGTGAAAGACCTTGTTTTCTCAGCTCAGTCGCACGTTACCTATTACGTGTCTAGACATTAAGAGTTTAAGAAATCTTGCGGGTAAAATTGGACAACTCTATAGAGTATAATGAATGGTATTCGAATACGCTGTGCTCCCGGTTAATGTAATTGTATTTCATGGGTGATTCCAATAACAAGACATAAGTAGATTTTGAGAATTTGGTAATGGAAAGTACAATTAACAAACCACTTTTTGTTAATTAAATATTGTTTTATTTCTTTAAAAATATAAAGTTCTTTACCATTAAATATGCATCCACAAAAGTAATAATGAACCCAACACTTTCCATCTCTTGAAATACTGGCAATTAGTTAAATAATATTTCCTCATGTGGCTTTCTGAGTACCTAGTATATTTAATATTGCTTAATTCCTTCAGAATAGATATTGGAATAGGAAAAGATACGTCAAGATTTCATGTTAGGGTTATGACTGCACTCAAGCATTGCTGTGAAGATTTCTTCGGTTCATCTGTATGTAAGTTAAGTTTTGGGCTTGAATGCCCATATTGTTTCTAAAATTGACCATTAGTTCCTATCTTTAATCAAGTTAATCCCTTATAAATATTCGTGAGCAGATATGACACTCTTTTTGTCTGCAACTGAACTCTTGGGCTGTTGTAGGTTGTATGACGGTCTTGTTCCCAAATATGGGGGGTGTTACAGCTTCACCGTCACCTTCGTCAACACCAGGTTCAACCACCACAGCATTGTGGTCGTTGACGTCGGCATGTCATGCGCTCTGGATGCTGTGAAGCAGTGGGGGCTCCGGGCAGCCGCGCTCTGGGCAGCATCACCGGTGGTGCTTGCCGTTCTAGAGGTCACCAAGAAGCTAATACGAGATGGCGTCATAGATGATGATGGTGAGATTAGCTTGGGTTAATCTTTTAGACAACGCAAAAATGAAGTGTAACACCCCCGTTTTTGGGAACAGGGCCGTCGTACATCCTGCAGCAGCCTAGGAGTTTAGTTGCGGACAAAAGGAGTATCATGCCTGCTTACGAACATTTTAAAAAGAGTTATTTTGATTAAAACAAAGATCTAACAATCAATTTTAACAATTTTAAGGGCATTGAAGCCCAAAACTTAACTTACAATCAGAAGAACCAAAGAAAACTCCATAGGAACGGTTGAGTGCGATCGTAACCCTAACACGAAAACTTGTAACATCCTTTCTTCTGATCTCTATGTTGGTGAAAAAATAAAGCAAGATTGAGTACAACCAACTGTACTCAACAAGTCACATGGGAAAATGCTACATAACTACTTGCTAGAATTTCCAAAGGATGGGAATATATAGGTTTGATTAAGTAGTTGTGGATGTAGTTTTATTTGTAAACATTTTTAAACACAAAAGAACAATTACTTCTTAAGGAATTGGGGTTTCAAAACTTGATCACCAGACTTCAATATTTTCAAATCATTTCCAAATCTACTTATGCTTCGCTATTGGAACCACCCATTAAACACAGCTTCATTTACTAGAAGTATAGCATATTCGAATATCATTAATAAATGACTCTACAAAGCTGCCCAGCTTTACCTACAAGATCTCTTAATCCCCGCATCCGGGCTCAAGAAAACAAGGCTTTTCACTGCTCAATTCTTTATTTAGCTTCTACCCAGTAGGTTCCTCTCAACAAACTCGAGTGGCCCACATGGCTCACCCAATTTGTTGCAGCCCTACCATTGTATAGTTAACCACCTTCAATATGGACTCGCCCTCGGTCTCCCCCCACCAGTTGTAGATATTCAATCGAACTTGAGCAGTTACTAGACCAGGTTTGACAAATCAACGCTTGTGGTTGGGTGATCACTATGTTCTTTACTCAGTATAAGGGTCTAGTCCTTATGTTTTCACTGAGACAACTTCCACCTACAAACCCATATTTCAGTGCCCACTGCACTGCCACCATTCCATTCCAAGCCTCCACCCTAGGATAGAATCATGGGACCCGACCAAATCATGGCTTCCCGTGAGACTTCCTTATCCTAGAACCACTTTTAAAATTCTATCAGCAAAATGCCAAATCTCTTAGTAGTGAAAAATTTGTTGAGGTCCTAAACTACCATGTTACATTAATAATACATTTAATATTACTAAGTCTTGTCAAGGTGAATATGGCCATCAAATGAAACAGGGCTTTTTGGGGTGGTAGGACATTAGCTAGTATCATATCATTCTAAACATTTATTGTACAAGAAATAACAATTTGTAAATAACATAATGAAAGTACTAATAAATAAATAATTAAAGGAATGTAGGTTTAACATGATCAAAGATATGTGACTTGCCTCTTTGTCCATAGTCTCTGATTATCTTACTGTAGTCTTTAGACTGGATACTGATTTCTTTAATTCCCTTGTAGCTTTTTTTATTGACCAACTCGTGTGGTTCGAGTACTAGCATGGAAGACAAAAACAAATTAGTTCCTACTTTGCATAAAGTAAGCTGGGATCAAAACACGATAAAATAATCAAAAACAAAGACAATAGATTTGGGTGGTCAGGGTCTAGATAATGTTTGGTTTGGATGATCGGAGTTAGGAATCAACTTGGAATGGTCGAGATAATCAAAATGGCTATATAGGTGGATATGGGTTTCGGTGAATGGTTGTAGGCATGGACGGTATTGAGTTTTTGAGGTCAAAATATTATTTGGGTGGTTTAGAACTTTATCAAAATTTAAAATGAGAGAATGGAGTTGGGAATGGTGTAGATAGGTTCAAGACGATCAAAATGGGTGCATAAATATTTTTAGGGTTTCGGTGAATAGAGATGGCTTGAATTGTATTTTGAATTTGGGTTTGGAATGGTGTTTGAGCTAATTAGGATTTTATTGGTGTCTAATTTGATCAAAAGGAGTAGAAATTTGACTTCGTGGGGTCAAAATGGTCAAAACAGGTATAAATATATTTTTTCTTTCAGATGAATAGTGATGGGTTTGCACTATTCATTACTGGTTGTGTCCAGGAACAATACCGGGTCAAGTACTGTTGGCTGACGGATCAGATCACAACCCAAAACGGGTTGTGTGAATAGTAATGGGTTAGTTTACTATTCACTATAGGTCAAAATACTATTCATATAGGTCGGTGTCGAATCTACTATTCATCTTCCTCCTCCCGCGTGACCATTGTAGCAGCTGAATAGGGGATTTTGGCGTTGGCGATTTCGGCTGCTATGGTGACTTCCGATGAAAGTATCCCATCCTTTTTGCTTTGATGTTAACATCTTCTTGAGCATATTGAGAGAAATGATGAAATTGCTGTAGATATTCTATAATAGACTTGTCTTCTTGTCGAAGATTAAGAAAATCCTAATATTTTTCTGTGATAACTTTAGGAGAAATATAAGCTTTGCGGAATCTCTTCACAAACTCTTTCCATGTAATATTATTCTCATTCAGACATACCCATTGAATAGCGTTCCACCAGTTAATGGCTGGTTTTGATAGTTGGTAGGTGGCGAAAAGAACTTTTCCTTTATCCGTACAGTGAATGGTCTCCAGTCTCCTCTCAATATCTTGTAACCATTTATTTGCGCTTAGTGGCTTTGTTGCTGATGAAAACTCAGTCTTCAAGAAGGTTGTAAATTTGAATGCAGTTGCACTTGACGTTGACACTAATTCTTCCGATGACATTCTTGCAGTAAATTATTCCAATATTCTTGTTGCTTGTTCTAGTATCTTGTCTTGTCCTTGTCCGCATTCAATCCGGTTTCTCTATGTAGCTAGGACTTTCATCATACTAGGTTGTCTTTCCAAAGTTCCTTTCTTCATTTGTTGTATTGTCAGATATTTGGTTTGTCAGAGACATTCTATTTAATGGTAACCGGGACTTTGAAATCAGTTCTGTAACAGTTTTGGGCTAGCAAAGGGAAGTAAGACTGAGATGAGAGTGAGAGCAAGAAAGTAGGGGAGAAAATGAAGTGAGATTAAATGATTTTTCTGATCGCTTTTCCTAATGTATCTATCTCCAGAATTTTCCACGCACTTACAAGGATAATCCAAAACCTTTCAATATTCAACATTCTTCAATGGACTCATTTACTTCCTCGCTAATTCTATGCATAGGCTTAGAATCCAATGACTTTATGTAGGGACCCAGATTTTACAATCCGGATTCTTCTGTGATTCCACCGCATTATTTTCTGGATCAGTAGATAGTGCTCACAGATTACAGTTCTGATTATCAAAGTACATATCATGCGGAAGCGTAAATATAATAGTAGACTTACTCATGGGTCGATTAGGCCGAAATCATTAGATTGCAACAGCGGAAGGACGAAGCACGCAAGTGGGACCTTCAGGACATGCCCACATGCAACCAACTGGAGGTTCGCAACCTAGCCCTTGACATCTTCATCTTCTTCGCCATCATGACCAATCGTGTAGCTGAGGCGTAGTGATTTGATTCCTGATTCTGGATTTGTTGTGAAAGCGAGTGTGAGCACAAACCACCGTGCTCCGCGAGCCAATACACAGGATGCAAATATATAGTATGCACGGCTTGTCGAAGGAGAGGCTCGGGTTATTTTATTTGCCAAAAATTTACTTTTAGTAGCATTATTATTACTTAATCATAGTATTATTGTTGCTACCTAAACTCCACATAACGATTGTCCTAATTGACTTAATCCACCGAAAATACACTTTCTATATTGTTTACTGTCTAAAACTCCAAACAGCGAGTGACATCATTTAGTTAATCCACCGATCATACACTCATTGCTGCCTAAGACTCCAAGCAATGGGTGTCATCCTTTATTTTGGATCCACCAATATCTTTTGTATTTTAAATTCCTAACAATCCAATCTTGTGGTTGCCGATCATCAACTCTTCATTTCTAAATTCCAATGATTAACTAACATCATTGCTTTTAAATCCACCGAAATCATTCGTATTCAATCTTTTTGTTATTGATCCAATACCATAATTCATTCTTCCAATAATCAATCTCATTTTCCAGTATCTATCACTAACTAATTCACTAGTATACCTCCACCAAAAGTATCAATGATCAAGTCTACAACTCACTAGTATACATCCACCGAGAATACACTTTATCAAGATTATAACCCAATAATTGTTATTATTCCTCCAATATTCTCAGAAATTCAATTCATCCGTCTAGTATTTGATCCAATCCTATTAATCCCATTATTGCCAACATCTTCCAAGAATTCATATTAGTTATCAGTGTTGTAATCCAGCAATTACCTTTGCACTCCCTAATTCTCCGAAAATCATTTAAATCATCTTTCTAGCCTATATATTCATCTAGGCTTCATTAATTTATTTCTCCCAGAATCCGCACTATCATTTTCACCTTTATGTTTGACATGATCCACCAACACTTTATACGGTTAACACAATCAACCATCTACTTTTCTTACGACTCTATCTATTCTTCCTGATATTTTAGTTTTGTGAGATGTATTATCATTATTCAAAAATATAGTACATAGAAATTTCCTGAGACCTAGCAATTTTGAACAAAAACATAATGTGTAAGAGAATGCAATAATAATAACGATCCAGATTCCATCCACCGTTACATGGCATCCGCACCATATAGCATCTTTCAGCG
The DNA here is from genome assembly GCA_017311315.1 of Dendrocalamus latiflorus. NCBI lineage: Eukaryota > Viridiplantae > Streptophyta > Magnoliopsida > Poales > Poaceae > Dendrocalamus > Dendrocalamus latiflorus. The sequence continues at coordinate 10,322,086 of CM029677.1, forward strand.
TTATAGCCGCTTAACTTACCACTGGGACGACACCCTGGACAATTCAAACTAGGACCATCTACATCCCTTCACATTTCCAATTCCACCCACAAAGTTGTTTTTGAAACAAAACTATATCTGGTTAAGTTCCCATGTCCGCCCTTGACCGTGGGCACGGCTATTCGAATAGTTTTGACTCTGTAGAGTTTGTACACTTTCACCACAAGAGACAATCAACTCGTTGCCCCACACGATTCCTTAGTCATGTGGTTGAGCAGACCATCACAGTGACTTTTCAAAGTATCTAGTCCCTTTTGTCATCTCACCTTATGGGCTGCTCCCACTTGCGGTGGGTCCCATCTATGCACGGGATGTTCCCCACGGTTACTAGCGTTATTCGGGCACCACTCCCCTCAGCGCTAGTACGACTGGAAAACTTCACCCTCCACTCGGTGTCCCTTTAGGCCTTCTCTTGCCCTTGCGTATCCACTCCTATCCACTACCAGTGAGATGAGTCCGGGGTTTCGATAAATTTACTTAGCCAAGTTGTACTTTATAGACTTGTGGTTGTACTGTTTTATACAGGAGGTCATGACAAGATTAGTCCTTAGGGGTATCTGAGCGGTTCTACCACACTCCACAATTTGTGCTTCCACTGCACCACATACCAGCCCCCAAACCATCCGCTCAGATATTGGAGCAAATTAGGATTTTTGGGAGCATAAAATAATCATGTCAAAATATACCAGTCATTCCCATAATAACTGTCCAAACCATTTTCTCATGATTAAAAATGATAATGATGCTTGGGGCATTTCAGCGCCCCCGAGTGTCTAAGCAATACTAAGCATGGCGTGTAGTTACAGACTTATTTTCGAAAGTTTACTATTATAATTTTGCTAGGGTGGCAAGGTTCACATATTCAAATCTTCCAAAGGAGGTGTAATATTAATCAAGTCATTAATGGGCATATAACTAGAATCTTAAATTAAGCATGTATTTGCATATAAAATAACAGCATGCAATTTGATAATTTAAACAAAAATAATTTGCAGAAAAAGTAGGTTCAACATGATCAAAGTATTGACTCGCCTGGCGTGGTTTTCCACAGTCTTGGGCTCACACGATGCTTTCTCTTGAGCTTCTATTCTTTATCTTCTCTTTGCTTTGACTACACTGGATCCGTGGAATCTTCAGGACTCCAGTTTCTAATTACGCAACAGACGACTGAATCCAAATAAAAGCAAATAACTCAAAAGATCCAAATGAATCCGAATAAACTCAATTTAGCTTTACTATGAGTTAATGGGTGATTCAGGTGATTTGAGGCTAGATCGATGGGGCACGGAGTATTGACGGAGTCAAATGGGGTTGGAGCGGAGTGAGTGAATGACAGGGAGAGATTCACCGAGACTAATGCCATGGAAGGTTCATGATACTGGAATATTCACAGGAATATTTTGCTTTGGATTTGAGTATGGCTAAGCATAGCCAACTTTAAAATGTCATGGATCGATCTTTTATTTAATAACTTCTTTTTATTATTTTTATATTTATCAAGGAAGTTCCATGAGCCATGCCAGACCTATGGGTAGATGTAAGACTGTAGTGGGGTGTAGGATATTACCTTGTATAATGTTAGCTTTTAAGAGTTAAGGTATGAGTTATATACACGATGTACATGATTTATGGTTTTGTCAAATTAATCCTATAACTTATATTTTTAGCAATTCGAGATGTATTATTCTAGGTCGTGCTAATATTACCTTGTTTACTAAAATACAAAGTGGTAAGGTTATTTTAATTACTGATGACGTAGGGATTTTGGTAGATACGCCAACATGACTTTTAATTAAAGAGGCTCTTCGGATTAGGTATCGTAGATATTCTGCGCATATTATAATTATTATTATAGTGTTGACGTTATTATTATTGTTATTTAAATTTATTTATCTAGGACCGAGTATGCTATACCAGGTTATACTTTACTATCAATATTCCTCTGGATCTACGGTTAAGATTTATTTGTTGATGACACGCTAGTGATGATTACTATTCACTTCGCAACATTAGGTGGATTACATTTAACATCTGATTACCTAGGGGTTACTTTATTATAATTGCCCCTATACACACACACACACACACACACACACACACACACACACACACACACACACACACACACACATATATATTTATAACAAGACATTTTTACTTAAAGACGCCCTTTTGATTAAAAGTTGTTATCAACTTATATACCTTTAGTTGTTATTTAGTGCAACTTAAGTCTTAAAGAAAAAGATTGTATATTATACATTTAGGTGACAGTTTGATTAAAGTTACCATTGGTATTTATTTGATAGTGGTATGTTAAAGGTTGAAACACATGTTTCAGTTATTTATTGAAGGAAATCTTTATTTACTAGATCATCATGAGAGCACAAATCTACACAATATTTCCACTCAATGTCTCACTATACCTTAGTTGGGAATTAAGCTTTAATATAAAGGTTAAAAGACACATTAGCTGCTAACATGTAATATTTAATCCATAGTTAATTATTTATTAAGCTCATTTATACCCTAGATAAATTTTAGTATCGTTTCTGGACCATTTCGTGGTTTTTCCTAACTTTTTCTTCACTGGAAGCTTCTTTGCAAAAAGGTTTAAAACCTACTACTAAATACTGCGTGGAAGGGAGATCGAACGCGGGCGACCGGGCTTAACGCGCGCCCGGCTAACCAGCTGCTCACTCGGTGTTACCTAGCGGTACATGGGACGAGTAGTTGATAAGCTAAACCTGCAGATCCTGAAACAGAGCAGAGGCTCGGGCGGCTATGGCCGACGGCGTCGCCGGCGAGGCCCGGCCGGGGAGGCTGCGGCAACCTGCAAAACGGGTTCCTGGGGGCGCGAGGGTGCCGGTGAGAGTGGTCACGCGACCCGAGGTGGCGTCGGCTGGCTTGGGCGGCAGTTTGGGCGGCCGGTGGCGAGGTGGGAACGGAGCGGCGGCGCCGGCGTGAAAGGGATGGGAAACCGAGGTGTGTGCGAGTATAAGGGGGTTTGGGGAAGGCTCACCAATGGTACAGCCGAGCGGGAGATGCGCCGAGGGAAGCCGGCGGCGGAGGTGGTTGTCAGGCGGCGATGGCGCACGGTGCTGGCGGGCTACCGACGACGATTGCGCCAACCGAGAGTGGGGATGACAACGAAGTGCTCCGAGGAAGCTTCAGCAGCACTGAATTGACCCGGGGTGGCTTTAATTGGCGGGATCGGTTCAGCCGGTGTTGGGGAAAAATAAGAGCCGCCGGCGAGCTAGGGGCGCTGGGGAACCAATTCCCTTCGGGGAAGGAACTAGTAGGGGATTGCGTTGCCCACGAGTGCTGCACCGGCCTTTTTATAACGGCAAAAAAGGGGGCCGTATAGAGTGGTGGGGGCGGCGGCATGGCCGGCACGGCGCGACGGGACGGCGGGCAGGCGCGCGAAGGGCATGGCAGAGCAGGGAATGGGCGCGGCATGCGGGTCGGCGCGGAGGGAGGCAGGGGCGGCGACGGCAGGCGGCAGGATTTGGGAGCCGTGTTGCACGGCTTTTGGCTGAGCGGAGAGGAGTGGGGGGGGGGGGTCCGACGTACGGGAAAGAAGAGAGAGGAAGGGAATGAGAAGAGGAGGCAGGAGCGGTCCTGCGCGGCAGAAGAACGGGGGCGGGGGCCCGCTGGCCAGAGGAAACGGTCGGAGGGGGAGAGGAGAGATGGGCCGGGCTGTTCGGCCGGCCGAATTAATTTTTTTGATTTATGTGTGCACATGGATTATATATATAATTTCATATATTGTTATTTTTCTGGCTTATTAAATTTTGCATATTTTTATTCCCTATTTTGATAAACTCTTCCTTGCACAATTTTGTATATACATACATATATATGTATGTATGTATGTTTGTATATATATTTTTTCATTTACTTTTATTGCTGTTTATGCCATATTTTTGAAGGATCGAAAATGGCAACAGGGGGGGTGAATGGTGCCTTTCAAAAATTGCCCCCAAGGTGTCCACAATATTCACTACTGAACAAAAGCTGACTGGAAACCCAAAAACAAAATTTGTCAAGAAAATGCTAAGACTTGGGCTACAAGACTATGAGCAAAGAACTAACAATGTCACGGCAAAAGAATAAGCCCAACACATTGCCACGGCAAGAAGCTGTAGACATAAGCTGTCACGGCAGAGAAACAGCAGGAATCGTTGCCATGGCAAAGAAATCAGCAAGAATCGCTGCCATGGCAGAGAAATACTGCTGCTGTTCTGGCCGGGAGCTGCATAGTGGCTTCTTTCTTGCTGGCCGAAAATGGAGATAAAATATGCTGCCAAAAGCACAAAAGAAAATTAAAAAGCTGAAAAGAGAAGAAGAGGCGATAGCAGCCTTCTCTGGACAAAGAAACAGCTAAAAAGACCTGGCCGAAACAGTCTTGCAAAATAAAGATCAGCCAACAAAATAATAGAGAGGATGCTTGGCTTGAAAAGCTGAAATTCTGGACACATACAACCAAAAAGAAGATTAGAAGAAAGAGGGGCCGGATTGAGAGCTTGACAAGGAAAAGAACAAGTTGCAGCCTGAGACACAAACCGAAAGAGCTCACCAACCGAAAAGAAAAAGCATAAAAAAGAATCAAACATGCTGCTGCAAGATTTGATGCAAGAACTGAAAGCAATTTGACAGAACAAAAGAATTAGATGGCACAAGGAACAAGCAGCAAAAATACATCTTGAGAACAAGACTGCAACCAGTAGGTTTGCTCATGAGAATATATCAATCAAGATACCTTGAGCATACTCTCAATTCAAAGCAAAATTAATTTGCTGCTTCTTGACCAAAGATTTAATCCAGAAAATCAAGAACAGAGAGAACCAAAAGGGAATCGTAGAGAGAACCAAATACCCAGATCATCTCAGAAACAAGTCTCTCATAAAGAAAATGATACCGAGACATACATGATTAAGAAGGAGGATTTACAACATCTCACACACCAAGAACATAAGAACTACCCCATACGCAGTTACAAAACAAGGAGAACCAACACAAGCAAGAGAGGCAAACCCAAAACAAGCTCTAAAAACCCTAACAACCTCTCTCTCAAGCCATCTCTCTTCTCCCAAGTGATCCAACATGCAGGAAACAAGCTTTCTTTTATAGCCTCCGACTAATGGGTTTGCAACATACTTTGCCCATTAAGCCTCCACCAACTCTAGTGCTTTATCCACAATCCACTTCCTTTAGTGTAGCTTTATGTATTCACCAAAACGCCCCTCACGCACCTTCCAGGAAGCTTCCTCATTCCTTAACTTCCAAGCCACGCAGCCACCTCGAGTCCTCGCCGTCTTCGGCACACCTTGACTGTTCTGACCTCGACACCGCCCGTGCCTAGTCCGGTCATCCCGTGCCTCGCCACGACTCCACCTCAACGTCCTGCAGCCATCACAGACAAGAAACGAATCACATAGCACCGCTCGAAATATTGTAACCATCAGAAGAAAAATTCAAAGCCCAAACCGATTGAACCGAAAAATAAACGACTTAAGCACATTCGACCTAGCTCGACAAAGTCCGACCGAAACCGATTGCACCGCGCAACGACATGGTCCGAACCACACAAACCAAACTCGACTTTCCTAAAGCAGATGTCAATTACTCATCACACACACGGGCACCTCCACATGGTCTATCAATCTCCCCCTTGATGAGGATATTGACAAACCCAAAAAAAGCGTAAAGTTGAGTTTGTTTGAAAATGAAAAGAGAGTTGTTGTAGGGGTGGCCCCCAGCTAAGCCCAGTAGGCCTGTTAGGTCCGAAACAGGACATGTGTAATGACATAAGAGCCCCCGAGGGGAACACTCATGTGTAAGGGTATAACTGTACAAACACTCCCCATATGAATATATATGTGGCATAGGCCACGGGAGGAAGGCTTCAAGCCATTCATTTTACTCAACTCTCCACTACCACACACTCTCTCTCTCTGTTTGGTCTGTAACCACAACAGTTGGCGCCGTCTGTGGGGAGGACAAGAGCAAGCCTCCAGATCCGAAGGAGGATGGCACCAAAGAAAGCGTCACTGTCGGCAGCGAGGAAGAAGAAGGTGGAGGCGGCGAAGTCTCGCGCCAGCACAAGGGCTTTGGCTTTAGCAGCCGCAGGTATAAGCAGCGGTGTAGGCACGACGACCAACCCCGCCACCGACGCGACGACCAACCCCGCCACCGACGCGACGACCGACCCCACCAGAACCACCCCGACGACCACCCCCGGCGGTGGCAACGCAGGCGCATCCATTTCTCCACCCAGCGCAGAAGCGGTGAATGGCTCCAGGGTCCTCCGCCACAACACGGCGGGCAACCTGGGAGCGCAGGCCATGACCACCCGCGGCAGAGTCGGCCCTGCTGGCGGCCCTCGGCGCGTTTCAACAGGAGCTAACAGACCTCCGCGGAGCTGTGCGAGACATGCAAGAGGCTCGGAGCCAACCCCCTCCCCGGCGGTGGCGGCCGGACCCCCTACGTCTAGCCGCGTCCCATCGCGGCGAATAGATCCGGAGTCCCCGTTCTCCGCGAGTCTGCAGCAGGCGGCTTGGCCCGCGGGCTTCAAGTCCCCGAACGTCATCGAGGCCTACGGGGGTGACTCCAACCCGCGAGGCTTCGTGCGTGTGTACGAGGCCGCCATCGAAGCCGCTGGCGGAGACGACACCACGAAAGCAAGAGGGCTCCCCCTCGCGTTACAAGGCGTGGCGCTGTCCTGGTTCTTATCCATCACGCCACAATCCATCCATGCGTGTGAGCAGATCCGTGGTCAACTCTGCAGCAACTTCCAGGGAAACTACGTCGAGCGTGTCGATGCGGACCAGCTCTTCGCAGTCAAGCAAAAACCTGACGAAAGGCTTCGGGATTACTTCAAGCGCTTTGCAAAAGTGCGTTGCCAGGTCAGGGACATCAATGAAACGACCGTCATCAATGCAGCCACACAAGGTCTCCGTCCGGGACCACTCGCTGAGCACAACGCGCGGAAGCCGCTCAAGTCGGAGGCAGAGCTCTTCAACAAAGCGGAAGCATACGCTCGAGCCGAAGAGGACGTGCGGAGGTGCCACGACAACAACTCCGACGCCAGGCGAGCGGAGGGCTTGTCACACAGAGGTAGCGCAAGAGACAACAATGGCGGGGCGCATCAAACCTCACCAGCCGACAGGCGTAAGCCCTGGCGCAACCAGCGAAGACCCCAAAAGCCCCGCCACATCCTGGCCGCGCAGGGTACTCCCCGGGGAGCCGTCTCAGCCTCGCGCATCGCAGGAGCACGCCAAGCAGGCGGCGACGCCAAGCCTCGCGCGGAGCAGGAAATCCTCGAATACGGTAGATGGTGCGAGGCGCACGGCTACGGGGGCCACTTCACGCGGGCATGCACCGAAGTTGCGGCAGTACGACAGGCGGCAGCCCCTCCCTCCCGCGCTGGATCCCCGGAGAGACCCAGTACCGCGGCATTAATGTCATCGAGGGAGGCTCTTCGTCAAGCGTTTCCTCGGCACAACTACCTCGGCGGGCATCCCCTCATAGTATTACTTTCACGTCCGTCGACGCCCAGGGCGTAGAGTTCCCCCATCAAGATCCCTTGGTCATCCGGGCCGACATAGCGGGATGCGACGTCAGGCATATTCTCGTGGACGGAGGGAGCTCCGCCAACATTTTGTTCGCGGAGGCCCTTGATCGTATGGGAATACCTCGGAGTCTATTAAAAGCTTCGGAAGCCCCACTCCAAGGCTTCGGAGGGCAACCTCTGAAGGCTCAGGGTCAGGTCTGCCTCCGAGTCTCCTTGTGCCAGGCCGATAACGCCAGGACCGAAGAAGTCGTCTTCGACGTCGTGGACGTCTCATATCCATACAACGCCATACTGGGCCGGCCCGCCATCAACTCCTTCGAAGCCGTCCCACACTTCGCATTCCTATGCATGAAGCTTCCGGGGCAGCGGGGCGTTATCACCATCTTCGGCGATCAGGATATGGCTCGGAGCATCGAAACCGAAGCTGGACGTTTGCACCGCAAGGTGCACGCCTTCAACAAATCCCGGGCGGACACAACGCCATCCGCCCCAGGTTGGACGCCTAAGCCCCACCCGGAGGGCGGAGTGAAGAGGGTGCCGCTTCGCGCAGAAGGGCAGTTCGTATCCATAGGCAAAGACCTCCCTCCGCAAGTAGAGCAAGACTTGCTCCGAGTCCTCCAGGACAACATAGACGTCTTTGCATGGTCCCCGGAGGATATCCAAGGAGTGGACCGCGCCCTCATCGAGCATAACCTTGCGATCCGCCCCGACGCCAAACCCATCAAGCAGAAACTTCGCCGTATGTCTGCAGACCGGCAGCAAGCGGCCAAGGTGGAGGTGGCGAAGCTCCTTCGAGCGGGGGTTATCTGTTGGTGATATGCCCTAGAGGCAACATGGAGATGTTGAATATATCACATACTATGTTTATGATACATTGCTTTGTTCCTTGAAATAGACATTATCATTATTGATCAATGAGTATGTGACTTATTCATGAGACTCTTAATGCCAAAATGTTGCTATTTCTAAATGATCCCTGATCATATATCATATGAGGAACATATATGATTCAAAGATCAGCATATGTATTGATTGATGATCATGTCTCATGGATCATGGTATGGAGATACCAAATCAATAATATGGACATGTGTTAGTGAACATATGTTGGATAGACCCGCCATGAGACACTGCAGAGATTCCATGTGTCATTAGTTGGTCTCAAGTAGTGTTTATGTAGAATCGTTAGACTTGAGATCATCATGGTTCCCAACATGCGTAGTAGCCTATTTTGGGACTACTAACCACTACTCCGTAACTGGGTAGTCATAAAAGTAGTCTTCGGGTTTGCTATGAAACATGTAGTGGGATGTGAATGATCAAGATAGAATTTGCCCCTCCTTGTGGGAGAGATATCTCTGGGCCCCTCGATGTAATGGATTATGAAAGTGCATGGCCATGCCAATGTGATTGAGGAGTCAATCACAAGTTTATAATCCATCACGGAATCGAGAGAGTGATTGAGCCATTAAGAGGATGACACAGGTCTCGCCTTGAGCTTAATCTATATCGTGAGGCAAAAGGATTCGTACATGAGAACATTACAGGTTCAGCCGATATGATCTTTACGTATACTTTGGGGTTAATATGTCTTGCTAGAGGCCGCTATTAACAGGGTGACCGGAAAGGTGTTTCCGGGTCGCGACCAAGTATACGTGAACCTACAGGGTCGCACACTTAACGGGTTGGAACACTAATTCGAATGTGATTCGGATGTGGGCTCAATTCGGATAGAGATCCGGATAGACTCCTATTGGGCCTCGGTCCACGAGGCCCAAGTGAGGAGGTCTATATATTGGAGGCGGGGGGGCTGAGGGATGGACGCATATGTTCCTCCCGAGCAAAACCCTAGCCGCCACCTCCCGAGCCAAACCCTAGCCGCTCGCGAGTGCTGGTACACTCGCGATCGGCGTTCCAGCCCCGGACGTGTGGATACCGGTGGAGGCGCTGCTCGTTGCGGCGTTGATCGGCATCAACAAACTACAGATTGGATCTACTCGTGGTGTGTTTGATCGCGTGGAGGAGACGATCTGTTCGGGACGATCGGCTACTTCCACTACTACCTCGACGCGCGTGGTTGGATCGGCTTCTCCAACTCTTCTTCCGCTGCGCTGCGCGTCTAGTGGTAACGATCTATGATCCCTTCTTAGCATGATGTCCTGGTGTGCGCGGTAGAAATTTTTTTATTTTCTGCTATCGTAGCCTACGCGCGTTCCTTCAGTGGTATCAGAGCCATCTTGCTTAGTTTGCGATCTGGATCAGCGCATATGATGATATGCGGTTGTAGTAGATTGGATCTATTACAGTCTAGATCAGTCGGTTCATGTGATGAATCGATGGTAGCACGGGTTGATGAGATCAATCGGTGAATAGGGGTTGGATGAGGCGCAGATTGTATCACTACTAGTGCCCTAGAGATTGTCTCGGATCGGCATAAGGTGGTTATGTCGAATACTAGTAGGATACGAATCTGATAGCCTCGGGCCAGTGGGAATACTAGTGCCCTAGAGATTGTCTCGGATCGGCATAAGGTGGTTATGCCGAATACTAGTAGGTTACGGATCTGATGGCCTCGGCCCAGTGGAAAAACTAGCATCCTAGAGAATGTCTCGGATCGGCATAAGGTGGTTGTGCCGAATAGTTTTTCCATTGCGATTTCATAGATTGGATCTGTAAATTTCGTACCCGCCTTGTATAGCGTCTTGGGTTCACATCGTTAGGTAGAATACGATTCTACGTCTAACTTGTTTTTGCAGAGAATGACGTGAATAGTATGGCCCTATATCTTATTGGAATGTATGAGATGTATGTGATGCATGTAACATTCGTTCATGGCCTGCGTGTCATGATTATTTCAGCTATTGTTAGCTGTCTATATTGTATTTAACGACCTGCGTGTCGACCTTAATGCTTGAATCTATCTTTGTAATCTTCAATTTCTAGCTATTATAGGTAGTAGCCTAGTTTTGAGGTTACAAGCTTTCAAGCATGGTGGCCTAAAGGAGTGATGTGGAGGATGGAGATCGTCTACACCTACATGGAGATGGAGATCACCATTTGTTTGGGCCATACTACTTCACAGTTAAATGTGTTTATCTGTGATATTATCTATCTTATTCTTATGCAATGTTTTTGTCATATGTTGCTTTGGTAGGATAGAATCCCTCATAAAATTAGGTGTTCATGCCCTTCCATATGTTGCACCAAAAGATAATGATCACCGCATGGTAGGTCTACCAAAGTAGAGTGCCGTCGGTTATCATCATTATTTGGGGTAGATGTCGGACATCTACATGCGGAAGCATTTGGTTTACTTAACAAGGTTATCAAAACAGTTTTGGACCTTGGGGCATAGATTGGGGCCGGGGCATGTTGATGTCACCCAACAAGCAAGAGTCACATAGGGATGTGATTAGCAAGGTGTTGCTTACCCATGTCACTAGTTTTCTAGCCGTGATGCCAAAGCTCACTAGGAATTAGTGAAATGAGGTTCTTGACCCACTATGTAACTTAGAGGGAGTTTTGTTGCAAAACACATAGTGGGAGTCTTTTGTTAAATTGTTTAATAAAAGATGAACATAAACATAGTGCTAAACTTTGCATATTCTTTGTTGTAGATCATGTCAACTAATGCCGCATCCAGTTCTTTTAATTTGCGATCTATTCTTGAGAAAGAAAAACTCAATGGAACGAACTTTATGGATTGGTATCGCAACTTGAGAATTGTTCTCAAGCAAGAGCGCAAGGAGTATGTCCTTGAGTCTCATTATCCTGATGACTTGCCTGATAATGCTCCTGCGGCTGCACGGAGAGCTTATGAGAAGCAAACGAATGATTACCTTGATGTGAGCTGTCTCATGCTTGCCACAATGTCCTCTGAGCTTCAGAAGCAATATGAGAACACAGATGCCTACAATATCATTGTGGGGTTGCGTGGTATGTTTGAGAACCAAGCAAGGGCTGAGAGGTTCAACACTTCAAAGTCCTTGTTTGCGTGCAGGCTTGCAGAAGGGAATCCCGTCAGCCCTCATGTGATTAAGATGATTGGCTACATTGAGAGTCTGGAAAAGCTTGGTTTTCCCCTTAGCCAAGAGTTGGCTACTGATGTGATTCTCCAGTCGCTCCCCCCGAGCTTTGAGCCATTCATACTGAACTATCACATGAACAACATGGATAAGACCTTGGCAGAGTTGCATGGGATGCTAAAAGCTGCCGAGGAAAGCATTAAGAAAAGCAGCAATCATGTGATGATGATGCAGAAAGGCAAGGGCAAGCCCAATGTCAAGAAAGGCGCGGTCAAAAGAAAGTTAGCTCCCGATGAGATCGCGAGCAGTTCTAAGGCCAAGCAAGTCAAGAAGGGCGCTGCTCCTAATGCAGATTGTTACTACTGTAAGCAATCAGGTCATTGGAAAAGGAACTGCCCAAAGTACTTGGAGGATCTTGAGAAGAAGAAGGGAAGTACGACTTCCTCTCCAGGTATAAATGTTATAGAGATCAATCTTGCTACTTCATCCACTGATTCTTGGGTATTTGATACCGGATCGGTTGCTCACCTTTGCAAATCGTTGCAGGGGCTAAGAAGAAGTAGAAGTTTGAGGAGGAGCGAAGTGGATCTTCGCGTTGGCAATGGAGCAAAAGTTGCTGCGGTCGCTGTTGGCACCATGCCATTGTCTTTACCTTCAGGATTAGTTTTGGAATTGAATAATTGTTATTGTGTTCCATCTCTTTCCAAGAACATTATTTCTGCTTCATGTTTGCAAGCAGAAGGTTATGACTTTAGATCTGTGAACAATGGTTGTTCTCTTTATTTCAAAGATATGTTCTATTGTCATACTCCATTGGTGAATGGGTTATATGTTCTTACTCTTGAAGAGTCACCGGTCTATAACATTAATGCAAAGAGGCAACGTTCGAATGATTTGAATCCCACGTTTATTTGGCACTGTCGCTTAGGTCACATAAATGAGAAACGCATGGAGAAGCTCCATAGAGATGGTATTCTGCACTTATTTGATTTTGAATCATTTGAGACATGCGAATCTTGTTTACTTGGCAAGATGACAAAGGCACCTTTCACCGGTCAAGGTGAACGGGCAAGTGACTTATTGGCACTCGTACATTCTGATGTATGTGGACCAATGAGCTCAACAGCCAGAGGTGGTTTTCAGTACTTCATAACTTTTACTGATGATTTTAGTAGATATGGGTATATCTACCTGATGAAGCATAAGTCCGAATCCTTTGAAAAGTTCAAAGAATTCCAAAATGAAGTGCAAAATCATTTAGGCAAGACAATCAAGTTTCTACGATCTGATCGTGGAGGCGAGTATTTGAGCCATGAGTTTGGCAATCATCTGAAGGATTGTGGAATTGTTCCACAATTGACTCCGCCAGGAACACCTCAATGGAATGGGGTATCTGAACGGAGAAATCGCACCTTATTAGATATGGTGCGCTCCATGATGAGCCAAAGTGATCTTCCGTTGTCTTTTTGGGGGTACGCTCTTGAAACAGCCGCTTTCACACTAAACAGGGTTCCATCAAAATCAGTAGAAAAGACACCATATGAGATGTGGACAGGACAACGTCCTAGCTTGTCTTTTCTTAAGATTTGGGGATGTGAGGCTTATGTAAAACGTTTACAATCTGATAAGCTCAGTCCTAAATCTGATAAATGCTTCTTTATCGGGTATCCTAAGGAAACAAAAGGATATTACTTCTATAATCAAGGAGAAGGCAAAGTGTTTGTCGCCCGGCATGGTGTCTTCTTAGAGAAAGAGTTTCTCTCAAGAAGGGATAGTGGGAGCATGGTGCAACTTGAAGAAATTCGGGAAACACCTGAAAACGTTTCAGCTCCTACAGAACCACAACAGGATGAACAAACTGTTGAAGAACCTGTTGTGGACACACCGGCACCACGTAGGTCAGAGAGGTCACGTCGTGCACCTGAGAGGTACATGTTCTTGACTACTCAACAACGGGACATATTGTTGTTAGACAACGATGAGCCTAAGACCTATGAAGAAGCGATGGTGGGACCAGACTCTGAGAAATGGCTTGAAGCCATGAGATCCGAAATTGAATCCATGCACAGTAATCATGTTTGGAACTTGGTTGATCCACCTGATGGTGTTAAAACCATTGAGTGCAAATGGATTTTCAAGAAAAAGATAGACATAGATGGAAATGTTCACATCTATAAAGCGCGATTGGTGGCCAAAGGTTTCAAACAAATTCAAGGTGTTGATTATGATGAAACTTTTTCGCCCGTCGCAATGATAAAGTCTATTCGGATCATTCTAGCGATTGCTGCATATTTCGACTATGAAATATGGCAAATGGATGTCAAAACAGCTTTCCTTAATGGAAATCTGAGTGAGGATGTGTACATGACACAGCCCACGGGTTTTGTCGATCCGCAATCAGCTGGAAAGATATGCAAGCTGCAAAGATCCATTTATGGATTAAAGCAGGCATCTCGGAGTTGGAACATTCGTTTTGATGAAGTAATCAAAGGGTTTGGTTTCATCAAGAACGAAGAAGAGCCTTGTGTTTACAAAAAGGCTAGTGGGAGCGCACTCGTGTTTCTGGTCTTATATGTGGATGACATATTACTGATCGGAAATGACATTCCTATGCTCGAATCTGTTAAGTCTTCATTGAAAAATAGTTTCTCTATGAAAGACTTAGGAGAGGCGGCATATATTCTGGGCATCAAGATCTATAGGGATAGATCAAGAAGGCTAATTGGATTAAGCCAAGATACGTACATTGACAAGGTGTTGAAAAGGTTCAACATGCAGGATTCCAAGAAAGGCTTCCTACCTATGTCACATGGTATACATCTTAGCAAGAGTCAGTGTCCTAGTACACCTGATGAGCGGGATAAAATGAATGCGATTCCATATGCTTCGGCTATGGGATCCATTATGTATGCCATGCTTTGTACACGTCCAGATGTCTCGTATGCTTTAAGTGCTACAAGTAGATACCAGTCAGATCCAGGTGAAAGTCACTGGATTGCCGTAAAGAACATCTTGAAGTACTTGAGAAGAACTAAAGATGTGTTCCTCGTCTATGGGGGTGAGGAAGAGCTCGTTGTAAATGGTTACACCGATGCTAGCTTCCAAACTGACAAAGATGATTTTAGATCGCAATCTGGATTTGTGTTCTGCCTGAATGGCGGTGCGGTGAGCTGGAAGAGTTCCAAGCAGGAGACGGTTGCTGATTCTACAACAGAGGCCGAGTACATAGCAGCTTCTGAAGCTGCTAAAGAGGCTGTTTGGATCAAGAAATTTGTTTCTGAGCTTGGTGTGGTGGCTAGTGCCTCCAGCCCAATGGACCTCTACTGTGACAATAGTGGGGCCATTGCGCAAGCCAAGGAGCCTAGATCGCACCAGAAGTCCAAGCACATTCTACGGCGATTTCATCTCATCCGCGAGATTGTGGAGAGAGGCGATGTGAAGATATGCAAAGTACAAACGGATTTGAACATTGCAGATCCGTTGACAAAGCCGCTTCCCCAGCCAAAGCATGAGGCTCACACTAGGGCAATGGGTATTAGATACCTACATGGTTGACTCTAGTGCAAGTGGGAGACTGTTGGTGATATGCCCTAGAGGCAACATGGAGATGTTGAATATATCACATACTATGTTTATGATACATTGCTTTGTTCCTTGAAATAGACATTATCATTATTGATCAATGAGTATGTGACTTATTCATGAGACTCTTAATGCCAAAATGTTGCTATTTCTAAATGATCCCTGATCATATATCATATGAGGAACATATATGATTCAAAGATCAGCATATGTATTGATTGATGATCATGTCTCATGGATCATGGTATGGAGATACCAAATCAATAATATGGACATGTGTTAGTGAACATATGTTGGATAGACCCGCCATGAGACACTGCAGAGATTCCATGTGTCATTAGTTGGTCTCAAGTAGTGTTTATGTAGAATCGTTAGACTTGAGATCATCATGGTTCCCAACATGCGTAGTAGCCTATTTTGGGACTACTAACCACTACTCCGTAACTGGGTAGTCATAAAAGTAGTCTTCGGGTTTGCTATGAAACATGTAGTGGGATGTGAATGATCAAGATAGAATTTGCCCCTCCTTGTGGGAGAGATATCTCTGGGCCCCTCGATGTAATGGATTATGAAAGTGCATGGCCATGCCAATGTGATTGAGGAGTCAATCACAAGTTTATAATCCATCACGGAATCGAGAGAGTGATTGAGCCATTAAGAGGATGACACAGGTCTCGCCTTGAGCTTAATCTATATCGTGAGGCAAAAGGATTCGTACATGAGAACATTACAGGTTCAGCCGATATGATCTTTACGTATACTTTGGGGTTAATATGTCTTGCTAGAGGCCGCTATTAACAGGGTGACCGGAAAGGTGTTTCCGGGTCGCGACCAAGTATACGTGAACCTACAGGGTCGCACACTTAACGGGTTGGAACACTAATTCGAATGTGATTCGGATGTGGGCTCAATTCGGATAGAGATCCGGATAGACTCCTATTGGGCCTCGGTCCACGAGGCCCAAGTGAGGAGGTCTATATATTTGGAGGCGGGGGGGCTGAGGGATGGACGCATATGTTCCTCCCGAGCAAAACCCTAGCCGCCACCTCCCGAGCCAAACCCTAGCCGCTCGCGAGTGCTGGTACACTCGCGATCGGCGTTCCAGCCCCGGACGTGTGGATACCGGTGGAGGCGCTGCTCGTTGCGGCGTTGATCGGCATCAACAAACTACAGATTGGATCTACTCGTGGTGTGTTTGATCGCGTGGAGGAGACGATCTGTTCGGGACGATCGGCTACTTCCACTACTACCTCGACGCGCGTGGTTGGATCGGCTTCTCCAACTCTTCTTCCGCTGCGCTGCGCGTCTAGTGGTAACGATCTATGATCCCTTCTTAGCATGATGTCCTGGTGTGCGCGGTAGAAATTTTTTTATTTTCTGCTATCGTAGCCTACGCGCGTTCCTTCATTATCCGCGAGGTCCAACATCCAGGCTGGCTTGCCAACCCGGTGTTGGTTAAAAAGGCCAGCGGTGCCTGGCGCATGTGCATCGACTTCACGGCCCTCAACAAGGCATGCCCGAAGGACAATTACCCTTTACCACGTATAGACCAGCTGGTCGACGCAACCGCCGGGTGCGAACTCATGAGCTTCCTGGACGCCTATTCCGGCTACCAACAGGTCTACATGGCCAAGGACGACGAGGAGAAAACCAGCTTCATTACACCGGTGGGAACATTCTACTTTGTGAGGATGCCCTTCGGCTTGAAGAACGCGGGCACAACTTTCACCCGCTTCGTCGCGCTGGCCCTGGCCGTCCAGCTAGGGAGAAATGTGGAGGCTTACGTGGACGACGTGGTAGTAAAAACCCGGCAGCTCGCTTCACATGGCCGGGATCTTCAGGAGACTTTTGACAATCTCCGGAGAGCGGGCATCAAGCTCAATCCGGACAAATGTGTCTTCGGCATACAGGCGGGCAAGCTACTAAGCTTCCTCGTATCCGGGCGAGGCATCCAGGCGAACCCCGACAAGGTTGACGCTATCCTGGGCATGGAACCCCCCAAGACGACGTGGGAGGTCTAGAGGCTGGCGGGACGCATGGCGGCCTTGAGCCGTTTCCTCTCTAGAGCGGCAGAGAGGGGCTTGACATTTTTCAAGACCCTCCGTGGCTACGACGGGTTTCATTGGGCCTTCGACTGCGCAAAGGCCTTCGACGACCTCAAGAAGCACCTCGCAACCCTCCCCACTCTGGTGGCCCCAGCACCAGAGGCTCCCCTCCTACTCTACCTCGCTTCCTCGGCAACGGCGGTCAGCGCCGTTCTCATCTTGGAAGAGGGCGCGCTTCAGCGGCCAGTGTATTTCGTCTCTGAAGCCCTTCAGGGCACCAAGACGCGATATACCGAGCTCGAGAAACTTGCTTACGCGCTGGTCATGGCATCAAGGAAACTCCGACATTACTTCCTGGCCCACCCGATAACGGTGCCATCATTGTTCCCCCTGACAGAGATGCTCCACAACAAGGAGTCCACGGGGCGAATTGGGAAATGGGCGGCAGAGCTGGCCCCGTTCTCCCTAACATACGCCTCTCGGACGGCGATCAAGTCCCAAGTTTTGGCGGACTTCCTCGCGGAATGGACCCCCCAGCTCAGCCCACCCTCCAACTCGAAGACCCGGTGTGGACACTTAATACCGACGGAGCGTACGGTGTTGCGGGCGCAGGAGTGAGCGTCGTCATCATCACCCCAGAGGGGCAACGCCTTTTTTACTCGGTGCGCCTAGCGTTTTCGGCTACGAACAACACGGCCGAATACGAGGCGCTACTCTTCGGCCTCGGGAAGCTCAAAGCGATGGGAGCAAGGCGAGTCCTCGTCCGCACTGACTCCCGGCTAGTGGCGGGCCATGTGGAAAAGTCATATCAAGCCAAGGACCCGGAGCTAGCCAAGTACCTAGCGGCCGTACGAGCGAAAGAACAACACTTTTTGGGTGTCACGGTGGAGGCCATCCCTCGAGCGGATAACGAGCAAGCTGACGTCCTAGCCAAGGCTGCCAGTCAGCAGCTCCCAATTCCCGAAGGGGCGTTTTACGAGACCCTACCGGCGGTGGCCATATCACAAGATAATCGGGACGCGACCCTCATCCACCAGATCACCCAGTAGGGCGATTGGCGGGAGCCCCTTCTCGCCTTTTTGCAAGGCATTGCGGAACCGGATGACTCCTCCGAGCTCCGGCGTTTGCAACACCGCGCTAGGTCCTTCCAGGTGCTCGACGGGGCGCTTTACAAGAAGGGGGTCTGCGCACCGCTCCTGTGGTGCCTCCCGCGCGAAGAAGGCGAACGCCTCCTCGCGGAAATTCACGTGGGTCTCTGCGGCTCGCACCTCCAACCAAGGTCTCTGGTGGGCAAGGCATTCAGACAGGGTTTTATTGGCCAACAGCTGTTGCGGATGCCCAGGACCTCGTGCGCCGTTGTCAAGGTTGCCAATGGATGGGAAGGGCTATCCACAGGCCCCCGACAAGCCTCCACCCCATACCCCCGGTATGGCCACTGGCGAGGTGGGGCATCGACGTCGTGGGACCACTTCCCAGGGCCCCAGGGGACCTGCGATTTGTCGCAGTTGCTCTGGAGTACATTTCTAGGTGGCCGGAGGCGGTAGCCCTGGCTAAGATTACCTCGGCAGCTCTGCAGCGCTTCCTCTGGCAAAACATCATATGCCGATTCGGCGTGCCCAGGGAGATCACCGTCGACAATGGTCTGCAATTCGATGCAGCCCCATTCAAAGAGTTCTGCGGCAACATGGGCATCACCCTTCGGTTCGCCTCGGTCGGCCACCCATAGTCCAACGGGGCGGTGGAGCGGGCAAACGGTGCCATCTCCACCGTAATCAAAAAGCGCCTCATCGGGTCACCAAAAGGCAAGTGGCCGGGCGAGCTCCACAGTGTCCTTTGGTCCCTTCGCACAACGGTCACACACCCAACGGGGTTCCCGCCCTTCAAGCTCCTCTTTGGCGACGAGGCGGTCACACCCGAAGAAATAAAGGCGGGCTCGCGGCGGGTCCTCGTCCAAGCACCGGACGAGGAGCGCCAATTGTCCGTGGATCTCCTTGATGGAGACCGGGCCAGCGCAACACAGCACGTCATGAAATACGCGCGACAGATGGTGCGCGGTCGCAATCGTTCGCTGTACCCATGCGAATTCAGACCGGGCGACCTCTGAAGGAACGCGCGTAGGCTACGATAGCAGAAAATAAAAATTTCTACCGCGCACACCAGGACATCATGCTAAGAAGGGATCATAGATCGTTACCACTAGACGCGCAGCGCAGCGGAAGAAGAGTTGGAGAAGCCGATCCAACCACGCGCGTCGAGGTAGTAGTGGAAGTAGCCGATCGTCCCGAACAGATCGTCTCCTCCACGCGGTCAACCACACCACGAGCAGATCCAATCTGTAGTTTGTTGATGCCGATCAACGCCGCAACGAGCAGCGCCTCCACCGGTATCCACACGTCCGGGGCTGGAACTCCGATCGCGAGTGTACCAGCACTCGCGAGCGGCTAGGGTTTGGCTCGGGAGGTGGCGGCTAGGGTTTTGTTCGGGAGGAACATATGCGTGCATCCCTCAGCCCCCCCGCCTCCAAATATATAGACCTCCTCACTTGGGTCTCGTGGACCGAGGCCCAATAGGAGTCTATCCGGATCTCTATCCGAATTGAGCCCACATCCGAATCACATTCGAATTAGTGTTCCAACCCGTTAAGTGTGCGACCCTGTAGGTTCACGTATACTTGGTCGCGACCCGGAAACACCTTTCCGGTCACCCTGTTAATAGCGGCCTCTAGCAAGACATATTAACCCCAAAGTATACGTAAAGATCATATCGGCTGAACCTGTAATGTTCTCATGTACGAATCCTTTTGCCTCACGATATAGATTAAGCTCAAGGCGAGACCTGTGTCATCCTCTTAATGGCTCAATCACTCTCTCGATTCCGTGATGGATTATAAACTTGTGATTGACTCCTCAATCACATTGGCATGGCCATGCACTTTCATAATCCATTACATCGAGGGGCCCAGAGATATCTCTCCCATAAGGAGGGGCAAATTCTATCTTGATCATTCACATCCCACTACATGTTTCATAGCAAACCCGAAGACTACTTTTATGACTACCCAGTTACGGAGTAGTGGTTAGTAGTCCCAAAATAGGCTACTACGCATGTTGGGAACCATGATGATCTCAAGTCTAACGATTCTACATAAACACTACTTGAGACCAACTAATGACACATGGAATCTCTGCAGTGTCTCATGGCGGGTCTATCCAACATATGTTCACTAACACATGTCCATATTATTGATTTGGTATCTCCATACCATGATCCATGAGACATGATCATCAATCAATACATATGCTGATCTTTGAATCATATATGTTCCTCATATGATATATGATCAGGGATCATTTAGAAATAGCAACATTTTGGCATTAAGAGTCTCATGAATAAGTCACATACTCATTGATCAATAATGATAATGTCTATTTCAAGGAACAAAGCAATGTATCATAAACATAGTATGTGATATATTCAACATCTCCATGTTGCCTCTAGGGCATATCACCAACAGTCTCCCACTTGCACTAGAGTCAACCATGTAGGTATCTAATACCCATTGCCCTAGTGTGAGCCTCATGCTTTGGCTGGGGAAGCGGCTTTGTCAACGGATCTGCAATGTTCAAATCCGTTTGTACTTTGCATATCTTCACATCGCCTCTCTCCACAATCTCGCGGATGAGATGAAATCGCCGTAGAATGTGTTTGGACTTCTGGTGCGATCTAGGCTCCTTGGCTTGCGCAATGGCCCCACTATTGTCACAGTAGAGGTCCATTGGGCTGGAGGCACTAGCCACCACACCAAGCTCAGAAACAAATTTCTTGATCCAAACAGCCTCTTTAGCAGCTTCAGAAGCTGCTATGTACTCGGCCTCTGTTGTAGAATCAGCAACCGTCTCCTGCTTGGAACTCTTCCAGCTCACCGCACCGCCATTCAGGCAGAACACAAATCCAGATTGCGATCTAAAATCATCTTTGTCAGTTTGGAAGCTAGCATCGGTGTAACCATTTACAACGAGCTCTTCCTCACCCCCATAGACGAGGAACACATCTTTAGTTCTTCTCAAGTACTTCAAGATGTTCTTTACGGCAATCCAGTGACTTTCACCTGGATCTGACTGGTATCTACTTGTAGCACTTAAAGCATACGAGACATCTGGACGTGTACAAAGCATGGCATACATAATGGATCCCATAGCCGAAGCATATGGAATCGCATTCATTTTATCCCGCTCATCAGGTGTACTAGGACACTGACTCTTGCTAAGATGTATACCATGTGACATAGGTAGGAAGCCTTTCTTGGAATCCTGCATGTTGAACCTTTTCAACACCTTGTCAATGTACGTATCTTGGCTTAATCCAATTAGCCTTCTTGATCTATCCCTATAGATCTTGATGCCCAGAATATATGCCGCCTCTCCTAAGTCTTTCATAGAGAAACTATTTTTCAATGAAGACTTAACAGATTCGAGCATAGGAATGTCATTTCCGATCAGTAATATGTCATCCACATATAAGACCAGAAACACGAGTGCGCTCCCACTAGCCCTTTTGTAAACACAAGGCTCTTCTTCGTTCTTGATGAAACCAAACCCTTTGATTACTTCATCAAAACGAATGTTCCAACTCCGAGATGCCTGCTTTAATCCATAAATGGATCTTTGCAGCTTGCATATCTTTCCAGCTGATTGCGGATCGACAAAACCCGTGGGCTGTGTCATGTACACATCCTCACTCAGATTTCCATTAAGGAAAGCTGTTTTGACATCCATTTGCCATATTTCATAGTCGAAATATGCAGCAATCGCTAGAATGATCCGAATAGACTTTATCATTGCGACGGGCGAAAAAGTTTCATCATAATCAACACCTTGAATTTGTTTGAAACCTTTGGCCACCAATCGCGCTTTATAGATGTGAACATTTCCATCTATGTCTATCTTTTTCTTGAAAATCCATTTGCACTCAATGGTTTTAACACCATCAGGTGGATCAACCAAGTTCCAAACATGATTACTGTGCATGGATTCAATTTCGGATCTCATGGCTTCAAGCCATTTCTCAGAGTCTGGTCCCACCATCGCTTCTTCATAGGTCTTAGGCTCATCGTTGTCTAACAACAATATGTCCCGTTGTTGAGTAGTCAAGAACATGTACCTTTCAGGTGCACGACGTGACCTCTCTGACCTACGTGGTGCCGGTGTGTCCACAACAGGTTCTTCAACAGTTTGTTCATCCTGTTGTGGTTCTGTAGGAGCTGAAACGTTTTCAGGTGTTTCCCGAATTTCTTCAAGTTGCACCATGCTCCCACTATCCCTTCTTGAGAGAAACTCTTTCTCTAAGAAGACACCATGCCGGGCGACAAACACTTTGCCTTCTCCTTGATTATAGAAGTAATATCCTTTTGTTTCCTTAGGATACCCGATAAAGAAGCATTTATCAGATTTAGGACTGAGCTTATCAGATTGTAAACGTTTTACATAAGCCTCACATCCCCAAATCTTAAGAAAAGACAAGCTAGGACGTTGTCCTGTCCACATCTCATATGGTGTCTTTTCTACTGATTTTGATGGAACCCTGTTTAGTGTGAAAGCGGCTGTTTCAAGAGCGTACCCCCAAAAAGACAACGGAAGATCACTTTGGCTCATCATGGAGCGCACCATATCTAATAAGGTGCGATTTCTCCGTTCAGATACCCCATTCCATTGAGGTGTTCCTGGCGGAGTCAATTGTGGAACAATTCCACAATCCTTCAGATGATTGCCAAACTCATGGCTCAAATACTCGCCTCCACGATCAGATCGTAGAAACTTGATTGTCTTGCCTAAATGATTTTGCACTTCATTTTGGAATTCTTTGAACTTTTCAAAGGATTCGGACTTATGCTTCATCAGGTAGATATACCCATATCTACTAAAATCATCAGTAAAAGTTATGAAGTACTGAAAACCACCTCTGGCTGTTGAGCTCATTGGTCCACATACATCAGAATGTACGAGTGCCAATAAGTCACTTGCCCGTTCACCTTGACCGGTGAAAGGTGCCTTTGTCATCTTGCCAAGTAAACAAGATTCGCATGTCTCAAATGATTCAAAATCAAATGAGTGCAGAATACCATCTCTATGGAGCTTCTCCATGCGTTTCTCATTTATGTGACCTAAGCGACAGTGCCAAATAAACGTGGGATTCAAATCATTCGAACGTTGCCTCTTTGCATTAATGTTATAGACCGGTGACTCTTCAAGAGTAAGAACATATAACCCATTCACCAATGGAGTATGACAATAGAACATATCTTTGAAATAAAGAGAACAACCATTGTTCACAGATCTAAAGTCATAACCTTCTGCTTGCAAACATGAAGCAGAAATAATGTTCTTGGAAAGAGATGGAACACAATAACAATTATTCAATTCCAAAACTAATCCTGAAGGTAAAGACAATGGCATGGTGCCAACAGCGACCGCAGCAACTTTTGCTCCATTGCCAACGCGAAGATCCACTTCGCTCCTCCTCAAACTTCTACTTCTTCTTAGCCCCTGCAACGATTTGCAAAGGTGAGCAACCGATCCGGTATCAAATACCCAAGAATCAGTGGATGAAGTAGCAAGATTGATCTCTATAACATTTATACCTGGAGAGGAAGTCGTACTTCCCTTCTTCTTCTCAAGATCCTCCAAGTACTTTGGGCAGTTCCTTTTCCAATGACCTGATTGCTTACAGTAGTAACAATCTGCATTAGGAGCAGCGCCCTTCTTGACTTGCTTGGCCTTAGAACTGCTCGCGATCTCATCGGGAGCTAACTTTCTTTTGACCGCGCCTTTCTTGACATTGGGCTTGCCCTTGCCTTTCTGCATCATCATCACATGATTGCTGCTTTTCTTAATGCTTTCCTCGGCAGCTTTTAGCATCCCATGCAACTCTGCCAAGGTCTTATCCATGTTGTTCATGTGATAGTTCAGTATGAATGGCTCAAAGCTCGGGGGGAGCGACTGGAGAATCACATCAGTAGCCAACTCTTGGCTAAGGGGAAAACCAAGCTTTTCCAGACTCTCAATGTAGCCAATCATCTTAATCACATGAGGGCTGACGGGATTCCCTTCTGCAAGCCTGCACGCAAACAAGGACTTTGAAGTGTTGAACCTCTCAGCCCTTGCTTGGTTCTCAAACATACCACGCAACCCCACAATGATATTGTAGGCATCTGTGTTCTCATATTGCTTCTGAAGCTCAGAGGACATTGTGGCAAGCATGAGACAGCTCACATCAAGGTAATCATTCGTTTGCTTCTCATAAGCTCTCCGTGCAGCCGCAGTAGCATTATCAGGCAAGTCATCAGGATAATGAGACTCAAGGACATACTCCTTGCGCTCTTGCTTGAGAACAATTCTCAAGTTGCGATACCAATCCATAAAGTTCGTTCCATTGAGTTTTTCTTTCTCAAGAATAGATCGCAAATTAAAAGAACTGGATGCGGCATTAGTTGACATGATCTACAACAAAGAATATGCAAAGTTTAGCACTATGTTTATGTTCATCTTTTATTAAACAATTTAACAAAAGACTCCCACTATGTGTTTTGCAACAAAACTCCCTCTAAGTTACATAGTGGGTCAAGAACCTCATTTCACTAATTCCTAGTGAGCTTTGGCATCACGGCTAGAAAACTAGTGACATGGGTAAGCAACACCTTGCTAATCACATCCCTATGTGACTCTTGCTTGTTGGGTGACATCAACATGCCCCGGCCCCAATCTATGCCCCAAGGTCCAAAACTGTTTTGATAACCTTGTTAAGTAAACCAAATGCTTCCGCATGTAGATGTCCGACATCTACCCCAAATAATGATGATAACCGACGGCACTCTACTTTGGTAGACCTACCATGCGGTGATCATTATCTTTTGGTGCAACATATGGAAGGGCATGAACACCTAATTTTATGAGGGATTCTATCCTACCAAAGCAACATATGACAAAAACATTGCATAAGAATAAGATAGATAATATCACAGATAAACACATTTAACTGTGAAGTAGTATGGCCCAAACAAATGGTGATCTCCATCTCCATGTAGGTGTAGACGATCTCCATCCTCCACATCACTCCTTTAGGCCACCATGCTTGAAAGCTTGTAACCTCAAAATTAGGCTACTACCTATAATAGCTAGAAATTGAAGATTACAAAGATAGATTCAAGCATTAAGGTCGACACGCAGGTCGTTAAATACAATATAGACAGCTAACAATAGCTGAAATAATCATGACACGCAGGCCATGAACGAATGTTACATGCATCACATACATCTCATACATTCCAATAAGATATAGGGCCATACTATTCACGTCATTCTCTGCAAAAACAAGTTAGACGTAGAATCGTATTCTACCTAACGATGTGAACCCAAGACGCTATACAAGGCGGGTACGCACGGCGGTCCCGCTGGCCGGTCAGCGGGCGGGGGGTCGAGGGGGGGGCCGCCCCCCGCGGGTTTCAGGGCAGCGCCCTGAACACCCTACGAAATTTACAGATCCAATCTATGAAATCGCAATGGAAAAACTATTCGGCACAACCACCTTATGCCGATCCGAGACATTCTCTAGGATGCTAGTTTTTCCACTGGGCCGAGGCCATCAGATCCGTAACCTACTAGTATTCGGCATAACCACCTTATGCCGATCCGAGACAATCTCTAGGGCACTAGTATTCCCACTGGCCCGAGGCTATCAGATTCGTATCCTACTAGTATTCGACATAACCACCTTATGCCGATCCGAGACAATCTCTAGGGCACCAGTAGTGATACAATCTGCGCCTCATCCAACCCCTATTCACCGATTGATCTCATCAACCCGTGCTACCATCGATTCATCACATGAACCGACTGATCTAGACTGTAATAGATCCAATCTACTACAACCGCATATCATCATATGCGCTGATCCAGATCGCAAACTAAGCAACCTGGCTCTGATACCACTAAAGGAACGCGCGTAGGCTACGATAGCAGAAAATAAAAAATTTCTACCGCGCACACCAGGACATCATGCTAAGAAGGGATCATAGATCGTTACCACTAGACGCGCAGCGCAGCGGAAGAAGAGTTGGAGAAGCCGATCCAACCACGCGCG
This sequence comes from Dendrocalamus latiflorus, assembly GCA_017311315.1. NCBI lineage: Eukaryota > Viridiplantae > Streptophyta > Magnoliopsida > Poales > Poaceae > Dendrocalamus > Dendrocalamus latiflorus. The sequence goes on from CM029677.1 coordinate 10,348,485, forward strand.
TCGAGGTAGTAGTGGAAGTAGCCGATCGTCCCGAACAGATCGTCTCCTCCACGCGATCAACCACACCACGAGCAGATCCAATCTGTAGTTTGTTGATGCCGATCAACGCCGCAACGAGCAGCGCCTCCACCGGTATCCACACGTCCGGGGCTGGAACTCCGATCGCGAGTGTACCAGCACTCGCGAGCGGCTAGGGTTTGGCTCGGGAGGTGGCGGCTAGGGTTTTGTTCGGGAGGAACATATGCGTGCATCCCTCAGCCCCCCCGCCTCCAAATATATAGACCTCCTCACTTGGGCCTCGTGGACCGAGGCCCAATAGGAGTCTATCCGGATCTCTATCCGAATTGAGCCCACATCCGAATCACATTCGAATTAGTGTTCCAACCCGTTAAGTGTGCGACCCTGTAGGTTCACGTATACTTGGTCGCGACCCGGAAACACCTTTCCGGTCACCCTGTTAATAGCGGCCTCTAGCAAGACATATTAACCCCAAAGTATACGTAAAGATCATATCGGCTGAACCTGTAATGTTCTCATGTACGAATCCTTTTGCCTCACGATATAGATTAAGCTCAAGGCGAGACCTGTGTCATCCTCTTAATGGCTCAATCACTCTCTCGATTCCGTGATGGATTATAAACTTGTGATTGACTCCTCAATCACATTGGCATGGCCATGCACTTTCATAATCCATTACATCGAGGGGCCCAGAGATATCTCTCCCATAAGGAGGGGCAAATTCTATCTTGATCATTCACATCCCACTACATGTTTCATAGCAAACCCGAAGACTACTTTTATGACTACCCAGTTACGGAGTAGTGGTTAGTAGTCCCAAAATAGGCTACTACGCATGTTGGGAACCATGATGATCTCAAGTCTAACGATTCTACATAAACACTACTTGAGACCAACTAATGACACATGGAATCTCTGCAGTGTCTCATGGCGGGTCTATCCAACATATGTTCACTAACACATGTCCATATTATTGATTTGGTATCTCCATACCATGATCCATGAGACATGATCATCAATCAATACATATGCTGATCTTTGAATCATATATGTTCCTCATATGATATATGATCAGGGATCATTTAGAAATAGCAACATTTTGGCATTAAGAGTCTCATGAATAAGTCACATACTCATTGATCAATAATGATAATGTCTATTTCAAGGAACAAAGCAATGTATCATAAACATAGTATGTGATATATTCAACATCTCCATGTTGCCTCTAGGGCATATCACCAACAACCTCGTCCTCAAGATGACACTCCACGCGGAGACGGTAGGCAAGCTCGAGTCCAAATGGGAAGGCCCGTACATCGTCGCGGAGGTCCTGCAGAAGGGAGCGTATCGCTTAGCCACCTTGGAAGGGCACACGCTCCGACACACGTTGTAACATCCCAAAATTTTTTATTTGCAATTTATTTGATTTTCTGGAGTTTATTTGGATTTATCTGGATTTTATTTCAAAATCTAAAGCAAGAAAATGTATCTAAAATATTTTATAAAGCTATTAATTGAAAATATGAAATTAAAAATATTTTTCTTAAGTCTAAAATGCCTCCAGGAATTTTTAGGAATTTTCCTAGAATTTTTGGGCTTTAAATATTTTTTTAAGTGTTTATAAAGTTATCTAGCATTTCTGAAAATTAAAACGAAATTTAAAAGCCAAAAATCCCTCGGCTGACACGTGGCGCACCCAGATCGCATCTGCCCACCGGCCGATCTAATCCGGGCCGTCCCCATCCACTTACCCCTTCGGGTTGGATCCAACGGCCCGATCTTCTCTTTGTGCACGTGGCTCAAATCCGGCCGTCCGCCTCTCTCCCCTCACCTCTCTCTCTCTCTCTCTCGCCGACATGCGGGGCCCGCACCCCTTTCTTCCTCCTCCCCTTCTCCCCCAGCCCGCCGGCCGCCATTAACACCCTAACCGAGGTTTTAAAAGCTTCAGTTACTCCCCCTAATGACCGGCTATTGATGCTATTAGTGGCCCTTAAGCCCGCGCGCTAGTAACCGCCCCACCTCCGTCCGTTTTCTGTCGGCTTAAAGCCTCTCGCCGTTATGCGACTGTTTCTAAAGTCCTTAACTCCGGCGAGCCCATTACCTCCGTCCCTGCCCTATAAAGCTCCTTCCCGAGCCCGTTATCCCCTCCTTCGCCTTCCCGTGCGCCGCCACCTCTTTCCCCCTCCGCCCTGAACCGAATCGGCCCCGACCCATGCTTCCTCGTCCGCCGCCGTGCGAGCTCCGGTGAGGAATTGGCGCCGCCCTGGTCGTACCAAGATGTACCAGGACCTTAAGAAAAGATACTGGTGGGTTAGTATGAAAAGGGAAATTGCGGAGTTTGTTGAAGCTTGTGATACCTGCCAGAAAGTCATGGCAGAGCATCAGAAACCTGCAGGACTTTTGCAACCCTTGCCAATACCAGATTGGAAGTGGGAAGAGATCGGTATGGACTTCATAACCGGACTACCTAGAACTCAATCCGGCTATGACTCAATCTGGGTGGTAATTGACAGATTGACCAAAGTAGCTCATTTTATACCAGTCATGACTACTTATTCTGGAAGTAAGTTAGCTGAGATTTACATGGCTAGAATTGTGTGCTTGCATGGAGTTCCGAAAAAGATAGTATCGGACAGAGGTAGTCAGTTCACATCCAAGTTTTGGCAGAAACTTCATGAAGAGTTAGGAAGTAAGCTTAATTTCAGTACAGCTTATCATCCCCAAACAGATGGCCAGACAGAGCGAGTAAATCAAGTGCTAGAGGATATGTTGAGAGCATGTGCTCTGGATTTTGGAAATAGTTGGGATCGCTCATTGCCCTATGCTGAGTTCTCTTACAACAACAGTTATCAGGCAAGTTTGCAGATGGCACCTTTTGAAGCACTGTATGGTAGGAAGTGCAGAACACCCTTGCATTGGGAACAGTCTGGAGAATTCCAAGATGCGGGACCAACCCTACTTCAAGATGCTGAAGAGAAAGTGAGGAAGATCAAAGACAGACTGAAGATAGCTCAATCCAGGCAGAAAAGTTATGCCGATAATCGTCGTCGAGACCTGACTTTCGAAGCTGGGGACTATGTGTATCTCAGAGTATCTCCGCTCAGAGGAGTCAGAAGATTCCAAGTCAAGGGAAAGCTTGCACCAAGATTCGTTGGGCCATTCAAGATCTCAAGCCGCAAAGGAGAAGTTGCATATCAGTTGGATTTGCCGCCAAGCATGTCAGGTGTGCACAACGTCTTCCACGTCTCTCAGTTGAAGAAATGTCTCAGAGTACCCGCGGAGCAAGCAGACTTGGAAACCCTTGATCTTCAAGAGGATCTCACCTATCAAGAGCAACCGATCAAGATTCTCGAGACAGCCGAGCGCCAGACCAGAAGAAAGACCATCAAATTCTGCAGAGTTCAATGGAGCAATCACACAGAAGACGAAGCAACTTGGGAGCGAGAAGAAGATCTGAAAGCCAACCATCCCCATCTTTTTGCTAGCTAGTTCAAATCTCGAGGGCGAGATTTCCTTAAGGGGGGTAGGTTTGTAACATCCCAAAATTTTTTATTTGCAATTTATTTGATTTTCTGGAGTTTATTTGGATTTATCTGGATTTTATTTCAAAATCTAAAGCAAGAAAATGTATCTAAAATATTTTATAAAGCTATTAATTGAAAATATGAAATTAAAAATATTTTTCTTAAGTCTAAAATGCCTCCAGGAATTTTTAGGAATTTTCCTAGAATTTTTGGGCTTTAAATATTTTTTTTAAGTGTTTATAAAGTTATCTAGCATTTCTGAAAATTAAAACGAAATTTAAAAGCCAAAAATCCCTCGGCTGACACGTGGCGCACCCAGATCGCATCTGCCCACCGGCCGATCTAATCCGGGCCGTCCCCATCCACTTACCCCTTCGGGTTGGATCCAACGGCCCGATCTTCTCTTTGTGCACGTGGCTCAAATCCGGCCGTCCGCCTCTCTCCCCTCACCTCTCTCTCTCTCTCTCGCCGACATGCGGGGCCCGCACCCCTTTCTTCCTCCTCCCCTTCTCCCCCAGCCCGCCGGCCGCCATTAACACCCTAACCGAGGTTTTAAAAGCTTCAGTTACTCCCCCTAATGACCGGCTATTGATGCTATTAGTGGCCCTTAAGCCCGCGCGCTAGTAACCGCCCCACCTCCGTCCGTTTTCTGTCGGCTTAAAGCCTCTCGCCGTTATGCGACTGTTTCTAAAGTCCTTAACTCCGGCGAGCCCATTACCTCCGTCCCTGCCCTATAAAGCTCCTTCCCGAGCCCGTTATCCCCTCCTTCGCCTTCCCGTGCGCCGCCACCTCTTTCCCCCTCCGCCCTGAACCGAATCGGCCCCGACCCGTGCTTCCTCGTCCGCCGCCGTGCGAGCTCCGGCGAGGAATTGGCGCCGCCCTGGTCTCTTCCGCGCCTCGCCGACGACGCCTTCGTGATCCCCAAGCACCGGCGACCACCATTCCCCTCTCCGCCGAGCGACGCCGCCACCGGAGCCCCGTTGTTGCCGAAGACTCGAGCGCCGCCGCTTCTTCTCGTCGACCGACCGTCTCCACTCGTAACTGAACCTCTACGACCATCCGTCGTCTCCGGCCACTCTGCCTGATTCCCTCCGACCACCCCGCGGCCAACCAGTTTCCGAAGGTAATACCCTTCCGTGTGGTCGTAGATCCGTGTAGTCGTAAGTTCTCTGGTAGTCGAAGTCGTAGGTTCTCTGTGTAATCGAAGTCGTAGGTTTTCTGTGTAGTCGAAGTCGTAAGTTCTCTGGTAGTCGAAGTCGTAGGTTCTCTGTGTAGTCGAAGTCGTAGGTTCTCTGGTAGTCGAAGTCGTAGGTTCTCAGTGTAGTCGTAGTCGTAGACTGGTCTGTGGCCGTAGTCGTAATTTCCCTGCGTAGTCGTAAACCTTCCGTGTGGTCGTATGTCGACTGCGTGGTCGTAAACCTTCCATGTGGTCGTAAGTCGACTACGTGGTCGTAGCTCCACCCGATCGCATTTGCCGTGGTCGTGAGAACTTCCGAAGGCCATAACTTCTTCATTTTAACTCCGATTTAACTCGTTCAAATTTCTAAATTTTTCTAAAAATCCTAAACTACCCATTTCTGGACTCTTTTTGAATTTTTGGATTTTATTTGAATTTTGTTTGAATTTCTTTTGGTTCTTTGCGTATAGATTACGACGAATCCGGAGAGTATTTCTTCGACGAATCGCAGCAAGACTTCGAGCAAGGCAAGTTACACCTTTGACCATGTTGATCCCAGTAATTTAAATTATTATGTTGTTTTTAAATTAATATGCATGCGTACTTTTATTCAATCTAGTTTAAATTCGGTTTAAACTCTAGTTATACCCAATTCCTTTGTGTATGGCCAATCTTGAAAATTGAATAAACATACCTTGTCACCATATATGAAAACCTAGTTGGTACATTAGTATTGACTAGAACATTTTATGGAATTGCTTAGCCATGCTTAGAATAATTCGGGTGGGAAGAATTGTTTCACATAAAATGATAAAGTTTTCGAATGTGTTCTTGACTTTGGTGGGTCAAGAATGATTATGAAATATTTTCAAACAGAATATGAAAACTTGGTTTAGACTTAGGCTAATGGTTAGAGTGGTGGGTGCTTGCTGGTATGCATTGTTGTTTGGTGACACAATGTTGATTGCCAGGCACAAGGGGTATGTGGTTGGTGCCTAAGTCAGTTAAGGACCGGTCTGTGAAATACTATTACAAAGTCACACCGTACTACCACAAGTCTGGTATGGGACAGACCTGGCTAAGTAATTTGTGAAGTTCCATTTTAGTTTCGCTATAGGCTGAATGTGAGCGTGGCGTAGGCCATGAGAAGTCTCACATGGCACAAGAGGGGGCTCCAACATGTGGATTCATGTTGTGGTGAAACCTTAGTGGCGGCGTAGCTAATTTGGTAATGGAACATTGGAACAGCTTTGTCATGATCTCCTCGGCCGCACACCTAAGGAAGTGTGTTAATCCGGTGGCAAAACGGGGGACATGTCTTGTGGGTAAAGTTGTACACCTCTGCAGAGTAATAAACTATCCTGGATAGCCGTGTCCACGGTCAAGGACATGCTTAGTATGGTTTTTCATGGATTAGACTTTGGTTTTTAATAAAATTTGGTTTATGGAAATTTGTGAAACTTTTGGAAAGATGGTCCGGGTGGGATACCCGTGGTTAGGTTAGTGTTAGGTTGTTGCCTGCACTAACGTTATTATTTTGTTAAATCTGGATTTTATATACTGTATCAAATTCAGCTTTTGCACTTACGTTATTGTATTTAATTCAATAATGTTGTTTATGCAAATGAACCACATTATGCCTTCCTTTGTAACCCCTTATGCATGCATCAAATCTGTTATATTTCCTGGTGTAACTTGTGGAGTACTTTATGTGCTCACCTTGCTATAAACAATGTTGCCAGAGGACGACGACGTCAACTATGTTGAGGATTGCGACGAATAGGCCACGTCTTACAGTCAATTCGCCTTGTGGGAAGGCAGGATGGGCTGCTCCTTTCATTTATCTTCCGCTGTTTATTTCATGTTTGGCCATGAAGCCACCGTATTGTAAACTTGGCCATAAGGCCCGTACTTTTGCTTTATAATAAAGTTTGGTTATCATGCATGATATGTATCACTGTTCAATCTGTGTGCACTAGCTTTTCCTGGGATAGTGCGATTAACACAGAGGGATGTGGAGTTGTTGCTCCGGGTCCCGACACACGTGGAATGCCGACAGGCTACAGCGGTATTACGCCTGAGTCAAGCACACAAGGCTAGGGGCCTCCCCCGGCTTCGGCAGACGTAAGCGGCCAACGGTTAGTGCCTTAACCCTTGTAACCGCTCACCCGCACAAACGGGAATTTAATAAAGTGCATTGTTCATGCAAGTTCTCCCGTTTTCGTATTAAAAAGCGTGAAGAGTCACCCTCGTGTGCACTACGCATAAGCATGAATGAAGACGCGTGGGGGGACGCCTCCGCGCGCAGTCTACGGACTCTAAATAAGACGTAGCGCGAGGTTCGCCTCTGCACGCACTCCACGGAGTATAAATAAGACGTAGCGTCGAGGTCCGCCTCCGCACGCAATTTCACCGCCCGCAACGAACCTCCGCGCACAGTCTACGGACTCTAAATAAGACGTAGCGTCGAGGTCCGCCTCCGCACGCAATTTCACCGCCCGCAACGCGCGGAGGTTCACCTCCGCGCGCAGTCTACGGACTCTAAATAAGACGTAGCGCAAGGTCCGCCTCCGTACGCACTCCTCCGGAGTATAAAGAAGACGCAGATGCTATCCCTGCGCACTCTACGGAGTATAAACAAGACGCGAACCCCGCGCACGCATGGGCGCTGCCCCAGTGCGTACTCCTCGGAGTATAAATAAGACGTGGATGTATATCCCACGCGCTCCTCCGGAGTATAAAGAAGACGCAGATGCTATCCCTGCGCACTCCACGGAGTATAAACAAGACGCGAACCCCGCGCACGCATGGGCGCTGCCCCAGTGTGTACTCCTCGGAGTATATATAAGACGTGGATGTATATCCCACGCGCTCCTCCGGAGTATAAAGAAGACGCGGATGCTATCCCTGCGCACTCTACGGAGTATAAACAAGACGCGAACCCCGCACACGCATGGGCGCTGCCCCAGTGCGTACTCCTCGGAGTATAAATAAGACGTGGATGTATATCCCATGCGCTCCTCCGGAGTATAAAGAAGACGCGGACGCTATCTCTGTGCACTCTACGGAGTATAAACAAGACGCGAACCCCGCGCACGCATGGGCGTTGCCCCAGTGCGTACTCCTCGGAGTATAAATAAGACGTGGATGTCGATCCCACGCACCCTCTACCAACGCGGGCGCTATCTCTGCACGCTTTACAGCGTGCAACTGCGGCTTGGATATTCCCAAGCACGCGCAGGCACGCCCCTTGCGCGCACCCCCTGGAACATACAAAACAAGGGGCGTGGTCGAGGTCGCCATGCATACTCCGCCTAGGTGCCAGCTCCGCTGCCACCACTTCGAAGGGTAGGGGACGGAGCGCTCGCGCGTCTACTTCGACTAGGCGCCAGCTCCGCTGCCACCACTTCGAAGGGTAGGGGACGGAGCGCTCGCGCGTCTACTTCGACTAGGCGCCAGCTCCGCTGCCACCACTTCGAAGGGTAGGGGACGGAGCGCTCGCGCGTCTACTTCGACTAGGCGCAAGCTCCGCTGCCACCACTTCGAAGGGTAGGGGACGGAGCGCTCGCGCGTCTACTTCGACTAGGCGCCAGCTCCGCTGCCACCACTTCGAAGGGTAGGGGACGGAGCGCTCGCGTGTCTACTTGGACTAGGCGCCAGCTCCGCTGCCACCACTTTAAAGGGTAGGGGACGGAGCGCTCGCGTGTCTACTTCGACTAGGCGCCAGCTCCGCTGCCACCACTTCAAAGGGTAGGGGACGGAGCGCTCACGCGTCTACTTCGACTAGGCGCCAGCTCCGCTGCCACCACTTCGAAGGGTAGGGGACGGAGCGCTCACGTGTCTACTTCGACTAGGCGCCAGCTCCGCTGCCACCACTTCGAAGGGTAGGGGACGGAGCGCTCACGCATCTACTTCGACTAGGCGCCAGCTCCGCTGCCACCACGTCGAAGGGTAGGGGACGGAGCGCTCGCGCGTCTACTTCGCCTAGGCGCCAGCTCGGCTGTCACCACGTCGAAGGGTAGGGGACGGAGCGCTCGCGCGTCTACTTCGCCTAGGCGCCAGCTCCGCTGCCACCACCTCGAAGGGTAGGGGACGGAGCGCTCGCGCGTCTACCTCGGCTAGTCCGGGGCCCGAGATGCACAGTGTTCGCAAGCTCGTTTGCTCATACCAGAACGGGGGGCGACACGATACCCGCGCCTTGCACGACCCACCAGCTCGCAGCATATTACATAACAACAAGTGCATGGGAAGATCGTTGTTTGGCCCCAACAAGACAGTTACATTCCAGAGGCGGACACACGCGTGGCATGGAATGCGCCAACACCTGACTATTCCTATGAGTCCGCGCCGTCTTCGCCACGACGAGTGCCCGCGTCGCCTGCGCCGCGCCGAGGGACCTCTTCGAGCCAGCGAAGCACGTCTCCCTCGTTCCACAGCGTCCGCCGCAAAGCAACCGCGGCGGCCCCCTCCCCGACATAATTCCAAACCCGGTCATGAAAGTTTCGGGTCGCGGGCTCGGTGGCACAAACGGCATCAGATATCACCCCGGGCTCGGTAGGCAAGTCGAACTGAGGGTTCGCCAGCTTATCGACATGCTCGCACCCACCAGCGTGCAGCAGGGCGAGGGCAAACCCAGCACTCATATAGCCGCAGTGCGTGCCGAAAGCCTTGGCGCCAGGAAGGGCAACGCTCGAGCCCTCTTCGATTCGCTCAAGCGTCTCCATCAGGTCTTGACGGCCATGGGTGGCGTCCTCCACGTGCACACAAAGCCCCCGGAGGGCCCGCTCCAAGGATTCCATCGCATTCCACGCGGAAGAGCACGCGTTATCCCAAGATAGCGCTTTCTCCGCAACGGAGGCGGCAAGCTGTTCCTTCTCCGCCTCCAGCGTGGAGATTTGCTGAAGAAGGGCAGTCCGCTCCTCCGTCGTGGTGCGCTGGCCTCCCCCATCGCAAGGTGTGCGGCTACTGCCGTGTTCTTCGCGTTCCTGCCCACCAACTGTGCGTCGACAACAGCCTCGTCCCGTTCCGCCATCAGCACTCGAATGACCTCGTCCTTGGTGGCGTTGGCGTCGTCCGCCCCACACAGCTGGTCCTCCAGTACCCTCCGCTCGCGAGCGCGAGCCTCTTCAAGGGCTTTGCTAATGGCAAGCGTCTACATGAAGTATAGCAATGGTTACCTATCAGATAAGCAAGGGGTATGTAGCGAGAACGAAGACCATTACCCTCATCTCGGAGGCACCCAACGCGAGCGCCAAGAGGTCGCCGCCGCAAGAGTGCAGCGCCTGTCGATCTAGGCGGGCGCCAGCATACTCCGCCACCTTGTTCCAGGCACAAAGCGCCTCCCACCGAGGTACGAAGTCAGAGACGTCAGGCCCTAGAGCCCCCGCCCCAGTGTCTTCCGGAGCAGTTGGGGTGCACACAGGCCCCGGCTCAATCAGGCCGGCGACATCGCGGGGCCCCCCATTGCTCGATTCTTGCCCTCGTTTGGGAGACCCTGTCTCGCCTGGCGTCGACGAAATAAGCGAGCAAATCGGGGAGAGTTTTGGGAAGTCGCGCGACAAAAACGAACTACGCCTACCTCCGGTCACCTCTGCCGCGGCCTCCACCTCGGTTAGGAGCGCCCCGTTGGCCTGAGGCGCGACAACCCTCCCGGCTTCAGAAGCACCCCCGCTAGCCGTCAGGGCCGCAGTCACTAGACCCGCCACACTGAATCGGCCCCGGGAAGATGGTGGCAATTGCACCCGAGGCCGTTTTGCCTTAGGAGTCGTAGGTGAAGCCTCCGTGGCTACCTCGGCAGCCGCGGAAGCCGCCGTCAGCGACAGCGCGGCGGCTGCCGCGGGAGGCGACGAGGCGTCATCTTCAAGAATGGCGGCGCGCATGCTCGTCGCCTGGCCACCATATACGACCTTGTCGGGAGTTACGCGCCCCCCGAACCGGTCGGTCTGAGCCCAGCGCCCGTCTCGCCCCCCATCCTCACGTCCTCGACCGGCGGCACGGCCGGCGAACTAAGGGCAATAACCTCCGACTGGACCCCGCTCCGAGAAGATGGCGTTGCCACCGTCGCACCGCCCGGTGATCCCGCAGGCACTGGGCGCTCCGGCACAGGAATTTCCAAGGCCTCGCACACCCGATTAATCCGCCCCTACTTCGCCAAGAAAGTCGCGGACTCGCGGGCCTGGTGCTCCTCCGCCGTGTACGGCCCAAGTATCGCAGCTACGGCGCATTCCGCATCTTCTAACCGGCGTACTGCAGGCACAAGCGGAGGGTCATATCTAGGCGTTTGCAACCACCCACGTGGTACTTAGCATTTCGCAGGGACACTTACAGGGCGCGGAGGGCCTATGAAGCGAAGACACTCCTGGGTGGATGCCGTCCTTCCAATCGGGCCCTCGCCGCTCATATTTCCAGTTGCAAGCAAGCGGGGATATCTCGTACATGGTGAACTCCTCCGCGAGGTCACGCATGTTGAACCGGAGTGCGACCCCAGCAAGCCTCCGCGCCTGCTGCTCGTCACCAGGCCGAGGCGTCACATTCGGACAGCGGTCGAAAGATATCGGCTCTCCACGGCTCCGGAGGCCGCTTGTGCTCGTCACGGTGTAGTAGAACCACCGCCGTGTCCAGCCGGTCTCCCACTTTTCCCGCATAGCCAACGCGGGAAACAGGTGCGAGCACTCCGGCCTCAGCACGAAGTCCACGCCGCCGAAGTTCGAGTAAGCCCCCCTTCTACTCTTCTCGGGTGGCACCGCGCGTCGTGCAGAATGGCGAACAGCTCGACGCGGGGGCGGGTACCCTCCGTCCGCATCGCCCACGTGAAGATGGCCAACCGTACGATCGTGGTCGGAGTTAGCTGCGCCAGCTCCAACCCATATGCTCGCAGCACTTCATGAACAAGGTGTGTCACGGGGATCCGGAGCCCAGCGTCGAAGAATGCCACGAAGACGATCGCCTCCGACTCCCTAGGGTTCGGCTCCGCTTTGTCACGTCCGGGTAGGCGAGCCCCGGCACGCTCCTCCAACTTCTTCTCCTGCAGAAGGGTCCGGAGGGTCTCCTCCGTGACGCGGCTCCGCTCCAGCACGCGGGAGCAGCGACCTTTGGACCTTTTCACAACATCCCAGTGCTGGGGAGTTTGCTTCCTGTCGCGCGGAACCAGGCGGTACTCCGCCGGTGGTGGCGTCAGGCAGCGCTGGCTAGACGAGGCGCTCTCGCTAAGGCGACGCGCAGGGTCGTCAAGGGCGGCACCCGTGCTAATTGGGAGGTCGTCGCGCGCAGCCATCCCTCTCACGGCGGCGGGCAGGCGCAGAGGCAAGATTACCAGCAGGGGGTGCAAGCGGAATAGCAAGGAACACACAAGCGATCAAGCAGCCAAGGGGAACGACTGCATGCCCACAGGGGCGGATTATAAAGCCCCTCGTCTCCCCTGCAGGCAGAATATCGAGCGACCGAACGACAGCGGTGCGGCTACCCACGATCGGGCAGTGCAACCGCTGGAAACCGCGGCAGGCGGCGGTAGGTGGCTGCTCAGTGCCCAATGCACCCATACACTCCCGCCGCGTGGCCACTTTTCCTGGGGAAAAGGCGAACGGCCGTGGTCGTGGGAACGCTGGCACCCCACGACGTTCCAATTACAGCCGGCCACGTGCCCACATCCACTGCGGGGCAGGCGGGGCAGCCGTGCCAGTCTACCCCTGACAAAGGCCGGCGCGATTCCAGGTGTCATTAAAGCGCACTCCCGGACCAAGCAACCATCTTCCCGCGCTGGCGCCACATCGCGCGACGCATTTCCTAAGACTCGGCCGCCAAGGGCAGCCGATCAAGTCGGCTTCGCCCATTAATGTCTGGGGCGCGAGGTAGGGCATGCCCGAACCCCGGCCCGGTCGAAGCCCTCGGCCTACTCAGTGTCTTCGGCCTCGAAGCCGCGCCTGCCCAGGGTGCGGGCGACGGCCCTCGCACAAGCACGACCTCAGCCCCGTCGAAGCCTTCGGACTTCTCGGCGCCTTCGGCCTCGAGGCCGCGTGAGCTTCGGGACCCGACGACAGCCCTCGCACAAGCACAGGAGGACGTGCGAACTATCCAAGTCATCAAAGCATCACAGGCCGATGGGACGGAGGGGGCCAAGGACTCAGCGGCATGGCTTCGGCCCGTGAAGCCCTTCACCATGAGAGGCTCCTGTTGTAGGGGTGGGCCCCACCTAAGCCCAATAGGCCTGTTAGGTCCGAAACAGGACATGTGTAATGACATAAGAGCCCCCGAGGGGAACACTCACGTGTAAGGGTATAACTGTACAAACACTCCCCATATGAATATATATGTGGCATAGGCCACGGAAGGAAGGCTTCAAGCCATTCATTTTACTCAACTCTCCACTACCACACACTCTCTCTCTGTTTGGTCTGTAACCACAACAAGAGTCAATTATGGTCCAAAGGAAGAAAATGATGCTAATGACCATGTTGACACAAGGAGCAAAAGAAGGAGCAAGTTTTCCTCAAAGCTCCCAAGGCTCTCAGAATGGCCTTTTCTCCGCTATTCTCCCCCTTTTGGCAATAAAATCATCAAGGATGCAAAAGAGAGAATAAAGCATGCTATTTGATGAAATGGCTGAAGTTTGTTTATTTTAAGCATTTAGAGCCATGAAGATTATCAAAAATGACCATATGAGAATTACATTAAGCTATAACATATAAGAATGCTATCAAGATCATGACAAGACATGTATAATCAAGCTAAACCAAATAAGTCACAATCTGAGATTTAGTCGAATTTCTTAGCATATCAAGTCAACCATGATTATAGTCTAGCTAGAGGTATCCAAAGATGATGCAGGCCATGTCAATAATCTAAGTGGAACCAAGAAGCTAGTATTGAGTCTATTTAGAGTGCTACAAGTTCAAGAATGAGACATTTATTTAAGCACTTGGTCTTTTTATGTAATTAAGCAAATTTAGCACAATTGACGTGTTTTCTTTTTAAAGCTTATGGTCGTTTCCAACCAAAATTTTAGTTTAGTCATGTGCTAGATCTTAAGCCTTATGAGACCACTCCAAGCGAGAAGCTTAAGAAGATAGTCTTGGTCAACCAAAACTCCCCCTGAGTTCATGCCTAGTGCAATGGCAAGCCGTCTCATGAAACAAAATTGGTGAGATCAGTTTTTTTCGCACAAAAGAGATCTTTTTGCTTTATTAAAAGATTGTACTAACTCATGTTTCATCATGGAACTAACACAGCTCAATCTAAAGCTCAATAAAGATTCAAGACTCAACTCAGTCTATTTGACATGGCATGAATCATAAAGAGATAACTAAAGAGAGACTAGTCTCAAGACCTAACATGACATTAATTAATTCAAGTTGTACATTTTAATCAACCTATCATGGCAAAGACTTGACTACACATATAACGACATGATCAATCTAGCAAGTAAGCACAAATCATGGCAAGATGTAATGAATTGTAAACATGTCATAACAGGATAATAATCAAGGCTCCATGTATGTATATTACAATGTAGAATGAAATGAAAGAAATTCCAGCTCCTTCTCAACATGTGATGCAACTTTAGTTCAAGTTGAGTTATATCAATATTAAGATCTAGAAGCTCCCAAATGAACTTCCCCTGAACCAAAGTAGTAAATACGAGAAGCGGCAAAGAAAGCAAAAGGCAGTCCTTAAAGCATAGACAAGATATAGAGGATACTATGGCTCAGACTGACTCTCATCTACCCCATATGACTCTAGGACTATCAGCTGATCATCTAACATACTAAGGAGCAAACATGTACTATGTCTACCCAAGGGTGGCCCAACCCTTGCTAGAACCTATAAGTAGTGAGTAAGCTCAACCTAGTGAGAAGAGAAATAACTAATAAGCAGCATCCTAAAATCACAAGATGAGAGGAAGAAGTCTAAACAACTAGACGTGAGAAACACTCTAATTTATGCCAGGAGGACTAACCCAATGCACCCGCATGCAATGCAACAGAAAGGAGTAAGAGCATAATAAACATGATAAAGCATGAAGCACAAAACTCCCCCTCACAGCAGTCCATAAGGACAAACCACCCCAAGCTCTCCCCGCAAGACTGAAAACCTAGAGCTATCCAAAGGTTTGGTAAAGATATCAGCCAAATGGTGGTCACTCTCCACAAACTGGAGCACTATGTCACCCTTCTCCACATGGTCTCGAAAGAAGTGATATCTAATATCAATATGCTTGGTCCGAGAATGCTGCACTGGGTTCTTAGCAATGTTAATCGCAGAAGTGTTATCACAAAAGAGTGGAACACTGTCGATGACTAACCCAAAGTCCCGCAGAGTTGAGACCATCGAAAGCACCTGGCTGCAGCAACTGGCATCAGCAACGTACTCGGCCTCTGCGGTGGACTGTGCAACACCGGACTGCTTCCTCGAAGACTAGAAAATAAGAGAAGTGCCAATGAATTGGTAGGTGCCAGAAGTTTTCTTCCTATCTATCCTACAGCCAGCAAAGTCTGCATCCGAGTAGGCTCTCAAGGAAAGACAGGACGAAGAAGAGTACCAGATACCATAGTCAATGGTAGCCCGAAGGAACCGAAGAACGCGTTTTACCGCCTGGCGGTGAGATACGCGAGGAGAAGCCTGAAACCGACCACAAAGACACACAGCGAAGTGTATGTCCGGTCTCGAGGCAGTGAGGTACAAGAGGGAGCCAATCATGCTACGATACTCCTTCTGATCAACTAGCTCGCCGTCCTCATCTGGGTCAAGAGAAGCTGTGGATGCCATGGGAGTTGACACGGGCTTACCATCACTCATGTCAAACCGTCTCAGGAGGTCACGAGTGTACTTGCTCTGATGCAAGAAAGTACCCTCCCGAGTCCGCTTGATCTGGAAGCCAAGGAAGAAGGTCAACTCACCCGTCATACTCATCTCAAACTCGGTGCTCATGACATCCGAGAACTGTGAAACAAGAGCATGAGAAGAGCCGCCAAAGATGATGTCATCCACATGAATCTGAACGAGCAGTAAGTCAGTGCCATGCCTTCGAATGAACAAGGTCTTATCCACCTTACCCATCTCAAAACCATGACTCAACAGATAGGACTTAAGCCTCTCATACCAAGCTCTAGGGGCCTGCTTAAGTCCATACAAGGCTTTGGAAAGCTTGTAGACATGGTTTGGGTATTTGGGGTTCTCGAAACCTGGAGGCTGTCTTACATAAACTTCTTCCTCAATAAAACCATTGAGGAAGGCACTCTTAACATTCATCTGGTAAAGCTTGAAACCCTTAAAAGCTGCAAAAGCAAGCAGAATTCTAATGACTTCAAGTCTGGCTACAGGGGCAAATGTCTCCTCAAAATCTAGACCCTCAACCTGGGAGAAGCCCTGAGCTACCAGTCTAGCCTTGTTTCGAATGACAACCCCATCCTCATTCTGCTTGTTCTTGAGCACCCACTTAGTCCCAATAACATTGTGACCTCGTGGGGGCTCAACAAGCGACTAGACCTTGTTTCTCTCGAAATTTTCTAACTCCTTATGCATGGCATTGACCCAAGACTCATCAGAAAGAGCATGACTAACATCTTTGAGCTCAAAGGTGGCAATAAAAGCAGAATGGAGACAGAAATATGACATGTTAGACTTTGAGCGTGTGACTCGCTCAAAGAGGTCTCCAATCATCTACTCAGAAGGATGGTCTTTCTGAATATGTCGGGGAGGTCCTGGATGAGATGAAGAAGTGGCCTCTACCTTATGAGCTGATGAGGTAGGAACAGAGCCACTAGCTCCAGAGGAAGCAGAAGGCATGGGCTGATCACCTGGAGGTGCCGTGGAAGAAGGCACCTCAATGGGAGGATAAGGAATTGGATCGAGTAGACAACCCTCATCTCCATCCTCCTCATCGTCCACAAAGATGGGTTCGAACTGCTCTAAAGAACCTGAGATATCGGGCCTAGTCCCCGGACTGGCCTCGTCGAAGGTCACCTCACAGGTCTCTATCAATTTACTAGACTCGCAGTTCCAAACCCTATACGCCCACGAAGAAGTCGAGTAACCTAGAAAGATATTATCACAAAACGTGACTCGAACTTGTCTAGGTTCCCGGACTTCAGAATGAAACACTTGCAACCAAACACACAGAAATGAGAGACACTGGGCATTCGCCCGTATCTCAGCTCATAGGAAGTGCGATGCAAGTGTGCCCGAAGAAAAACTCTGTTCGAAACATGGCACGCGGTCGCTATAGCCTCAGCCCAAAACTTCCTAGGTGTAGAATACTCATCAAGCATTGTCCTGGCCATCTCGACCAAGGTACGGTTCTTCCTCTCCACGACGCCATCCTGTTGAGGGACGTGCGGAGAAGAGAACTGGTGCTCTACACTTGTCTCACCGTAAAACCTCTCAAAGTAGGAATTCTTGAACTCCATGCCATTTTCACTACGGATCGCTCGTAAGGCACCCGGAAGCTCAACAGAAAGCCTACTGAAAAGACCTCGGAAATGTGTAAACGTCTCATCCTTCGAGGCTAAGAAGAGCACCCAAGAGAACCTCGAGAAGTCATCGACCACGACAAGAACATACCACTTCCCTCCTGCTGACTGCACTCGAGCTGGTCCAACTGTGTCCATGTGGAGCAGCTGTCCCGGTGCATCGGTCATAGTCACTGTGACCGGAGCATGAGAAGCAGCAACCATCTTGTCGTGCCGGTATGGAGCGCAAACAAAATCTTTGACCATCTTCAGTTTCGGCAGACCACGAATGAGATCGTGGCCGCTAACTCGGGTCAAATCGTCAAATCCAATATGACCAAGTCTCCTATGTCAGAAAGTGAGGTCACGGGACTCAGAAGCAACTAAACACCGGAGAGGTTCACCAGAAGACTCAGAAAAATCAGCACGAAAGATCCTCCCATAACGAGAAATCCCGCAAACCAGACTACCCGAAGAATCAAGCATTTTGCAAGCGTTTTTCTTAAAGCTCACCTCAAAGTCGTCATCGGTAAGATGAGAAACAGAAAGCAAACTATATTGCAGCTTACTAAACAAGGCCACATCTTTTAAAATAAAAAACTCATTAACGCGCACTGTATCTTTGGCGATGACGCGCCCAGACAAAGCGTCTCCGAAGGTGATCGTCTGATCACCTGGAGCACGGGCTAGGGAAGAGAACCAACGAGAGTCTTCGGTCATGTGACAAGAACACCCGGAGTCAACGAGCCAAACCTCTCTCTTCCCTGACCGGCGAACCTGAGTCAACGAGAGAGTAAAGTCTCAGTACTGGGGTAAATCAAGAGTGATTTTGACACCCAATACCGAGTAACACGTTGAGTAGAAGAAGTAGCCACACACGACTGACCTCTATCTACCCTACGCTCTCTGTCGCTCAAAGAAGCAGAAGGTCTATGTGCAGATCTGAAGCTGTTGTTGGGCTTGACTGCTATAGAGGAGCGAGTCAAGACACCAGCAACATGCTGTTCATGCCGCGGGTAGACATCTCGACGGGGAAAACGAGATCTACCCTCAGTACGGCAGAAGTCACGACCAAAGGGAGCATGAGGACGAAAACCAGAAAACTCGAAAAAACCAAGTCATCGATGCTGCCCAAACACATCAGAAACAACTGAAGCAACCCTAGACCTCGTGTTGGTCTTAGGTGCACTCAAGGTCTGGGGCTGACCCTAAATACGCCTAAGAGCCTCAACACGGTCTCTACGCGCGATCTTGGCGTGCCTGAAGCATCGCTCGATCAAGTGTCCATCCTTCTAACAGAAGGTGCAACGATACTTCACCTTCTGAGAGGTAGAAGTAGCACGAAGAGGCTTCACCTTCTGAGAGGCTGAAGCAACATGTGGACTCACCTTGCTATCAGAAATCCCTTGGACAAAGCCCGCTGACTTGAATTGAACTTTCTCAGTATTAGGCTCAATGTCGATCACACCTGCCGCTAAGGGTCTAAGAATAGCAGGTGGATGCTTCCTCATGTCCTCATAAAAATCATATCCTAGACCTTGATTGAACTTGCAAATCTTGGACTGGTCTAGAATAAGATTTAGCTTCTTCTTACCTCCTACAAACCTCTCGAGAGTGTTCATAAGGTACTGACACTCCCGAAAGAGAGAGGTGCAAGAAGAGCAGGGAGAAGAAGAGATAGCAGAAGGTAAGGGAGCAGAAGAAGAACCAATAGCAGAAGAGTGAATGGCTTGTGCATGCACAGCCGACTCGGAAGGGACAGTCCTACTGCTAGCAATTTGGTTCACGTCGCTAAGCGTCTCTACCTTACCCTTGGGCTTCTCCCCCATCTCAGCAATCACATCACAATCAGTTGGTGGCTTCACTAGAAGGTCCTTAGTTAGCTTCATATATTTTTTATTCAAATCAACGAGTTCAAGTTTTAAATTTTCACAACTTATGCATGGTGAGCTAACAGGATCCTTAGTCGCATATTGAGCCAATCTGTTGTTATCATCAACTAATTCTTGAAACTGTTTGGAGACAGCTTCAAGTTCAGCAGTAAGCTTGGGACAATTCACATGAAGCAATAGGCTCAAGTAGAAAAGCTTGTAATTCAGCAATTTTATGATCTGCCCGTTTTAGGTTCATCTTCAAATTATTACAACTTTCACAAGTCTCGGGCAGATCGAGCAACATGGTATAAAGACCTCTAAACACATTGTCCATATCTTCACATGAGGTGCAAGATGTAGTCTCAACAACGGTAGATGCAGGAGTAACAATCCTACTCATTTCTAGTTCAGCCAAAAGACTAACATTCTCCACCTTAAGCATGTCAAGTTCAGAAGACAAACTATCATGAGAGGTCTTTAATTTCTCCATGTCACCAAGCATAGCAGTACATACATCACAATCGTCACGGGAGGGAGCAGATCTAAGTAAAGTAAGCTCCCGTGACAAGCTCTCTACTTCCTTCTCCAACTCGCTAACCCTAGCTCTAGATCTAGCATGGAATTTCCCTAGCGTAAGAAAAGCATCATTAAGCTGGTCGTAGGAAGGGTATACCTCGTCGGAGTGGGAATAGAGCTCGCTGTCGCTGATCTCGCCCTCAAGGGCCATGAAGCACATGCTGGAGAAGTTATCGCCGCCCTTGGGGTCTTGCTCGTCCGTTCCATCGTCATCGCTCCACCCCTCCACCTCATTGAGGTCGAGGTCGTCGAAGGCGGTGAGGACGCGGTGGAAGAGATTCTTGGCTTTGCCAAGGTTGCAGAACTTCTTCTTGCCTTGGGCATGAGCTGGGGGCTTTTTGTTGCGGTTCTTGTCGATGTAGTCGTTCTTGCTCACACCGCTGTAGTTGCCTTTGCCCTTCTCCAGTTTGGGGCAGTTTGCCCGAATGTGGTTGGGGCCACCACACTCAAAACAGATCACGGGTCCTCCTCTCTTTCTGTCCCTCCTTCTCTTGTAAGCATGAGAAAATTTTCTGGCTAGGAGAGCTAACTGGTCATCTGCAAGCTGCTCTAACTGATCATCAGTTATGTCACAGAGAGCAGCAAGAGAAACCACAAAGCGAATCAGAAGAAGGTCCAGAAGCCAGACTAGGATCAGTGACTAAAGCCATCGACTGCGACTTCGTCCTACGAGAGACTATGTCAATCTCGTGAGTCTTGAGGCGTGAGTACAACACATCTAGAGTCAGGGTCGAAAGATCGGTGGTGTCCTTGATGATAGTCACCTTCATCTCCCAAACGCGCAAATCGAGAGCCGCGAGCATCTGTCGAGCATTGTCCGAGTCGGGGTATGTGAGACCGACCGCTCGCAGGTTGCTCAAAATCTTGTGGAAACGCGCAAATCACTCATCGAGGGACTCACCAGCGAGCATTTCAAACTTGTTGTAATCTCGCTTGAACTGGTCCTGTCGAACCGTCTTCATCTGGGTGGTGCCCTCATGGTATGCATCGAGGGTCACCCAGATGTCGAAGGCCGACGTCAGATGAGAGATGCGATCGAACTCGCTTCGGCTCAAGCCCTGGATTATGATGTTCCTTGCCTTCGCATTCGCCTCAACATCAGCTTCGGCTTGGTCGAGTATTTGTCTGTCGCCATGGCTTTAGAGACCGGTTAAGATCTATCGAGAAGAGCTAACGGCACTGATACCAATTGAAGAATCGGAAATGGCAACAGAGGGGGGGGGGGTGAATGGTGCCTTTCAAAAATTGCCCCCAAGGTGTCCACAATATTCTCTACTGAACAAAAGCCGACTGGAAACCCAAAAACAAAATTTATCTAGAAACTGCTAAGACTTATGCTACAAGACTATGAGCAAAGAACTAACAACATCACGGCAAAGGAATCAGCCCAACACATTGCCATGGCAAGAAGCTATAGACATAAGCTGCCACGACAGAGAAACAGTAGGAATCACTGCCATGGCAAAGAAATCAGCAAGAATGGCTGCCATGGCAGAGAAATACTGCTGCTGTTCTGGCCGAGAGCTGCATAGTGGCTTCTTTCTTGCTGGCCGAAAATGGAGATAAAATATGCTGCCAAAAGCACAAAAGAAAATTAAAAAGCTGAAAAGAGGAGAAGAGGCGATAGCAGCCTTCTCTGGACAAAGAAACAGCTAAAAAGACCTGGCCGAAACAGTCTTGCAAAATAATGATCAGCCAACAAAATAATAGAGAGGATGCTTGGCTTGAAAAGCTGAAATTCTGGACACATACAGCCGAAAAGAAGATTAGAAGAAAGAGGGGCCGGATTGAGAGCTTGACAAGGAAAAGAACAAGCTGCAGCCTGAGACACAAACCGAAAGAGCTCACCAACCGAAAAGAAAAAGCATAAAAAAGGATCAAACATGCTGCTGCAAGATTTGATGCAAGAACTGAAAGCAATTTGACAGAACAAAAGAATTAGATGGCACAAGGAACAAGCAGCAAAAATACATCTTGAGAACAAGACTGCAACCAGTAGGTTTGCTCATGAGAATATATCAATCAAGATACCTTGAGCATACTCTCAGTTCAAAGCAAAATTAATTTGCTGCTTCTTGACCAAAGATTTAATCCAGAAAATCAAGAACAGAGAGAACCAAAAGGGGATCGTAGAGAGAACCAAATACCCAGATCATCTCAGAAACAAGTCTCTCATAAAGAAAATGATACCGAGACATACATGATTAAGAAGGAAGATTTACAACATCTCACACACCAAGAACATAAGAACTACCCCATACGCAGTTACAAAACAAGGAGAACCAACACAAGCAAGAGAGGCAAACCTACAACAAGCTCTAAAAACCCTAACAACCTCTCTCTAAAGCCATCTCTCTTGTCCCAAGTGATCCAACATGCAGGAAACAAGCTTCCTTTTATAGCCTCCTACTAATGGGTTTGCAACATACTTTGCCCATTAAGCCTCCACCAACTCTAGTGCTTTATCCACAATCCACTTCCTTTAGTGCAGCTTTGTGTATTCACCAAAATGCCCCTCGCGCAACTTCCAGGAAGCTTCCTCATTCCTTGCCTTCCAAGCCACGCAGCCACCTCAAGTCCTCACCGTCTTCGGCACACCTCGACCGTTCTGACCTCGGCACCGCCTGCGCCTAGTCCGGTCATCCTGTGCCTCGTCACGACTCCACCTCGACGTTCTGCAGCCATCATAGACAAGAAACAAATCACATAGCACCGCTCAAAATATTGTAACCATCAGAAGAGAAACTCAAAGCCCAAACCGATCGAACCGAAAAATAAACGACTTAAGCACGTTCGACCTAGCTCGACAAAGTCCAACCGAAACCGATCACACCGCGCAACGACATGGTCCGAACCACACAAACCAAACAGGACTTTCCTAAAACAGATGTCAATTACTCATCACACACATGGGGCACCTCCACATGGTCTATCAATTTTCAAAATGGGGTTTTATATATTTTTTAACTCAGGTTTCTCTCTTCTTATGCTGGATCATCTTTTCAGATTCGTATGTTGGACCGAAATGGCGACAGAGGGGGGGGGGGTGAATGTCGACTTTAAAAATCAAACCCTTAAGTACCTACGAAAGAACTTCCTCTCCAATAGTGATGAAACACTATGAAGCAGGAGACAACCTTTCTGAAACCTCAAACAATCAGAAGAAGAGAAGAGGCAACAGACAACACACTAAACAAAAGATGGCTCAAGGAAAAACAAGGAGGGAACTCAAGCACTGAAGGGCCGGTCTGACCGCTGGTAGTGGGCCGGTCAGACCGCCCAATTGCCGCCGGTCTGACCGCCGCTCCTACCCCGGTCTGACCGCCGGCCAACATGCGGTCTGACCACCAGTTCAATTGCGGTCTGACCGCTCCTCGGGTTCAGACAGCAGAGAGGCTGGTTTTTAGACTGAAAATTGAGATCTTCCCAAACAGAGAGATTTGAGACTCTCTCTTTTAAATTTCTATGCCCAGAAGAGAGGGAAAATAACCCAAATAGCCACTGGAGCCTGGGAGACCAAAAGAAACCACCTCAAAACCAAGAATTGAGGAGATTCCCTAAAATCTGAAAATATGCAGAGTGCTGCACTCAAACCCAAAATCCTCTTCAATCTCAAGACCTTTGCCCATGAGACTTTGCAGAAACAATAGCAATAGCCCGAGAGCCAGAGAGTCTAAAATTCAGCCCACCTCAAGAAAGAAAACACGGATTTGCACCAAACCCTAGAAAGAACTAAAAAACCTATTGAGGCAACAACAAAACCCTAATTCCTCCTTAATCATTGCATCTTTGATCATGAGATTTTGCAGCTGGATTAGCAATGAACACAAGACTCTTCAGACCAAATCTCAGGCCACTCATGAGGGGAACACACGAAATCCACCAAAACCCTAGAAATTGCAAAAGAGGAACAGAGGAGCTCAAAAAGGAGATTCTTTGATTCGTTTGATTTGCTCTTGGAAAAACTTGATCAAATGATCTTGAGGCAACATCCCAACCTAGAGCAATTCATTTTGGCACTCCCCAGCAACAAACAACAAGAAATCAAGAAACTCGAAAATCATCAAAAGAGGGCATCGAAGAACAGAAACAACACTGTCGTAGGGATGGCCCCCACCTAAACCCAGCAGGCCTGGTAGGAGATTATAAGGCCCAGATAGGCCATGTGTAATGACATACCTGCCCCCAGAGGGGATAACCAGATGTAAGGGTATAACTGTAAAAAGCACTCCTCATGTATATATATATGAGCACAGGCCATGGGGAGGACCAGGCCATTACACTCAGCTTCATCACTCTCCACTACCACCTCTCTCTCTGTTTGGCCCGTAGCCACAACAGTTGACGCCGTCCGTGGGAAGGACAAGGACAAGCCTGAAGACCAAAGAAGAAGGATGGCACCGAAAAAAGCTTCGTCAGCGGTGGCGAAGGGAAAGAAGGCGGCCAAGCCGGAGCGTCATATGAGTACCAGGGCTTCGGCACCGACAGCGGCGAGTGCGGGTGGCGACGCAGGCGAGGTGGCCGAGGACGTCGACGTTCGCGCGGTGACGACCAACCCCGTCACCGGCACCGCGACGACCAACCTCGTCACCGGCACCGCGACGACCAACCTCGTCACCGGCACCGCGACGACCAACCCCGTCACCGGCACCACGGCGACCCACCCCGTCGCCGGCGTTGCGGTGGCAAACCCGGCGGTCGAAGATGTCGACGCTGGTGCGGTGACAACCGACTGCGCTGGAATTCGCCTCGGCACGGCAGCAGAAGGCCTATGCGCGAAGACTACATCACGTGGCGGCATACCCAGCGCAAGCACCGCCGGATTGGGCGCAGCACGAAGTTACATTCACACCCGACGACGCCCAGGGTGTGGACTTCCATCATCAGGACCCCCTGGTCATCCGGGTCACTATCGCGGGATGCGACGTGGGGCGCGCCTTGGTGGACGGCGGTAGCTCCGCGAACGTATTGTTTGCGGCGGCCTTCGACCAGATGGGGATCCCTCGAAGCCGCCTAGGGCCCTCGGGAATCCCACTGCAGGGCTTCGGGGGACAGCCCCTGCGGGCGCTGGGCCAAATAGGTCTTCAAGTCTCCTTCGGCCAAGATGACAATGTGCGGGCCGAAGATGCCACCTTCGACGTGGTCGACCTTCCGTACCCCTACAATGCCATATTAGGGCGCCCAATCCTCAACTCCTTCGGCGCGGTACCACATCACAGCTATCTATGCATGAAGATCCCGGGTCCCCGGACCATCATCACCGTCCGAGGCGACCAGGATATGGCTCGGCGCATCGAGCCAGGTACCAGGTGCCCGCGTCGCGAAGCCCAACGGCGCTCCTAGAGCTGGCGTCACAGTGCGGAGGTCCGCGGGGCCATTCAGAGGCGCCTTGACCGGCCCTGCAGATGTCTAGCGACTAGAGGCTTCGGCCGCACCAAGGGCAAACGGTTAGTATATTCATCCCTTGTAGTTGCTCACCCGCGCAAACGGGGATGTAATGAAGATCGCCGTTTGTCGCTAGTCTTTCTTCATCACGCGCAAGTACGCGGTGAAGGCGCGCGCAGGCTTAGCCAGCGCGCGCGTTCCCGCAGTATAAACAAAGACGCACGTTCGCGTGTGCACTCGCCGTAGCCAGGGGTACGGGACTGAGTACAAATCGAAGTCGCACGTTCGCGTGTGCACTCGCCGTAGCCAAAGGTGACGGGCCTGAGTATAAACAAAGACGCACGTTCGCGTGTGCACTCGCCGTAGCCAGGGGTACGGGACTGAGTATAAATCGAAGTCGCACGTTCGCGTGTGCACTCGCCGTAGCCAAAGGTGACGGGCCTGAGTATAAACAAAGACGCACGTTCGCGTGTGCACTCGCCGTAGCCAGGGGTACGGGACTGAGTATAAATCGAAGTCGCATGTTCGCGTGTGCACTCGCCGTAGCCAAAGGTGACGGGCCTGAGTATACACAAAAGACGCACCGGGGGGACGCCCTCGCGCGCACCAGTCTACGGACTTTAAATAAGACGCAGCGTCGAGGTCCGCCTCCGCACGCACCAGTCTACAGACTTTAAATAAGACGTAGCGTCGAGGTCTGCCTCCGCACGCACCAGTCTACGGACTTTAAATAAGACGTAGCGTCAAGGTCCGCCTCCGCACGCTCCAGTCTACGGACTTTAAATAAGACGTAGCGTCGAGGTCCGCCTCCGCACGCACCAGTCTACGGACTTTAAATAAGACGTAGCGTCGAGTTCCGCCTCCGCACGCACCAGTCTACGGACTTTAAATAAGACGTAGCGTCGAGGTCCGCCCCCGCACGCGCGAGTCTCCGGACTATAAAGGAAGACGTAGCGTCGAGGTCCGCCTCCGCATGCACCAGTCTACGAACTTTAAATAAGACGTAGCGTCGAGGTCCGCCTCCGCACGCGCGAGTCTCTGGACTATAAAGGAAGACGTAGCGTCGAGGTCCGCCTCCGCACGCACCAGTCTACGGACTTTAAATAAGACGTAGCGTCGAGGTCCGCCTCCGCACGTGCAAGTCTCCAGACTATAAAGGAAGTCGTAGCGTCGAGGTCCGCCTCCGCACGCACTAGTCCACGGACTCTAAATAAGACGTAGCGTCGAGGACCGCCTCCGCACGCGCGAGTCTCCGGACTATAAAAAAAGGGGGGGCTAGGCGTCGAGGTCCGCCTCCGCCCACGCCAGTCTACGGACTATAAAAAGGCGAGGTGCCGAGGTCCGCCTGCACATACGCCAGTCTACGGACTATAAAAAGGCGAGGTGCCGAGGTCCGCCTCCACATACGCCAGTCTACGGACTATAACAAGGCGAAGTGCCGAGGTCCGCATCCGCCCACGCCAGTCTATGGGCTGTAACAAGGGGAGATGCCAAGGACTACCCCCGCAGGCGCCGTTCTAAGGAACCCTTGCGCAGCTACTTCGCCAACGGTGGCATCAACACACAGCGCAAATCCTAAAGTACCAGGAAAGCTGCATATCGGAAAAATCACAAGTACAAAGGTCCGGCAACATCCTTGCCGCTCTAAGCCGCTATCCCGCGGGTGCGTCCTTAACACGCGCTAAAGCTGGGGCCTCGCTCGAAGAAGGCCGGCCCGCCCAAAAGTCCAGCGACTCTTCGGCCCTTCGCCAGCGTCGAAGGCGTCGCCGGGTTGAAAGGTCGGCCGCAAGAAGCCGGCCCCATCAAGGAAGCTGCCCGGGATATAGGCGAAAGTTAGAATGCATGTAGCAAGTGTGTACTTCATTGGCAAAAAGAAGGAGCAGTACAACACACGCCTACACCTAGGCACCACGGCGTCAGACCTGCGGGTTCCCGGCGCCTTCGGAGGGCCCAGCGCCGCCCTCGTCGCGTCGAGGGACCCCGTCCAGAAATTGGCCGAGGCTCCCCGTCCCGTAGAGCGACTTCCGGAGCTCGACCCGTGCAGCATCCGCCCCGACGTAATCCCAGATCCGGTCGAAGAAAGGGCCGAGGGCACGGCGAGCGGAGCGGACGGCGCTGAACATTACTCCGGCCCCGCCAGGCATCTCCAGCTGAGGGTCATCCAGCCCGGCGACGTGCGTACAACCGCGGTGCTGCAGGAGCGCGCACACCAGGCATGCCGACGTGTACGCGCAGTGGGTGCCAAAGGACGTCGCCGCGCCGCGCGCGACGTTGGCGGCATCCCCGACCCAGCGGAGCGTCCGAGACAACTGCTCCGGGCCGAAGGCGCGGTCCGGCACCTCAGTTACCAGCCCTTGAAGATGGCTCTCCAGTGCTTGCATGGCGTCCCACGCAACCACCGAGGCGCCGCCAAGCGTCTGGTTATGCTCCGCTAGAGTCAAGGCAAGCTCGCCTTTTTCCTTCTCTAGCGACGCGACCTGTTCCAGGAGCCCATCTCGCTCCACCGCAAACCTCTGTTCAGCAGCTGCCGTGGCCGACTCCCGCACTGACGCAACAAGTCCCTCAGCGTGTGCCCTCGCTCCGGCGCATTCCGCTTCCAGCTGGCGTAGGCGGGCGTCCTGGGCAGAGCGAGCTCCAGAGGCTTCGCGCAGCTCCTCCTCGGCGGCCCGCAGCCTATCCTCGAGCGCCTTTTGGCCACAAGCATAGGCCGTTTGCAGGGCCTGCCCCAGCACAAGTGTCTGCAGAAGTGTCGCAGGAGTACTTACCCTCACACCAGACACCTCGAAGGCGTCCTCGAGGCGCCCCGCCCCGTAGGCCTGCAGCACTTGCGGGTCGACGCTGGTGGCCGCGTCATTCACAATCCCGCGCCACGCCCTCAGCATCTCCAGAGGCGGCACGAAGTCCGCGGGGCTTACGCGCGCGGAGGCCCCGGGTTCCGTCAAGTGCTCCCCCTCCGGAATGAGCAATGCTGCAAACCGCGATACAGGTGAGCACCCCAAGGCATAAAAGCATACACCAGAATAAGCTAAGCCGCCGTACCCTCGGTAGCAGAAGGAATGGTCCCGCCGCGGGCAGAAGCCTCCGCGTTCGGGGAGGGTGACGGCTGTCCCTGCGCGGCGGGAGGCGTGGCCAGAGGGGCAGAAGGCGCGTAGGCCGCAGGGCCCCCGGCGCTTGCGCCAGAGTCCCACAAGCTTCTGATGCCCGTGGCCACGACGAATCCCCGCGGTGTCTGGTGGAGCTCCGTCCGCACACACGACCGTTTGGCCGGGGCAGCCAGCAGCGACACCACCCCCGCAGCCGTGGTTGGGGAAGACCCCGCGGCTGCCGCGCCCGGGGGCGAAGGTTCCGCGGTGGCAGTTGTCGCAGGGGGCACCTCGGTTTCAGCTGCTGTCGGTAAAGGCAGCACGGCTCCGTGCGCCCCCGCGGAGGGCGCCTCCGGCACCACAGCGGCCGCGGTCGAAAGCTCCACCTCGGCATCGCCGGTCCGCACGGGTTCCGCCTCGGTGACTTCGGCGGGCGGTGAGACCTCCCCCCCGGCTGCCCGCGGCGAACCCGCCGTCCGGGACGCTCGCTGAAGATACCTCGCCTTCGGCGTCTGCGCCACCCAAGCCTGAATCGGCATACCTCGCCGAGTCCGACTCCGCGTCCGCCGCGCCCTCGGAAGCACTAGCAGCAGCAGTAGCAGCTGCCGCGCCAAGCGCGGCAGGCGCCCCGCTGCGGCCCCTCTTCCGAGATGGTGCCTTCTTCTTCTTCGCCGCACCGTCGTCTGGAGCGACACGGTCCGGCACGGCAAGGCCTAGGACCTCGCACACGCGGTTTATTCTCCCCAGCCCCGCCTCGGCGATAGCAGACGCGTGCTGCTCGTGCTCCCTGGCGGTGTACGGCCCCAGGAATACGCGCGCGGCTTGCTCCGCCTCCTCCAAGGAAATCCCTGATGCAAAGGAGAATAGCATCAGCATATAACGCATTTCGCGTGAATAAAGGAGGGACACGATCGAGGCTTACGAAGACCGGGGGGCGCCGGCAGCGAGCAGACCCATGGCGAAACATTGTCGTCTCGCCGCCTCTCGGCGGCAAGGTGCCAGTCGTGGGCAAGCGGTGCCACACCGTACATCACGTACTCTTCGGCGAGGTCGCGCATGTTGAGGCAGGCGGCCACACCTACGAGCCGCTGGACCCTCCGCTTGTCCTCATCATCGAGTGTTCGGCCGGGCGAGGGCTTGAACGCGATCGGTCGGCCTGTGCACTCAAGGCCGCTCCCGCTCTCCACACGGTGATAGAACCACCGCTTCATCCAGCAAGACTCCCACTTCCCGCGAGTTGAGTTCGCAGGGAAGAGCTTCTTGCACGACGGACGAAGAATAAAAGTGACGCTACCGAAGCTCGACAGCGTCCCGTCCTTCCGGCCCTTGGGCTGGCATCGTGCCTCGTGAGGATAGGCGAACAACGACGCGCTGGGCCAACACGCCCCCGAGCGCAAGGCCCAGCTGTACACCACGAGCTGGGCCATGGCGTTCGGAGTCAGTTGCGCCAGCTCCAGCCCGAAGGTCCGCAGCACATCGCCCACCATAGCCGCCGCTGGGATGCGGAGCCCCGCATCGAGAAAGGCAACGAACACGACTGCCTCCGACCTCTCGGGATGCGGTTCCGTCTCATCGGCGGTGGGCAATCGTACCTCCTGGCACCCGGACAACTTCCCCGCGCGCAGGAGCCCTTGGATTGTCTTCTCGGTCACGAGCGAGGGGCCCAGCTCACCGGAGAACGTGCCTTCCTCCTCCGCCACCAGCCGCTCCTGGTCCGCCGCCGTCGGGTCGCGCTCTTGGAGCGCGTATTTCACCTTCAACAGCGAGGATCGCCGGCGAATGTCAGGGCCACCAACCGCCTGGCCGCGCTTGCTACTGGAGGCCATCGCTTCCCACGGAGAGACTGAAGCGGTGAAGATAGCGCGAAGGTGTAGAGGGCGGAGCAGACAGAAAAGAGGGCATAAAGATGTGGGGACGCTGTTACGGGGGGGCTATTTCAAGCCACCTCGCCCATACCGCCGCTACCGAAGCGTTGCAACGGTCCGCGTGCCGGATGCAACCACAGCGGTGTAAAGGCCTGCCCTGCACGATTCCTCGTAACTAAAAGCGAAGCGTCGCGATGGCCCGTGTACGGGGCACGACCACAGTCGTACAAGCGCCCATCCAGCGCAATGCCCCATACCCAAAGCTGGAAGGCCACGACCACAGGCGCCAAGGACCGTCACAGCACGGCGTTACCTAGCCGCCGTTAAAGGCGCACTAATGGGCCAGGGGATCACAACAGCTCCGGCGCCGCGCCGTTCACTACCCGCCCCGTGTCCCCCTTGCCTAGGGAAGAGGCGAGCGGCTGCGAGCACGCAACCGTCCACATCCCGCCGCCCACCAGTCATAGGCCGCCGCGTGCCCCGGGCGCGTCGGGTCACACGGTACGGGAACCTAACCCTGGCAGACCAGGGGCCGGCGCGATTCCAGGAACCTTTACAGCGCAAAACCGCATCGCAAGATCCCAAGTCACCGCCCCCGTGGCGGTGTTCGCGGCGCGAGGGCGCCAGCTCCGCTGCCACCCGTTCGAAGGGTAGGGGACGGAGCGCGCGCGTCTACTCCGGCTAGGCGCCAGCTCCGCTACCACCCGTTCGAAGGGTAGGGGACGGAGCACGCGCGCCTCAGCTTCGAGCTAGGCGCCAGCCTCCGCTGCCACCCATTCGAAGGGTAGGGGACGGAGCGCGCGCGTCTGCTTCGACTTAGGCGCCAGCCTCCGCTGCCACCCATCCGAAGGGTAGGGGACGGAGCGCGCGCGTCTATTTCGACACAGGCGCCAGCCTCCGCTGCCACCCGTTCGGAGGGTAGGGGACGCAGCGTGCGCGCCTCGGCTTCGAGCGAGGCGCCAGCCTCCGCTGCCACCCGTTCGGAGGGTAGGGGACGGAGCGCGCGGGCCACGGCTTCGAGCGAGGTGCCAGCCTCCGCTGCCACCCGTTCGAAGGGTAGGGGATGGAGTGCGCGCGCCTGCTTCGACTTAGGCGCCAGCCTCCGCTGCCACCCGTTCGAAGGGTAGGGGACGGAGCGCGCGCGCCTCGGCTTCGAGCGAGGCGCCAGCCTCCGCTGCCACCCGTTCGGAGGGTAGGGGACGGAGCGCGCGCGCCTCGGCTTCGAGCGAGGCGCCAGCCTCCGCTGCCACCCGTTCGAAGGGTAGGGGACGGAGCGCGCGCGTCTACTTCGACTGGGCGCCAGCTCCGCTACCACGGGTAGGGGACGGAGCGCGCGCGTCTACTTCGGCTAGGCGCCAGCTCCGCTGCCACCCGTTCGAAGGGCAGGGGACGGAGCACGCGCGTCTACTCCTACTGGGCACCAGCTCCGCTGCCACCCGTTCGAAGGGTAGGGGACGGAGCGTGCGCGTCTACTTCGGCTGGGCACCAGCTCCGCTGCCACCCGTTCAAAGGGTAGGGGACGGAGCGCGCGCGTCTACTTCGGCTGGGCGCCAGCTCCGCCGCCACCCGTTCGAAGGGTAGAGGACGGAGCGCACGCGTCTACTTCGGCTAGGCGCCAGCTCCGCTGCCACCCGTTCGAAGGGCAGGGGACGGAGCGCGCGTGTCTACTCCTACTGGGCGACAGCTCCGCTGCCACCCGTTCGAAGGGTAGGGGACGGAGCGCGCGCGTCTACTTCGGCTGGGCACCAGCTCCGCTTCCACCCGTTCGAAGGGTAGGGGACGGAGCGCGCGCGTCTACTTCGGCTGGGCACCAGCTCCGCTGCCACCCGTTCGAAGGGAGGGGACGGAGCGCGCGCGTCTACTTCGGCTAGGCGCCAGCTCCGCTACCACCCATTCGAAGGACATGGGACGGAGCGCGCGCGTCTATTTCGGCTGGGCGCCAGCTCCGCTGCCACCCGTTCGAAGGGTAGGGGACGGAGCGCGCGCGTCCACTTCGGCGGGGCGCAGCAAAGGCGGGGGTTTTGTCCTGCAAAATCTACCTCGTTTTCCTTAACAGGCCACCTACAGTGCATCAACATAAAAAGTAATGCCGGCGGGCTCCATCACGAACACCGACTGTAGGTAGGCCTGTTAAGAAAAACAGGGCAGACCTTGCTGTCGCCTGCGGAAGCGCGGTGCGGGGGCAGGAAGCGCGGCTGGCTGTCGATAACCGGCGCTGATCAAGCTCCCAGGAAAAATGGACCTCCTTCTGTGCATCAACATTCCCCAAGCCGCTCAGCGTCACCCAGGAATGCTGATGCACGGCAGGGGCCCATTTTAGGGGAACAGCTTCTATCACAACAGCACCAACGCCGAATCAGCAGGGGAAACAACCGGCGGAAGGCCAATCGGCAGAAGTCCAACTGCCGGAAGTCCGCCGCCATATTAATGGTCACGACGCCTCAACGCCCGCACCGCGCCAAGCACGCTGCACCACGTGGACGGCCGGAAGTCCGAGCGTCGCAGCATGCCCCTTATCAGGGACGGAGCGCGCGCGTCTGCTTCGGCTACAGCGCAGCCCCGGAAGTTTGGAAAGGTTCACAGGCCGCGGGGACGGAGGGGGCCAAAGGACTCAGCAACATGGCTTCGGCCTTGTGAAGCCCTTTACCATGAGAGGCTCCTGTCGTAGGGATGGCCCCCACCTAAACCCAGCAGGCCTGGTAGGAGATTATAAGGCCCAGAATAGGCCATGTGTAATGACATACCTGCCCCCAGAGGGGATAACCAGATGTAAGGGTATAACTGTAAAAAGCACTCCTCATGTATATATATATGAGCACAGGCCATGGGGAGGACCAGGCCATTACACTCATCTTCATCACTCTCCACTACCACCTCTCTCTCTGTTTGGAGGAAGAACACACCCACTACATGCTTGGAGGAAGAAGGCCACACAAGAACACATCGAAGAGGGACAAGCTTCATAATAGAACCCTGCCTCTCCTACCAACTAAAGCCACACCAACTAAAAACTAAATCCAAAACAAACTTCTAAAGCTCATTTTGACTAAAGCAAACCCTAGAAAACCCTTGGAGTGCATGAGTGGGCATGCAGCCACTCCCTCATATTTATAGCCCTTGGCTAACGGGTCTCCAACCCGTTACGCTCGCTAAACCTGAACGGAGCCCGCTCCCGCTTTTGCAGCCTCGCAAAATTACCATTTCGCCCCTCCTGCACCTTCTGGAAAGCTTCCGCGCTCCTTGTCGTCCAAGCCTCGCAACCACCTCGAATCTCCGCCGTCTTCGACACATCTGACTGTTCTGACCTCAACTCCACCTGCGTCTAGTCCGGTCACCTCGTGTCTCACCACGACTCCGCCTCGACGTCCTGCAGCCAACACAGACAAGAAACACATCACATAGCACCGCTCGATACATGAAAGCATAAATGCATTAATGAAATAGCCCAAACCTGACAAGTCGACATAATATGCATCCTAACCACTTTGACCAGGTTTGACCAAGTCCGACCAAGCCCGATTGCACCACGCAACGTCAAGGTCCGAACCAGCCAAATCAAACTCGACTTCCCTAAACCGATGTCAATTACTCATCACACACACGGGATGACCTCCACATGGTCATCACACACACTTTATTAATTTAGCTTCCACTTCATACCATCTATGGCTACGTTTTCTCCTTTATTTGTCTAGTCATAACATCATTACTGTCTTAAACTCCAAACAAATATTATCATTCATTTTATCCACTGAATATATAATCCCTATTACATCATCCATTACTCTCTGATCATGGCTATCTAAATTTCTACATAAATCTCAACTTTCACAATGACTATCCAACTCAGATTTATTATAGTCCAGTATTCTTGTTTTAAATCCACCAATATCATTTGTATCAAAATTTCCTAAAAATCCAATTATTTTCATTATCATTTATAATCTCAGCCTGCTTATTCAATACTTGACTAAACTTCTTACTATTTATTTCTCAATTAATTCACCATTATAAACATCCACCAAGAATAATACCATTGGTCAAAGCTATAATCTAATAATCACTATTATTAACATCCACTAAGAATAACATCATTGTTCAAGCCTAAAATCCAATAATCATTATCACATTTCCTCATTTCTCCAAAACTTAGCTTTTCCATTCTTCTAATTAATCTGATGTAACAAATTCCATTGCTTTATCCATTCAAACTCTTCCTATACCAACATAATTCCATCAATATCTTTGGTCATCATCGTCTCATATTTCAATTTCTTATTGGTTTATCTACTTCTTGCACTTACAATATTCATGGGTGTAATTCAACCTATTTGTTGCAATTAGAAATTTGCATTTAATTTGTTCTAAGATTTGTCAGATAGGTAAGGAGAGAACAGAAAAACATATGTAAGAATTGAGATGAAATGGGATAGAAGTAGAGAGATTTTAACATAATCTTTACTTAAAATCAGAAATTAGTTTTGCACAAATTACTTATATAACAGCCTATAGGCTAATAGTGCAATTTGGCTATTAATACAATCATAAATCTTCGTCTACTTGAATGGTTTTACCCATTGCATCAAGGGTATGAAGCGGGTATTGTTTGCTAACTACTCAAGCGGTGACCTTGTAACTTTTTAGAAGGAAACACTTTGGCCAGGGTATTCGTACTATTCTTCTTAATGCCATCCTTAACACTTCTTCACTAGGGTTAGCTTTCATTTCATTTGGTCAAATACCTATAGCAAGAAATTAGTCTAAATGACTACACGCATTTTTGAGATTTTGACAAAACTAAAAAGAAAAGCCTTTTATCACACGTCTAAGAGATATAAGATAGAAATAGGAAAGGCGAGGTAGCAAAAATACTTATGGTTTGCGAAATCCTTTTGTATTTGAAAATAAGACTTTGTGAAATTGCATTACAATTGTAATCAAATCTACACCTAGGGTTACAACCTATAGTTAAGCCTACTTTGATACCACTCTATAATGCCCCCGTTTTTGGGAACAGGGTTGTCGTACAGCCCGTAATAGCCCAAGAGTTCAGTTACGGATAAAAGGAGTATCATGCCTACTCACGAACATTTAAAAAGAGTTAATTTGATTAAAACAAAGACCTAACAGTCAATTTTAATAATTTTAAGGGCGTCCAAGCCCAAAACTTAACTTACAATCAGAAGAACCAAAGAAAACTCCATAGGAACACTTGAGTGCGGTCGTAACCCTAACACAAAAACTTGTAACATCTTTTCTTCTTCTGATCTCTGTGTTGGTGAAAAAATAAAGCAAGACTGAGTACAACCAAACGTACTCAACAAGGAATTGAAACACCGATGATGGAGAAAGGTGGAGATTGGGGCTAAGAATCAAATGAAATCAAAATCAAACAAAGATTCAAATCCTTTCTGAATTTTAGTTTCGTCTCATAAAGGTTCAAGTGTGTCCCTTTATGTGTGTGTGTCTCTGTCCCAAGTGGAGCAGGACCGTATTGAGTTTTTGGGCGTCATAGGAGCTTAATCAATAGATGTATATGCGTGCATATCAAAAAAGAAAAGGAAAATAGGAATGTAATAGGCAAATAATAGGGTGACTAATATGCTTTGTTTTTTACAATTTACAAGTCACCTTTCGTGCCCCGCTGACCTAATTTACACCATTATCTTGCAGGGGCCCCACTTAAACTAGGGAACAACACATTCCAGCTTGCCGAGTCCTTGCTGCCCATGGGCGCGACTTGCCTGGCTTGGAACTACATGGGCAACCGTGGCACGTGTTTATTGTTCTACCTCTTCTATGTGTGCTAAGTTTAGAATATTTATGATAATAAATAATTGACAAGATTGTTTATTGTTGTTATATGAGGTGTGTGACGTGTGTGGGTTAATGTCTGAGAGACCATGTGGATGTGACCCCATGTTTGTGATGAGTAATTGACGCGTGTTCTGGAAAGTTTGAGTTTGGTTTGTGTGGTTCGTGCCAAGTCGTTGCGTGTTGCAGTTGACTGTGGTCGGACCTGGTCAAACGCGGTCGGACGTGCTTGGAACGCTTGTTTTCTTTTCGACCGGTCATTGGGCGATTTTGTGCTTAAATACTTTCTATTGATGCGAATGTGTGTTTTCATTATCTCGAGCGGTGCTATGTGATGTGCTTCTTGTCTGTGATGGCTGTAGAACATTGAGACGGAGTCGTGGCGAGGCACGGGATGACCAAACTAGGCACAGGCGGTGCAGAGGTCAGAGTGGTCGGGATGTGCCAAAGATGGCGAGGACTCGAAGTGATTGCGAGGCGTGGACAACAAGAAAAGAGGAAGCTTCCGGGAAGGAGCGTGAGGAGCAATTCGGTAAAATTGACTCAGGCTCACGGAAGCGGATGCGGTTCGAGTTAATGGATAAAGTGCAGAGTAGTTGAAGCTATTGGGATGAGAACCCGTTAGTGGAGGCTATAAAAGGAGAGGGGTAGGCTTGAGAGAGGATGAGGGTTTCTGTTTTGTTGCTCTCCATGTGTGAGTCTTTTCTCCTTTTGAGTTGGTAGAACTGGTGGCTCTTGAGTGGTGTTTTCGGTTTTCAGTTATGTGCATTAATCTCATTTGAGGGATTGTGTTGAGAAGGCTGTAAGAACAACTCTATGTAATCGTTCATGTCTCTGTATCAATCCAAGAAGCCTTGTATTTGAGATGTCTTGAGTAGTTTCTCCCTGTTTTGCTTCTGTTCCCTGTGTTTTCTGTTCTCTGTTTCCTTTTGGTATGTTCTTCTGTTCTTGCAATCTTCTCTGGTGAAATCTTGTTCAAATAGATGCAGATCTTTCTTGCTTTGAATTGGGAAACTTCTTTAATCCCCTTGGCTAGCATTTCGCAAAAGCAGAGAGTTCCAGAACAGTTCTTCTCCAAAGTAATTTGATCGCTACTCTTCTTCCTCTGTTTTCATTTGTGCTAGGGTTTACTGTTTCCGCAAACAGAGCATTCCTTGTTTTTGTTGTTCTCGGCTGAGGAAATCAGTTTCTCCTATTTGCTCACTTCCAGTTGTTGTGCTCTTGCTGAGTTTGAGTCTCGCAGCCAAAAAAGAATCATGTTCAAAAGACCAAAGAACCATGCAAGTGAGATTTGGGTTTCTTCCTCTGCTTTGCTTTTTCTTGTGTCCTGTTCTTCCTCGATTTCTTAGTGTCAGTCTTTCTTTTCTAGTGTAACCTCTCTAATTAAGTTTGCTTTTTGGCTCCTGTGTTTGTTTGTTCGGGACTGCTCCTGCCGAGACTCAGCTTCTGTTTCTTCGATCTAAAAATTCAGCACTGCTTGATCTTCTTTTTGTTTTCCCTTTCCTTTTCGGTATTTACTGTTCCTACGTCTTTAGTCTGCAACTTTCGGTGTACTTTAGGTTGCCAGACTGCACGTTGCTTTCGGTTCTGCTTTTCTATTTTTGGCAAAGATAATTGATTCTTTCAGTATTTCGGCCAAAACAAAACTGTGTAGCTTCCGGTCTGTTTTGGTTCGTCAGAACAGCAGTCTGTTTTAGATTTCGATAGCATCTTCAGCTATGTCTCAACTGCTTCCGATAACAAAAGTTTTCACTGTTTAATCCTTTCAGTTCCTGGCAGACTGCTCCCGTCCAATACATTCTGCTTTTCGGTCAGGTTCTAGTGCTCTCTGTTGTTGGCAGTAGTTCTTTTGTTTTGTCTGTTCGACCAGTGCAGTTTTTGTAGTCTTGATCCGATTCAGTTTCTCAACTTTCAGTGCCAGCAGTCAGGTATCATTTTTTAGAACATTTCTTTTCGGTTATTCTTCGTTAGTTATTGGTTTACAGTTGCAGCTTCAGTTTTCTCATTTTTCTTTTTCTTTGTCGACTGTCATCTAGTCTTTTGAGTCTTTCGGCTAGATCGGTTTTTGTTGTTTCGTTGCTTCTTCGACCAAGTCAGTATCAACTCTTTTTGTCAATCTGATTACGGTTTTCCAGTAAGCATCCACCTTCTTTCTTCATGCCTACATACTGTCAGACCTAGATTTTGTAATCCGGAATCTACTGTGATTACTGCACTATTCCCTGGATCAGTAGATAGTGCACACAGTTACAGTTCTGAATATCAAAGTACATATCATGCGGAAACGTAAATATAATAGCAGACTTACTCATGGGCCGATGAGGCCGAAATCGATAAATTGCAGCAGCGGAAGAACGAAGCACACAGGTGGGACCTTCAGGACATGCCCACAGGCAGCCAACTGGAGGTTCACGACCTAGTTCTCGACATCTTCATCCTCTTCGCCATCGTGCCCCAATAGTATTATTGAAGCGTAGTGATCCGATTCCTGCTTCTGAATTTGCCGCAAAAGCGAGCGTGAGCACTCCGACCCCGTGCTCAGCGAGTCAACACACAGAATGCAATATTTAACATGTATGGCTAATCAAAGAATGGCTTGGGCTCATTTTATTTTGCGAAGAGTGCTTTTGAATACAATTATATAAAAATTCCTAAGACCTAGCATTTTGAACAAAAGCATAATGTTCAAGAACATGCAATAATACTAGCGATCCAGATTCCATCCACCGTTACATGGCATCTGCACCATATAGCAATTTTTCAGCGTTATAGCCGCTTAACTTACCACTGGGACGACACCCAGGACAATTCCAAACTAGGGCCTTACACTGCCCTTCCACTTTACCATTTCCACCCACAAATATTTTTAAACAGAACTATATCTAGTTAAGTTCCCATGTCCGCCCTTGACCGTGGGCACGGCTATTCGAATAGTTTTGACTCTGCAGAGTTTTGCACACTTTACCCACAAGAGATAAATCCACCCGTTGCCCCACATGATTCCTTAGCCATGTGGTTGAGTAGACTATCACAGGATTGTTACAATGCATAGTCCTACTGTGGTTACGCCCGCTAAGGTCTATCTTCCGTAGGATACGACCATCCCTCGGGAAGGGTCCCTCGTGAGCCATCACGGGCAAAGGCGGGGATGCGACCATCCATCCCTTTGCTCGTGTTCACACCTTCACGTAACCACCTTAGAGCCATACAAATTAGTTAACCCTGCCTACATTTTGCCAGCTTGTGGTTGTGCTTGTTTTACACAGGGGGTCATGACAAGATTCGGTCCTTAGGGTTATCTGGGCGGTTCTACCACAAACCACACTCTCGTGCATACCTGCACCACACCCCCGAACCATCCGCCCAGATAAATAAGCAATTCAAGGTTTTTGGGAATATAAAATAGCCATATCCAATATACACCAGTCATTACCACCATGACTGTCCAACCAATTTTTTTTCTCAGGATTAAAAGTGATGCTTGAGCGCTCTCGCACCCATGAGTATCTAAACAATACTAAGCATGGCATATATTGAGACTTATTTTCGAAAGGTTACTATTATAATTTTGCTAGGGCGACAAGGTTCACACATTCAAATATTTCAAAGGAGGGGTCTTATTATCCAAGGTAAACCGTGGGCACATAACTAGAATATTAAATTAAACATGTATTTGCATATAACATAACAGCATGCAATTTGATAATTTAAAACAAAGTAATTTGCAAAAATGTAGGTTCAACATGATCAAAGTATTGACTCGCCTGGCGCGGTTTACCGCGGTCTTGAGTTCACACAATGCTCTCCCTTGATCTTTTGGGCTCTATCTTTACTTCAAGCTTGATTTCGCTTGATCCATTGAATCTTCACGACTTCCAATTTCTATTTACGCGACAACGACTGAATCCAAATAAAAGCAAATAACTCAAGAGATCCAAACAAATCCGAATAAATTCAATTTTAGTTTTATTATGAGTTAATGGGTGATTTGAGGCAAGGTCGGTAATAGAATACGATAACTTGATTTTAATAATATCTTTTATTATTTTTGTATTTATCAAGGAAGTTCCATGAGTCGGGTTAGGCATATAGACTGGTGTAGGAGTTTAGTGTACAAATTTTATCTTCAGGGTAAGTATTCCTTGCAACTTAGGTTATGATAAAAGCAAATTGGACTGATGGATGAGATCTGTACTTATTCTATAAACCTTTTAGTCAAAAAGTATAATAACACTTGGATACCTTTATTAAGTTTTTGATTAATTACCTATATATGCCATTACTTATTAACTAGATTAAGATAACTAGCAATTGCTCATTATTTATTTTTATAAGGTAATTAATTTAGAATTTAAGTCTTTAATAATCCCATTATCCTATTTTATGTATCTTCATATCACTGAATGTGATATGTGGCATTTTATGCAACCTTATTTACTCGTGGTTTTTAATTAAGTGTTTACTTTGGAATGTTTATATTTTCAATAAGGTCTAAGGTGTTTAAAATTTGAACTAACATATTTACTAATGGCGCGTATATGTCATCAACATTTTTCTAACTATTTATCTATATACATTTGCTTATAAATGTCTCTAACTTTAATGGACATCCTATTTTATATACTTTGAATATTTTGCTTAATTCATGTTCCTTGACTGGTTATTATTATTCACTAACTCTAATGTTAAGATTTAATTTAGGGCTCACTATCATTTTGTCTATACCTTGATTATAATTAGGCTTAGCTTCATTTTTATTCTAAGCTTATTTACCTAGGCAAGTTTAGCACGCCGGATCATATTTTAACATTGCTATTTAAACGATTCTACCATGGCGATTTGTTTAGCAACATTATGTTAAATGTCGGGGCATATATTTTATATTTTAATTATATTCTAGGGTCATCTTTGTTACGTTTGGACATTCAACCGAATCCACCCTTTTATTAGTGCTTTCAATTAGTAAGTGATCCTCTAAATAATTAATCAACCATACAGCTGCTCATTTACGGATTAACCAAGATTTAAACCTTGCTTTTATAGTTATAAATTTTATTCTCCTGAAATTCAACTTGGACATATGTATATATATATATATATATACCATATATATTTTAATTAGGATTCTTATTAACTTCAGACATTTAACCAAAGCCATCTTTATTAATGTCTTAACAACTCACACATTAATTGCTCATGTATGGTAATTACTCAAATAACCTTATTTATATCCTAATAAAATTTATTAGCCTCTCTAAATTATTCTCAATTTCTAATAATTGAAATGGGGTACCAAAAGTGAATTAAAAATGGGGAAAAGTGGTGCGGCCGGCTGGAATCGAACCCGGGCAGCCGAGCTGAGAGCGCGCGTCGCTAGCCAGTGGGGTTGGGGGGTGTTACCTGACCTAAAGAAGGTGGAGAATAAACTTGAGCCAGAGGTGCAGGGCGTTGAAGACAGAGGAAGCTCGGGGGCGGCGGTCAGGCGGCGGCGTTGCCGGCGCGTAGCGGTCGGAGGGAAGCCGGGGAGGACTAAAATGGATTTCTGGGAGTGCGGGGATGCCGAACGAGGTGACGACGGGGACCGGGAAGCGTCGAGGCGGGCCGGCGGCGAGTTCGGGGAGGACTCCGGCGCCGGTGAGATACGGCCAACGAGGAGCTTGGGGAAGGCAGGGGGCGAGCTCACGACGTTCTGGTGATGGCTCCGGAGGAAGGAATTGGATTTTAGTGGCAAGATTCGGCGGGGTGCACGGCGGCCGGAGTTGGGGAAGGAGACGGGATTGCCGGCGTTGTAGGGCTTCCGGTTCAATCGGCTTTGGCGAGAGAAAGGGTGGGGTGTGGGGAGCCCGGGGAAGACCTTGGTGGCTTTTATAGACGCGCGAGGAGGGCCGACATCGAAAAATCGCCCACGCGGTCGCGTCGACAGGCGGCGGGAGCAACGGCGGTGCAGGCTGTGGGAGCGACCGGGATTCGCGCTGGCGCAGGCGCACATGTGATGACGGCGCTGCAAAGATACAGGAAAAGGGAGCACGCGCGGCCGCGCCGCACGGCTTTGCCGAAGTGGAGTGGAGGAGCGAGGGGGTCCGGCGCACAGGGAGGTGGAAAGCGGAGGAGCTGCGCGCGGGCGGAGGCAGGTTGACGCAGAGGAAGGCAGGCGCGGCGGCAGGCTCTGCTGATGCGGGCGCAGCGGTCGCACAGTGAAGGGAGACGTGGAGCAACTTCCACCGGAGGAGGAAGGAAGAAGGAGGAGAAA
The DNA here is from genome assembly GCA_017311315.1 of Dendrocalamus latiflorus. Classification (NCBI taxonomy): domain Eukaryota; kingdom Viridiplantae; phylum Streptophyta; class Magnoliopsida; order Poales; family Poaceae; genus Dendrocalamus; species Dendrocalamus latiflorus. Next base: position 10,390,494 of record CM029677.1, read on the forward strand.
AAAGGAGGAAGGCGCGGGCGGACGGGCCCATTGGCCATAGGGTGAAGACAGGAGGGAGAGAGAGGAACGGGGAAAGGAAAGGGGCCCCACCTGTAAATGAGAGAAAATAAAGAAGGAAATAATGGGAAGCTTTTTGCAGTTGCTGAAATTTTGATCCTTGAATTTGGATTTTCTATTTTCTAACTTAAGTTTTTGTTTAATATTTACGTTTACTGATTTCTGTATGACCTTCGGAACTTAAGCTTCAAATATATATATATTATTTCCTATATTGTTAAGCTCTTCCTTGTATAATTTTTATATGCACGTATATATATATATATATATATATATATATATATATATATATATATATATATATATATATATATATATATATATACACACACATACATACATATATGCATATGTGTTTGTATTTTAATCATTCACTTTTTACTGCTATTTATGTCATTATTTCCAAAATGAGATTTTATATTTTAACTCAAGTTTCTTTCTCCTTATACTGGATCATCTTTTCAGATTCTTATTTAAAATTTTAGTTTGCTTTTATTTGCATAGTCCCTTTTCGGCATTACTAATGTTTGTCTTTGTCTTTTATGAATTTATTAAAGTTTTGGAATCTCAACCAAATTTAGTAAAGCACGACAAAATCCAAATTCCAATAAAATATTTTGCAAACATAATTCAAGAAATTCATATTTTCAAATTTAGATTTTTCAGGATGTTACACATACAGGCTTAGGGTATGCCATCTGGAGAAAAGTGAAAACACGCTATGTTGTTTCTGCTGATGAGAACATCAATGTGGCAAACATGCCCAATGTTGAGGCGAATGCTAAGGCGAGGAACATCATAATTCAAGGTCTTAGTAGAAGCGAATTCAATCGCATCTCTCATCTCACGTCGGCCTTCGATATTTGGGTGACCCTCGACGCTTACCATAAGGGAACCACTCAAATTAAGACGATACGACAGAACCAGTTCAAGCGAGATTACAATAAGTTTGAAATTCTCGCTGGTGAGTCCTTGGATGAGTGTTTTCCGAGGTTTCACAAAATTCTGAGCAACCTCCGAGCGGTCGGTCTCACGTACCCTGACTCGGACAACGCTCGACAGATGCTTTTTGCTCTTGATTTGCGTGTTTGGGAGATGAAGGTGACCACCATCAAGGACACGATCGATCTTTCGACCTTGACTCTTGACGCGTTGTATTTACGCCTCAAGACTCACGAGATTGACATTGTCTCTCACAGGTCGAAATCGCAGTCGATGACATTGGTCACTGATCCCAGTCCTGCTTCTGGTGTTTTCTCTGATAATGCTACTGGTTTCTCCCTAGCTGCTCTTTGTGAAGTAACCGATGATCAATTAGAGCAGCTACTAGAGGACTAATTAGCCCTTCTAGCCAGAAAGTTCTCCTATGCATACAAGAGAGTGAGGGACAGAAAGAGGGGTGGGCCGATAATCTGCTTCGAGTGTGGTGGCCCCAACCACATTCAGGCAAATTGCCCCAAGCTGGAGAAAGGCAAGAACGACTATGGCGGTGTGAGCAAGAATGACTACACTAACAAGAACCCCAACAAGAAGCCTCCAGTTCACATCCAAGGCAAAGAGAAGAAGTACTGCACCCTTGGCAAAGCCAAGAAGCTCTTCCACCGTGTCCTCACCGCCTTCGATGACATCGACTTCAGCGACGTGGAGGGGTGGAGTGACGACGACGGCAAGGATGATCAAGATCCCAAGGACGGCAATAACTTTATCGGCATGTGCTTCATGGCCCATGAGGGTGATGTAAGCGAAGCGAGCTCTACTTTGACTCCGATAAGGTATGCCCCTCTTATGACCAGCTCAATGATGCATTTTTGAAACTAGGAAAATTTCATGCTAGATCTAGAGCTAGGTGTAGTGAGTTGGAGAAGGAAGTAGAGAGCTTGTCACGGGAGCTTACTTCACTTAGATCTGCTCCCTCCCGTGACGATTGTGATGTATGTTCTTCTTTGCTTGATGACATGGAGAAGCTAAGGACCTTGCATGATAGTATGATTTCTGAGCTTGATATGATTAAGGTGGAGAATGTTAGTCTACTTGTTGAATTAGAGATGACTAGGACTGCTGCTCTTTCATCTACTGTTGAGCAGTCTGAGTCCATCTTTGTGGATGATGAGGAGGATGGAGATGAAGGTTGCTTACCTGATCCAGTTCCTCTTCCCCTTGAGGTACCTGCTTCTTCCACTGTACCTCGAGGAGATCAGCCCATTCCTTCCACATCTTCTGGAGCTAGTGGCTCTATTCCTACCTCATCAGCTCATGAGATAGAGGCCACTTCTTCTTCTCATCCAGGACCTCCCCGTCATATCCAAAAAGACCATCCTTCAGAGCAGATGATCGGAGATCTTTTCAAGCGCGTCACCCGCTCAAAGTCTGGCTTGTCTTACTTCTATCTCCACTCTGCCTTCGTTGCCTCATTCGAGCCCAAGGATGTTAGTTATGCTCTTTCAGACGAATCTTGGGTCAATGCCATACATAAGGAGTTAGAGAACTTTGAGAGAAACAAGGTCTGGTCACTTGTTGAGCCCCCTAGAGGTCATAATGTCATAGGTACCAAATGGGTGTTCAAAAATAAGCAGAATGAGGATGGGGTAGTCATTCGAAATAAGGCTAGACTGGTAGCTCAGGATTTCTCCTAGGTTGAGGGGCTAGATTTTGAGGAGACCTTTGCCCATGTAGCTATGTTAGAGGCCATTAGGATCTTGCTTGCATTCGCAGCGTCTAAGGGCTTCAAGCTTTACCAGATGGATGTCAAGAGTGTATTTCTCAATGGGTATATTGAGGAAGAGGTCTATGTTAGGTAGCCTCCATGTTTCGAAAACCCCAAATACCCAAACCATGTCAACAAGCTTTCCAGAGCCCTGTATGGACTTAAGCAAGCCTCTAGAGCGTGGTATGAGAGGCTTAAGTCCTATCTGTTGAGTCATAGGTTTGAGATGGGTAAGGTAGACAAGATCTTGTTCATTCGTAGGCATGGCAATGACCTTCTACTCGTCTAGATTTACGTGGATGATATTATCTTTGGCGGCTCCTCCCATGCTCTTGTTTCCCAGTTCACTGATGTCATGAGCATAGAGTTTGAGATGAGCATGATGGGCGTGTTGAGCTTCTTCCTTGGCTTCCAGATCAAGCAAACTCGAGAGGGTACCTTCTTGCATCAGGGCAAGTACACTCGAGACCTCCTAAGACGCTTTGACATGAGTGATGGCAAGCTGGTGTCAACTCCAATGGCGTCATCAGCTTCACTCGATCCAGATAAGGATGGCGAGCCAGTTGATTAGAAGGAGTATCGCAGCATGATTGGCTCTCTCTTATACCTCACTGCCTCGAAACCGGATATACACTTCTCCATGTGTCTGCGTGCTCGATTTCAGGCTTCTCCTCACGTATCTCACCCCAGGCGGTGAAGCGCATCTTTCGGTACCTTCGAGCTACCATTGACTATGGTATCTGGTACTCTTTCTTGTCCTGTCTTTCCCTCAGAGCCTACTCGGACGTAGACTTTGCTGGCTGTAGGATAGATAGGAAGAGCACTTCTAGCACTTACCAATTTATTGGCACTTCTATTGTTTCCTAGTCTTCTAGGAAGCAGTTCGGTGTTGCACAGTCCACCGCAGAGGCCGAGTACGTTGCTGCCGCTAGTTGCTGTAGCCAGGTACATTGGATGGCTTCGACCCTGCGGGACTTTGGGTTGGTTATAGATAGTGTTCACTCTTTTGTGATAACACTTCTGCCATTAACATTGCCAAGAACCCAGTGCAGCACTCTCGGACCAAGCACATTGATATCAGATATTACTTCCTTAGAGACCATGTGGAGAAGGGTGACATAGTACTGCGGTTTGTGGAGAGTGACCACCAATTGGCTAATATCTTTACCAAGCCTTTGGATAGCTCTAGGTTTTCAGCCTTGCGGGGAGAGCTTGGGGTGGTTTGTCTTTATGGACTGGTGTAAGGGAGAGCTTTGTGCATCATGTTTTATCATGTTTATTATGCTCTTGCCCCTTTTTGTTGCATTGCATGCGGGTGCATCTGAGTTAGTCCTTTTAGCATAGATTACGTTGCACAGTCCACCGCAGAGGCCGAGTATGTTGCTACCGCCAGTTGCTGCAGCCAGGTACTTTGGATGGCTTCGACCTTGCGGGACTTTGGGTTGGTTATAGATAGTGTTCCACTCTTTTGTAATAACACTTCTGTCATTAACATTGCCAAGAACCCAGTGCAGCACTCTCGGACCAAGCACATTGATATCAAATATTACTTCCTTAGAGACCATGTGGAGAAGGGTGACATAGTGCTGCGGTTTGTGGAGAGTGACCACCAGTTGGCTAATATCTTTACCAAGCCTTTGGATAGCTCTAGGTTTTCAGCCTTGCGGGGAGAGCTTGGGGTGACTTGTCCTTATGGACTGTAGTGAGGGGGAGCTTTGTGCTTTACTGCTTTATCTTGCTTATTATGCCCCTGTTTTCATTTTGTTGCATTGCATCGGGGTACATATGTGTTAGTCCTTCTAGCATAAATTAGAGTGTATCTCTTGTCTAGTTGCTTAGATTTCTTCCTCTCATCTTCCAACCAGATTTTGGTTTAGTCATGTGCTAGATTTCAAGCCTTATGCGATCACTCCAAGCTAGAAGCTAAAGGAAATGATCTTGGTCAACCAAAACTTCTCCTAAGTTCATGCCTAGTACAATGGCAAGCAGTCTTTTCGCACAAAAGAGATTTTTTTGCATTTTCACGAACAGAAGACTTGTACTAACTCATACTTCATCAAGAAACTAGCATAGCTCAATCTAAAGCTCAATAAAGATTAAAGACTCAACTCAGCCTATTTGATATGGCATGAATCATAAACAGATAACTAAAGGCAGACTAGTCTCAAGAGCTAACATGACATGGTTTAATTCAAGTTGTGCATTTTAATCAACCTATCTTGGCAAAGACTAGATTATACATATAAAGTCATGATACATATAGCAAATAAGCACAGATCATGGCAAGATGTAATGCATTGTAAACATGTCATAAACAGATAATAATCAAGGGTGCATGTAGGTATATTACAATGCAAAATGCTGAAATGCGATGCAAGAAAATCTAACTCTCCCTCAACATGTGATGCACTTTTAGTTCAAGTTGAGTTATGTTACCATTAAGATCTAGAAACTCTCAAATGAACTCCCCCTGAACCAAAGCAATAAAATGAGAAGCTGGCAAAGAAATCTGAAAAGGCAGTCTTTAAAGCATAGAAAAGATATAGAGGATACTATGGCTCAGACTGACTCTTATGTACCCCATATGACACTAGAACTATCAGCTGGTCTTCTAACACACTAAGGAGTAAACATGTTCCCTGTCTACCCAAGGGTGGCCCAACCCTTGCTAGAACCTATAAGAAGTGAGTGAACTCAACCTAGTGAGAAAAGAGACAGCTAATAAGCAGCATCCTAGAATCACAAGATGAGAGAAAAAAGTCTAAGCAACTAGACGAGAGAACCACTGTAATGTATGCTAGAAGGACTAACCCAGATGCACCCGCATGCAATGCAACAAAAAGGGGCAAGAGCATAATAAACATGATAAAACATGATGCACAAAGCTCCCCCTTACACCAGTCCATAAAGACAAACCACCCCAAGCTCTCCTCGCAAGGCTGAAAACCTAGAGCTATCCAAAGGCTTGGTAAAGATATTAGCCAACTGGTGGTCACTCTCCACAAACCGCATCACTATGTCACCCTTCTCCACATGGTCTCTAAGGAAGTAATATCTGATATCAATGTGCTTGGTCCGAAAGTGCTGCACTGGGTTCTTGGCAATGTTAATGGCAGAAGTGTTATCACAAAAGAGTGGAACACTATCTATAACCAACCCAAAGTCCTGCAGGGTCGAAGCCATCCAAAGTACTTGGCTGCAGCAACTGGCGATAGCAACGTACTTGGCCTCTGCGGTGGACTGTGCAACACCGGACTTTGGATGGTGTCGTAGGGATGGCCCCCACCTAAACCCAGCAGGCCTGGTAGGAGATTACAAGGCCCAGAATAGGCCACGTGTAATGACATAACTGCCCCCAGAGGGGATAACCAGATGTAGGGGTATAACTGTAAAAGCACCCCCCAAGAGGGTATATGAATACGATACCAGCCGTGGGGGAACCCAGGCCATTACACTTATCTTCATTACTCTCCACTACCATCTCTCTCTCTGTTTGGTCTGTAGCCACAACAGTTGGCGCCGTCCGTGGGGAGGACGAAGACAAGCCTGAAGACCGAAGGAAAAGATGGCACCGAAAAAAGCTTCCCCAGCGGCGGCGAAGGGAAAGAAGGCGGCCGGGCCGGAGCGTCGTTTGGGTACCAGAGCTTCGGCATCGGCAGCGGCGGCGGACGCGGGTGGCGAGGCAGGCGCGGTGGCCGGAGACGTCGACGTCCGCGTGGTGACGACCAACCCCGTCACCGGCATAGCGACGACCAACCCTACCACCGGCGCTGCGAGGACGGACCCGGCGGTCGAAGACGTCGACAAGGGTGCGGCGACAACCGACCCTGCCGACGCGACGACAGCCGACCTCGCCGCTCCCACTGCAACCCCCGCCGGCGGTGCGGACCGGGCGGTCCGAGGTAGCCACGACGGAGCAACCGGCAGCTCGGGCCCCCGCGACGCGGTCGTCCCCGCGCCGACCCGCCCGTCGGAAGCACCGGCGACCCCGCCCGCACCGGGGATGGAAAGCGCCCTGCTGGCGGCTCTCAACGCGTTCCAGCGGGAGCTGGGGGACCTTCGCGGAGCCGTCAGAGATATACAAGAGGCTCGAAGTCAGCCGGCTGCGCCAGCAATCGCGTCCGAGCCCGCGCCGAAAAGGGCGGACAGTTGCGAAGCCCCCACGTCCAGCCGCGTGCCGCTGCGACGCGTGGATCCGGAGTCCCCGCTCTCGGCGGGGCTGCAGCAGGCGGCATGGCCCGAAGACTTCAAGTTCCCTAGCGCCATCGACTCGTATAAAGGCGACACGGACCCCCGTGAGTTCGTGCGCGTATACGAAACCGCGATCGAGGCCGCGGGCGGAGATGACACCATGAAGGCAAAGGGACTCCCCCTTGCGCTACAAGGAGTGGCGCTCTCTTGGTTCTTTACCATAGAGCCGGGCTCCATCTACGCGTGGGAGCAGCTCCGCGTCCGCCTCCACAACAACTTCCAAGGAAACTACGTCGACCGGGTCGATGCGGACCAGCTCTTTGCCGTGAAGCAAAAACCCTCGGAGAAGCTCCGGGACTACTTCAAACGCTTCGCCAAGATTCGATGTCAAGTGAAGGACGTCAACGAGACCACCATCGTCAATGCAGCCATACAGGGCCTTCGTCCGGGCCCGATGGCTGAGTACAATGCGCGCAAGCCGATCAAGACGGTGGCGAAGCTCTTCGACAAGATGGAAGAATATGCCAAGGCAGAGGAAGCCGCGCGGCGAAGGCAAGGTGACGACTCCAACACTAACCAGGCCGGAACTTCGGCAAAAACCGAAGATCCGTCGAAGGGCGGCTCTTCGAAGGGAAAGCGTAAGCAGGAGTCGTCCAGGGGCGCGTCCGACCGCAGGGACAACTCGCATAAGGAGTCGCCGGATCAGCCCAAGCGCGGCCAGCAAAGGTCGAGGCGGAACCGGTATGTCCTTGACATCGAAGGCGGGTCCGACGAGGGTGCTCCATCGGGCCGAGGCGGCCGGGGGCGCCGGGGCCGCGGCCGCGGCCGTGGCAGGGGCCGCGACGATAAGGGTCGTGGAGACTACGACGACCAGCATCAGGGGCTGTGGTGCTTAGTCCACGGCCGCGGCAATCATGATACCCGTAACTGCACCTCCATCGCGGCGCTCCGCGACAGCGTCGCTAGGGATAGGAACCCGGAGCCGCGCCCGCCTGCGGTGGCCCACGTCCAATTCCCATACGAGGCCCCCATGCAGGTACAGGCGCAGGGGATGCAGGTACAGGCGCAGGGAATGCAACCCCAGGAAGGCACCTTGCGGATCCAAGCTCACGTACAGCAGCCTCGGGAGGGCCTCCTGTCGTTGCAGGCCCCGGACCCAACCTACCGCAGGGTCATTAATGTCATATCCGGCGGCTCTGCGCTGGAGTTCGCCTCGGCGCGACAACAGAAGGCCTACGCGCGACGACTACATCACGTGGCGGCATACCCAGCGCAAGCACCGCCGGAATGGGCGTGGCACGAGGTCACGTTCACACCTGATGACGCCCAAGGTGTGGACTTCCCTCATCAGGACCCCCTGGTCATCCGGGTCACCATCGCGGGATGCGACGTGGGGCGCGCCTTGGTGGACGGGGGTAGTTCCGCGAACGTATTGTTTGCGGCGGCCTTCGACCAGATGGGGATCCCTCGAAGCCGCCTGGGGCCCTCGGGAATCCCACTGCAGGGATTCGGGGGACAGCCCCTGCGGGCGCTGGGCCAGATCGGCCTTCAAGTCTCCTTCGGCCGAGATGACAATGTGCGGACCGAAGAGGCCACCTTCGACGTGGTCGACCTCCCGTATCCCTACAATGCCATACTGGGGCGCCCAATCCTCAACTCCTTCGGCGCGGTACCACATCACGGCTATCTGTGCATGAAGATCCCGGGTCCCCGGACCGTCATCACCGTCCGAGGCGACCAGGATATGGCTCGGCGCATCGAGCCAGGCACCAGATGCCCGCGTCGCGAAGCCCAGCGCCGCTCTTAGAGCCGGCGCCACAGCGCGGAGGTCTGTGGGGTCGTCCATAGGCGCCTGCGCGGGCCCTGCAGACGTCTAGCGACTAGAGGCTGCGGCAGCATCAAGGGTAAACGGTCAGTATATTCACCCCTTGTAGTCGCTCACCCGCGCAAACGGGGATATAATGAAGATCGCCGTTTGCCGTTAATTTTTCTTCGTCACATGCGAGCACGCGGTGAGGGCGCGCGCCGGCTTGGCCAGCGCGCGCGCCCCCGCAGTATAAATCAAAGACGCACGTTCGCGTGTGCACTCGCCGTCGCCAAGGTGGCGGGACTGAGTATAAACCAAAGACGCACGTTCGCGTGTGCACTCGCCGTCGCCAGGGAGGGCGGGACTGAGTATAAACCAAAGACGCACGCTCGCGTGTGCACTCGCCGTCGCCAGGGAGGGCGGGACTGAGTATAAACCAAAGACGCACGTTCGCGTGTGCACTCGCCGTCGCCAAGGTGACGGGACTGAGTATAAATAAAGTACGCACCGGGGGGACGCCCTCGCGCGCGCAAGTCTCCGGACTATAAAGAAGACGTAGCGTCGAGCCTAGCTCCGCACGCAACAGTCCACGGACTCTAAAGAAGACGTAGCGTCGAGCCTAGCTCCGCACGCAATAGTCTACGGACTCTAAATAAGACGTAGCGTCGAGCGTAGCTCCGCACGCGCGAGTCTCCGGACTATAAAGAAGACGTAGCGTCGAGCCTAGCTCCGCACGCAATAGTCCACGGACTCTAAATAAGACGTAGCGTCGAGCGTAGCTCCGCACGCGCGAGTCTCCGGACTATAAAGAAGACGTAGCGTCGAGCCTAGCTCCACATGCAATAGTCCACGGACTCTAAATAAGACGTAGCGTCGAGCGTAGCTCCGCACGCGCGAGTCTCCGGACTATAAAGAAGACGTAGCGTCGAGCCTAGCTCCGCAGGCGATAGTCCACGGACTCTAAATAAGACGTAGCATCGAGCGTAGCTCCGCACGCGCGAGTCTCCGGACTATAAAGAAGACGTAGCGTCGAGCCTAGCTCCGCACGCCATAGTCCACGGACTCTAAATAAGACGTAGCGTCGAGCGTAGCTCCGCACGCGCGAGTCTCCGGACTATAAAGAAGACGTAGCGTCGAGCCTAGCTCCGCAGGCGATAGTCCACGGACTCTAAATAAGACGTAGCATCGAGCGTAGCTCCGCACGCGCGAGTCTCCGGACTATAAAGAAGACGTAGCGTCGAGCCTAGCTCCGCACGCCATAGTCCACGGACTCTAAATAAGACGTAGCGTCGAGCGTAGCTCCGCACGCGCGAGTCTCCGGACTATAAAGAAGACGTAGCGTCGAGCCTAGCTCCGCAGGCGATAGTCCACGGACTCTAAATAAGACGTAGCATCGAGCGTAGCTCCGCACGCGCGAGTCTCCGGACTATAAAGAAGACGTAGCGTCGAGCCTAGCTCCGCACGCCATAGTCCACGGACTCTAAATAAGACGTAGCGTCGAGCGTAGCTCCGCACGCGCGAGTCTCCGGACTATAAAGAAGACGTAGCGTCGAGCCTACCTCCGCACGCAATAGTCCACGGACTCTAAAGAAGACGTAGCATCGAGCCTAGCTCCGCACGCAATAGTCCACGGACTATAAAGAAGACGTAGCGTCGAGCCTAGCTCCGCACGCAATAGTCCACAGACTCTAAATAAGACGTAGCGTCGAGCCTAGCTCCGCACGTATAAAGAAGACGTAGCGTCGAGCCTAGCTCCGCACGCAATAGTCCACGGACTCTAAATAAGACGCAGCGTCGAGCCTAGCTCCGCACGCGATAGTCCACGGACTCTAAATAAGACGTAGCGTCGAGCATAGCTCCGCACGCGCGAGTCTCCGGACTATAAAGAAGACGTAGCGTCGAGCCTAGCTCCGCACGCGATAGTCCACAGACTCTAAATAAAACGTGGCGTCGAGCGTAGCTCCGCACGCGCGAGTCTCCGGACTATAAAGCAAGGCAAACCGTGGAAGTCCACCTCCGCATACGTCGGTCTGCGGACTGTCCGTTCCACGGAACCCTGGCGCAGCTACGTCGCCAACAACGGCATCAGCACACAGCACACAACTTAAAGTGCCAGGAGGCCTGCTTACCGGAAGAGTCACATATACAAAGGGCCGCCAATATCCTGGCCGCTCTAAGCCGCTACCCCGCGGGTTCGTCCTTAACACGCGCCAAAGTCGGCACCTCGCTCGAGGAAGGCCGGTTCGCCCAAAAGTCGAGCGAATCTTCGGCCCGTCGCCTGGGCCGAAGGCGTCGTCGGGTTGAAAGGTCGGCCGCCTGAAGCCGGCCCCAGCAAGGAAGCTGCCCGGGATATAGGTGAAAATCAGCATGCCTGCAGAAAGTGTGCGCTTTATTAACAAAAACAAGGGACAGTACAACGCACGCCTACACCTAGGCGCCGCGGCATCAGACCTGCGGGTTCCCGGCGCCTTCGGAGGGCCCAGCGCCGCCATCATTGCGTCGAGGGACCCCGTCCAGAAATTGGCCGAGGCTCCCCGTCCCGTAGAGCGACTTCCGGAGCTCGATGCGTACAGCTTCCGCCCCGACGGGATCCCAGATCCGGCCGCAGAAGGGCCCAAGGGCACGGCGAGCGGAGCGGACGGTGCCGGACATTACTCCGGCCCCGCCAGGCATCTCCAGCTGGGGGTCATTCAGCCCGGCGACATGCGTACAGCCACGGTGCTGGAGGAGCGCGCACACCAAGCAGGCCGAAGTGTACGCGCAGTGGGTGCCGAAGGACGTCGCCGCGTCGCGCGCGACGTTGGCGGCATCCCCGATCCAGCGGAGCGCCCGAGACAGCTCCTCCGGACCGAAGGCGTGTCCCGGCACCTCCGCCACCAGCCCTTGAAGATGGCTCTCCAGCGCTTGGATGGCGTCCCAGGCAACCACCGAGGCGTCGCCCAACGTCCGGTTGCGCTCCGCTAGAGCCAAGGCAAGTTCGCCTTTCTCCTTCTCTAGCACGCCGACCTGCTCCAGGAGCCCGTCCCGCTCCGCCGCAAACTTTTCATCAGCAGCTGCTGCGGCTGATTCCTGCGCCGACGCAACAAGCCCCTCGGCGTGCGCCCTCGCTTCGGCGCATTCCGCTTCCAGCTGACGGATGCGGGCGTCCTGGGCAGAGCGGGCGCCAGAGGCTTCGCGCAGCTCCCCCTCGGCGGCTCGCAGCCTATCCTCGAGCGCTTTTTGGCTACGAGCATAGGCGGCTTGCAGGGCCTGCCCCAGCACGAGCGTCTGCAGAAGGGAAAAGACTTAGCAAACTCAGCTAGACTCAGGCGTGGTCACATGAGTACTTACCCTCACCCCAGACACCTCGAAAGCATCCTCGAGGCGCCCCGCGCCGTAGGCTTGCAGCACTTGCGGGTCGACGCTCCTGGCCGCGTCATCCACAATCCCACGCCACGCCCTCAGCGTCTCCGGAGGTGGCACGAAGTCCGCAGGGTTCACGGGCTCGGAGGCCCCGGGTTCCGTCGGATGCTCCCCCTCCGGGATGAGCAACGCTGTAAAGGAGGAGGTGGGTGACCACTCCAAGGCATAAAATCGTACACCAGAGTAAGCTCGGCCACCTTACCTTCGGTGGCCGAAGGGATGGTTCCGCCGCGGGCGGAAGCCTCCGCGTTCGGGGAGGCCGGCGGCTGTCCCCGCGCGGTGGACGGCGTCGTCGGGAGGCCGGAAGGCGCATATGCCGCAGGGCCTCCGGCGCTTGCGCTGGCGTCCCACAGGCTTCTGATGCCCGTGGCCACGACAAATCCCCGCGGTGTCCGGTGGAGCTCCGGCCGCACGCACGGCCGTTTAGCCGGGGCAGCCAGCAGCGCCACCGCCCCCGCAGCCGTGGCTGGGGAAGACCCCGCGACTGCCGCGCCCGGGGGTGAAGGTTCCATGGCGGCAGTCGTCGAAGGGGGCACCTCAGTCCCCGCTGCGGTTGGCAAGGACAGCGCGGCTACGGGCGCCGCCGCGGAGGGCGCCTCCGGCACTGCAGCGGCCGCCGTCGAGGCCTCCACCTCGGCGACTTCGGCGGGTGGTGAGGCTTCCCCCCTCCGGCCGCCTGCGGCAAACCCACCGTCCGGGGCGCCTGCCGAAGACACCTCACCTTCGGTGCCTGCGCCATCCACGCCCGAATCGGCGTACCTCGCAGAGTCTGACTCCGCGTCCGCCGCGTCCTCAGAAACACTAGCAGCAGGCGCGGCAGGTGCCCCGCTGCGGCCCCTCTTCCGAGACGAGGTCTTGTTCTTCGCTCCACCATCGGCTGGAGCGACACGGTCCAGCGCGGCAAGGCCCAGGACCTCGCACACGCGATTTAATCGCCCCAGCCCCACCTTGGCGACAGCGGACGCGCGCTGCTCGTGCTCCCAAGTGGTGTACGGACCCAGGAACACGCGCACGGCTTGCTCCGCCTCCTCCAAAGGAATCCCTGAAGCAAAGGAGAACAGCATCAGCATACAACGCATTTCGCGTCAGCAAAAGGAGGAGCGCAATCGAGGCTTACGGGGACCGGGCGGCGCTGGTAGCAAGCAAACCCACGGCGAAACATTGTCATCTCGACGCCTCTCAGCGGCAAGATGCCAGTCGTAGGCAAGCGGGGCCACGCCGTACATCACGTACTCTTCGGCAAGGTCGCGCATATTGAAGCGGGCGGCCATGCCTACGAGCCGTTTGACCCTCCGCTTGTCCTCATCATCGAGCGTTCGGCCGGGCGAAGGCTTGAACGCAATCGGCCGGCCCGTACACGCGAGGCCGCTCCCGCTCTCCACACGGTGGTAGAACCACCGCTTTATCCAGGAGGACTCCCACTTCCCGCGAGTTGAATTCGCAGGGAAGAGCTTCTTGCAAGACGAGCGGAGAGTAAAAGAGACGCTGCCAAAGCTCGACAGCGTCCCGCCCCTCCGGCCCTTCGGCTGGCATCGCGCCTCGTGGAGATAGACGAACAGCGACGCGCTGGGCCAGCACGCCCCCGAGCGCAGGGCCCACCTGTACACCGCGAGCTGGGCCACGGCGTTTCGAGTCAGTTGCGCCAGCTCCAGCCCGAAGGTCCGCAGTACGTCGCCCACCACGCTCGCCGCCGGGATCCGGAGCCCCGTGTCGAAAAAGGCAACGAATACGATCGCCTCCGACCTCTCGGGATGCGGTTCCGTCTCGTCGCTGGCGGGCAATCGTACGTTGTGGCGCCCGGACAGCTTCCCCGCGCGCAAGAGCCCTTGGATCGTCTTCTCGGTCACGAGCGAGGGGCCTAGCTTGCCGGAAAACGTGCCTTCCTCCGTCGCCAGCCGCTCCTGGTCAGCCGCCGCCGGGTCGAGCTCTTGGAGCGCGTATTTCACCTCCAACGGCGAGGATCGCCGGCGAATGGCAGGGCCACCAACCGCCTGGCCGCGCTCGCTGCTGGAGGCCATCGCTTCCCACGACGAGACTAATACGGTGAAGATAGCGCGAAGGTGGGGAAGGCCGAGTAAACAGGAAAGAGGGCGCAAAGGTGCGGGGACGCTATTACGGGGGGGGGGGGGGGGGGCTATTTCAAGCCGCCTCGCCCATACCGCCGCTACTGAAGCGTCGCAACGATCCGCGTGCAGGATGCAACCGCAGCGGTGTAAAGGCCTGCCCAGCACGCTTCCCTGTAATCAAAAGCGAAGAGTCGCGGAGGTCCGGGCACGAGGCGCGACCGCAGTCGTATAAGCGCCCGTACAGCGCAGCGCCCCACCTAACGCTGGAAGGTCACGACCACAGGCGCCACTCGCTGCCCGCCCCGTGTCCCCCTTGCCTAGGGAAGAGGCGAGCGGCTGCAAACACACAACCGTCCACATCCCGCCGCCCAGCAGTCATAGGCCGCCGCGTGCCCCGGGCGCGTCGGGTCGCACGGTACGGGAACCTAACCCTGTCAGGCCAGGGACCGGCGTGATTCAAGGAACCTGTATAGCGCAAGGCCGCATCAAAGAGCCCAAGTCGCGCGCGCGTCTACTTTGACTAGGCGCCAGCTTCGCTGCCACCCGTTCAAAGGGTAGCGGACGGAGCGCGCGCGTCTACTCCGACTAGGCGCCAGCTTCGCTGCCACCCGTTCGAAGGGTAGGGGACGGAGCGCGCACGCCTTCTTCGACTAGGCGCCAGCTTCGCTGCCACCCGTTCGAAGGGTAGTGGACGGAGCGCGCGCGCCTACTTCGACTAGGCGCCAGCTTCGCTGCCACCCGTTCGAAGGGTAGCGGACGGAGCGCGCGCGTCTACTTCGACTAGGCGCCAGCTTCGCTGCCACCCGTTCGAACGGTAGGGGACGGAGCGCGCGCGCCTACTACGACTAGGCGCCAGCTTCGCTGCCACCCGTTCGAAGGGTAGCGGACGGAGCGCGCGCGTCTACTCCGACTAGGCGCCAGCTTCGCTGCCGCCCGTTCGAAGGGTAGCAGACGGAGCGCGCGCGTCTACTCCGACTAGGCGCCAGCTTCGCTCCCACCCGTTCGATGGGTAGGGGACGGAGCGCGCGCGTTTACTTCGACTAGGCGCCAGCTTCGCGGCCACCCGTTCGAAGGGTAGGGGACGGAGCGCGCACGTCTACTTCGACTAGGCGCCAGCTTCGCGGCCGCCCGTTCGAAGGGTAGCGGACGGAGCGCGCGCGTCTACTGCGACTAGGCGCCAGCTTCGCTGCCACCCGTTCGATGGGTAGGGGACGGAGCGCGCGCGTCTACTCCGACTAGGCGCCAGCTTCGCTGCCACCCGTTCGAAGGGTAGCGGACGGAGCGCGCGCGCCTACTCCGACTAGGCGCCAGCTTCGCTGCCACCCGTTCGAAGGGTAGCGGACGGAGCGCGCGCGTCTACTCGGACTAGCCGCCAGCTTCGCTGCCACCCGTTCGAAGGGTAGGGGACGGAGCGCGCGCGCGCCTACTGCGACTAGGCGCTAGCTTCGCTGCCACCCGTTCGAAGGGTAGCGGACGGAGCGCGCGCGTCTACTCCGACTAGGCGCGAGCTTCGCTGCCGCCCGTTCGAAGGGTAGCAGACGGAGCGCGCGCGTCTACTCCGACTAGGCGCCAGCTTCGCTGCCGCCCGTTCGAAGGGTAGCAGACGGAGCGCGCGCGTCTACTCCGACTAGGCGCTAGCTTCGCGGCCACCCGTTCGAAGGGTAGGGGACGGAGCACGCGCGTCTACTTCGACTAGGCGCCAGCTTCGCGGCCGCCCGTTCGAAGGGTAGCGGACGGAGCGTGCGCGTCTACTTCGACTAGGCGCCAGCTTCGCTGCCACCCGTTCGAAGGGTAGTGGACGGAGCGCGCGCGTCTACTGCGACTAGGCGCCAGCTTCGCTGCCACCCGTTCGATGGGTAGGGGACGGAGCGCGCGCGTCTACTCCGACTAGGCGCCAGCTTCGCTGCCCCCGTTCGAAGGGTAGCGGACGGAGCGCGCGCGCCTACTCCGACTAGGCGCCAGCTTCGCTGCCACCCGTTCGAAGGGTAGGGGACGGAGCGCGCGCGCCTACTGCGACTAGGCGCCAGCTTCGCTGCCACCCGTTCGAAGGGTAGCGGACGGAGCGCGCGCGTCTACTCCGACTAGGCGCGAGCTTCGCTGCCACCCATTTGAAGGGTAGGGGACGGAGCGCGCGCGCCTACTACGACTAGGCGCCAGCTTCGCTGCCACCCGTTCGAAGGGTAGCGGACGGAGCGCGCGCGTCTACTCCGACTAGGCGCCAGCTTCGCTGCCACCCGTTCGAAGGGTGGGGGACGAAGCGCGCGCGCCTACTTCGACTAGGCGCCAGCTTCGCTGCCACCCGTTCGAAGGGTAGGGGACGGAGCGCGCGCGTCTACTTCGACTAGGCGCCAGCTTCGCTGCCACCCGTTCGAAGGGTAGGGGACGGAGCGCGCGCGCCTACTGCGACTAGGCGCCAGCTTCGCTGCCACCCGTTCGAAGGGTAGCGGACGGAGCGCGCGCGCCTACTCCGACTAGGCGCCAGCTTCGCTGCCACCCGTTCGAAGGGTAGGGGACGGAGCGCGCGCGCCTACTGCGACTAGGCGCCAGCTTCGCTGCCACCCGTTCGAAGGGTAGCGGACGGAGCGCGCGCGTCTACTCCGACTAGGCGCGAGCTTCGCTGCCACCCATTTGAAGGGTAGGGGACGGCGCTGATCAAGCTCCCAGGAAAAATAGACCTCCCACTGTGCATCAACATTCCCCAAGCCGCTCAGCATCACCCAGGAATGTTGATGCACGGCAGGGGCCCATTTTAGGGGAACAGCTTCTATCACAATATACGCAGGAGCAACGCCTCAGCAGTGCCATATATATACCCCAATCAGCAGGGGAGCCAACCGGCGGAAGGCCAATCGGCAGAAGCCCAAACCGCCGGAGGTCCACCGCCATGTTAATGGTCACGACGCCTCAACGCCCGCACCACGCCAAGCACGCTGCACCACGTGGACGCCTGAAAGTCCGAGCGTCGCAGCAGCGCGCACGTCTGCTTCGGTTACAGAGCAGCTCCAGAAGTTTGGAAAAATTCACAGGCCGCGAGGATGGAGGGGGCCAAAGGACTCGGCAACATGGCTTCGGCCTTGTGAAGCCCTTTACCATGAGAGGCTCCTGTCGTAGGCATGGCCCCCACCTAAACCCAGCAGGCCTGGTAGGAGATTACAAGGCCCAGAATAGGCCACGTGTAATGACATAACTGCCCCTAGAGGGGATAACCAGATGTAGGGGTATAACTGTAAAAGCACCCCCCAAGAGGGTATATGAATACGATACCAGCCGTGGGGGAACCCAGGCCATTACACTTATCTTCATTACTCTCCACTACCATCTCTCTCTGTTTGGTCTGTAGCCACAACAGATGGTTTACTTAAATAAGTAGCATCCTAGATCATAAGATGAGAGGAAGAAATCTAAGCAACTAGACAAGAGATACACTCTAATTTATGCTAGAAGGACTAACCCATATGCACCCCGATGCAATGCAACAAAATGAAAATAAGAGCATAATAAGCAAGATAAAGCAGTAAAGCATAAAGCTCCCCCTCACTATAGTCCATAAGGACAAGTCACCCCAAGCTCTCCCCGCAAGGCTGAAAACCTAGAGCTACCCAAAGGCTTGGTAAAGATATCAGCCAACTGGTGGTCACTCTCCACAAACTGGAGCAGTATGTCACCCTTCTCCACATGGTCTCGAAGGAAGTGATATCTGATATCAATGTGCTTGGTCCGAGAGTGATGCACTAGGTTCTTGGTAATGTTAATAGCAGAAGTGTTATCACAAAAGAGTGGAACACTGTCTAAGGCTAACCCAAAATCCCGCAAGGTCGAAACCATCCAAAGTACCTGGCTGTAGCAACTGGCGGCAGCAATGTACTCGGCCTCTGCGGTGGACTGTGCAACACCGGACTGCTTCCTAGACGACCAAGAAACGAGAGAAGTGCCAATGAATTGGCAGGTGCCAGTAGTGCTCTTCCTATCTATCCTACAGCCAGCAAAGTCTGCGTCCGAGTAGGCTCTGAGGGAAAGGCAGGATGAGGAGGACTACCAGATACCATAGTCTATGGTAGCTCGAAGATACCGAAGTATGCGCTTCACCGCCTGACGGTGAGATACACGAGGAGAAGCCTAAAATCTAGCATATAGACACATAGAGAAGTGTATGTCCGGTCTCGAGGCAGTGAGGTACAAGAGGGAGCCAATCATGCTGCGATACTCCTTCTGATCAACTGGATCGCCATCCTCATCTGGGTCGAGTGAAGTTGATGAAGCCATAGGAGTGGACACCAGCTTACCATCACTCATATCAAAGCATCTCAGGAGGTCTCGAGTGTACTTGCTCTGATGGAAGAAGGTACCCTTCCGAGTCTACTTGATCTGAAATCCAAAAAAGAAGCTCAACTTGCCCATCATGCTCATCTCAAACTCTGAGCTCATGACATCAGAGAACTGTGAGACAAGAGCATGAGAGAAGCCACCAAAGATGATATCATCCACATAAATCTGGACAAGTAGAAGGTCATTGCCATGCCTGCGAATGAATAAGGTCTTATCTACCTTACCCATCTCAAACCTATGACTCAACAGATAGGACTTAAACCTCTCATACCAAGCTCTAGGGGCTTTCTTAAGTCCATACAGGGCTTTGGAAAGCTTGTAGACATGGTTTGGGTATTTGGGGTTCTTGAAACCTGGAGGCTGCCTAACATAGATCTCTTCCTCAATAAACCCATTGAGGAAGGCACTCTTGACATCAATCTAGTAAAGCTTGAAACCCTTAGATGCCGCGAATGCAAGCATGATCCTAATGGCCTCTAGCCTAGCTACAGGGGCAAAGGTCTCCTCAAAATCTAGACGCTCAACCTGGGAGAAGCCCTGAGCTACCAGTCTAGCCTTGTTTCGAATGACTACCCCATCCTCACTCTGCTTGTTTCTGAACACCCACTTGGTACCTATGACATTATGACCTCTAGGGGGCTCAACAAGTGACCAGACCTTGTTTCTCTCAAAGTTCTCTAACTCCACATGCATGGCATTGACCCAAGACTCATATGAAAAAGCATGACTAACATCCTTGGGCTTGAAAGAGGCAACAAAGGCAGAGTGGAGACAGAAGTGAGACATGCCGGATTTTGAGCGTGTAACACGCTTGAAAGGATCTCCTATTATCTGTTCTAAAAAGAGTACCTTGAGAAGCCATCGACCATGACAAGAATATACCACTTCCCTCCTGCTGACAGCACTTGAGCTGGTCCGACTGTGTCCATGTGGAGCAGCTTTCCCGGTGCATCGATCACAGTCACTGTGACCATAGGGTGAGAAGCGGCAACCATCTTGCCGTGCCGGCAAGGAGCGCAAACAAGATCTTTGACCATCTTGAGTTTAGGCAGACCACGAATGAGATCGTGACCGCTAACTCGGGTCAAATGGTCAAATCCAATATGACCAAGTCTTCTATGCCAGAAGGTAAGGTCACGGGACTCAGAAGCAACTAAACACCTGAGAGGATCACCAGATGACTCAGAAAAATCAGCACGAAAGATCATCCCACAATGAGAAATCCCGCAAACCAGACTACCCGAAGAATTAAGAATTTTGCAATTGTTTTTCTTAAAGCTCACCTCAAAACCGTCATTGGTAAGCTGAGAGACTGAAAGCAAATTATACTGCAACTTACTCACTAAGGCAACATCTTTTAAAATAAATGAATCATTACGCGCACAGTACCTTTCGCGATGACGCGCCTAGACGAAGCGTCTCCAAAGGGAAGAGAATCAACGAGAGTCTCCGGTCATATGACGAGAACAACTGGAGTCCACAAGCCAAACCTCTCCCTTCCCAGCCCAGTGAACCTGAGTCAAACAGAGAGTGAAGGCTCAGTACAGGGATAAATCAAAAGAGATTTTGGAACCCAATACTGAGTCACACGTCGAGCAGAAAGAAGTAGCCACACACGACTGACCTCTATCTACCCTACGCTCTCTGTCGCTCAAAGAAGCAGAAGGTCTATGTGCAGACCTGAAGCTGTTGCTGGGTCCGACTGCTATGGGAGAGCGAGTTGGAGCACCGGCAACATACTGATCACGCCGCAGGTAGCCATCTCGACAGGAGAAACGAGATCTGCCCTCAGGATGACGGAAGTCATGACCAAAGGCATATCGAGGATGAAAATCAGTAAAACCAGAAAAACCAAGTCCTCGATGCTACCCAAACCCATCAGCTGAAGCAACTCTCGACCTCGTGTTGGTCTTAGGTGCACTCAAGATCTAGGGCTGACCCTGAATACAGCTAAGAGCTACAACACGGTCTCTCTGCACGATCTTGGTGTACCTGAAGCATCGCTCGACCAAGTGTCCATCCTTCTGACAGAAGGTGCAATGAAACTTCACCTTCTGAGAGGTAGAAGTAGCACGATGAGGCTTCGCCTTTTGAGAGGCCGAAGCAACAGGTGGAATCACCTTGCTGTCAGAAATCCCTTGGACAAAGCCCGCTGACTTGAATTGAACTTTCTCAGTTCTGGGCTTGACCTCAATCACACCTGCTGCTATGGGTCTGAAAACAGCAGGTGGATGCTTCCTAACATCCTCAAGAAAATCGTACCCTAGACCTTGATTGAACTTGCAAATTTTGGACTGGTCTAGAATCAGATTTAGCTTCTTCTTGCCTCCTACAAATCTCTCAAGAGTGTTCATAAGATACTGACACTCCCGAAAGAGAGAGATGCAAGAAGAGCAGGGGGAAGAAGAGACATCAGAAGGAGAATAAGAAGAACCAATAGCAGAAGAAGGAATGGCATGTGCACGCACAGCCGCCTCAACATTGAGGTCTTCGCAAGGACTAGGAGGGACAATCCTACCTCTAGCTGTTTGATCATCGTGCCTAAGCGTCTCTACTTCTTTGGGCTTCTCCCCCCACACCTGCACACACAGTACAAGGAGATTGTGACTTCTCTAGAAGGTCCTTAGTTAGCTTCACACATTTGTCATCTAATGCAATCAACTTAGATTTTAGTTTTTCACAATTATTGCATGGTGAGCTAAGAGGGTCCTTAGAAGCATATTGAGCCATTTTCTTGTTGTGGTCAATCATTTCTTGAAACTGTTTTGAGACAGATTCAAGTTCAGCAGTTAATTTGGGACAATTCATACATGAAGCAATTGGCTCAAGCAAGGAGGCATGTAACTCAGCAATTTTATGATCTGCCTTCTTTAAGTTGATCTTCAAGTTACTTCAATTTTCACAATTTTCAGGCAGATCAATAAGCATGGCGTAAAGACCTCTAAAAACATTGTCCTTAACCTCACATGAGGAGCAAGATGTAGTCTCAACAGTAGATGAAAAAGAGGCTACCCTAGTCATCTCTAATTCAGCAAGCAGACTAACATTCTCCACCTTAAGCATGTCGAGGTCAGAAATCACATTATCATGAGCAGTCCTTAGCTTCTCCAAGTCTCCGAGCAAAGAAGAACACATGTCACATTCGTCACGGGAGAGAGCAGGTATAAGTGAAGTAAGCTCCCGTGATAGTCTATCTACTTCCTTCTCAAGATCACCATACCTAGCTCTAGATCTAGCATAAAATCTTTCTAACTAAGGAATGCATCATTAAGCTGGTCATAAGAGGGATCTACCTCATCGGTGTCCGTGTAGAGGTCGTCATCGCTGACGTCGGCCTTGTTGGCCATGAAGTACATGCCGATGAAGTCGTCCTTGCTCACGCCACCGTAGTCATTCTTGCCCTTCTCCAGCTTGGGGCAATTCGCCCGAATGTGGTTGGGGCCACCACACTCGAAGCAAATTATCGGGCCACTCCTCTTCCGATCCCTCACTCTCTTGTATGCGTTGGAGAACTTTCTGGCTAAGAGAGCAAGTTGGTTTTCTGGGAGCTGCTCTAATTGATCATCGGCAATTTCACACAGAGCAGCAAGAGAGAACCCAGAAGAAAAGTCAGAATGTCCAGAAACAGAGCTGGAATCGGTGACTAAGGTCATCGACTGTGACTTCGACCTATGAGAAACTATGTCAATCTCGTGAGTCTTGAGGTGTGAGTACAACGCGTCAAGAGTCAGGGTCGAGAGATCGGTCATGTCTTTAATTGTGGTCACCTTCATCTCCTAAACACGCAAGTCAAGAGCAGAAAGCATCTGACGAGCATTGTCCGAGTCGGGGTATGTGAGACCGACCGCTCGGAGGTTGCTCAGGATTTTGTGAAAATCTCGAAAAACACTCATCCAAGGACTCACCAGCGAGCATTTTAAACTTGTTCTAATCTCGCTTGAACTGGTCCTATCGAACCGTCTTGATCTGGGTGATGCCCTCATGGTATGCATCAAGGGTCACCCAGATGTCGAAGGCCGACGAAAGATGAGAGATGCGATCAAATTCACTTCTGCTCAGACCCTGAATTACGATGTTCCTTGACTTAGCATTCGCCTCAACATCGGCCGTGTTACCGGCATTGATGTTCTCATCGGCAGGAACAACATATCGGGTCTTCAACTTCCGCTAGATGGCGTAGCCCTGAGCCTGGATGTAGGTCTCCATCCGACTCTTCCAGAAGGGATAATTGATCCCATCGAAGATCGGGGGCTTGGTGGAATACTTATCCGTTGCCATGGCTCTAGAGACCGGTTAAGATCTACGAGAAAGAGCTAACCCGCTCTGATACCAATTGTAGGACCGAAATGGCAACAAAGGGGGGGGGGTGAATGGTGCCTTCAAACCTCCCAAGTATTCACACAATCTTCTTCTCTAGTAGCTATAGAAGCTAAGAAGTGAGAAGATGAATGTTCACTGGAGATCTGTTCTCAAGACTGACACCAGAACGAGAACCACCGCTGGCCGAGGACAAAACAAAGCAGTCGGAATGTCCTATCGTGATCGATCTGACCAAGAGATAGATCGTCTATGACAAAGAGGTCGAACGCCAACTCGTGGTCGATCGAGCCACTCGGTCAAGACAGACCATCCATTGAAAACCGGAAATCAGACCGACAATAGAGACTGCACAGTAATGACCGAAAACAGAGAAAGCGCGCACGACCGACAAGACTCAAAAACGAATAACTTGATAGTCTTGAGTCAAATAACCAGGAGACTTCAACCACAGCAGCGGAACGACCTCAAGTTGAGAAATCACAGAGTGGTCTAAGTCTCTCTGCTGCAACCGAGAAGAACAACGTGGTCGATATTCAAAAACAGATGAGTCTCTTAGTGCTCGACCGCAAGACCTAATTTCCAAGTAACTTTAGACTCATAGATCTTTTGGTCACAAGACTTTGAACGATTCAAGAACTCATCCTCTGAAAGAGAAATTACCAAGAAATTTAGAAGTCTTTGCTATGGTCAGATAGAATGACATGGTCGAGCAGAGAACAGAGGACTTCGGGCGCAAGACCATTCGGCAAAGAGACCTTCTCCGACCACTTGCTGCTCTTGGGAAGAACTGGCCAAATGGCCTTGAGATTGATTCCCCAGATCAGAGCAGAAGGCACTGAGGCAGTCTTGAGCAACAACTCAACACAAAAGAGACAGGAAAGCCAACAAGAGCACCCGACGAGAATCGACAAAAAAGAGAAAGAAAAACACAAGTAATTAAGACATCTCAGACCAAATACTTCTCAGATAGATAGATACAGAGAGATGAATGATTACAAAGGAGGTTTCTACAGCCACTCCAACTGGGAGATACACGAGCACACTTGCCCCATCCCGAGAACGCACACAAAAATAAACAAAGAAGAACAAGCAACTCGGG
Source organism: Dendrocalamus latiflorus (assembly GCA_017311315.1). Classification (NCBI taxonomy): domain Eukaryota; kingdom Viridiplantae; phylum Streptophyta; class Magnoliopsida; order Poales; family Poaceae; genus Dendrocalamus; species Dendrocalamus latiflorus. The sequence continues at coordinate 10,414,466 of CM029677.1, forward strand.
AACAGAATATCTCGCGAGCACCCGAGCTCTACCCTCTCTATTTATAGCCTTCTGCTACTGGGGGGAAACCCGTAAACCCCACCTAACACCGGGTTCCTCAGTCACTTTACTCACTAGTGTGAACGAGCTTCGAGTGCTTTACCCGTTAAACCCAACGGCTCCACTGCTTTGCCTGTTAGCGCCAACAACTCCTGTGCTTTGCAGAGAACCGCTTCCCTTTTGCAGACTTTGGCCATTTCTCAAAAATGCCACTCTGCTGCCTTCCCGGAAGCTTCCTCTATAGCTTGCTGTCCATGGCTTGTAGCTACCTCGCTGGCCTCACCGTCTTTGGCATCTCCCGACCGCTCACTGACCTTAGCATCGCCTGTGCTTAATCTGGTCATCCATGCCTCGCCACGACTAGCCTCAAGATCCTACAACCATCACAGACAACAAAATATCACATAGCACCGCACTAGACAAGGGTAAAATCCATTTGCATCGGAAAAGAGAACTCAACCCACACTCCACAAAGTCGTATACCCATTACGACCAGACAAAAAGGTAGAACAAGAGATGCACACGACTTACGACCGATTCCCAGGCGAAACGACCGCTCTGAGAAGCCATACGACCAGTTTCCATGCATTACGATCGCTTCGGAAGACTTCTGACCGCTCCCGAGTACATCCAACCGCAAACTGGCCAAGTCTATTGTAGTTTTTCCTATCGATGAACAAAAATAATTACACAGATGTCCAATAACTCTATTGTAGTTTTTCCTTCCTTCCTAATGACCAAGGCTCTTTTTGGAACCATGTAGATCATTCACTATGTACGTTGCAGAGATATAGAAATCCAAGGGAGGGATCAACGCCTGCTTGATCGTGCAAAAATAGCTCACCCGCAAGTGCACGGGTTGCCACTGAAATAGCGGCGAGTGTCGTGTTCTCCACAGGGACTAGACTGAAGCTACCGATGCTCAGCTAAAGCTAGGTCAATCGAAACGGGGGAGAACTAAACCTAAAATAACTACCAAATTGGCCGAATAAACAAACTACCGAATGAATTGTAACTCGCACAGACGAAACGATGAACGAACTAAACAAACGATCAAACAAAGGATGACGGGACGAACGACCGTACGAATGGACGTCGTACGACCGAACGAACTACACGACGACGACTACACGAACAAACGCGGCTACCAATCGACGATCTAACTAACTATCGACCGCGAGACAGCAGGAGGAAGTCGAGAAGCACAGGGGGAGTCGAGAGAGAGAGAGAGGGGGAAGACGGTCGATGACTAACTAGACGACGGCGGCAGGACAACACAAAACAACGAACGCACGCACGACTTAACTACCGACCAACCGCGCAAAGAAGAAAGGGGGAAGGTCGAGAAGCAAGGGAGGATCTAGAAGCACTAGGGGGTCAAGACAGCACGAGGAGAGGGAGACGGTCGCCGAGTAGCTAATTCGCGCAGGACAACACGATGACAAACACGGAAACTAACACGGGCAACAGGACAAGCACAAGATAGAGCCTACACAACACTGATCACAACTGACCAACATCATACTACTAACAGCAGAAATTGCAAAATGACATGCTAGAACATCATCCATACACATACAAGTCCTCCCCCAAGCTTAAATTGAGCAATGTATCAAGAATGCGCCTAAAGGGGTAAGAAACAGCTCACCGGGTATATATGATGTAGTGAAAGTAGACAAATCATCCCGTGGCTTCTCGCATATATAAGGATGAGGATCCAGCACGGGACCTGAAATAAAAAGAAAGAAAAGAGGGGAAACTAACAAACAAAACAGAAATAAAAGGAAAAAGAGATGCTCATTTGGGTGTAGCGGGAGGAGGGCCAAGGACGGGACATGGAAAAGGCACATGTCCGCCCTCCTCATGAAACAGCATGCCTTTAAATCCACCTGGATCCCAAGGAATATCGACTCGAACCATGTTCGCTCGTAGTCGATGGTACACAAGTGAAACCCTACAAATAACCTCAAAGATATGGCATGTATATGTGATAGGGTTGACACCCTCTAAGTCATCAATAGAATATCCAATCATGTAGGTATATCGATAAAGTACATCATGAGGACTATAAGTGATATAAGCACAATCAGTAATAGCATATGTCTCGTCAGGGCCAATGAAATCAAACCTAAGGTGGTCGAGGAAGAGTTTCCATACTACCTGAAGTGTAGGTGAAGTAGAGCGTACGGTAGTAGAAACCTCCAGAGGGGCGATGTCGACGAAGATAGTAGCTGGTGGTCGATCAATAAAAATATGCTCCTCCTCGACATCGAATTCAGCCCCCTCATCATCAAGAATGAATATCTCCATCTCAGGCTCAAAGATCAAATAATCATCTAAGTAGCCGACATCATCAAAGGTGAATCTCTCCATATCAAGCTCAAGAAGCACAGGATCGAGGTCAAAGCAATGAGAGTCTACCACATCAAATCTCTGAGTCTCAAGCTCGGGCTCATCAACACAAGTATCAGGGTCCATATATAGTGAGTCCATGGCATCAAAAGTGACTAACTCTAGCTCGGGTCCGTCAATAGAAGGATTATCATCAAAGCGAGGCACCTCTAAGGGGATCGGGAGCGTCTCAGTGTCACTAAATGAAGACTGTGATGTGGCATGATTGTCCAAACAACTACTCAATGACTGGAGTGAATTTCTATGATCTTCCACTTCTGACATCAATGTGCTCAATGCACTCAATTGGCTTTTTACATCACTAAACTGAGTGTCCACCCTAGTAATATATGATGCTAACATCTCCTCCATCTTGGACAAATGATCAGATTGTGGGATAGGAGGCGGATGCTGAGGTATAGGATAGTGCTGGTGTGAACAATGAGAAATATCCTGATCTCCAAATTTAAAACCCTGCAATGGTGTACTAGAAGAAAATGATGAGATATCAGGGTTGTTGTTTCCATATGACAGACTCGAGTGCTCAGGCCATCCAGGGTAATAAGTGTCAGGGTATGGCCCACTCGGCTGAGCAAAGCTCATCCCATAACACTCTGGAGTGGACAAATAACCACGCTGGCACTCAGCGGGTGAATGGCCCTGAAAACCACAAATCTGGCATATAGAAACAACTGGAGAGCGAGCGCCTGATAAAGAACTGTACTGATCATGCCCGCTCTCTAACACAACTCCTCGCTCTTAAGCATAGCATTCTAACTGACGAGACAATAGATTTACCTGTTCTTGAAGAGTATCATAAGTAGGAGTGCTCATAAAAGCATGAGAATCATAATAGTAAGCCATAGCCTCAATAAGTACCGGTATCAATCAACCTACGGAATGGATACTAAAAAAACGCGAAAGAGAGAAGTAACTAAGGAAAGGGTTAGGGATTAGCAATATATCACAAATATGACAATGACAATATGAAAGAGGCCAGCACAAACACAAAACAGGCAAAAGAAAACAAACGACCTAGTCTATAGCCTAACACTGTCGCTCTAAGCTAGTCCCCGGCAACGGCGCCAAAATGCTTGATCGTGCAAAAATAGCACACCCGCAAGTGCACGGGTTGCCACTGAAATAGCGGCGAGTGTCGTGTTCTCCACAGGGACTAGACTGAAGCTACCGATGCTCAGCTAAAGCTAGGTCAATCGAAACGGGGGAGAACTAAACCTAAAATGACTACCAAATTAGCCGAATAAACAAACTACCGAACGAATTGTAACTCGCACAGACGAAACGATGAACGAACTAAACAAACGATCAAACAAAGGACGACGGGATGAACGACCGTACGAATGGACGTCGTACAACCGAACGAACTACACGATGGTGACTACACGAACAAATGCGGCTACCAATCGACGATCTAACTAACTATCGACCGCGAGACAGCAGGAGGAAGTCGAGAAGCACAGGGGGAGTCGAGAGAGAGAGAGAGAGAGAGAGGGGGGGGGGAAGACGGTCGACGACTAACTAGACGACGGCGGCAGGACAACACAAAACAACGAACGCACGCACGACTTAACTACCGACCAACCGCGCAAAGAAGAAAGGGGGAAGGTCGAGAAGCAAGGGAGGATCTAGAAGCACTAGGGGGTCAAGACAGCACGAGGAGAGGGAGACGGTCGCCGAGTAGCTAATTCGCGCAGGACAACACGATGACAAACACGGAAACTAACACGGGCAACAGGACAAGCACAGGACAGAGCCTACACAGCACTGATCACAACTGACCAACATCATACTACTAACAGCACAAATTGCAAAGTGACCACAAACTAACACCTAATCTCAAATAACATCTCAGTGAGCACAAGCATTCATCACAGTGCATAATTCACAATAACAGAATATTCATTGATCTCATGCATCACAGATCTCTGAACAGAATTCACAATGCACCATCATAGATCACCAATCACAATTTCAGATTAACAGTAAGTACTTGAACTGCAATTAAGAACTGAGAGAGGAAGGGTGAGGAAATGAAATTTAACCGAGTAGAGCAGAGTAGAGGAAGCAGAGCAGAGGGTGAGGCCGTCAGTTTTGGTGAAGAGGATGCAGGCGGCGGGTTCGGTGAAGGTGTCGGCCGTAGAGGAAGAAGGGGTTGCCGGCCGGCGGCGCTGAAGAGGAAGCAGTGAAGAGGTCGGCGGCGCCGTGGAGTAGCAGGGGATGTAGGCCGGGGACGTAGAAGAGGAGGTCGCCGTGGTCGGTGTCGATGGAGATCGGCGGCGCAGAAGGGGAGGCGTTGAGGTGGACGCCAAGGACCGGGCTATGGCGACGTGTTGGTGAGACGGCGGCCCTCCGTGAGACGAGCAGCAGGGGAGAGGGAGTGAGAAGTGCGGGTGTAGGGGAGGATTATGCGGCGGCCGGAGAAGAGGGACGGCGGTGGCGAGTGGTGGAGACAGGCGGCCGGATGTGGAGGAGGGAGGGGAGGAGAGGCAGCAGGGCGGGGAGAGGTGGAGAAGAGAGGCACGTAGGAGTGGGTGTGGATGGAGAGGAGAGGCTAGGCGGAGAGATATCAGAGGGGCGGCGCGGTGGAGGAGCGGCAACCGGAGAAGAAGGAGAATGGAGGAGGCGCGGTGGAGAGGTGTGGAGGCGCGGGGGAGATAAGTGGCGAGAGGAGGCACGGGGGGGAGCTGGTGGCGTGGAGGCGTACCGGCAAGCTGCGGCCCGGCGCTCGCCGGCGGCCGGACGTGGAGGAGAAGGGAGGAGGAGCAAAAGGGGGCGAAGGGAGAAGAAGCCGGGCTCTGGGGATTTTGCGGCGGCGGCTAGGGATTTTAGGCCGGTTGGGGATTTGTAATTTTTGCGATTTAGCCCTCGAACATTTCTAGGGTTTACAAGGAGATCCTTCCCTATTAGATTTCTTCTGTTTTGGCCCTCAGAAACTCCGATTTCATCGCGGTTTGATCCTACGCATCCGTGACGACACGTACATCTATACGGAGCAGTCCCAAAATGCCAAATTTGTCGTTTATGCGCCTCGTTCGCGCCAGCCTGTGGAAAAGCACAAAAAAGTGTAAAATAGTCCATTTTGAGCAATTAAATATAGAAAAGCGTGTAAATGATGATAAATGGTCCCAAAATGCGAAAAATAATGGGGTAAAATGACGGGTAAATATGTGTTAAAATGATGCATGTCAACGCCTTGCGACACGATCTAGATTTCTCGGTATTTGCAAGCACACATTAATCTTATATAACACTTCATAGTGATGCCTCTCGAACTAACAAATTCTATTTTTACAGTACTACCAGCAGCCACCGGGCAACACCTATGGATTCTATGCTTGCCACAACATGCAACTACTCGTCAATTCTACGAAGACCAATGATCCTCAGGTTTGTCAATCTTGTAATAATTATTTCATATTTATCAATTTATATAGTATTTCTACTGACAGGTTGCGTCTATCGCTACAACTCCATTGGAACAGGCCGACCTCAAACAAATTTGAGAATAGTGTGCGTAGTTCTTGATGTCTAAAGTCGTAAAAGAAGTTGGGGAGTTCCACAATATGGAATGAATTTGATTGGGATAAGATTGAGCTAATTAATTATAAATGTGTGTATTTGTTCATGAATGGATAATTTATCTCCTTTTAGTTAATTGATTTGTAAAATGGATGTTCTTGTTTCTAAAATGAATGAATGTGAATTGGATGTATACTGTGTTGATCTGCTTGTTTCAGAGGACATGGCTAACATTTCGTGAAGCTAGCTAACAAACAGAAATAGATTTAGGAATAAAAAATAATATTACAGACAATTTTTAAATCATAACTATCTGTGATAGTTGACTATCATAGACGGTTTTTAGTAGAAATCATCTATGATATCTGATGTATCACATACGGTTTCAACTATAAACCATCTGTGATAGTGACAACAAAATTCTAAGTAGACGACGTGGTTCAGCCGCAAGACTTTACTTTAGCCTCTTAGAATAACATAGGCATTCAGTCTTTTCTTAACATTCATATTTATTATTCTAACAAGCCTCTTTCGTAGCCTCCTTGACTCCTTTCAATGAATGCAAAATGCGTAAATAAAGAAAAATGACTCATGCTTTCTTATCTCTTGTTTATCGAGCTACTTTAGATTGAGGAATCGAAATTTCATAATAAAAAACAACAAAAATAATTGCTGGATAAAAAATAATACGAACAATGTAGCATAGCGCATATAGGCTTACCAAAACTGAGCAGAGGATGGTTAAACTCTAAACTCAATAGTAATAGAAACTTAATAAAAGAAATAAGTCTCACTTGCACTTTAAGAACTAGTAGGAAAAGAGGGCAATTGGGAGATTTCATTAAAAAAGGATGGGATGAGGTGTGCAAAGGAGTGTAGCTAGAAGAAAGTGAGTCATAGTAGGGATTCAATTATTTCATAGATAGATAAATTAGAAACAATAATTTATTTGCATATTAGATTGAATGCTTGAATGTGTTGTAAATATGGATAGATTATACTTTAAAGTTTACAGGTATCACAGACGGTTTCAACTACAAACCATCTATGATAGTCAACTATCATAGACGGTACTCATAAACTTAGACAGCTCATGAAACCATCTATAATGATATTTTTGAATAGTCATGCAACAAGGCGTGAGGTCATTAGAGATTAACAGGTGATTAAATGTGGGCTAATTAGTTTTCGTATGGCAGCTGCGTGCATGAATTAGCTTTGGCCGAAAGTTTTCAGGGCTGGTTTTTGTCTCAGGCTTGTGAACTTTGTTTGAGGCTTTATAGTAGATCAATAGAAAAACCAGGTTTTGGCTTTTGGTTATTATAGGTTTTGGGTGATCTTTGGTCTTTGTCTCGTCGGCATGCATGCATGATTAGAGCTCCTCCCGTGCGTCTGTGAGAGACATGTGTGCCTAAACTTGGCTACCACTTGGCTCAAGACTAGAAAAGATCAGAGAGGAGAGAACCATAGGTGAAGGCTAAAATATCAGAGAGTAGATAAGCACATGCGAAGAAAGCAACTTTAGGTTGGAGAAATAAATAAAATAGTAGATTGTGAGAAAAGCTTTCACTATGAATTATAATTATTCATCCCTATTTGATTACCATCGACAACAATGGTGGACCTAGGAATTTGAGAATGGGTGTTCGAAACTATAAAATATTGTTCAGTAGAAAATGTAAAGGTTCACAATAGTAATAGTTAAAGTACAATTGTTTGTTTTAGCGATAACATCTTAAATAATATAAAAAATTACAAAATAATTAGAAAAAAATATAATTTAACTCGATGAGCCATACTTTGGTGGTTAATACTCAAACAAACAATAACATACTCAAACAAGCACATATGAATCAAAGACATGAACCGTGCAAACTTACATACTTACACTCTGCAATAACCATCAGGTACTCTTCTCATCACACCACTGCTTTTTTCCCACCCTAATTACAGTACCTAAAATAAAAAGTAAGATATTTCACCAATCTAACCACTAATTCTCATAGGAACAATTAAGTTACCACCATATCTTCCTATTTCTAGTTCACAGCCAAGCATAATTGCCAACATACCCCCCAAATTAACACAACGACAACAAGCAAGAAGTAGTTGTTGCCTACTAGCTTCCAACAATTCTTCTCCAGGCAACAGATCTTTTCCCAATTGAACAACAAATCCACAAGAAGAACAAATTTGACTACCCAAAATGCTTTTGGGCGCAAAACAAAGCAGACATCAGTAAAAACAAGCAACAAGCAAGTTCATGGAGCAAACCATACCTTCTCATCAGTGTTGGCGAGCCGGTGAGGAGCCGCGTGATGGCGTGAGGTGCCCCCACGGTGCCAGTGGCCAGCACGGGCCGTGCACCATTGTCCTCATCAGGCACCTGGCTGCCAACGACAAGAAGGTCTTCACCTGTGACACCAAAATAGCGGAGCCGGCGAGCCACAGTCCGTGGAGGCACGGAGGGCCGGTTGGCCAAAGGTGTGGTCACTAGTCGCGCTCGCACATAGCCAGAGCCCGGAGGTGAGGCTGCCAAAGCACTGAGCAGGCCGCACCAGCGCGCCACCACAAGGAGTAAATGAGGACTCGATGAGTGCAAGGGGGATAGAGAGTGAGAGTAGTGTGTTTGTTAGGGTTAGCTACAGTGTGCGAAAGTGCAAATGAAATTGGGGATTGGGATTGGGGTGCCATGGCTGGGCCATCCACCGAACGACGCGCAATGCTGCAAATGGGACATGCCTAGGCCGCACGCGAGGCTAGCCGCCCAGTTTGATTTTAGGGCTGATGGGGTATGTACTTACATATTTTGGTTCAATTAAGTATATATATGTATTGTACCTTGTATATACTAGATTTTTTACCAAAATTTTTGGGTGTTTAGCTAAACACCCATGAACCACTTTAGATCCACTCCTCATCGATGATCCTACACTTCCACTACCTCATTGCCATTACTCGGGCTACTGTCACTAAGGCTGACTTCCTCCTTTGCAATACAATCACCGACGCTAAGCCAGCCTTCTTCACACAGCCCACGCTGTCCACCATCCTCCCCATCATCCCACTCCACACCGGGCAACGCCCCACTAGACAGGCACCAGTCGGGCACTTTTGGCATGTTGATGAGAGAAGGGATGGTAGTCGAAGGAAAGACCCAAAATGGGTTCCTCGGCATAGCGTGAACCCCTAGGTGAGGCGACGTGACCAGATTTGGAGCCTGGGGTGGTCAGCGGTGAACTCGAGCAGCGGTAGAAGACCGAGCATGGCGCCACAGCAACACAGGGCACGAGAGCCTAATTCCTAGCAAGGGGAGCATGTAGAGGCTACTAAGAGCTTACTGGAAGCAACGGCAATGACTTGATAGATAGCAAGGTGGGCAATGCGGAGGGCTCGCTAAAGGAGCAGAGAATGCTCGGCGAGGGTTAGGATGGCTTTAGGGTCCTCGCATGACGCTCCAGACACAAGCAATTTGACCGACACATTGTGATGCTTGAATGGCATCACATCAGTGATTTGACCAGAAAGGAGGAAGAAGTCGGCTCGGGTAGCTCTCGAAGGTGATTGAGTGAATGGGTGCACAATTGGGGGCAAGGCGATGGTGGTTCGGGGATTTTATAGCCATGGGGAGCATTGGCCATTTGTAAGATCAAGGAGACCAACTAGACGGGGTGAATAGTCATTTCTAAAAAATCTCTTCTTAATTAATTCAATTTAAGCTATTTGCCTAAAACCAAGAATATAATGCGGAAGCTTAAACCAAATTAGTTTTAGCACAAACAAACCCTAAAACAACTAGCTTAACTTAAGTGCACCAACAACATAAGTCTATATCAAAGCTTTGCAATCCTACGATGACAAGCAATCAACTTAATTTTATGAATGTAAATTATTTGAAAGTAAATTGAGCACAAGAAAACAAACCACAATTGACATGGTTTTTTTTTACCATTGTGTTTGGAGACTTGCCGGTCTCCCTAGTTAACATTGAGGTTAGCCCAAATGAATTGGACTGGCTCCATGAATTAAGCTGAAATACCTCAATCCAATAGTGGTAGTTTTTTCCCGCTCCGGGTAGATGATCTCTAACCTTCACAATTTCGCCGGGTCTTCTCACAACCTTCTTTGAGAAGATTACCGCGCATGATGCCTCCAACGCCGTCTAGAACTCAGCAAACTCCAAGAGTAATAAGTCAAGCCCCTCACTTGACTATCACCATGTGCAACGAATGCACAAGCTCAAATAGACACTAAATCCAACTCTAGTTGCAAGACATGCACTCTAGATCACTCTCCTTGCTCACAAGGTGCAACACATGCACAATTAAGAGTAGGGACCTCACACTAGCTTAAGGGAATAGAAATGGATCGAGCAACAACATCTTGAACCGGCCACAAGGGGGTATTTATACCCCACACAAGAAAACTAGCTATTGGAGCTAAATCCCTAAAAAATCAGGATTATTGGAAGTACCGGTGGCAAAACTGTGCTACTTTTGCTCCCCTCACAATGGTAAAAAAACTAGCTATTAGAAGTAAAGGACCAGTCGAATCTGGTAGTTCCACTGTACATTTTTCGGTAGTTCCGATTATGGGAAATACATTTAACCCTTTTAAGATTAAGCCCAAAAGTACCATATAGAATTTTCACAAAGAAAAACTCTCCCTTATACAAAGGGTCTTCTTGGCATTGTCTTTTCCTTTGACACACAAAGGATTATCCTCTTTCTTGTTCCTTAGCCATCTCTCCCTATTTAAACTTTCTCTTCCTCTTTGTCATCTAATTCCAAGAGATTTGATATTTACCACTTGTGATGACAATAGATACCACTTATGAAAATAGCACTTATAAACTTAAATGATACAAAGTATACTTAATTCTAATTGTAAAAACTGGATACCACTTATGAGCTTAAAGGATATCAAGTATGATAAAATCCATTTTGTAAGTACTTGATACCACTTGTATCATTTGTGAGTATACATGACACCAAGTGTGATTGATTCCATTTGTAAAAACTTGATGTAACTTGTATGATTAATTAGTATCCCATTTGAATTATCCTTGAGAGATCTTTAAAGATTTTAGCTCGAAATGTTGAAGGGGATACTACTTGTAGGAAGATACCACTTGAAAGAAAAAGATGATATTGCTTGAAAAGATAAGAGTGAATCTCATGGTAAGGTTAAGATGATCAAGGAGGCTACCGCTTTAGGGAGAATGCCATTTGTATGAAAATGTATCACAAAGATCAAAATGGCATATGGGGTTAAGAAATTACTCAAGGATAGCTAGCAAGGATAAAAAGGATCAACTTGACTTAAATGAGCAAAGAGAATGGCTGAGGAAATTGAAAATCAAATTCTGAATCAAACCAACCATTTCCAGAAAATTTGGAAGTACTGCCGTTCATACTGCGGTAGTACTGTTCAACGGTAGTACCGCTTGGTACATTGCGGTAATTCTGGATTTCGGCTGAAAGTGTGCTAGAATTGGAATTTTGAGGAGAGAATTGATATAATGTTGTACCTTATCCCCAAAATTTTTCACAAAGAAATATGAACAACTTGTCGAGTATTTTCAACTATATAGCTAGATTGAAAATTATTTTGAATATAGTTTTTAACAATTAAGCTTTCATTTTTTTTAAGAACAAGCCCATTTTCAATAAAATCTTCAAGATTGCAAAAATGAGTAAGTAAGGGTTATTTTAGCATCCAATTACATGTATGAGTTGTAAATACCCTTGTGAGCCAATATATGTCAATAAGTTTGTCTCAAAAGGCAAAACTCACTTAAGTGCTAGATTGTGACCATTTAAGTCAACTAAAGATTTAGATGAATTTTAAAACCAAATAATTTTTGATTGGTTGGCCTTTTGAAAAACTTTTGAATACCAATAATGTTTTAAATAGCCAACTCTAGGTTTTTGGTATTGAACATTTTTTCAAATTCCTTTTAGAATTGAGTTTGACTAATTTTTGAGTTGAAATCCAAAACAAGATACTAGATAGCTAGTTTTATGTTAGAAACTCAATTTTACTTGAAATAAGTTTTTATAAAACCAAAACCTTTAGAAAACCTTTGAAATACATTTGTATACCTTTTCAACTAGTGTTTCAAGGACATACTAATAATTTAAAATTCTTGACTTTTGGCTAAATGGCTCAATTTTTAAGATCAATACTAGAACTTAATCAATTTGGGTACACTTAGTGATGTGATACACATGAATATGATTTAGCACTCTCTCTTAATGTGCCACACACATCTTTCTTGAACAAGAGTAAGAACACCCCTTTTAAATAATATCCATTCAATGCAACCTATACAAGGTTAGGGGTTTAATATATCAAATGTTGATACTTGTTATCGAGATGGCATTCATGATGTGGCATGATCATACTCAAACATAGCTCCCGCTTTTGCATATGATGGAATTCACCTCTTCATGAATGAGCCAAGCCTCCAATACCTCTCCAAGTACCTATTAAGCACTTAAGTACATATTGGTACCCAAAACTTAGTTGGGTCCATGAATGTTAGTCATAATAGATTTGGGCACCCAAATGGTCCTAACAATAGACTTTGGTGAGCTAATATTTCTAGCAAATACATTACCATATTTATCTTTCCTAAACAAATAATGTTTATTATAAAGAGATGGCTTAGGAATGATACCTTTGGGACAATCCTTACTAAAGTGCCTTTGCCTGGCAATTGTAGCAAATTTGGCAATTGTTACCTCTTCTCATCTTTTTGTCTTGCCCATTACCGGTTTGCTTTTTTATTGATGACATTTTCTCGTCCAAATCATGGTTCAATCTTGTGATTTGGGCCTTGAGCTAGTTGTTTTCCTTTACAATATTAGTCTCAACAAACATAAAGGAAGTATATGCATCTAATTTTGATAAAGGAAGTATAGGCATCTAATTTTGATAAAGGAAGTGTATGCATCTAATTTTGAGCAACAAGGTATATCAATCGGATCATCACAAGAGGTGGATTTACTAACCTTAGATGAAATGCAAGAATTACGAGCTACATATGGCATATCAACTAATAAATTACATGTAATGCTTATATCCACATTTGGCATGGAGTATTCCTTGAAAAGAAGATACTCATGTTTTCTTTTAGTACATCATAATTATTTTGAAGAGTGAAATATTCTTTCCTCAAAATTTTAAACTTAGCCTTTTCTTTTCCAAGGATTTCATTTAGCTCTTCTAACATATCCATCAACTCATCATAAGAAGGTGCATCATTGTCATCATCATAATTTACCTTCTTATTACCTTTAGCCATAAAGCATCGAGTTGATGTGGAGGGAATGGTGGATTCTTCATTGTTAGAGTTAGAGGTCGAGTATTCTTCGCCCGACATACACTCTTGTATGCAATCGTCATCAGTTGATGTGGACATTTTATATTTGTCTTGAAGTTTTGTCCACATATCATAAGCGCTCTCAAGATTGCATATTGTGTTGAACACCTCTACACTCAAAGCACTAAATAAAAAGTTAGTTCGTTGAGTATCAAGATGTGAGCGTTTCTGATCCTCGAATGTTGGAGCAAGAGGATCATTACGTGAAGAAAAGCCCACATCTACATTCTGCAATATTTTTGGGCTCATGACCTTAAAATAACAAATCAAGCAGATTCTCCAATTATCATAATTTGTGCCATTGAATAGAGGTGTGTTATCTAGGTATACTATCCCACTAGTTACCATCCTTTAAACTCTCTAGGCGGTTAAGCCTAATAAATGATAGACTAAGCTCTGATACTACTTGTAAGATCGAGAAGGCCGACTAGAGGGGGTGAATGGTCATTTATAAAAAATCTCTTCTTAATTAATTCTATTTAAGCTATTTGGCTAAAACCAAGGATATAATGCGCAAACTTAAATCAAATTGGTTTTTAGCACAAACAAACCGTAAAACAACTAGGTTCACCTAAGTGTACCAATAACCTAAGTCTATGCGAAAACTTTGCGATCCTAAGATGACAAGCAATCAATTTAATTATATGAATGTAAATTGCTTGAAACTAAATTGAGCACAAGAAAACAAACCACAGTTGACACGGTTTGTTTTTACCGTGGTGTTCGGAGACTTGCCGGTTTCCCCTAGTTCACGTTGAGGTTAGCCTAGATGAATTAGACTGGCTCCACAAATTAAGCCAAAATACCTCAATCCACTAGTGGTAGCTTTTTCCCACTCCGAATAGGTGAGCTCAAACCTTCTTTGAGAAGATTAGCATGCACGACGCTTCCAACGCCGTCTAGGAGTCAGCAAACTCCAAGAGTAATAAGTCAAGCCTCTCGCTTGATTCTCACGATGTGCAACGAATGCACAAGTTAAAATGGACACTAAGTCTAACTCCAGATGCAACACATGTACTCTAGATCACTCTCCTTGCTCACAAGGTGCAACACATGCACAATTGAGAGAAGGACCTCACACTACCGTAAGGGAATAGAAATGGTTTGAGCAACACCATCTCTAATCAGCCACGAGCAACACCCCACACAAGAAAATTAGCCATGGGAGCCAAATCCCTAAAAAATCAGGATTATCAGAAGTACTAGCGGCAAAACTTGGGTACTTTTGCTCCCCTCGCAATGCTCAAAAAACTACCTGTTGTGGCTACAGACCAAACAGAGAGAGAGATGGTAGTGGAGAGTGATGAAGATAAGTATCCTGGCCTGGGTCCTCCCCATGGCTTGCTCGTATATATACATACACATGAGGAGTGCTTTTACAGTTATACCCTTACATCTGGTTAGCCCTCTGGGGGCAGCTATGTCATTACGCATGGCCTATTCTGGGCCTTATAATCTCCTACCAGGCCTGCTGGGTTTAGGCGGGGGCCACCCCTACGACAGGAGCCTCTCATGGTAAAGGGCTTCACAAGGCCGAAGCCATGTTGCCGAGTCCTTTGGCCCCCTCCGTCCCTGCGGCCTGTGAGCTTTTCCAAACTTCCGGAGCTGCGATGTGGCCGAAGCAGACGGGCGCGCAGCTGCGACGCTCGGATTTCCGGGCGTCCACGTGGTGCGGGCGTTGAGGCGTCGTGGCCATTAATATGGCGGCGGACTTCCGGCGGTTGGACTTCTGCCGATTGGCCTTCCGCCGATTGGCCTTCCGCCGGTTGGTTCCCCTGCTGATTGGGGTATATATATGGCGCTGGTGAGGCGTTGCTCCTGCGTATATTGCGATAGAAGCTGTTCCCCTAAAATGGGCCCCTGCCGTGCATCGACATTCCTGGGTGATACTGACCGGCTTGGGGAATGTTGATGCACAGAAGGAGGTCTATTTTTCCTGGGAGCTTGATCAGCGCCGGTTGTCGACAGCCAGCCGCGCTTCCTGACCCCGCACCGTGCTGCCGTAGACGACAGCGAGGTCTGCCCTGTTTTTCTTAACAGGCCTACCTACAGTCGGCGTTCCTGAGGGAGCCCGCCGGCATTACCTTGTATGTTGATGCACTGTAGGTGGCCTATTAAGGAAAACGAGGTAGATTTCGCAGGACAAGACCCCCATGTTTTGCTGCGCCCCGACGAAGTGGACGCGCGCGCGCTCCGTCCCCCACCCTTCGAACGGGTGGCAGCGAAGCTGGCGCCTAGTCGAAGTAGGCGCGCGCGCTCCGTCCCCTACCCTTCGAACGGGTGGCGGCGAAGCTGGCGCCTAGTCGAAGTAGGCGCGCACGCTCCGTCCCCTACCCTTCGAACGGGTGGCCGCGAAGCTGGCGCCTAGCCGAAGTAGGCACGCGCGCTCCGTCCCCTACCCTTCGAACGGGTGGCAGCGAAGCTGGCGCCTAGCCGAAGTAGACGCGCGCGCTCCGTCCCCTACCCTTCGAACGGGTGGCGGCGAAGCTGGCGCCTAGTCGAAGTAGGCGCGCACGCTCCGTCCCCTACCCTTCGAACGGGTGGCCGCGAAGCTGGCGCCTAGCCGAAGTAGGCACGCGCGCTCCGTCCCCTACCCTTCGAACGGGTGGCAGCGAAGCTGGCGCCTAGCCGAAGTAGACGCGCGCGCTCCGTCCCCTACCCTTCGAACGGGTGGCAGCGAAGCTGGCGCCTAGTCGAAGTAGGCGCGCGCGCTCCGTCCCCTACCCTTCGAACGGGTGGCAGCGAAGCTGGCGCCTAGTCGAAGTAGGCGCGCGCGCTCTGTCCCCTACCCTTCGAACGGGTGGTAGCGAAGCTGGCGCCTAGTCGAAGTAGGCGCGCGCGCTCCGTCCCCTACCCTTCGAACGGGTGGCAGCGAAGCTGGCGCTTAGTCGAAGTAGGCACCCTTTGAATGGGTGGCGGCGAAGCTGGCGCCTAGTCGAAGTAGGCGTGCGCTCCGTCCCCTACCCTTCGAACGGGTGGCAGCGAAGCTGGCGCCTAGCCAAAGTAGGCGCGCGCGCTCCGTCCCCTACCCTTCGAACGGATGGCAGCAAAGCTGGCGCCTAGTCGAAGTAGGCGCGCGCGCTCCGTCGCCTACCCTTCGAACGGGTGGCAGGGAAGCTGGCGCCTAGTCGAAGTAGGCGCGCGCGCTCCGTCCCCTACCCTTCGAACGGGTGGGAGCGAAGCTGGCGCCTAGTCAAAGTAGGCGCGCGCGCTCCGTCCCCTACCCTTCGAACGGGTGGCAGCGAAGCTGGCGCCTAGTCAAAGTAGGCGCGCGAGCTCCGTCCCCTACCCTTCGAACGGGTGGGAGCGAAGCTGGCGCCTAGTCGAAGTAGGCGCGCGCGCTCCGTCCCCTACCCTTCGAACGGGTGGCAGCGAAGCTGGCGCTTAGTCGAAGTAGGCACCCTTCGAATGGGTGGCGGCGAAGCTGGCGTCTAGTCGAAGTAGGCGCACGCTCCGTCCCCTACCCTTCGAACGGGTGGCAGCGAAGCTGGCGCCTAGTCGAAGTAGGCGCGCGCGCTCCGTCCCCTACCCTTCGAACGGGTGGCAGCGAAGCTGGCGCCTAGTCGAGGTAGGCGCGCGCGCTCCGTCCCCTACCCTTCGAACGGGTGGCAGTGAAGCTGGCGCCTAGTCGAAGTAGGCGCGCGCGCTCTGTCCCCTACCCTTCGAACGGGTGGTAGCGAAGCTGGCGCCTAGTCGAAGTAGGCGCGCGCGCTCCGTCCCCTACCCTTCGAACGGGTGGCAGCGAAGCTGGCGCTTAGTCGAAGTAGGCACCCTTTGAATGGGTGGCGGCGAAGCTGGCGCCTAGTCGAAGTAGGCGTGCGCTCCGTCCCCTACCCTTCGAACGGGTGGCAGCGAAGCTGGCGCCTAGTCGAGGTAGGCGCGCGCGCTCCGTCCCCTACCCTTCGAACGGGTGGCAGCGAAGCTGGCGCCTAGTCGACGTAGGCGCGCGCGCTCCGTCCCCTACCCTTCGAACGGGTGGCAGCGAAGCTGGCGCCTAGTCGACGTAGGCGCGCGCGCTCCGTCCCCTACCCTTCGAACGGGTGGCAGCGAAGCTGGCGCCTAGTCGAAGTAGGCGCGCGCGCTCCGTCCCCTACCCTTCGAACGGGTGGCAGCGAAGCTGGCGCCTGGTCGAAGTAGGCGCGCGCGCTCCGTCCCCTACCCTTCGAACGGGTGGCAGCGAAGCTGGCGCCTGGTCGAAGTAGGCGCGCGCGCTCCGTCCCCTACCCTTCGAACGGGTGGCAGCGAAGCTGGCGCTTAGTCGAAGTAGGCACCCTTTGAATGGGTGACGGCGAAGCTGGCGCCTAGTCGAAGTAGGCGTGCGCGCTCCGTCCCCTACCCTTCGAACGGGTGGCAGCGAAGCTGGCGCTTAGTCGAAGTAGGCACCCTTCGAAGGGGTGGCGGCGAAGCTGGCGTCTAGTCGAAGTAGGCGCGCGCTCCGTCCCCTACCCTTCGAACGGGTGGCAGCGAAGCTGGCGCCTAGTCGAAGTAGGCGCGCGCGCTCCGTCCCCTACCCTTCGAACGGGTGGCAGCGAAGCTGGCGCTTAGTCGAAGTAGGCACCCTTCGAATGGGTGGCGGCGAAGCTGGCGTCTAGTCGAAGTAGGCGCGCGCTCCGTCCCCTACCCTTCAAACGGGTGGCAGCGAAGCTGGCGCCTAGTCGAAGTAGGCGCGCGCGCTCCGTCCCCTACCCTTCGAACGGGTGGCAGCGAAGCTGGCGCCTAGTCGAGGTAGGCGCGCGCGCTCCGTCCCCTACCCTTCGAACGGGTGGCAGCGAAGCTGGCGCCTAGTCGAGGTAGGCGCGCGCGCTCCGTCCCCTACCCTTCGAACGGGTGGCAGCGAAGCTGGCGCCTAGTCGACGTAGGCGCGCGCGCTCCGTCCCCTACCCTTCGAACGGGTGGCAACGAAGCTGGCGCCTAGTCAAAGTAGGCGCGCGCGCTCCGTCCCCTACCCTTCGAACGGGTGGCAGCGAAGCTGGCGCCTAGTCGAAGTAGGCGCGCGCGCTCCGTCCCCTACCCTTCGAACGGGTGGCGGCGAAGCTGGCGCCTAGTCGAAGTAGGCGCGCGCGCTCCGTCCCCTACCCTTCGAACGGGTGGCGGCGAAGCTGGCGCCTAGTCGAATTAGGCGCGCGCGCTCCGTCCCCTACCCTTCGAACGGGTGACAGAGAAGCTGGCGCCTAGTCGAAGTAGGCGCGCGCGCTCCGTCCCCTACCCTTCGAACGGGTGGCAGCGAAGCTGGCGCCTAGTCGAAGTAGGCGCGCGCGCTCCGTCCCCTACCCTTCGAACGGGTGGCAGCGAAGCTGGCGCCTAGTCGAAGTAGGCGCGCGCGCTCCGTCCCCTACCCTTCGAACGGGTGGCAGCGAAGCTGGCGCCTAGTCGAAGTAGGCACCGCCGCGTGGGCGGTGAATGGGGGTCTTTGATGTGGCCTTGCGCTGTACAGATTCCTGAAATCACGCCGGCCCCTGGTCTGCCAGGGTTAGGTTCCCGTACCACGCGACCCGACGCGCCCGGGGCACGCGGCGGCCTATGACTGGTGGGCGGCGGGATGTGGACGGTTGCGTGTTTGCAGCCGCTCGCCTCTTCCCTAGGCAAGGGGGACACGGGGCGGGCAGTAAATTGCGCCTGTGGTCGTGACCTTCCAGCGTTGGGTGGAGCGTTGCGCTGGATCGGCGCTTGTACGACTGTGGTTGCGCCTCGTGCACGGACCGCCGTGACCCTTCGCTTTCGATTATGGGGAATCGTGCGGGGCGGGCCTTTACGCCGCTGCGGTTGCATCCGGCACGCGTATCGTTGCGACGGTTCGGTAGCGGCGGTACGTGCGAGGTGGCTTGAAATAGCCCCCCCGTAACAGCGTCCCCGCACCTTTACGCCCTCTTTCCTGTCTGTTCCGCCTTCCACACCTTCGCGCTATCTTCGCCAGTTCAGTCTCGTCATGGGAAGCGATGGCCTCCAGTAGCAAGCGTGGCCAGGCGGTTGGTGGCCCTGCCATTCTCCGGCGATCCTCGCCGTTGGAGGTGAAATACGCGCTCCAAGAGCGCGACCCGTCGGCGGCTGACCAGGAGCGGCTGGTGGCGGAGGAGGGAGGCACGTTCTCTGGCGAGCTAGGCCCCTCGCTCGTGACCGAGAAGACGATCCAAGGGCTCTTGCGCGCGGGGAAGTTGTCCGGGCGGCAGGACGTACGATTGCCCGCCGGCGACGAGACGGAACCGCATCCCGAGAGGTCGGAGGCGGTCGTATTCGTTGCCTTTTTTGACGCGGGGCTCCGGATCCCAGCGGCGGCCGTGGTGGGTGACGTGCTGCGGACCTTCGGGCTGGAGCTGGCGCAACTGACTCCAAACGCCGTGGCCCGGCTCGCGGTGTACAGCTGGGCGTTGCGCTCGGGGGCGTGCTGGCCCAGCGCATCGCTGTTCGCCTATCTCCACGAAGTACGATGCCAGCCGAAGGGCCGGAGGGACGGGACGCTGTCGAGCTTCGGTAGCGTCTCTTTTATTCTTCGCTCGTCGTGCAAGAAGCTCTTCCCTGCGAACTCAACTCGTGGGAAGTGGGAGTCTAACTGGATGAAGCGATGGTTCTACCACCGCGTGGAGAGCGGGAGCGGCCTTGAGTGCACAGGCCGACCAATCGCGTTTAAGCCCTCGCCCGGCCGAACGCTCGATGACGAGGACAAGCGGAGGGTCAAGCGGCTTGTAGGCGTGGCCGCCCGCCTCAACATGCGCGACCTTGCCGAAGAGTATGTGATGTACGGCGTGGCACCGCTTGCCTACGACTGGCGTCTTGCCACCGAGAGGCATCGAGACGACAATGTTTCGCCGTGGGTTTGCTCGCTACCGGCGCCGCCCGGTCCCCGTAAGCCTCGATTGCGCCCCTCCTTTGTTGACGCGAAATGCGTTGTATGCTGATGCTATTCTCCTTTGCTTCAGGGATTTCCTTGGAGGAGGCAGAGCAAGCCGCGCGCGTATTCCTGGGGCCGTACACCACCAGGGAGCACGAGCAGCGCGCGTCCGCTATCGCTAAGGCGGGGCTGGGGCGAATAAACCGCGTGTGCGAGGTCCTGGGCCTTGCCGTACCGGACCGAGCCGCTCCAGACGATGGTGGAGCGAAGAAGAAGGCCTTGTCTCGGAAGAGGGGCCGCAGCGGGGCGCCTGCCGCGCCTGCTGCTAGTGTTTCCGAGGGCGCGGCGGACGCGGAGTCAGACTCGGCGAGATACGCCGATTCGGGCTTGGGTGGCACGGGTGCCGAGGGCGAGGTGTCTTCGGCAAGCGTCCCGGACGGCGGGTTTGCCGCGGGCAGCCGGAGGGGGGAAGCCTCACCGGCCGCCGAAGTCGCCGAGGTGGACCCCGTGCGGACCGACGATGCCGAGGTGGAGCCCTCGACCGCGACCGCTGTGGTGCCGGAGGCGCCCTCCGCGGGGGCGCACGTAGCCGTGCTGTCTTTACCAACAGCGGCGGGGACCGAGGTGCCCCCTTTGACGACTGCCACCGTGGAACCTTCGCCCCCTGGCGCAGCAGCCGCGGGGTCTTCCCCAACCACGGCTGCGGGGGCGGTGCCGCTGCTGGATGCCCCGGCCAAACGGCCATGTGTGCGGCCGGAGCTCCACCAGACACCGCGGGGGTTCGTCGTGGCTACGGGCATCAGAAGCTTGTGGGACTCCAGCGCAAGCACCGGGGGCCCCGTGGCCTATGCGCCTTCTGCCCCTCTGGCCACATCGCCCGCCGCGCAGGGACAGCCGTCGTCTTCCCCGAACGCGGAGGCCTCCGCTCGCGGCGGGACCATTCCTTCTGCTACCGAAGGTAGGGATGCTTAGCTTACTCTGGTGTATGCTTTTATGCCTTGGGGTGGTCACCCGTATGCTTATTTACAGCGTTGCTCATTCCGGAGGGGGAGCATCCGACGGAACACGGGGCCTCCGAGCACGTGAGCCCTGCGGACTTCGTGCCGCCTCCGGAGACGCTGAGGGCGTGGCGCGGGATTGTGAATGACGCGGCCACGAGCGTTGACCCGCAAGTGCTGCAGGCCTACGGTGCGGGGCGCCTCGAGGACGCTTTCGAGGTGTCTGGGGTGAGGGTAAGTACTCATGCGACCACGCCTGAGTTTAGCTGAGTTTGCTAAGGCTTTTCCCTTCTACAGACACTCGTGCTGGGGCAGGCCCTGCAAACGGCCTATGCTCGTAGCCAAAAAGTGCTCGAGGATAGGCTGCGGGCCGCCAAGGGGGAGCTGCGCGAAGCCTCTGGCGCCCGCTCTGCCCAGGACGCCCACATCCACCAGCTGGAAGCGGAATGCGCCGAAGCGAGGGCGCACGCCGAGGGGCTTGTTGCGTCGGCGCAGGAGTCAGCCGCGGCAGCTGCTGAACAAAAGTTCGCGGCGGAGCGGGACGGGCTCCTGGAGCAGGTCGCCGCGCTAGAGAAGGAGAAAGGCGAGCTTGCCTTGACTCTAGCGGAGCGCAACCAGACGCTGGGCGACACCTCGGTGGTTGCCTGGGACGCCATGCAAGCGCTGGAGAGCCATCTTCAAGGGCTGGTGGCGGAGGTGCCGGGACGCGCCTTCGGTCCGGAGGAGCTGTCTCGGACGCTCCGCTGCATTGGGGATGCCGCCAACGTCGCGCGCGACGCGGCGACGTCCTTCGGCACCCACTGCGCGTACACGTCGGCATGCTTGGTGTGCGTGCTCCTGCAGCACCGCGGTTGTATGCATGTCGCCGCGCTGGATGATCCCCAGCTGGAGATGCCTGGCGGGGCCGGAGTGATGTCCGGCGCCGTCCGCTCCGCTCGCCTTGCCCTCGGGCCCTTCTTCGGCCGGATCTGGGGTCACGTTGGGCCGGAGGCTGCACGGATCGAGCTTCGGAAGTCGCTCTACGGGACGGGGAGCCTCGGCCAATTTCTGGACAGGGTCCCTCGATGCGACGATGGCGGCGCTGGGCCCTCCGAAGGCGCTGGGAACCCGCAGGTCTGACGCCGTGGTGCTTAGGTGTAGGCGCGTGCTGTACTGTTCTTTGTCTTTGCGAATAAAGTACACACTTGCTACTTGTATTCTGACTTTCGCCTATATCCCGGGCAGCTTCCTTGCTGGGACCGGCTTCGTGCGGCCGACCGTTCAACCCGTCGACGCCTTCGACGCTGACGAAGGGCCGAAGAGTCGCTCGACTTTTGGGCGAGCCGGCCTGCTTCGAGCGAGGCCCCAACTTTAGCGCGTGTTAAGGACGAACCCGCGGGGTAGCGGCTTAGAGCGGCCGGGATGTTGCCGGACCTTTGTACATGTGGTTCTTCCGGTATGCAGACTTCCTGGCATTTTAAGAGTATGCGGAGGCAGACCTCCGCGGTTTGCCTTGCTTTATAGTCCGGAGACTCGCGCGTGCGGAAGCAGGCCTCGACGCTACGTCTTATTTAGAGTCCGTAGACTAGTGCGTGCGGAGGCGGACCTCGATGCTACGACTTCCTATATAGTCCGGAGACTCGCGCGTGCGGAGGCTAGGCTCGACGCTACGTCTTATTTAAAGTCCGTGGACTAGTGCGTGCGGAGCTAGGCTCGACGCTACGCCTTCTTTATAGTCCGGAGACTCGCGCGTGCGGAGCTAGGCTCGACGCTACGTCTTATTTAAAGTCCGTGGACTAGCGCGTGCGGAGCTAGGCTCGACGCTACGTCTTCTTTATAGTCCGGAGACTCGCGCGTGCGGAGCTAGGCTCGACGCTACGTCTTATTTAAAGTCCGTGGACTAGCGCGTGCGGAGCTAGGCTCGACGCTTCGTTTTCTTTATAGTCCGGAGACTCGCGCGTGCGGAGCTAGGCTCAACGCTACGTCTTATTTAAAGTCCGTGGACTAGTGCGTGCGGAGCTAGGCTCGACGCTACGTCTGTTTTATAGTCCGGAGACTCGCGCGTGCGGAGCTAGGCTCGACGCTACGTCTTATTTAAAGTCTGTGGACTAGTGCGTGCGGAGCTAGGCTCGACGCTACGTCTCCTTTATAGTCCGGAGACTTGTGCGTGCGGAGCTAGGCTCGACGCTACGTCTTATTTAAAGTCCGTGGACTAGTGCGTGCGGAGCTAGGCTCGACGCTACGTCTTCTTTATAGTCCAGAGACTTGTGCGTGCGGAGCTAGGCTCGACGCTACGTCTTATTTAAAGTCCGTGGACTAGTGCGTGCGGAGCTAGGCTCGACGCTACGTCTTCTTTATAGTCTGGAGACTTGTGCGTGCGGAGCTAGGCTCGACGCTACGTCTTATTTAAAGTCCGTGGACTTGTACGCGCGAGGGCGTCCCCCCGGTGCGTCTTTTGTTTATACTCAGTCCCGTCACCGTGGCGACGGCGAGTGCACACGCGAACGTGCGTCTTTGGTTTATACTCAATCCCGCCCCCCTGGCAACGGCGAGTGCACACGCGAACGTGCGTCTTTGGTTTATACTCAGTCCCGTCACCGTGGCGACGGCGAGTGCACACGCGAACATGCGTCTTTGGTTTATACTCAGTCCCGCTCTCCCTGGCGACGGCGAGTGCACACGCGAACATGCGTCTTTGGTTTATACACAGTCCCGTCACTGTGGCGACGGCGAGTGCACACGCGAACGTGCGTCTTTGGTTTATACTCAGTCCCGCCCTCCCTGGCGACGGCGAGTGCACACACGAACGTGCGTCTTTGGTTTATACTCAGTCCCGCCCTCCCTGGCGACGGCGAGTGCACACGCGAACGTGCGTCTTTGGTTTATACTCAGTCCCGCCCTCCCTGGCGACGGCGAGTGCACACGCGAACGTGCGTCTTTCGTGTATGCTGCGGGGGCGCGCGCGTTGGCCAAGCCGGCGCGCGCCCTCACCGCGTGCTTGCGTGCGACGAAGAAAAATTAGCGGCAAACGGCGATCTTCATTACATCCCCGTTTGCGCGGGTGAGCAACTACAAAGGGTGAATATACTGACCGTTTGCCCTTGGTGCGGCCGCAGCCTCTAGTCGCTAGACATCTGCCGGGCCCGCGCAGGCGCCTATGGATGACCCCGCGGACCTCCGCGCTGTGACGCCGGCTCTAAGAGCGTCGTTGGGCTTCGCGACGCGGGCACCTGGTGCCTGGCTCGATGCGTCGGGCCATATCCGGGTCGCCTCGGACGGTGATGATGGTCCGGGGACCCGGGATCTTCATGCACAGATAGCCGTGATGTGATACCGCGCCGAAGGAGTTGAGGATTGGGCGCCCTAGTATGGCATTGTAGGGATACGGAAGGTCGACCACGTCGAAGGTGGCATCTTCGGTCCGCACGTTGTCGTCTCGGCCGAAGGAGACTTGAAGGCCGATTTGGCCCAGCGCCCGCAGGGGCTATCCCCCGAAGCCCTGCAGTGGGATTCCCGAGGGCCCCAGGCGGCTTCGAGGGATCCCCATCTGGTCGAAGGCCGCCGCAAACAATACGTTCGCGGAGCTACCACCGTCCACCAAGGCGCGCCCCACGTCGCATCCCGCGATGGTGACCCGGATGACCAGGGGGTCCTGATGAGGGAAGTCCACACCTTGGGCATCGTCGGGTGTGAATGTAACTTCGTGCTGCGCCCACTCCGGCGGCGCTTGCGCTGGGTATGCCGCCACGTGATGTAGTCTTCGCGCGTAGGCCTTCTGCTGCCGTGCTGAGGCGAATTCCAGTGCAGAGCCTCCGGATATGACGTTAATGACCCTGCGGTAGGTTGCGTCCAGGGCCTGCAACGACAGGAGGCCCTCCCGAGGCTGCTGTACGTGAGCTTGGATCCGTAAGGCGCCTTCCTGGGGTTGCATCCCTTGCGCCTGTACCTGCATCCCTTGCGCCTGTACCTGCATGGGGGCCTTGTATGGGAATTGGACGTGGGCCACCGCAGGCGGGCGCGCCTCCGGGTTCCTGTCCCTAGCGACGCTGTCGCGGAGCGCCGCGATGGAGGTGCAGGTGCGGGTATCATGATTGCCGCGGCCGTGGACTACGCACCATAGTCCCTGATGCTGGTCGTCGTAATCTCCACGACCCTTATCGTCGCGGCCTCTGCCACGGCCGCGCCCCCGGCCACGGCGCCCCCGGCCGCCTCGGCCCGCTGGAGCACCCTCGTCGGACCCGCCTTCGATGTCGAGGACGTACCGGTTTAGCCTCGACCTTTGCTGACCGCGCTTGGGCTGATCGGACGACTCCTTATGCGAGTTGTCCCTGCGGTCGGGCGCGTCCCTGGACGACTCCTGCTTACGCTTTCCCTTCGAAGAACCGCCCTTCGGCGGATCTTCGGCTTTTGCCGAGGCTCCGGCTTGGTTGGTGTCGGAGTCGTCACCTTGCCTTCACCGCGCATCTTCCTCCGCCCTGGCATATTCTTCCATCTTGTCGAAGAGCTTCGCCATCGTCTTGATCGGCTTTCGCGCATTGTACTCGGCCATCGGGCCCGGACGAAGGCCCTGGATGGCTGCATTGACGATGGTGGTCTCGTTGACGTCTTTCACTTGACATCGAATCTTGGCGAAGCGTTTGAAGTAGTCCCGAAGCTTCTCCGAGGGTTTTTGCTTCACGGCAAAGAGTTGGTCCGCGTCGACCCGGTCGACGTAGTTTCCTTGGAAGTTGTTGTGAAGGCGAATGCGGAGCTGCTCCCACGCGTAGATGGAGCCCGGCTCTATGGTAAAAAAACAAGAGAGCGCCACCCCTTGTAGCGCAACGGGGAGTCCCTTTGCCTTCGTGGTGTCGTCTCCGCCCGCGGCTTCGATCGCGGTTTTGTATACGCGCACGAACTCACGGGGGTCCGTGTCGCCTTTGTACGAGTCGATGGCGCTAGGGAACTTGAAGGCTTCGGGCCATGCCGCCTGCTGCAGCCCCGCCGAGAGCGGGGACTCCGGATCCACGCGCCGCAGCGGCACGCGGCTGGACGTGGGGGCTTTGCGACTGTCCGCCCTCTCCGGCGTGGGCTCGGACGCGACCACTGGCGCGGCCTGCTGACTCCGAGCCTCTTGCATATCTCTGACGGCTCCGCGAAGGTCCCCTAGCTCCCGCTGGAACGCGTTGAGAGCCGCCAGCAGGGCACTTTCCATCGTCGGTGCAGGCGGGGTCGCCGGTATTCCCGGCGGGCGGATCGGCGCGGGGACGACCGCGTCGCGAGGTCCCGAGCTGTCGGTCGCTCCGTCGTGGCTACTTCTGACCGCCCGGTCCGCGCCGCCGGCGAGGGTTGCAGTGGGGGCGGCGAGGTCGGCTGTCGTTGCGTCGGCGGGGTCGGTTGTCGCCGCACCCGCGTCGACGTCTTCGACCGCGGGGTCGGCCGCGGGGCCCGTCCCCGTAACGCCAGTAACGGGGCGGGTCGTCGCGGTGCCGGTGCCGGGGGCGATCGTCGCGTCGTCGGTGATGAGGTTGGTCGTCGCGGTGCCGGTGACGAGGTTGGTCGTCACCGCGCGAACGTCGGCATCTTCGGCCACCACGCCTGCATCGACACCCGCGTCCGCCGCTGCCGATGCTGAAGCCCTGGTACTCATACGACGCTCCGGGCCGACTGCCTTCTTTCCCTTCGCCGCCGCTGAAGAAGCTTTTTTCGGTGCCATCCTTCTTCTTCGGTCTTCAGGCTTGTCCTGTCCTCCCCACGGACGGCGCCAACTGTTGTGGCTACAGACCAAACAGAGAGAGAGATGGTAGTGGAGAGTGATGAAGATAAGTGTCCTGGCCTGGGTCCTCCCCATGGCTTGCTCGTATATATACATACACATGAGGAGTGCTTTTACAGTTATACCCTTACATCTGGTTAGCCCTCTAGGGCAGCTATGTCATTACGCATGGCCTATTCTGGGCCTTATAATCTCCTACCAGGCCTGCTGGGTTTAGGCGGGGGCCACCCCTACGACACTACCCGTTAGAAGCAAAGGACCAGTCGAATCTGGTAGTTCCACTGTACATTTTTTCGGTAGTTTCGATTATGGGAAGTACCGCTCCCACATGCGGAACTACCGCTCTCACGGGGAGAAGAAAACCACCACATAGGTGCCTCTTCGGAAAAAATGTACCGCTACATAAGTCGGACGTTCCAAAGATCGAAAGTACCGCTCACACAGAGCCAATAGTTCTGCTTGCTGATCGGACCGCTCACACAGAGCCGATCGGATAACTGACACAGAGCTGGTTGAGAGACCATGTGGAGGTCATCCCATGTGTATGATGAGTAATTGACATCGGTTTAGGATAGTCGAGTTTGGTTTGGGTGGTTTGGATCATGTCGTTGCGTGGTGCAACGGACTCGGTCGGACTTTGGTCAAACTTGGTCATATGGGATTAGGACGCTGATTCTTTGATTTGACAGGTTTGGACTTCATCTGTGGTAAGTATAATGGTATTTGTGCTTTCATGTATCGAGCGGTGCTATTTGACGTGTTTTCTTGTCTGTGTGGCTGCAGGACGTCGAGTGGAGTCGTGGTGAGACACAGAGGACTGGACTAGGCGCAGGTGGCGCTGAGGTCAGAACAGTCGGGAGGTGTCGAAGACGATGTGGACTCGAGGTGGTTGCGAGGCTTGCGAGACAAGGAGCGCGGAAGCTTCCCGGAAGGTGCAGGAGGGGCGAATCGGGAAATTCGCAAGGCTGCACAAGCGGGAGCGGGCTCCGTTGGACGTAGCGGGCGTAACGGGGCAGAGACCCGTTAGCCAAGCGCTATAAAAGGAGAGGAGGGGCTGCATGCCCACTTGAGCACTTGAATGGGAATTAGGGTTTGCTAGAGTCAAAAGAGTCTTTAGTGGTTGTTTTGGCTTTAGGCTTTAGTGGTTGAGGTTTGTTGGTGGAAGCAGAGGTGTGCTCCCTGCTTGTCCCTTCGTAGCTTTCCAGAGTGTGTTCATCCCTCCTCAAGCATGTATGGGTGTGTTCTTGAGGTTTGAGAGTGGGAGAGGATGAGATGAAAGCTTGTAATCATTCCTCTTGTATCAATCATGTATCTCTCTTCCTCTAGATCAATATGAGATGGTGTTTGTTTCATATTTGAGCTCTCTGTTATTTCTGTTCATCGATGCCCCTTTTGGAGATTTCTTGATTTCTTGGTTTTGAGTTCTTGCCTGCTGGGATTGGCCAAAATGGGTTGCTCTGTGATGGGTTAGTGCCACAAGATCATTTGATCGATTTCCCAAAGAGCCAACTTTGTTTAATCTCAACTTTCCATTTTGAGTTCCCCTGTTCATGGTTTGCATTTCTAGGGTTTGAGGCTGTTCTTGATTCCCTCCGCGAGATGGCTTGAAATTTGGCATGGAGAGTCCAGAAGCTATCAACTAGCTTCCCTCAAAATTTCATGGCCAGAGGATCAACGATTGAGGAGTAATTTGTTTTTTGGTGGAGGCTCTGTAAGTTTTCAGGATTTAGCCTGTTGTGGCTACAGACCAAACAGAGAGAGAGATGGTAGTGGAGAGTTGGGAGTAAGTGATGGTAATGGCCTGGGTTCTCCCCCATGGCCTGTATTCCATATATATACACATGGGGAGTGCTTTTACACTTATACCCTTACATCTGAGTATCCCCTTCAGGGGCACTTATGTCATTACACATGGCCTATTCTGGGCCTTATAACCTTCTACCAGGCCTGCTGGGATTAGGTGGGGGCCACCCCTACAACAGGAGCCTCTCATGGTAAAGGGCTTCACAGGGCCGAAGCCATGTTGCCGAGTCCTTTGGCCCCCTCCGTCCCTGCGGCCTGTGAACTTTCCCGAACTTGACCGGGGGCTGAGGTCGTAGCCAAACCCGACGCCTGGATTGGTGGTTGAGGTAGATGCGTAAGCGCTCCGTCCCGAGCTGGCGCCTGATCGACGTAGGCGCGCGCGCGCTCTCCATTCCCTACCCATCGAGCGGGTGGCAGCGGAGCTGGCACCTGGTCGCGCGCGCGCTCCGTCCCCCTGTCGTGGCGGGATCGGGGTTGCCCGGGCCGAGTCGGAGGCGTTGCGTCGGCATAGGTAGGTGTAGCGGGCCCCTGAGTCGTCGCACACGCGTCAAGTAATAGCGGACGCGCTGCGACGCTCTTCTTCTGGCGGTCCACGTGGCGGAGTGTGCTTGGCGCGGTGCGGGCCTTGAGGCGCCGTGGCCATTTTAATGTGGCGACGGACTTTCGCCAGTTGGCTCCCCCGGTGATGGGGTATATATATATGGCGCTGGTGCGGCGTTGTTCCTGCATCGTGTCCTTGGATAGATGCTGCTCCCCTAAAATGGGCCCCTTCCGTGCATCGACATTCCCTAGCGACGCTGAGCGGCTTGGGGGATATTGATGTACAGATGGAGGTCCATTTTTTTGGGAGCTTGGTTAGCGTCTGTTACCGGTAGCCAGCCGCGCTTCCTGCCCTCGCGCTGCGTGTTTGCATATGACGGCAAGGTTTGCCCTGTTCTCCTGAACAGACCTACCTTCAGTAGGGGTTCCTGATGGAGCCCGTCCGCATTACTTTTTGAAAAAATGTTAATGCACTGAAGGTGGCCTGTTAAGTAGAACAAGCCAAACTTTGCGCGACATGACCTTTGCTTTTGCCTTGTGTGGGAGGTGGCAACGGGCGGGATTGTGCACGTGGGTCCGCTCCTCGAGGCCAAGGTCCAGGCCGAAGCCGCGGCTGCGGCTAGGTTGGAGTGGCGATCGAGAAGACGGCCTCCTACGCGCGCGTCGTGCTCCCGTATGAAGATGGCAAGGTTTGACGTGTTCTCGTAGACAAATATGCTTGAGTTCATCTGCCTCCGCTGATTGTGCCAATTTGGCGCTATCATCAAGGAACGTTGATGTACTGAAGCTTATCTGTCTATGCGAACCCGTCAAAACCTGCCGCACATCCGCCCTTGCATTCCCAAAATACGGGAAACCCAGGCGCCTGAGTCCCTACCGGTTTAGGTTATGAGGTTATCGCGCGGGTCTTGATGCCGAAGTGGCCGCCTGCGCTTTCCCCATGGAGGCAGAGTTTTGCAGCTAAAGCGGAGACTCGCCCGTAGCAGACTGCCGAAGCCGACGCAGCAGAGCTGGCGCTTAGCCAAAGTAGACGCGCGCGCGCTCCGTCCCCTACCCTTCGAACGGGTGGCAGCGGAGCTGGCGCTTAGCCGAAGCAGACGCGCGCGCGCTCCGTCCCCTACCCTTCGAACAGGAGGCAGCGGAGCTGGCGCCTAGCCGAGGCAGACGCGCGCGCGCTTTGTTTCCTACCCTTCGAACAGGTGGCAGCGGAGCTGGCGCTTAGCCGAGGCAGACGCGCGCGCGCTCCGTCCCCTACCCTTCGATCGGGTGGCAGCGGAGCTGGCGCTTAGCCGAAGTAGACGCGCGCGCGCTCCGTCCCCTACCCTTCGAACGGGTGGCAGCAGAGCTGGCGCCTAGCCAAGGCAGACGCGCGCGCGCTCCGTCCCCTACCCTTCGAACGGGTGGCAGCAGAGCTGGCGCTTAGCCAAGGCAGACGCGCGCGCGCTCCGTCCCCTACCCTTCGAACGGGTGGCAGCGGAGCTGGCGCTTAGCCAACGTAGACGCGCGCTCCTTGAGTCCGAGGCCGGGACTGGAGCCTGCCGCGGCAGAGGCTCAGCGGTGGTTCTGAGTTGCAACTTCTTATTGCGGACACCGCCACGCGTGCGGTGATTGCAATCTCCCGATGCGGTAATGCGCTGTAAAGGTGCCTGGAATCGCGCCGGCCCCTAGTTTGCCAGAGCTAGGTTGTCGTACCGTGCGACTCATCTCGGCGCGTGTAGGACACGCGGCGGCTTGTAACTGGTGCGCGGCGGGATGTGAACGGTTGCGCGGCCGCAGCTGCTCGCCTCTTTCCTAGGGAAGGGAGACACGAGGCAGGCGGGGAATGGTGCAGCGTCGAAGCTGTTGCGATCCTGTGGCCCATTAATGCACTTTTAATGGCAGCTGATGTCATGCCAACGCCTAACCTCGCGTGCGCCGGATATCTCGTGCGGGGGTTGGCACGCGGCGGGAGGCCACTGGAGCGTCGCGTTTCGACGGTCCTCGCCGCTGCGGTCGCGCCCCTTTGCCTTCGGATATGGGGATTGTGCGGGACGGGCCTTTGTACGGCTGCAGTCGCGCCCGGTACGCGGATAGTCGCGACGCTTCGGCCTCAGGGGGGAGGTGGCTTGAAATAGCCCCCGTAACCGCGCCCCCGCAGATGTACGCCCCCTTCTTGCTTGCATCACCTTCCATACTCCCGTAGCATTCTTGCCGCCGTACCCCCTTTCAAGAGAAGTTATGGCATTTGGTGGCAAGCATAGTCAGGCGGCTAGCGCCTGCGGCATTCGCCGGCGATCTTCACTGCTAGAGGTGAAGTATTCGCTCCGCGAACGCGACCCGGAGGCGGCGAACAAGTGTTGGCTGGCGGCGGAGAAGGAAGGCACGTTCTTCGGCGAGGTGGGCCTGTCGCTCGTGACCTAGAAGACAATCCAAGCGCTTCTGCGTGTGGGGAAGCTATCCGAACGCCAGGCGGTACGATTGCCCGCCGTCGATGAGGTGGAACCGCGCCCCGAGAGGTCGGAGGCGCTCGTATTCGTTGCCTTTTTGACGCGGGGCTCCGCATCCCGGTGCGCGATGATCGTGGGCGACGTGCTGCGGACCTTCGGGCTGGAGCTGGCGCAACTGACTCTGAACACCATGGCCCGGCTCGCGGTGTACAGTTGGGCCTTGCGCTCGGGAGCGTGCTGGCCCAGCGCTTCGTTGTTCGCCTACCTGCACGAGGCACGGTGCCAGCCCAAGGATCGAAAGGATGGGACGCTGTCGAGCTTCGGCAGCGTCACCTTTATTCTTCGGTCAACTTGCAGCAAGCTCTTCCCTGCGAACTCTACTCGCGGGAAGTGGGAGTCTCACTGGATGAAGCGGTGGTTCTACCACCGTGTGGAGAGCGGGAGCGGCCTTGAGTGCACGGGAGACCTCGCCCGGCCGAACGCTCGACGACGAGGACGTGCGGAGGGCCCGGCGGCTCGTAGGCGTGGTCGCCCGCTTCAACATGCGCGACCTTGCCGAGGAATATGTAATGTACGGCGTGGCGCCGCTCGCCCGTGACTGGTGCCTTGCCGCCGAGAAGTGTCGGGATGACAATGTCTCGCCGTGGGTCTGCTCACTACCGGCACCCTCCGGTCTTCGTAAGCCTCGACCGTATCTCCCCTTTGCTCACGCGAAACGTGTTATAGGTTGATCTTATCTCCTGCTTTGCTTTAGGGGTTCGCTTGGAGGATGCAGAGCAGGCCGCGCGCGTATTCCTAGGGCCGTATACCGGCAGGGAGCACGAGCAGCGCGCATCCGCTACCGCCGAGGCGGGGCTGGGGCGAATAAACCGCGTGTGCGAGGCCCTGGGCCTTGCCGTGCCGGAGCGTGCTGAGCCGGCCTTGCCACGTCAAGACGACGGCGTGACGAGGAGGAAGGTGCCGTCTCGCAAGAGGGGCCGAGGTGGAGCGTCTGCCGTGCTTGGTGTAGCAGCTGCCAGTGCCGCTGCTGGCGCTCCCGATAGCGCGGCAGACGCCGAGTCGGATTCGGCGAGGTACGCCGACTCTGGCTTGGATGGCGCAGACGCCGGGGGCGACAGATCTTCGGTGGGTGTCCTGGACGGCGGGCCCGCCACGAGCGGCCGGAGAGGAGAAGTCTCGTCACCCGTGCCGGCCGTTGAGACAGGATTCGAGGGTACCGGCCGTGCTGATGCGGTGCCTTCGGCCGTGGCCGCCATAATGCCGGAGACGTCCCCCGTGGGGGCGCACGGAGCTGAGTCTTCACCAGCAGCAGCGGCCGGAACGGGGTACCCTCCACAGAGGTTGCCACGGCGGGTACTGGAGCGGCGTCGTCACCCCTTGCTCCGGCTAAGCGGCCGTGTCTGCGGCCGGAGCTCCACCGAACGTCGAGGGGGTTCGTCATAGCGACGGGCATCGGGACCTTGTGGGACTCCGATGCATATGCCGAGGTTCCTGCGGCGCGCGCTTCCTCTGCCCTCCAGGCCGCGCCGTCCGCCGTGCAAGAACGGTCGGCACCGGCCTCTAACGCGGAGGCTTCTGTTGTCGGTGGGACCGCGCCTACTGCGGGCACTTGCGCCACCGTTAGGGGGGCGGGCCCCCGGGGCCCTCCTTCCGCTACCGAAGGTAAGGTGGTTTGGCTTCCCTGGTGTTTTCATTGCGTCTTGCGGTGCTCACCTTTATCCCTGTTTGCAGCGTCACTTATTCCGGAGGAGGAGCCTTTGCCTTCGTTCCTCCGTCTGAGATGTTGAGGGCGTGGCATGGGATCGTGGATGACGCGGCGGCCAGCGTTAGCCAACAGGCGCTTCATACCTACGGGGTGGGGCGTCTCGGGGACGCCTTCGAGGTGTCGGGCGTGAGGGTGAGTGCCTACTTATGCGACACCGCCTGGCCACGCTGAGGTTGCTAAGTCATTTTGCCCTACAGACACTAGTGCTGGGGCAAGCCCTGCAAACGGCCTATGTTCATGCGCAAAGGGCGCTCGAAGATAGGCTGCGGGTCGCCGAGGAGGAGCTGCGCAAAGCCACGGGGGCCTGTTCCGCCCAGAATGCCCGCATCCGTTAGCTGGAAGCGGAGTGCGCTGCGGCGAAGGCGCACGCCGAGGGGCTTGCCGCTTCGGCGCGGGAGTCGGCCGCGGAGGAGCGGGACGGCCTTCTGCAACAGGTCGCCTCGCTAGAAAAGGAAAAAGGCGAACTCGCCTTAACTCTAGCGGAGCGTGACCGGACGCTTGGCGAGGCTTCGGTGGTTGCATGGGATGCCATGCAAGCGCTGGAAAGCCACCTCCAAGGGCTTGTGGCCAAAGTGCCGGACCATGCCTTCGGCCCGGAGGAGCTGTCGCGGACCCTTCGCTGGATCAAATATGCCGCCGATGCTGCGCGTGGTGCCGCGACGAACTTCGGCGACCATTGTGCCTACGTGGTGTCGTGTATGGTGTGCGCACTCCTACGGCATCGTGGTTGCACGCACATCGTTGAGCTGGAGGACCCCCAGCTGGAGATGCCCGGCGAGGCTGGAGTAATGTCCGGCGCCGTCCGCGCCGTTCGCCGCGCCGTAAAGCATTTCTACGAGCGGATCTGGGACTACGCTGAAGTGGCCGCCGCACAGGTCGAGCTCCGGAAGTCCCTTTACGGGGAGGGGAGCCTCGGCCAGTTTCTGGACGGGGTTCCCCGACGCGACGAGGATGGCGGTGGGACCTCCGAAGGCACCGAGAATTCACAGGTGCGACGCCGGGGTGGCTAGGTGTGGGCGTGCGTTGTAATGTCCGCCCCTTTTTGTGAATAAAATGCGCACTTGTTCTACGAACTGACCATTTTGACTTGTGCCCCAGGCAGCTTCCTTGCTGGGGACGACTGCTTCCGTCCGGCCTTGCAACCCGGCGGCGCCTTCGACGCTGGCAAAGGGCTGAGGAGTCGCTGAACTTTTGGGCGGGCCGACCCTCTTCAGGCGAGGTCCCGACCTTAGCGCTTGTTAAGGACGAGCCCGCCGAATAGTGGCTTAGAGCGGCAGATATGTTGGCGGGCCTTTGTACTTGTAAAATTTTCCCGATGTATACATCTAGCAACTAGGATGTGCGCTGCGCGCTGTGCTTCGGGCGGTCATGCCACGCGCGGAGGCGGACCTCGACGCTATGACTTGTTTAGAGTTCGTAGACTGGCGCGTGCAGAGGTGGACCTCCGCACCGCGAAGTCCGTAAACTAGCGCGTGCGAAGGTGGACCTCCGCACTACGACCTATTTAAAGTCCGTAGACTGGCGTGTGCGAAGGTGGACCTCCGCACTACGACCTGTTTAAAGTCCGTAGACTGGCGCGTACGAAGGCGGACCTCCGCACTACGACCTGTTAAAAGTCCGTAGACTGGCACGTGCGGAGGCGGACCTCCGCACCACAAAGTCCGTAGACTGGCGCGTGCGAAGGTGGACCTTCGCACTACAACCTGTTTAAAGTCCGTAGACAGGCGCGTGCGGAGGCGGACCTCCGCACCACGAAGTCCGTAGACTGGCGCGTGCGAAG
Organism: Dendrocalamus latiflorus; assembly: GCA_017311315.1. Classification (NCBI taxonomy): domain Eukaryota; kingdom Viridiplantae; phylum Streptophyta; class Magnoliopsida; order Poales; family Poaceae; genus Dendrocalamus; species Dendrocalamus latiflorus. The sequence goes on from CM029677.1 coordinate 10,449,692, forward strand.
GTGGACCTCCGCACTACAACCTGTTTAAAGTCCGTAGACTGGCGCGTGCGGAGGCGGACCTCCGCACCGCGAAGTCCGTAGACTGGCGCGTGCGAAGGCGGACCTCCGCACTACGACCTGTTTAAAGTCCGTAGACTGGCACGTGTGGAGGCGGACCTCCGCACCACGAAGTCCGTAGACTGGCGCGTGCGAAGGTGGACCTCCGCACTACAACCTGTTTAAAGTCCGTAGACTGGCGCGTGCGAAGGCGGACCTCCGCACTACGACCTATTTAAAGTCCGTAGCCTGGCGCGTGCAAAGGCAGAGGTGCGCGCACGTTCGGCGGGGGTAGCCTCTGGCGTACCGCGCGCTCCGCACGCGCCCTTCTTGAGGGCAGCTTCTGACTCGCTATGTCGCCCTCCTGGAGTTCTTGGAATCGGACTTCGGTGGCACACCTTGCATGCACCTCTCGTGGTGCGCGAAGGCGAGCCTCGACGCTGCGTCGTGATGCGCGATTGATATCCATGCCCTCCTTGCATTCTGCGGAGCGCACGGAGAGCACCCGCGCTGTATTTATACTCCATAGAGTGCGCACAAGGGCGAAGTCCCTGGCGTGCGCGGGATTCGCATCATGTTTATACTCAGTAGAGTGCGCAGGGCGAACATCCACGTCTTATTTATACTTCGTAGAGTACGCACAGGGGCGAAGTCCCTGTCGTGCGCGGGATTCGCGTCTTGTTTATACTCAGTAGAGTGCGCAGGGAGAACATCCGCGTCTTATTTATACTCCGTGGAGTGCGTGCAGAGGCGTCCCGCCACACGTCTTTGTTTATACTCATGCCCGTGTCTTCAACGGAGAGTGCACACGCGAACGTGCGTCTTTGGTTTATACTCATGCCCGTGTCTTTGACGGAGAGTGCACACGCGAACGTGCGTCTTTGGTTTATACTCATACCCGTACCCCTGGCTACGGAGAGTGCACACGCGAACATGCGTCTTTGGTTTATACTCATACCCGTACCCCTGGCTACGGAGAGTGCACACGCGAACATGCGTCTTTGTTTATACTCATGCCCGTGTCTTTGACGGAGAGTGCACACGCGAACGTGCGTCTTTGGTTTATACTGCAGGAGCACGCGCGTGGGCGAAGCCCCCGCGCGGTCTCGCCGCGTACTTTTGCCCAATGATAATAGATTGGCGACAAACGGAACTTTATTACCTTCCCGTTTGCGCGGGTGAGCGATTACATATGGCGGGGGGGGGGGTACTAACCGTCTGTGTTCGGCGCGGCCGAAGCCTCTGGTGATTGCGCTACCTGCAGGGCTAGCCGAGCCGCCCCCGGATGACGTCGCAGGTCTCCGCACGGCGGTGCCGATCCTAAGTGTGCCGCTGCTCGTCGCGCCGGGGACATCTGGTGCCGTGCTCGATTAGCTCTAATTCATAGATCTTAACCAGTCTCAAGAGCCAAGGCGACGGACAAGTACTCGACCAAGCCGCCCGTGTTCGATGGCATCGATTACCCCTTCTGGAAGAGCCGAATGGAGACATACATCCAGGCTCAGGGGTACGCCATCTGGCGGAAGGTGAAGGTGCGGTATGTTGTTCCTGCCAATGAGAACATCAACATGGCGAACATGCCCGATGTTGAGGCAAATGCGAAGGCAAGGAACATCATTATCCAGGGCTTGAGCAGAAGCGAATTCGATCGCATCTCTCACCTGTCGTCCGCCTACGACATCTGGGTGACCCTCGACGCATACCATGAGGGCACCACCCAGATCAAGACGGTTCGACAGGACCAGTTCAAGCGAGAATACAACAAATTCGAGATGCTTGCTGGTGAGTCCCTCGACGAGTGCTTTGTGCGCTTTCACAAGATCTTGAGCAACCTCCGAGCGGTCGGTCTCACATACCCCGACTCGGACAACGCTCGTCAGATGCTCGCGGCACTCGAACTGCGTGTTTGAGAGATGAAAGTGACCACCATCAAGGACACGACAGACCTCTCGACCTTGACTCTTGACGCGCTATACTCACGCCTCAAGACTCACGAGATTGACGTTGTCTCTCGTAGGTCGAAGTCACAGTCGATGGCCTTGGTCACTGATCCCACGTTGGCTTCTGGTTCCTCTTCTTCTGATTCTCTTTGCGGATTCTCCCTTGCTGCTCTCTGTGACATAACTGATGATCAGTTAGAACAGCTTGCGGATGAGCAGCTTGCCCTCCTTGCTCAAAGATTCTCCCATGCGTACAAAGGGAGGAGGGACAGAAAGAGAGGAGGACCCGTGATTTGCTTCGAGTGTGGTGGCCCCAACCACATCCGAGCAAACTGCCCCAAGCTTGGGAAGGGCAAAGGTGACTACGGCGGTTCGGGCAAGAACAACTACACCGACAAGAACCGCAACACGAAGCCCTCAGCACCTGCTCAAGGCAAGAAGAAGTTCCGCAACTTCGGGGAGGCCAAGAAGCTCTTTCACCGCGTCCTCACCGCCTTCGATGACCTCGACCTCAGCGAGGTGGAGGGATGGAGCGACGACGACGGGACGGGTGATCAAGAGCCCAAGGATGGCGGCGACGACTTCTCCGGCATGTGCTTCATGGCCCTCGAGGGCGAACTCAGCAACAGCGAGCTGTACTCCGACTCGGACGAGGTATGTCCCACCTACGACCAGCTCAATCATGCTTTTCTTAAGCTAGGTGATTTGCATGCTAGAGCTAAGGCTAGGTGTACTGAGTTAGAGAAGGAAGTAGATAGACTGTCACTAGAGATTATTGCTCTTACATCTGCTCCCTCTAGTGATGATTGTGATACATGCTCTGCTTTGCTGGTTGATATGGAGAAATTAAGGACCTCGCATGATAGTTTGTTCTCTGAGCTCGATATTGTTAAGGTGGAGAATGTTAGTCTGCTTGCTGAGCTTGAGATGAGTAGAGTAGCGCCTATTTCATCTACTGTTGTTGAGACTACTTCTTGCACCACATGTGAGGATAAGGACAATGCTTTTAGAGGTCATTATACCATGCTCCTTGATCTGCCTGAATCATGTGAAAATTGCAATAATTTGAAGTTGAATCTAAAGAAGGCAGATCATAAAATTACTGAGTTGTATTCTTGGCTGTGTGAGCCAGTCGCTTCATGCTCGAACTGTCCTAGATTAACTGCTGAACTTGAATATGTTTCCAAGCAGTTTCAAGAAATGATTGACCACAATAAGAAATTGGCTGATTATGCTTCTAAGGACCCTGTTAGCTCACCATGCAAAAATTGTGAAAAACTAAAAATTGACTTGATTACATTGGATGAAAAATGTGTGAAGCTAACTAAGGACTTACTAGAGAAGCAACCATCAGATTGTAATGTGATTGCTGAGGAGAGGGAGAAGCCCCAGGGTAAGGTAGAGACGCCTAGCGACGCGAGCCAACCTGCTAGCAGTAGGATTGTCCATTCTTAGTCGGCTGTGCGTGCACAAGCAAATCGTCCCTCTGCTGTTGGTTCTTCATCTGCTCCCTTACCTCCTGTTGTTCCCTCTTCCCCCTGCTCTTCTTGCACCTCTCTTTTTCGGGAGTGTCAGTACCTTATGAACACTCTCGAGAGATTTGTAGGTGGCAAGAAGAAGCTTAATCTTATTCTAGACCAATCCAAGATTTGCAAGTTCAATCAAGGTCTAGGATATGATTTTTATGAGGATATGAGGAAGCATCCACCTGCTATTCTCCGACCTATAGTAGGAGGTGTGATCGAGGTCGAGCCCAGATCTGATGAGGTTAAATGCAAATCAGCGGGCTTTGTCCAAGGGATCTCTGATAGCAAGGTGAGTCCACCTGCAGCTTCGGCCTCTCAGAAGGCGAAGCCTCCCCGTGCTACTTCTACCTCTCAAAAGGTGAAGTATCACTGCACCTTCTGTCAGAAGGATGGACACACAGTCGATCGATGCTTCAGGCGCGCTAGTATTACGCGTAGAGACCGTGCAGAGGCACTTAGACATATTTAGGGTCAGCCCCAGATCCTGAGTGCACCTAAGACTAGCACGAGGTACAGGTCTGCTTCTGACGGGTTTGGGCAACATCGAGGACTTGGTTTTTCTGATCTTCTGGTTTTCGTCCTCGTGCTGCTCCAGGTCGTGACTTCCGCCGTCCTGAGGGTACATATTGTTTCCCCCGTCGAGCCAGTTACCCACGGCGTGATCAGCAGGTTGCCGGTGTTCCAACTCGCTCTCCTGTAGCAGTCGGACCCCGCAATAGCTTCAGGTCTGCTCATAGACCTTCTACTTCTTTGAGTCACGGAGAGCGTAGGGTAGATAGAGGTCAGTCGTGTTTGACTACTTCATCTGCTCCACGTGTTACTCGGTATTGGGTGCCAAAATCTCTCTTGATTTATCCCAGTATTGAGACTTTACTCTCTGTTTGACTCAGGTTCGCCGGGTAGGGAAGGAGAAGGTTTGGCTTGTAGACTCCGGTTGTTCTCGTCATATGACCGGAGACTCCCGTTGGTTCTCCTCCCTAGCCCGCGCTCCAGGTGATGAGACGATCACCTTCGGAGACGCTTCGTCTGGGCGCGTCATCGCCAAAGGTACTGTGCATGTTAATGCTTCTTTTATTCTTAAGGATGTTGCCTTGGTTAGTAAGCTGCAGTACAATTTGCTTTCCGTTTCTCAGCTTACCGATGACGGTTTCGAGGTGAGCTTCAAGAAAAACGCTTGCAAAATTCTTGATTCTTCGGGTAGTCTAGTTTGCGGGATTTCTCGTTATGGGAGGATCTTTCGTGCTGATTTTTCTGATTCTTCTGGTGATCCTCTCCGGTGTTTGGTTGCCTCAGAGTCCCGTGATTTGACCTTCTGGCATAGGAGACTTGGTCATATTGGATTTGACCATTTGACCCGAGTTAGCGGCCACGACCTCATTCATGGTCTGCCGAAGCTCAAAATGGTCAAAGATCTTGTTTGCGCTCCATGTCGGCACGGCAAGATGGTTGCTGCTTCACATCCTCCGGTCACTGTGACCATGACTAATGCACCAAGACAGCTGCTCCATATGGACACTATTGGACCAGCTCGAGTGCAGTCAGCCGGAGGGAAGTGGTATGTACTTGTTGTGGTCGATGACTATTCGAGATTTTCTTGGGTGTTTTTCTTAGCCTCGAAGGATGAGACATTTTCACATTTTCGAGGTCTTTTCGGTAGGTTTTCTGTTGAGCTCCCAGGTGCCTTACGAGCGATCCACAGTGACAATGGCACGAAGTTCAAGAATTCCTACTTCGAGAGGTTCTGTGATGAGACAAGTGTAGAGCACCAGTTCTCTTCTCCGCACGTCCCACAGCAGAATGGCGTCGTGGAGAGGAAGAACCGTACCTTGGTCGAGATGGCCAGGATGATGCTTGATGAGTACTCTACACCGCGGAAGTTTTGGGCTGAAGCTATAGCCACCGCGTGCCATGTCTCAAATCGAGTCTTTCTTAGGGCACACTTGCACCGCACTTCTTATGAGTTGAGATACGGGCGAAAGCCCAGCGTCTCTCATTTTCGTGTGTTTGGTTGCAAGTGCTTTATTTTGAAGTCCGAGAACCTAGACAAGTTCGAGTCACGTTCTTGTGATGGTATCTTTCTAGGTTACTCGCCTTCTTCGCGGGCTTATCGGGTTTGGAACTGCGAGTCTAGTAAAATGGTAGAGACCTGTGAGGTGACTTTCGATGAGGCCAGTCCGGGGACTAGGCCCGATATCTCAGGTTCTTTAGAGCAGTCCGAGCCCATCTTTGTGGATGATGAGGATGATGGAGATGAGGGCTGTCTACCCGATCCAGTCCTTCATCCACCCCTTGAGGTGCCGTCTTCCACCGCACCTCGAGGTGATCAGCCTCTGCCTTCCGCTTCTTCTGGAGCTAGTGGCTCTGTTCCTACCTCTTCTGCTCATGAGGTAGAGGCCACTTCTTCATCTCATCCAGGACCTCCTAGACACATTCAGAAAGCTCATCCTTCTGAGCAGATTATTGGAGACCTTTTCGAGCGTGTGACCCGCTCAAAATCTGGCTTATCTCTATTCTGTCTCCATTCTGCTTTCATTGCCTCCTTTGAGCCCAAAGATGTTTCTCATGCTCTTTCCGATGAGTCTTGGGTCAATGCCATGCATGAGGAATTAGAGAACTTTGAGAGAAAGAAGGTCTGGTCGCTTGTTGAGCCCCCACGAGGCCACAATATCATTGGAACCAAGTGGGTGTTCAAGAACAAGCAGAGTGAGGATGGGGTAGTCATTCGAAACAAAGCTAGATTGGTAGCTCAAGGGTTTTCCCAGGTTGAGGGTCTAGACTTCGAGGAGACCTTTGCCCCTGTAGCTCGACTTGAAGCCATTAGAATCCTGCTTGCCTTTGCAGCTTCTAAGGGTTTACCAGATGGACGTGAAGAGTGCCTTCCTCAATGGCCTTATTGAGGAGGAAGTCTACGTCCGACAGCCTCCAGGTTTCGAGAACCCCTGTAGCTCTAACCATGTCTTCAAGCTTTCAAAAGCGCTGTATGGACTTAAGCAGGCTCCCAGAGCTTGGTATGAGAGGCTTAAGTCCTACTTGTTGAGTCATGGGTTTGAAATGGGTAAAGTAGACAAGACCTTGTTTATCCGTAGGCTTGGTAGTGACCTTCTGCTCGTCCAAATCTATGTCGATGACATCATCTTTGGCGGCTCTTCTCATGCTCTGGTTTCACAGTTCTCGGATGTCATGAGCACTGAGTTTGAGATGAGCATGATGGGTGAGTTGACATTCTTTCTTGGCTTCCAAATCAAGCAGACTCGGGAGGGTACTTTTCTTCATCAGGGCAAGTACACTCGTGACCTCCTGAGACGCTTCGACATGAGTGATGGGAAGCCGGTGTCAACTCCGATGGCTTCTACAGCCTATCTTGACCCAGATGAAGATGGCGAGCCAGTTGATCAGAAAGAGTACAGAAGTATGATCGACTCCCTTCTTTACCTCACTGCCTCGAGACCAGACATACACTTCTTTGTGTGTCTGTGTGCTCGTTTTCAGGCCTCTCCTCGCGTATCTCACCGCCAGGCGGTGAAGCGCATCTTTCGGTACCTCCGAGCTACCATTGACTATGGTATCTGGTACTCTTCCTCATCCTGTCTTTCCTTGAGAGCCTTCTCGGACGCAGACTTTGCTGGCTGTAGGATAGATAGGAAGAGCACTTCTGGCACTTGCCAATTCATTGGCACTTCTCTCGTCACTTGGTCTTCTAGGAAGCAGTCCGGTGTTGCACAGTCCACCGCAGAAGCCGAGTATGTTGCTGCAGCCAGCTGCTGCAGTCAGGTACTATGGATGGCTTCGACCCTGCGGGACTTTGGGTTAGTTATCGACAGTGTTCCACTCTTTTGTGATAACACTTCTGCGATTAACATTGCTAAGAATCCAGTGCAACACTCTCGGACCAAGCACATCGATATCCGTTATCACTTCCTTAGAGACCATGTAGAGAAGGGCGATATAGTGCACCAGTTTGTGGAGAGTGACCACCAGTTGGCTGATATCTTCACCAAGCCATTGGATAGTTCGAGGTTTTCAGCTCTGCGGGGAGAGCTTGGGGTGGTTTGTCCTTATGGACTGTAGTGAGAGGGAGCTTTGGGCTTTACTGCTTTAGTATATTGATTATGCTTCTGTCTCATTTCTGTCGCTTTGCACTCGAGGTGCATCGAGCTTAGTCCTTCTAGCATAGGTTAGAGTGCTTCTCTTGTCTAGTTGCATAGACTTCTTACTCTTATCTTGTGCTTCCAGGATGCTTCTTATTAGCTGTTTCTTATCTCACTAGATTGAGCTCACTCACTTCCTGTAGGTTCTAGCGAGGGTTGGGCCACCCTCGGGTAGACAGGGTACGTGTTTGCTCTCTAGTGTGTGTTGTTTCGGTCAGCTGATAGTCCTGGAGTCATATGGGGTAGATGAGAGTCAGTCTGAGCCATAGTATCCTCTATATCTTTTCTATGTTTTAAGGACTGCCTGTTTTGGTTTTCTTTGCCAGCTTCTCGATTTTATTGCTTTGGTTCAGGGGGAGTTCATTTGGGAGCTTCTGGAGCTTAATATTGACTTAACTCAACTTGAACTAAAAGTTGCATCTCATGTTGAGGGGGAGCTGGATTTTATTGCATTTCAGAATTCTGCATTGTAATATAACTACATTGAGCCTTGATTATTATCCTGTTATGACATGTTCTCAATGCTTTACACCTTGCCATGATTTGTGTTGATATGCTAGATTTATCATGACTTCATATGTGTAGACTAGCTTTTGCCATGATAAGTAATTTAAAATTGCTCAACTTGAATTAAAATTTGTCATGCTAGCTTTTGAGTTTAGTCTTTCTTGAGCTATCCCTTTATGATTCATGCCATGTCAAATAGATTGAGTAGAGCGTTGAATCTCTATTGAGCCTTAGATTGAGCTATTTTAGTCTCTTGTTGTAGCATGAGGTAGTACAACATGTGTTACAAAGCAAAATGATATCTTTTGTGCGAAAAAACTGATTTCACCAATTCTTTCTCATGAGACGGCTTGCCATTGCACTAGGCATGAACTCAGGGAGAGTTTTGGATGACCTAGACTATCTTCTTAAGCTTATCGCTTGGAGTAGTCGCATAAGGCTTGAGATCTAGCACATAACAAAAAAATTGGGTTGGAAACGACCATATGCTTTCAAAAGACAATGTTTTATGTGCTCAATTTGCTTAAGCTACAAAAAGAACTAAGTACTTGAACCAATGTTTCATTCTTGAGCATAGCACTCTATTTGGTCTCAATTGTAGCTTCTTAGTTCTGCTTAGCTTATTGACATGGCCTGCATCATCCTTGGATATTTCTAGTTAGACTTTGCTTGTTGATGACTTGACATGCTCATAAAATGCATTACATTTCAGATCGTCATCTATGTGTTCTAGCTAGGATATACATATCTTGTCATGATCTAGATAGCCTTTATTGAGTTATGGCTTGGTGTATTACATTATGGTCATTATAGATAATTCTCATGGCTCTAAATGCTTAGAATAATCAAACTTCAGCCATCTCATCCGTTGACATGTCATATTCTCTCCTTTGCATTCTTGATGTGTTATTGCCAAAAGGGGGAGAATAGTGGTAGAAAAAGCCATTTTTGGAGCTTTGAGGAAAACTTGTTCTTTCGTTTGCTCCTTGTGTCAACATGGTCATTAGCTTCATATTCCTTCTTTGGACCATGTTGGATTTTTCAAACTCAAACTCAACTTATTGCTTTTTGGGGGTTTGTCAATATACTCATCAAGGGGGAGATTGAGAGACCATGTGGAGGTCATCCCATGTGTATGATGAGTAATTGACATCGGTTTAGGATAGTCGAGTTTGGTTTGGGTGGTTTGGATCATGTCGTTGCATGGTGCAACGGACTCGGTCGGACTTTGGTCAAACTTGGTCATATGGGATTAGGACGCTGATTCTTTGATTTGACAGGTATAATGGTATTTGTGCTTTCATGTATCGAGCGGTGCTATTTGACGTGTTTTCTTGTCTGTGTGGCTGCAGGACGTCGAGTGGAGTCGTGGTGAGACACGGAGGACTGGACTAGGCGCAGGTGGCGCTGAGGTCAGAACAGTCTGAATTTCTAGGGTTTGGTGTTATTTTCGATTTCCTCCACGAGATGGCATAAAACTTGGCATGAGAGGTCCAGAGGCTATTGCTAACATATCCTCAAAGTTTCATAGCCAAATGATCAAAGATGAAATGGGAAATTGAGTTTTTGGGCAACCCTCTGTACTTTTCAGGTTTTTGTCCAAATTCTGAATTTCTTGCCTCTAAGTTTGATTTCTTTGTTTTTCAAGCCCTCCTTGCTATTTGATATATAGTGGTGATTCTCTAGGACTAAAAGATTGGAAGCAAACCCTTGTTTTCTCTATTTTTATCTTGTCTTTAGTAAGTTCTCCATTCCTGTTTTCAGCTACTTCTTACTGCAGATTTCAGCCTCTTCTTGGTGCTGTTTTCAGTCAAAATTGCTGCTGTTTTCAGCCACTTCTTGCTGCAGATTTCAGCCTCTTCTTGCTGTTGTTTTCAGCCAATTGAAGTGCAGTTTTTAGTCAATTTGCAGTGCTGTTTTCAGCAAATTGAAGTGCTGTTTTCAGCCAATTGAAGTGCAGTTTTTTGCCAATTTGCAGCTCTCTTTGGCTGTGCAGTTTGGCTCATTTTCAGCAGCAAAATAGTCACTATTTAGAGCATTTGTAGTGGCAGTTTTCAGCAGCAAAGGGAGTCCTTTTTGGGCTATTTTCAGCTGCTGTCTTGAACAGCGAAGAGTTCATTTTCAGTCTTCTCTTTGATATTTTCTGGGAGTCTCTTTTGTCCAATTAGCAAACTTCTTCTGGCTTCATAGCTTTTTAGCTATTGGAGAGAAGTTGCAAGTAGATACTTGTGCGGGGTTGAATTTTTAGAGACCGACATTCACCCCCCCCCCCCCTCTGTCGCGATTTCGGTCCTACACTGGTCGAAAGTTCCAATCGTCGACTACACTAGTCTCCAACCACGTTGGTCTACGATCATGTTGTCCGAATCGACCACACAGGTCTCCGACTTCGCTGGTCTATGACCGCGCTAGTCTCCAACCATGTTGTTTAGATCGACCACACAGGTCTCTGATCATGCTGGTCTACGACCACATTGGTTTCAACCACTCAGGTCTTGACTACATCAACCATGTCGATATTTGATCACATTGGCCTTTCATCACACATATCTCTGACCACTACGTCGATCTTCAACCATGTTGTCTTAATAACGACAGTTCGACCACGTCAATTTCGACCACACAGGTCTCGACCACGCTGGTTTCGATCACATAGATCTCGACCACATTTGTTTCGACCGTGCTAGTTTGACCATGCTAGTCTTCGATCACATAGATCTCGACCACGTCGGATTCGACCACACTGGTTTTGATCACACATATCTCGACCACTATGATCTTTGACCATGTCGATCTTTGACCATGTCGATCTTTGACCACATTGGTTCTCGACCACACAGGTCTTCCGATCACCAATAGACATGGTAGTTCCATGATTTCAACTTTGGTAGTTTCGGTCAGCGGTAGTACCGTAGACTACGCTAGGTTAGTTCTGATTTCCCTGAGAAGTGCATATACTTTAATAGATTTTACAAAACACATTTGCAAACTACAGTATCATGCACACAAGGATTTTCCATGATTCCCAACAAGTTACAAAATACATTTGCACACTTTTAGAATCGTGACACAGGGATTATATATGTGAGCTTCAACTATTTACAAAACACATTTTCAAATGTAAGCCTCATACTACAAAGAATAAAAACATGGACTTGAAACGCTTGTAAAATACATTCGCAATGTATAGTCCCATGTTACAAGGGTTCAACACATGAGCCACAAATATTTGCAAAACACATTCGTAAATACAAACCTCATGCCAAGGAGAGCTAGAGCAAGTGAGGTTGAGCTATCAACACATGATGAGACTCAAGCTACTAGACATGACCCCTCTTAATAGTACGGCAACCTACACTAGCATTGTAGAGACCCGAATATGCCAATCCGGACTCTCTTGTGTATTCTGCACTAGTCCAGGATCACGCTAGTGCACACAGTATAAACAAAGATGAAATATCGAACATATCACGATTTACTAAGAAAAGACTCAAATATTATTAATAATCATCAGAGTGCGACCTTATGGCCAAGCTTACAATTAATAGCCTGAAAGGCTTAAAAGAAACTAGCAGCGGAAATCCAAAAGAAAACGCAGCAGCCAATCGACACGCCCACAGGCTATCGAGTGGAGAACGAAGCCTAATCCGCGAAGACGTCGAAGTACTCTCCTTCTGGAACCTCCTGCTGGTGATACTCCTCCTCCTCAACTGAGCAACAGGGGCATAAAGCCGTGAGTACATTGGTACTCAGCAAGTCGTTTGTAACAAATGAATGCAATATAATATGCAAGGCTTAACAATGGATGGCTGAAAGGTTAATTTTGCATAAAGCAATAATTTAAAGTAAATACAATAAATAGATTGAAAAGCAAACTTTAGCAAGAGACATTAAATAAATAATCAAAGGAATTGAATATAACCACCAGCGAACTAACCATTCACTTCCCAGCTTAAACCCACCAAAAATTTCATAAAGACTCTACCCCTCGTGTGAAATCACCGAGCATTGTCCATGACCGAGGACACGGCTATTCGAATAGTTTTACACTCTGCAGAGGTTGCACAACTGTACCCACACGATGTGATTAGCCTCAGCTTAAGGAAATCACAACAAGGCTTTTACGATGATCCATCTCCACCCGATCCCACTCGCTAAGGATTCGCCGTCGAGTAGGGTAACCCCTAGTCGATAATTGCCCCCTCTTGCGCCACACAACATCAGTAGTAAAACCAAAGTGGAGACTTCACAAATTATTATGCCAGGTCTATCCCATACTAGACATGTGGTTTGCACGATTAAGCTCAGATCAATGGCGCACAAAGTTAAGTCCTTAAGAATTACCCAGGCGAAACGTCCACATCCCAATGTGCAACATGCACCCCCTTTACTGCACGATCATTCGCCCAAGTGAAAACCAAGTTTGTATAACCAATGCTCATGACACTACCCATGCCATGGCAAACAAATTTTATAACTGTGGTTGACCACCACGTTCAAGTATATCATTAAGTCAAGATTAATTTACACATGTGATGATAGACCCAACGTACTAATAATAAGCATGGCTAAGCAAATTAAGCGTACAACCCATGTGACACTAATATTGTATCACTAAATAATTACCCATCCTATGGTGACAATAGAATCATGGTATTCAAATCATCAAGGAGGAAATAATCAATTAGGTCATTAACTACCAATACAAGGGTTTGATAATAAAGTAGCGATGCATGATAATTTAAAACAAAGTAATACATAATAGATTTGAAAACTGGGTTCAATATGATTAAAGAATACGACTTGCCTTGGCCTTACTCAGCTGAGGGTTCTTGATCTTCAAATCCAACTTCCGCTCCCTCGAACACGCGATCTAACGAGAGAGAAAGCGAAACGAAAAGACAAAATAAATTCAAATAAAATTCAAATGAACTCCAAAAACTTTCAAACCTGAACCAAAAGGTAGAGCTCAATTTTAGATGAATTTAGGAAGAAGAATCGGGTCAATCGGAGTTAGGACGAGGGAGAACGGGCTCTTGGAAGATTGGATCTAAAGAAAATCGGGGAAAATTGGAAAAGTGCACTGTGCTGTGGACCGGGCGCACGGGAGAACGGGTCTACGGTGGACTCGGCGCACGGCACAGTACGGGCTGACTGGGCTTGCTGACGCAACTGCTGACTGGGCCCTAGGGCTGACGTGGCGGCTTGCGCGGCGGCTGGTGGGCTGCTGACGTGGCCAGATCGGCTCACGGGTCCACGGCTGGCAGGTGGGCCCGACACGGCAGTGGCTCGGTGCACGGTGGGTTGGGCGCACGGGAAGGCGAAGGGTCGCGGCTGACGCCAGCGCTGACGGGGGCGGCGCGGGGACCGAGGGGACGCGGGGCGCGGCCGAGGCGCGGGCGTGTCCGCGGCGATGGCCGAGCGGCGGCGGCGGCTGGCCGGCGGGTCTGGGACGGCAGCGGGGTAGGGGATCTGGCTGGCGGGGCTCACCGGCAGCAACCGACGACGGCGAACGACGGCGGCGACATGCGGCGGCTTCGGCGGAGGCGAACGACGTCGGCGAGGGCGGCGTCTTGGGGTTCCGGCGACGAGGCGCACGGCGGCAGAAGCGGCGGCGGCTGCGGGACGAGGAAGTCGAGGGGGCGGCCTCCGTATTTATACACGGCCGTCGAGGTGTTCGACTCGGAGACGGCGGAGGAAAACGGAAGGCGGCGGCGGCGTTCGAAACGGAGACGGGGACGAGTCCCGGTCGGGGACGACAGAGCTGACACGCGAGTCCCACACGTCGCCGACACGGGCGAGCGGGCGGCAGCGATCGAGTGCGGGCGCGAGCGGCAGCGGCCGGATGAATGACACGCGGCGGCCATCGGCAGGGGCAAGGCGGGCGCGTGCGCGGCACCGATGTTCGACGCGTGGCACTGCGGGGCGGTGCGGACTGGCGGCCTGCTGGGATGGGCCGGCTGGTGGGTTTCGGCCCACTGGCCGGTTGGGATTTTCTTTTCTTTTTCTTTTCCAGAAATTCAAATAAATTCTTTTGAGCTCTAGAAAATAGCAAATAAATCCAGAAAAATTCCAATAAAGCCCTTAAGGCTCAAGGAACTCAAATAAAATAACATTGGCAAATGTTAATGTTTATCTTAATCATATTAAATCCTTTTAATTGATAAAATTCTAATTAAGCTTTAATTAATTCCAGAAAAATTCGAATGGTGAATTTTATTTTAAAAGCTTCAAAAAGGCTCTGAAAATCAGGATGTTACAAGCATCCCGGTCTTTCAAACAAACATCAAGACCAGTAACAGACTAGGAACACATCATTAACCCTATTTAGTCATAGCTTTGCCTTAAATCATAGTCTTGACATGCATCAACTCATGATGTACTTGTTACTTTGTTGGACCGAAGTGGCAACAGAGGGGGGTGAATGGTGCCTTAAAAATCGCCCCAAGTACTCTCACAAGATTTTCTTCTCCGATAGATAGAGAGCTATGAAGGAGATCGAAAACTCACTGGAGAAAAGGAACTCCGACAACAAATGAAAGAGAACAGCTGCTGCCGAGAGAAGTCCAAAGCAGTCGAAAACCAACAAGTGATCAATCGACCTTACAGTTAGTTCTTTGGTCGAATATACGTGGTCATAGGTCAACACGTGATCGAACAACCGACGTAGTCGAAAACTTGACCAACTAACAAAACGAAATCAGAGTAGAGATCGGGACGGAAACCTCTTGGACGCGAGCAGATGATCAAACCCAGTTCTCTACTGTCGATATCTTACTGTGATTGATCGATTCTCTACTGTGGTCGGAATGACCAAACCCAGTTCCAGAGCAATCGAGATCCAGCAGCAAGAGTAGTTCGACAAAAACGGTGAACAAAAATACTGCACGATCGAGCAGAGAAATGTGGTCGAATGGAGAACCTGAAAAGTACATGACCGCAGGTAGAGATTCCTCCGACCACTAGCTGCTTTTGGGAATATTCTGACCAAATGGTCTTGAGTAAGATTTCCAGTTCAGAGCAAGAGGAATCAAGGCAGCTAAAACTCTTTTCACATCAAGAAGGCCAGAGCACAAATGAGAACCAGCTTCTCAGACATACATGGGAAAGGATGAAGCAGAGAAAGCACAAACAAAGCAATCGAACAACTCACAGAACAAAAACTCAACATAGAGGAAGAGAGATGAATGATTGATAATGGAGGTTTCTACAGCCACTCCAACTGGGAGATACATGAGCACACTTGCTCCATCCCGAGAACCCACACACACACACACACAAATAAACAAGGAAGAACAGAGCAACTCGGAAATCAGAATCTCACAAGCACCCGAGCTCTACCCTCTCAATTTATAGCCTTCTGCTACCGGGGGGAACCCGTAAACCCCACCTAACACCAGGTTCTCCGAGTCACTTTACCCACTAGTGTGAACGAGCTTCCAGTGCTTTACCCGTTAAACCCAACGGCTCCACTGCTTTGCTCGTTAGCGCCAACAACTCCTGTGCTTTATAGAGAAGCGCTTTCCTTTTGCAGACTTTGGCCATTTCTCCAAAATGCCACTCTGCTGCCTTCCCGGAAGCTTCCTCCGTAGCTTGCTGTCCACGGCTTGCAGCTACCTCGCTGGCCTCACCGTCTTTGGCATCTCCTGACCGCTCACCGACCTCAGCACCGCCTGTGCTTAGTCCGGTCATCCATACCTCGCCACGACTAGCCTCAAGATCCTGCAACCATCATAGACAACAAAACATCACATAGCACCGCACTAGACAAGGGTAACATCCATTTGCATCAGAAAAGAGAACTCAACCCACACTCCACAAAGTTGTATACCCATTACAACCAGACGAAAAGATAGAACAAGAGATGCACACGACTTACGACCGATTTTCAAACGAACCGACCGCTCTGAGAAGCCATACGACCAGTTTCCATGCATTACGATCGCTTCGGAAGACTTCCGACCGCTCCCGAGTACATCCGACCGCAAACCGACCAACTACTTCCGACCGCTCCCGAGTACTTCTCAACGTGGTCGTAGTCGAAGCCTGCCAACTATCGACCGCAGCGGTCGAAGCTTCGACTTCCGACCGCGGCTCTCCATAACGTGGTCGTGCGCTTCTGACTCCCTAACGTGGTCTTAAGTCTGAGCGCCGACTTCGATTGTAGCTCGCAATAACGTGGTCGGAGCGGCGTCTGACCCCGGCAAAAATGGTCGTAAACCCTTTCGACCACAACCAACATGGTCGTAAATGACCTGACTGGGTTTCGACACTCGACAACGTGGTCGTGAACCGCCCGGCTGGACTTCGACCACGCCCTATATGGTCGTAAACCTCTCGGAGACTTGCGATCACGGCCAAACGTGGTCGTAAGCTTCGCTGTTGCCTTTCGACCACGGTCTAAGTGGTCGTAAACCACCCCAGTGACCTACAACCACGCCCAAAGTGATCGTAAGGTCTTCCGACCGCTCAAACAGGGCTATGACTTCGCAGAAAACACCCAAAACAAACTCAATCTTTCCAAAACAAGTGTCAATTACTCATCACAAACATGTGGTCACCTCCACATGGACTCTCATACTTCAACTCCATCAATACATGATGGATCTTCACTTGACTTGGTGATCAACACATGATTATCTCCTCTAGGATATGCATCAACTCATGATACATCTACCACTTGACTTGATGATCTTCAACATATGAATTCATCCTAAGTCTTCCTCATTTGTGGAACCTAACCTATTTATCCAACTCATGAAAAATGTTAGTCCACAAACCAATTACCAAACTTCACCATTAACACATAATGGAGGGACTAGATTCTACAATCTTTTCTTTTTGGTAATTTGTGATAATTTCAACAAATAATGGTATGACAGTTTCACGAGGTTTTAGTTATATTAAAGTTTCATAAAGGTTTCAGACTTCGAGTTTGAAGTTTCTAGGCAAGTTTCATCATGTTTCATAAAAAATTTTAAGAAGCTTTTAGGTTTCAAGTTTGACATTTCAAACAAGTTTAATTTTGGTATATTTTGTGAAAGTTTCATACAAGTTTCAACATATTTTAAGAAGTTTTAGAAATAGTATTAAGCAAGTTTCAACACATTTCAAGAAGTTTTAGAAAAATTTCAACAAGTTTCAAATAGGTTTCACGAGGCTTTAGCAATAGTTTCACCATGGGTTTAAAAATTCAAGAAAATTTCAAGCATGTTTTAAACATGTTTCATAAAGTTTCATGAAAACAAGAGTTTCAAACAAAAATTAGGTCCACATCGCCACCTTGCCACCCGGCCACTCGTCGTTGGCGAACCTGCTCATGTGCAGCGGCTGCACACCCTGCAGTTGAGCTCGATCACCGCTCACTGCCACTGTACTTGTAACATCCTGAAAATTTAATTTCGAAGATATGAAGCTTTTGAATTATTTTTGCAATATATTCTCTTGATAATTTGAATTTTGTTTGGTGTTCTCTAAAATTTTGGTTGAGGTTCCCGAGAATTGAAGAAAGGTCAAAAAAAATAAAACCAATATTAATAATGCCATAAAAGGTAATATGCAACTATTTTAAATTCAAAATTGAAAAGACAATCCAACATAAGGAGGGAGAGATTTAGATTAAAGTATAAAAATTTCATATTGAAAATAGTATTATAGAAGGGACAACAAAAATAAATAAATAAAATATATGCAAATATGTATACAAAAGGCCTAGCCTGGTAAGCAAAAACATAAAAATGAATATGTACAAGAATAGAATATATATATATATATATGTGAATATACCTGTATATATATGTGTATATATAAAATAAATAGCAATGAGCTACAAAGAAAATAAAAAAAAGAGGTCAGACCGTCCAACACGGCCCGGCCCAACTTTCTTTCCCCGCTTCATTCCTCTGCCCGAATTAGCCCAACCCCATTCCCTTTTTCTTTCCGCCAGACGGCCCGACTCACCTCCCCCGTTCCTTTTTGCCGAACCAATCCAAATCCCCGCACCATCTTCTTCCTCCTCTGCTCTCCCTCGATTCGCTCACCGGGCCACAGCTCGCCTCCGCGCTAGCACCGCCCCGGCCCGCCTCCATGCCAGCACTCCCTTCGGACCATCAGTCAACGCCTACCTCCTGTGTCCACAGCTGGCGCCAACCCTCCCCTACTCCACTAGAGCTCTGCCGTCGCCGCCCTTGCCCCGCTCCATTGCATCACGCGGCGCACGCGCGCGGCGCAAAAGCTGCCGCCCCTGCCAAGCTAGCGCCCGAATCGCCCCTAAAGATCTCGCAGCCTGTCCGGTCATCTCCGCTGCTCTGCCATCACTGCCTGATGTGACCACGCCACAAACACATACGACAATCGCGCCCAATATCAAGATTGAACTAAAGGTGAATTCGTTTCTTCAGCCTTCATATGTTACTGAGAATAGACCGCTACCTAATGCAAGTGATTTAATTGTGCTTAGGAATTTGGGAAAGGATGAAGGAAAGGGACATGGAGTCCTGGACATGCATGGAAGGAATAATGGAGGTCACCACGTCACTTTGGGACCAAGTCAAGCACGAATTCGAGTTGGACACGTTTTGGAATCAGACTCGGACTGCTGCAATGGTGCAAGTTTAAACGGACGTAACTTTCTCATACGGACTCCGTTTAGGACGTTCTTGGACTTGATGGAAAGCTTATCAAGTCTACTTTCTAAAGGATTCAACCCCAGCTTAACATTCTATCCGAGACAGCCGCAATCATCAAAAGAGTCCGTGTTGGTCACGTACTGGAATCAGATTCGGACTGCTGCAATGGTGCAAGTTGAAACGAACGTAACTTTCTCATACGGACTCCGTTTGGGACGTTCTTGTACTTCATGGAAAGATTATGAAGTCTAATTTCCAACGGATCCAACCTCATATTCAAATTCTATCCGAGCCGGCTGCAATCAGCAAATCAATCCATGTTGGTTTTTGAGTCCGAGTCAAAAGGGTGCTGCGCCACCACCAATTGGGCCCATGGGCCTTGTAACCCTAGAGCATGCACTTTGGACGCCCCTCCTGGTTGTTCTCCCTATAAAGGTGCCGCCGTCTCCCTTGTTAGGACTTGGATTTTGTTGAGTTTAGGTTTAGCTATTATGCAAACTTCTGTTCTTCAGTTGTGTCGGACGACCACCTGTCAAGACAGCCTTCGGAATCCCACCTTTTGATTTTAACAGAAATATTTGCAATTTCAGATTGCTTGTTATCTTGTTCTTGCGTGTTCTTCGGTTGCATGCAGGAATAGACCTTCGTGGTCAGGTCAACCGCGTTCTTGGCACGGTTGATAACACTTTGGGGTTGGTTCAGCGATTGCTAAGGCGCAAGCGACGTCGTACGGTTGTAGTCGGATCGCAAGGGTCACCTCCACCAAAATCGATAGTTATCATCCTATCGGAAGATCGGGACACCATCGCTTCATCACTGCCTGCACCCGCCACCTGCAACGCCGCCTGCCACCGCCGCACGCCCCCGACTGACCGCACGCCCGCCCGTTGCCGGCTTCACACCGTCGCCTATAAAGGCCGCCAAGGCTTCCATTGGCATCGCCCACGTCTGCTCTAGCTCTCATCCCAATCTATTGCATTTCCGTGCTCTATCCGCTCACCGGCGCCTCCTTCTTCCTCACGGCCGGCCGCCGAGCAAGCCACCGCGCTAAGCCGCCACCACTCGATTCCTTCGTCCTAGGGCCTCCTCAGAGCACGGCAAAGCCGACGCCACCCTCCGACGTCGAGCGACTCCCTGAGCGCGCCGCCGCCGCACGTCGCCGGCCTGCTCCGAGGCTCCTCGGACCCCGCCGACGCTTCCACCAGCATCCCCGGCACGCGAGCAGCCCGTTTTCTCCGTCACCCCCTCCTCTCCGGCCACCCCTCGCCGACGCCACCGTCGGCCGAACCCACCCCCAAGTTCCTCTGCTCCAACGCCCGTACCGACGCTTCATTAGAATGTCTGCGCTTCTACCATCAGGTAACACCATGAGGCCGAGTGGCTAGCAGAGCGTGCGCTCACCCAGGCGACCCGAGTTCTATCCCCTCGGCCGCAATATTTGAATAGGTTTTTCAGTGGTTTTTGCCGAGCTACAGTAAAGGAGGGAAAACCCAAAATATATATATAATTAATAACAATGCTAAAAATTTATTGGAATATAAATAAACTTATTTAGTGCTCAGACATAGGTTAATTAGTGCTAATGATGCCTAATTAAGGGTAATGACTGTCATAATGTTGATACTTGATTATTATTTAAAAACCCCTCACTGAAATATGGGCCCCACCATTAGGTGAGCACAGTAACTGGCCCCACACGTCACTGGCACAGAGAATGAGAATAAAAAAAATAAAACAGGAATTTAAAATTTGAAAGTGGGACCCACCTATCAGGATTTTAATATTTTTTGGATTTAATTAAACTGAAAACTTTAAATGGGCATAAATTATTCGTTTTAACTCCAAATTGAATGAAACAAATTTCTAAATTCATCTAAATTTCAAGATCTGTCCAATGAAATTGAAATGAGACCCCGTATGATAAACTTTGCCTAGGTAAATAAGTTTAGATTAAAAAATAAAGCTATGGCTAATAATGACTAAAGTGTAGATAAAATAATAATGGCGCCATTAATTAAATTCTAACATTAGATTTAATAAATAATAATAATGTTGAGCATAAATGAATATAACGATATAGGACTCGTATAAATAGATCCTAATTCAAACTGAACACTAGCCTAGTGACAACTGAAGGTACATAAAATGTCGTACCACGAGATGCTACATACCCAAACTATAAGACTAACTCGGTAGGCTAAAAACTGTATACATCGCTTATATATCGTATATGCCCTGAACAATAGCACTCAAGAAAATAATGCTCAATAAACTCGCATACCAACTCATAGATCAAACCTAACTCATGGAACTTCCTTAATAAATATCAAAATAGTAGAAGTTCGTAATGAAAATATCGAGTCATCGTATTCTATTACCGACCTTGCCTCAAATCACCCGAATCACCCATTAACTCATAATAAAACTAAATTGAGTTTATTCGGATTTATTTGGATCTTTTGAGTTATTTGCTTTTATTTGGATTCAGTCGTTGTCGCAAAATTAGAAACTGAAGTCCTGAAGATTCCTCGAATCAAGCGTGGTAAGAGCAAAGACAAGATAAAGAACAGAAGCTCAAGAGAAAGCCTCGTGTGAGCTCAAGACCGCGGTAAACCGCGCCAGACGAGTCAATACTTTGATCATGTTGAACCTACATTTTCTGCAAATTATTTTGGTTTAAACTATCAAATTGCATGATGTTATTTTATATGCAAATACATGTTTAATTTAAGATTCTAGTTATATGCCCATTGTTTGCCTTGAATAATATTACACCTCCTTCGGAATATCTGAATGTGTGAACCTTATCGCCCTAGCAAAATTATAATAGTAACCTTTCGAAAATAAGTCCATAATTATACGCCATGCTTAGTACTGTTTAGATAATCTAGGGCACCAAAAATGCCCCAAAGCATCACTTTGAATCATGAGAAATTGGTTTGGGCAGTCATAGTGGAAATGACTGGTATATTTGGTTATGGATATTTTATGCTCCCAAAAACCTCAAGTTGCTTAATTATCTGGGCGGATGGTTCGAGAGTGTGTGTGTGTGTGTGTGGTGCAGTGGATGCACAAAGTGGGTTAGTGGTAGACCGCCCAGATACCACTAAGGACTGAATCTTGTCATGACCTCCTGTGTAAAACAGTACAACCATAAGTCTGTAAAGTACAACTTGGCTAAGTAAATTTATCGAAACCCCCGGACTCATCTCACCGGTAGTGGATGGAAGTGGATGCGCAAGGGCAAGGGGAGGCCTAAAGGGACACCAAGTGGAGGGTGAAGTTTCCCAATTGTTCTAAGCGTTGCGGGAAGTGGAGCCCGGCTGCGTTAGTAACTGTGGGAAACATCCCGTGCATAGATGGGACCCACCGCAAGTGGGAGAAGCCCATAAAGTGAGATGACAAAAGGGACTAGATACTTTGAAAAGTCACTGTGATGGTCTACTCAACCACATGTCTAAGGAATCGTGTGGGGCACCAAGTTGATTGTCTCTTGTGGTGAAAGTGTACAAACTCTGCAGAGTCAAAACTATTCGAATAGCCGTGCCCACGGTCATGGGAGGACATGGGAACTTAACCAGATATAATTCTATTTCAAAAACTTTGTGGGTGGTATTGGAAAAGTGGAGGGCAGTGGAAAGCCCTGATTTGAGTTGTCCTGGGTGTCGTCCCAGTGGTAATGTAAGCGGTTATAATGCTAAAATGTTAGCAAATGGTGCGAATGCCATGTAATGGTGGATGGAATCTGGATCGCTATTATTATTGCATTCCTTTACACATTATGTTTTTGTGCAAAACTGCTAGGTCTCAGGAAATTTCTATGTATTGTATTTTTAATACAATGACAATACTTCTCACAAAATAAAATGTCAGGAAGAATAAATAGAGTCATGAGTAAAGAAGATGGTTGTTTATGGTAGACACATAAAATTGTTGGTGGATTCATGTCGATCATAAAAAGGAAACGATAGTGTGGATTCTGGAAGAAATAAAGTGGTGGAGCTTAAATGAATATATAGACTAGATAGATGATTTAAATAATTTTGGAGAATTAGAGAGTGCAAAGGTAATTGGTGGATTATAACACTGATAACTAATATAAATTCTTGGAGATGTTGGCGATAATGGGATAAATAGGATTTAATCAAATACTAGATGGATGAATTGAATCTTGGGAATTTGGAGGGATGATAACATTTGTTGGAGTATAACCTTGATCAATGATATTCTTGGTGGATGTATACTAGTGAATCATAGACTTGGAACACTAATATTCTTGGTGGAGGTATATTAGTGAATTAGTTGGTGGTAGATAATGGAAAGTGAGATTGATTACTGGAAGAGCAAATTATGGTTTTGGATCAATAACCGAAAGGATTGAATTGTTAGAAAGTCCTGATACAAATGATATTGGTGGATTTGAAAGTAATTATGTTAGGGAATCATTAGAATTCAGAAGTGAAGAGTTGGTGAATAGAAATTACAAGATTGGATTATTAGGATTTTAGAACACAAAATATATTGGTGGATTCAAAAATAAATGATGACATTCGTTGTTTGGAGTTTTAGACAGCAATCCATATAGAAAGAGTATGTTCGGTGGATTAAATAAATAATGACTCTTGCTGTTTGGAGTTTTAGACAGCACTCAATATAGAAAGTGTGTGTTCGGTGGTTTAATGAAATGATGTCACTCGCTGTTTGGAGTCTTAGACAGCAATCAATAAAGAAAGTATATTTTTGGTGGATTAAGTCAATTATGGCAATCGTTGTATGGAGTTTAGGTAGCAACCATAACACTATGATTAAATAATAATAATGCTACCAAAAACGATTTTGGCAAATAAAATAACCCGAGCCTCTCCTTTGATAAGCCATGCATACTATTTATTTGCATTCGGTGTATTGGCTCGCGGAGCACGGTGGTTTGTGCTCACACTCGCTTTCACAACAAATCCATAATCAGGAATCAGATCACTACGCTTCAGCAACACTCTTGGTCATGATGGCAAAGAAGATGAAGATGTCGGGAACTAGGTCGTGAACCTCCAGTTGGCTGCCTGTGGGCATGTCCTGAAGGT
Source organism: Dendrocalamus latiflorus (assembly GCA_017311315.1). Taxonomy (NCBI): domain Eukaryota; kingdom Viridiplantae; phylum Streptophyta; class Magnoliopsida; order Poales; family Poaceae; genus Dendrocalamus; species Dendrocalamus latiflorus. The sequence continues at coordinate 10,473,558 of CM029677.1, forward strand.
CCCACCTGTGTGCTTCATTCTTCCGCTGCTGCAATTTAATGATCTCGGCCTAATCGGCCCATGAGTAAGTTTATTATTATACTTACGCTTCCGCATGATATGTACTTTGATATTTAGAACTGTAAACTGTGAGCACTATCTACTGATCCAGAGAATAGTGCGGTGGAATCACAGAGGAATCCGGATTGTAAAATCTTGGTCCCTACAGTACCCACTTCTGTCGAGGTTGAACCTGTGCCCTCCTTGACTATGGCCTCACCCTATCATCAAGACCACTCGATGATCGTTGCCATTGCGCTCCCTTACTTGCCGCTCCCCGAGCTTGCTGGGCACTCGCCGTGGCTGCACCCGCCATCATCGAGGACCCTCACGCTAGCCGCCACCGCTCGCCGTGCCTGCACACCAGCCACCGACACACTGGACGAGAAGCAACGGAGAGAGATAGAGAGATCAACTGCTCGCACCCCGCTTGCGGCACCGCACCGCACCAGGCCACCTACTTGCTGTCGCTTGCCTTGTCGCCTCAGCAACACACTTGACTACAGCTTCTCGCTGTATGCCACAGCACCCACCAGGTTTATGGTGGCTCCCCTAGGATGGGGTGGAGAGATAGAAGGGGAGGGCATAAGGTGGGTAGTTGTGGGAAGGGATGCTAGGGTTGAGTAATGGAGAGTTGTGGACTGAATAGATGTGGAAAAGAGATGTGGATGCATCTGATACCATCCAATGCTTTTGATGCGATAGTTTCCACCAATACCATTGCTAGCGCTTTAGGGCGGTTTCTTTTGGCTTATGCTTATACTGTCTTATAGTAATTAGTTTTTAAACAGTGCATTTTTTAGATGGAGTCGATAGAAAAATTGTAGTAAAAAATGTACCGAGTTCAGCTATACCGGTCAAAATCGTATGTGACTATTTCCCTCTGCGTACTGCCCCTCGTGAATAGCCAAAATTCAAATATTTAAATCATAAACTATAAACTATCAGTCTAAAAGAATCCACATAATTATAACATTCTTTAGCTTTTATCTTTTTTAAAACCTCATCCTTACACATGTTTTCTGTAGTTTAGATCATGTGAATCCGAATCTGGTCATAAAACGAAATTTCAGTGGAATAACGAATAGTAATCGAGGAATGGAGCTTCCCTGTCCCCCTCTTCCTATTCCCCTCCCTATCCCCTCAATCTAGACCACTCACATCTCATCCAATGGCCAGTATTTTTTTATATTTTCACCATTTGCCCATCCATCATAAATAATACAAAATACAAAAAATAAAATTTATTTTTTATTACAATTTTTTTACAGAAAAAAATAAAATTATAATTTCTGTAAAAAAATTATAATAAAAAAATAAATTTTATTTTTTCTGTATTTTTTATTATTTATGATGGATAGGCAAATGGTGAAAATATAAAAAAGTATTAGCCATTGGATGAAATGTGAGTGGTCTAGATTGAGGGGATAGGGACGAGAATAGGGAGAGGGGATAGGGAAGCCCCGTTCGTAATCGAGAATACCAATGCCCATTTTTCTCAGTGCCGTGCGTTGCTTATACAACAACAGTTGGGTCTACGGATCGGACTATCTTAGCCGCCCATGCAGGCCAGCCTGCCAGCGTTAACAAGCAGTCATATCCTCGCGACTCGCGCTATTTATACAGCAACGAGAACGGAGTACGCATCACGCACTACTTGTCTACTTCACACGTACGCACGCTACACGACTGCGCAAAGATGGCCGCCGCCTCCGCCGCGCCGCACGCGCTCGTCCTCCCCTACCCAGCCCAGGGCCACGTCATCCCGTTCATGGAGCTCGCCCACCGCCTCCTCGACCACGGCTTCGCCGTCACCTTCGTCAACACCGAGTTCAACCACCGCCGCGTCCTGGCCGCCGCTGGCGCCACGGCGGGCTCGTCTGGAGGCCGGCTGCGGCTTGTGGCCGTCGCTGACGGGATGGGCGACGGCGAGGACCACGAAAACCTGGTCCGGCTCAACGCCGCCATGCGGGAGGCGATCCCGCCGCAGCTCGAGGCGCTTCTTGATGGCGACGCCACCGCCAGCGCCGGTGAGGGGCTAGGGAAGGTGACGTGCGTGGTCGTCGACGTCGGTATGGCGTGGGCGCTGGACGCCGTGCAGCGGCGAGGACTCCCGGCGGCCGCTCTCTGGGCGGCGTCGGCGGCAGTGCTCGCCGTGCTGGTGGGCGCCAAGAAGCTGATACGCGATGGCGTCATCGATGACGACGGTTAGCTAAGTTGATAAGCTCTTCTCATTTCTTTGTCTATTCATTTGTTTTTGACCCCCGAAGTAGTGGCTGGAATTTGTTGGCTTGACTGTGCGTGTGGCTGCGTGCACATGTCGTTCGTCTGGGAGCTGGACGCTTAAATAGCTAGAATTAGATGTCGCCCGATTAGGATGAAATAATTTAATTTATATCTAAAATTATATTATAACTAGTTAAAATTACACTATAACTGGTAACATAACTAAATTTAAAAATTTTAAAAATATAAAAAATAAGTTAACCTATCACGGATAATATAAACGAATACGAGAAAAAAGAATCGGTAAAAAAGCTAAAAAGTTAGAAAAGGATGAAATTTAAAAATAGTCAAAAATAATCCAGAAACCAGAAACTCAAATTAAAATCAACAGACCTTAATTAGAAACAACTTTCATTTTCGCATACCTAACCACATAATAAAAAATAAAAATTACGACCAACCTTCCCTCATAAATGTGGTGTAGAGTGTGGATTTTGGTATCTTATAAATGATTTTCTATATTTTTAGGTAAAAATAACTACATCTTCATGTAAACAAAGAGAAATATAGCGTAGCACGAAACAAGTACATCAATCAGTCTTTGGATGTGACGAATGTGACATAGGAAAGCACGTGACTTCTAAATGGCTTCTGATTCTGATTTTGGAATACCTAAGTTTCTTAATTTTAATTTTTGTTTTTACCACTTTTTTTGGCTCTTTAGGTTTTTTTGCTTTTATTCCATTTCGTATTATCCGTGATGATATAACTTTATATTTTTTACCGCTACATTTTATTTTTAAAAGTTACAGTGTATTTCATTACTATTATAAAAGAACGAGTTAGTGGTGGTACATTCATTCTCCTCCAACCATCTTATTATCACTCTTCACTTTTCAACTGGTCAGAGTAGTCATCTTCCATAACATGATTCTTTATATATTCAATAAATTTCATTGCAACGTACGAGCAGGTGACTAGTTAAACTATAAACTGAAGTTTGTGGTCGTGGGAAAATCACTGCTGCTTGCAGCTAGGGATGTAAACGGATCGAATACGGACGGATAATGCCTCAACCATACTTGTTTTCACATTTTTTTTCTCGAATGCGGATATGAATACAGATATCTCAGATACGAATACAAATACGAATAATATTGAATACAAATACGGAGCGAATACGAATTGAAATGAATACGGTCATGAATAGTTATTGGAACATGAAAACCCTTTAAACTATACATCCAAAATCAATGAAAACACATAAATAGTTTATATTGTCAAAACATTAATGAAATCTAAACAAGTATAAGTATTTTTATCCACAATAGTCATACCATTGTACAAATTTTAAATCTTCATATGGTAGTTATTTTTTTCTAAAGTCCTAAATAATTCTTAATGGATTTCTACCATTTACATGTGACTAATAAATAAATTAAGAATTTAAATTTGCATCAAAATGATTTAAACGGCAGTACATCAATTTAATCGGTACAAATTTTAATCTACCGACAATACTAAATTTATTTTTAATAAACATTAATATTTGCTAGTGGGCTGGTGGCAGGGGAGATGAGAGAGGCTGGCTTAGGCTGGGTAATGTTGGGTTGAAATCTTGGATATCCGGATCTGTATTATCCAGATAATCCGTATTCGTATTCGTATTCACCGGATATCAGGCTCAGATATCCGGATCTGTATTATCCAGATAATATGTATTCGTATTCGTATTCGCCGGATATCAGGCCTACTGTATTCGTATTCGTTTCTGACAAAAAAATCCGTATTTGTTTCCAATCCGAGAATTATCCGAAGAAAATCCGATCCGACACAATCTGTATTCGTTTTCATCCGAATCGGTTAAGAACTATCCGATCCGTTTTCACGCCTACTTGCAGCCCACCCACGTCCTCGCCATCAGAGTGCTCCGTAGTGGTCTTCCAGCTCATAACTCCTCCGACATTTTCTTATTTTTTGTGGCCGTCCTTTTGAAACATTGATTGATACTTATTTGGTTTTTTTATTTTTTGTGAAACTTAGTAGAAACTTGAAGTCCGCTCAAAAATTCAAAGTTTTCATGTGACATTCACCTAAAAGTTCATGCAACTTGTTCGAATCTCTTTTAAAGTTTGATGAAACTCGCCTAAAACTTTTTGAAACATGATAAAACACCTGGTAAACTCTTCCGAAATTTGATGAAACTTGATCTAAAACTGAACTCTTAATACGAAACTTGCTTCCCTATAGGGACACGAGTAACTTAGAAGGAGGATAGGAAGATTCTAGGGGCGCTGTAGAAGAGGTTAGGGATGTCATTAGGGCTCACGCCGGAGGAGGTCGGCAAAGTCGTCGTGGTGCTACATACAGAAAAAGGTCGGCGAGATTGTCGGAGCCCACGTGTCATGAGGTAACAATGGGCTGGTAGATGTCGATCCCATTTATTAATCGAACAGCTGCTACCTATAACCTATCCCGTTAAGTGTTATTCTGACAGAATACTGTGTGGTAGTTGCCTCCATAAACAAATTATTGTAGGTGTGATATAGCCAACTTGTGTCTTTTCATAATATGTGTGTCATTTACTCTATAGAAGAAAGGAGTTAGTATAATACCTTTCGTTAGAACTGAACTTTTAGATCAACGAGTGTCTGATGGCATTCAACAGGTCACCATAACAATATTATTTTAATTTATATGTAGATTTTATTTTTTTTTCTCCTGAGCATAGACTTAGATGTATGTAATGTTACCTATCTATGTCTACGAACAATTATTAAACCAAGGTACTAACAAGAAAACTTTCATCCACGAAGTTGGTATGTGATCAGATAGCTAAGTATGTGAGGTTATCAAGTTCTAGACTTGGCGCTGGTGTTTACTAATTTTAAAAGTACACACATATGTATTTGTTCAGTGAAAAAGCAATATGTCCTCTGTGAGGTTTTGGGCGTTTTTGATAAATTCCTAATATGTATAAAGAACTCACACGTGGTGTATATATAAGTGATGTGTGCTGAGTGCGTACGTCTACTTTATACTCTTTCTAAACAGAAAACTTTTATTTTTAGCTAAAAAACACACTCCACTCTGTCTACTTCGGCAGTGCCACCACCTCATCCTTTACTGCTGCCTAGAGTTTGAGAGGTATGATTAGAAAAAAAAGGGAGAAGAGGATATCGTAAATAATTTTTTAATGGAATAAAGTGAACATAGTGATATAGATGAGAAATTTTGCTACATTTTTTAGTACGAGCTAAATTTGTGGCATTGTCACCCGTGTATTTCGAGTTCTATAGATGAGTTTTTCCAATAAATAATTATACTTTGAGTCATCATCAACCTACTCTCGGCTCAACATTGCTCAAGGACTAACAACAGTACAATTTCTTCTTTCCTTGCGATCGCCTCCCCCAATGAGCAAGATTAAAATGGATACGATAATTGGTTATTTTGTTCTAATTAAGATATATATGGGCGGGGTTCTAAAAAAAGAAAGAAAAGTGGAATGGAACAAAGAAAAAACAGGGCGACTAATGTGCGTTTCTTGACAATTTGTAATTTGGTTTTTTGCATGTAGGAGTTCCATTTCAACTACAGAACAACTCATTCCAGCTTACGGAGTCCATGCCGACCATGGACGAGACCTTCCTCGCGTGGAACTTCATGGGCAGCCGTGACGCGGAGCGCCTTGTCTTTCACTACCTCACCACAACCGCGCAGACCGCCGCCAGCAAGGCCGGCCTCCTCCTGTGCAACACATTCACCGAACTTGAGCCAGTCATCTTCACCGAGCCCACGCCGGCCACCATCCTATCAATTGGGCCACTTCGCACTTGGCAGCGCCCCATTAGACAGGCGCCGGTTGGGCACTTTTGGCACGCCGACGACGAGGCCTGCCTCACCTTCCTCGATGTGCAACCCCGTGGCTCTGTCGTATATGTGGCATTTGGTAGCATTACCATCATGAGCCCAGCGCAGCTCCAGGAGCTCGCGCTTGGGCTGGAGGCCTCTGCCCGACCGTTCCTGTGGGTCGTGAGGCCTGGTATGGCTGGCAACCTCCCGGCCAGGTTCATGAGCCTAGTGGCGGACCAAGGGAAGGGTAAAGTAGTGGAGTGGGCCCCACAAGAGCGGGTGCTAGCACACCCCGCAGTTGGATGCTTCGTGACGCATTGCGGGTGGAACTCGACGCTAGAAGGAGTCCGTAACGGAGTGCCTATGCTATGCTGGCCGTACTTCACTGACCAATTTACAAATCAAACATACATTTGCGACATTTGGAGGGTCGGACTAAGGGTGGCGCCGGCTGATGGTGGCAATATGGTGACAAAGGAGAGGATCATGGAGAGGTTGGAGGAGCTTTTGAGGGACGAGGGTGTTAAGGAAAGGGTGCAAAAGTTGAAGGAGACAGCGGAGAGGAGCATGAGTGGAGAGGGCGAGTCTTTGAAGAACCTGAATATACTCATCGAGTTTATGAGAAGGTGAATGTTACATTATGGTTTACTTTTATGAAGTTGGGGCTTCAAGGAGAACTAATATTTAACTTCTACTCTTTTTTTAATGCAAGCTTCTACGTTCAATCTTTAGAATAAATGCTGCATACAATTTCTGTGTACTATTTAGCTACGAGCTATATAAGTTAATGTGACCGTTGAACTTGTTTCCCCGTTGTTTTGTCTACTACGTTTCCCTCGATTTTAGTCATGTATACACACTTCGAACTTATACTAGTTGGAGTTTTCTTTTTCCCTTCTTTAGTCCATCAGCCTAGCTTATCTTGTGGCCACTGTCTCCTGCCGCATTGATCCAGCCCCAGTAGGCTTCAAGAAACCGGCCGGCCGGTTTCCTAAATAACACTGTTTGATCTCTGTTTTTATGGTGGAACGGAATTTTTTTTATACTACTTAGACATAATCCAAGCATACAAGTCTAGTGAACTCGAATTTGATTTTTTAAAAGAATAACTATTTAGCTAGTGATTTCTTTGGAAAATTGTTTCATGTAACTCTTTTTGAGTTTGATGAATTAGAGATTACGATTGACTATTTTCTGCGAATTTCTTTTCAATTGCCGCAATTATTCATTAAAACCATCGAGCAATATTTTCAAAGGGTTACAAAGTTTCAGTTCAAAGCTTTTGAGCTGTCCATTCATCTGTCGACATATAGACAGTCAAATTCATCACAACTCTACAGAAGAAGCATGCCTTTTCCATTAGGTCTGCAGTGTCATTTCCTATTGTCCTGAGCGGCCAAAATGATGAGCAGATGATCAGTTATCAACGAAAAGAAAGAGATGCAGTTCAAACGGCCGACACAACGAGAGTAGATTCAGGTTGAACCTTGTGGCACGAGATCAGATAGTACAGACGTCACGGAACTATGAATTTGATCGTCACACAGCTAGCAGCTGCCTACACCAAATGTTCCAAGAACCTTTTGTCAGTTAGTTTGGAAGAAAGATGTTAGCTTTTCCTTTCTTTTACTTTTCTGAGATGAGAGATATTAGCTTTCTTTTCTCTTTTAAGAGGAGATATTAGCTTTTCTATTCTTTTTCTAATATTAGGGATATTAGATTTTCTTTTCTCTTTTGGGAGGAGATATTAGCTTTTTTTTTCTCTAGGGGGACTAATAGAGTGACGAGCTAACCTCTCAAACTAACACAGTTCCATCCACTTATTATATGATTCTATCTATCAATACTAGTTTTTATCATCAGAGTTTTATCCACCCTTTAGAATTATTAGGTTCTATCCACCCAGGGGAAATCAATACTCAGGATTTTATCCACCCAACAAGTTTTTTGTTTCATCTCACCTACAAGATTTTAGAAATAGATACTAACTCGAGTAAGTTCTTATGCCCGTCACGACCGTGAGCACGACTATTCGAATAATTTACACTCTATAGAGATTGTACACTTTACTTATAAGAGACAATCAGCTTATTATGTTACACATGTTTCCTTAGACACGTAGATCGAGAAGATCATCACGAGACCTTTACAATACCTCGTCTCTTTACCATCTCAACCTATGGAATTACCCCATCCGTAGAAGAAACCATAGTTGTGCGGGAAGTTTAACCCCAACAACTAGCGCAGTGAGACTACGACAATTCCCCAATAACTAGCACAATGGGCAAACACCACTCTCCACTCGGTGTCCCATTCAAGCTGGATCATAATCTGCATGCAATAACCCTACTTCTGCACCGTACGAGATGACTCCAAGGTCTGGTAATTACTTAACTAAGTTATATCCATTATAGACTTGTAGTTGTACTGTCTTGCATTGAGAGGTTATCACAAAATTCAGTCTTTAGAGTTACCTAGGCGGTTCTACTACTAACCACACTCTTGTACTCCATCTGTACCAACCACTCTTACCATCCACCTAGATACGTAAAGTAAGTTTTGGGTTTTGAGAAGCATAAAATAAATTATCTTAACATACTAGCTATTTCCCTCCAATGGATGCCAAATTCAGTGTCATATTTTTAAATTGATGTCAGGGCAATTTAATGCCCTTAGGTATCTAAGGAAAGCTAAGCATGACGCTTAGATACAACTATAACTAGTATAATTACTAGTAAATTTCTAAAGTGACAAGGGTTAAGTATTCAATTATTACAAGGGATAGGGTACTATAAGAACAGAATGAGTAATAGGCTTTCTTTTTGGTTATTCTTCTAATATCAAGGCTTATCGTGCCTTTAACAAAATCTCCGATTTAGTTGAGGAGATGTGTTATGTCCAATTTGAAGGGACAAATGGCTCTCAAATGGAGTAAGAAAATTCGGATGATGTAGATGATAAATAATTCAGGCAAGCTTGTAATATCCCAAAAGTCTGTCGAGGAATAACTGTTTAATTGGAGAGAGGGACTTTAAAGGAAAGAATGAAATAACGAGTTTTGAGGGGTTTTCTGAATTTTCTTGGCAACCTGGGCCTGGGCCCTGGCCCAGGGGAAAACCAGCCAAGAGGGGAGGGGGAGGCGCCCACCCCCCTCCAACCCTAGCCGCACCCCTTCCCCTCCATGCCCCTTGCGCGCCCCCTCCAGCAGCTCCTCCCCCTTTCCCTCCCCCATTGAAGCCCTTCTACCGGTGGGAAAAATCTTCCTTTGGCTGCCGGTGAACGGAGAAGGGAGATCAATCGCAGCGAGGCGATTGGATCCGGAGGAAGGGAAGAGAAAGGGAAGAAGGGGAAAAGGAGAAGAGAAGGAGTTCGGGGGGGGGGCGTTCATCGTAATCTACATCGGTTCGTCAAGGATAATCCCCGTTGTTCCCCAATTAGATGCATTTTTTTACTAGTTGTTGCAAGGTCGGTATTCTGGACTGCTAGGACAGATTTCGTTGGACGGCTGTTTTGGGGTAGTTTTGTGGGGATTCAGATCTGGACTTCTCCTAGAGAGTTGTAGAGGACGTCCTTATATTTCCATGAAATGCTAGAACGCGTTGATCGGACCTTTGTAGCAGATGTTATGATTTTTCTTGTAAGACTATTTTGCAGTTCGGGAGATTTCTGTCAGATTTTGGTAGATTGGTTTGGGCGATTAGAAAAAGGGAGAATAAGAGGATCTCCATATTATGAAAGTTGTAGATAATTGTCTTAGATTTTCAGTAAGTCCAAGACATCATGATTCGGACACTCGGACTGGAAGTTATGGCATTTTTAGTGCACTGTCCAGAGAACCCGACGTGAAATTGATGTTTTAGAAAATTGGATGGTGCGGGTAGAAGATGGCCGAATCAGGGAGGCTCACCAACTAGGTTTAGTTAGATAATTTAATTATCTTTTCAGAAAGTCAACGAACACCCTGTTCAGACTCCTGTACCAATATATATGAATTTTTGAAGTTGACTGTCCACAGAGAGGGGCGGGATGACCTGTAGGATTTGGTAATTGGAACCAAGTTAGACGAATTTACTAGTTCGTGATTGTTTTTATTTGGGAAAAGGTCCGCTACTGTTATCTTAGCAAATATTATAATTATTATTCAGGTGGAGGACGGATCCTAGAGGCGGCACCTTCTGCACATCCCCCGTTTTCTCGCGGTTAAGGCAAGTATAATGATGGTTTAAAAATTGATAGTGTGGAATATCGATGTTTGATCTATAATATGATTATATGTGTTCATGGTTGTGGTAAGGATGTATTGGTGCTGTGTATGGGTGATTGCAATTTACAGTGTTCATGAGTATTTCTGGTGCATGGATAATGTGAATGCAAGATTTATTTTATTGAGACATTCACGCATATGCATCATGTTTATCTATTGAAGTCTTGGTCACGAGATGACTAAGCGCCGAGGTCCCCGTCATGTTGATGACATGACGGGCTAAAGGTCCCCATACCTGTGGAGTATGGGCAATTGGTCCCTGTACCAGATGGTACAGGCATGGGTGTGTATCGACGGATGCACACTTTGCATTACCAGTAAAATGCAAAAGAGAAAGAGACAAAGAGATTTTTGATCATCTTGCATAGCATGGCTTATTTATATGATTGATGGATGAATGTGTGAAGTGATGTTCATGAATGTTCTTGTTACTATCTATTATATTTGCAGAGTCGTTGGACTCACTCTTGTTGTTGTTGTTTTTTTAGGTACCGTTATGAGGTCGGCATGCATGGGGAAAAAGAAAGATTAGTCTTGTTGCACTTGCATGTTTCACCCATAGTGGAAATAAAGGAAGAAAAATTAAATATAAGACGCAAGGACTATTTAAGTACCATTTGATTATTACCCTTGGATTTTAATTGTAATAAGAGTTTAGAATATTTATGATGCTCATGGTATTTCTCTAGGTATTATATCCATGAATGGTTTGGTAATCTTTAATCTAATTGCTTAGCATTGAACTTATTACTTGAGGATTGTCTATTATCATTGATACTGCTTGTGAAATCCCTGATTTAGAAAGATAAACAAAGGAGACTCTGCCGAAATTTTGTATAACGCAATTAGTTAACATTGTTTTACTTCTAGTTGAGTAGCATTCCAGGTCATTGTTTGGCTGGGGTGTTACAGTTGGTATCAGAGCCGACTCTTGCGGTTACATGGGCGCGTGCGGGTCAGGGGCGCGAGCATATGGCGCATGGCGCATGTGGGCCCGGAGTGGACACACGGCATGGCATATGTGCTAGCACTGAACGTATGGACATGTGCCAAGAGGGGAGATCCTTATCATTTGCCCTGATGTGGGTATGTTGGTCCGACGAGGACGTCGGATCCTTTGAGGGGGGTGTATGTGACACCCCAGCTCATATTGGCCCATGTGTGTGCACACATGAATTTCTGGGTTAGTTCCAACTTGCTAGCTTACCTTGAGAAACACTTACATATAAGCCTAGGAGTTCCAATGGTAGCACCCTCGGTTAACCGTTTTGCGCGAAGCGAGGATGAAAGTGCAAGCGGGTTGCTACGTGTGCGTGGCCTATCCAGAATGTGGTTAGGTCTGAGCCGGTTTGGACCCTAGGGCGTTACAAATGGTATCAGAGCGGGCTGTAGGTCCGTGGTTAATAAAATATTAATTTTGACACACTAAGCACTGTAGGTGGGAATGGGAATTGCATTGCATCTACGTTTATGTTGAATATCATAGTTGAATGTGTGTTTAATGTTTGACCTTGTACTTGTTTGTGATGATAGAGATGGCAAGGGGTAGAGGCCGTGGTCGGGTCGTGTGGTCGGCAAGGTGCCGGACGGGGCCCGGCTGTGCCCCCGCCTGAGGTTCAGAACTCTGTAGCCGGGGAGGCTAGTTCCGTGGGATCAGAGGAAGAAGTTGCTTCAGCGGTACAGGGGAACCAGACCCCGCCAGCTCCACCTGTTGCCACACCCGTGGTGGTACCGGCGACAGTACCGGTGATGGGTGCTATGGGATTGCACCAGTGGAATGCTTTGAGGTTGGACACCTTCGATGGTTTGGGCACGCCAGTTGATGCTGCTAACTGGCTGCGGCACATAGAGAGGCATTTGGGAGTGTTGGGACTGACCTCAGAACAGCGGGTTCAATTTGTGGCCTTCCAGCTGAAGGGGCAAGTGGATCTCTGGTGGGAAGGTGTCCTGTCAGCCAGAACCGCCGCCTAGGGGCCCACGACTTGGGAAGAATTTGTGGAGCAATTCAGGAGGAGGTTTTACCCTGCCTCATTTGTGGAGCAATTCAGGAGGAGGTTTTACCCTGCCTCATTTGTGGAGAGAATGGAAGTGTCCTTGAACAGTTACAAGCAAGGCAAGATGTCAGTGTCAGAGTACGAAGTGGGATTCAATAACATAATCCGTTTTGTTCCTTTTGTGGCTACCAATGATGTGGAGAAAGCCAAGAGGTTTCGCAGAGGGCTCAGGCAGGAGTTTCGCCAAGTGTTGGGAGCCTTGGAGCTCCGTGACTTTGGCTCCTTGGTGGAGCAAGCTAGGGGCATGGAGCTAGAGATGCAGCTTGGGGAAGGATTGCAGGGCACAGGTGGTACTGTGGTTTCTGAGGGTACAGTTGGCAGTCAGAAGAAGAGCTTCGGAGGAGGTAGTGGGTCATCACTAAAGTCAGTTCCCAAGAAGTTCAAGGGTCCACAAAATTCATTCAAGTCCAGGTTTACCAAGCCCCAGGCATCATCTACCTTTCGATCTTCAGCAAATGCTCCTATGATGCGTCCGGCCCCAGGACGGGGAATGCAATGCTTCAAGTGTGGGAATGGTCATCGTGCTTCAGAGTGTTCTTGGTTTGGAGCTTGTCGCCATTGTGGTCAGGAGGGCCACAAGGCATTGGTTTGTAAGCGGAACCCCGCCAGCATCATTAAATGGGAACCAGTTCAAGCATCATCTTCAGTGCCAGCGGCTTCTTCTCGAGGGTCGGTGCAGATGCTAGCAGCCGCACCTACTCAGCCTTGGGTGCCGCCTCAGCCTCACTACCCTTCTCCTGGAGGGATGCCACCAGGGTACTTTTGGCCGCCTTCCCCCGCGGCATTGTTTCCAGCTGTGGTGCCTTCAGCACCTCCTGCAGCGGCGGCACCGCCATACCCAGGTGTTGAGGCACCAGCCACCCCAGCATCAGTCTCTTACGCCTTGCCGACTGCCGAGTTGGCGGGTCATCCCGATGTGGTGACAGGTACGCTTTTGGTGGATTCAGTGGAGGCTTTTGTTTTATTTGACTCTGGGGCTACCTTTTCCTTCGCATCTTTAGAGTTTGCTAGTCGGGCAAAGATGAGTTTGCAGTGTATAGCTCAGTCTGTTTTAGTCCACTCGCCTGGGGGGATTCTTTCCAGTTCCACAGTCTGTCCGGGTTGTGTGCTCACTATAGATGGGGAGGACTTTGTTGCTAGTTTGATGGTTATGAAGATGGAGCCGTTTGATGTTATTTCAGGAATGGATTGGTTGCATAGATACCATGCTGTCATATCATGTTTTTGGAAGACAGTAACTCTGCAAGCGCTGTCGGGCCAAGAAATAGTTTTCCAGGGTAGTGCCCCCTCCTTTTCACCTAGTGTGCTGGCTAGTTTGTATCCTAGTAGTAGAGCTACAAAGAGTGGATTTTTTTTATCTCTAGTGGAAAAGCCAAATTCCTCTTTGATTACAAGAAAATATCCCGGTGGTTCGGGAATTCTTGGATGTATTTCCAGCAGAGTTGCCAGGGATGCCACCATCGTGTCCAGTGGAGTTCAGGATTGATTTAGTGTCAGGTGCACGACCGGTTTCTATGACGCCGTACCGTTTGGCTTGACCTTTTCAGGAAGAACTAAAGAAGCAGTTGGATGATCTGAGAGCGAAGGACCTTATTCGACCCAGTGTGTCCCCGTGGGGAGCTCCTGTGCTATTTACTAAGAAGAAGGATGGAAGTTGGCGCATGTGCATTGATTACCGTGCCCTCAACCAGCTGACCATCAAGAATAAGTATCCTTTACCCCGCATTGAAGATCTATTTGATCAGTTGAGAGGGGCTAAGGTATTCTCAAAGATTGATCTCCAGTCGGGATACAATCAGATTCCTGTCCGAGAGGAGGATATTGAAAAGACGACATTCTCCACAAGGTATGGGCATTTTGAATTTAAAGTTATATCTTTTGGACTAACGAACGCCCCTGCTGCTTTCATGGAGACAATGAACAGGATGTTGCATGAGTATCTGGATGATTTTGTAGTAGTCTTTATTGATGATATTCTGATTTATTCAAAGACTAAAGCGGATCATGGGCGACATCTGAGGCTTGTATTGGAGACACTAAGGGAGCATAAGTTCTTTGCTAAGTTTAAAAAATGTGAGTTCCGGGTGTCTCAAGTGGGATTCTTGGGGCATATCATCAGTGATAAGGGGATATCAGTTGATCCAAGTAAAGTTTCCATAGTGGTAGAATGGGAAAGGCCGACCAATGTCAAAGAGGTGAGAAGCTTCCTTGGAATGGCAGGTTATTACCGGCGATTTGTACAGGGTTTTTCCATCATTGCCAAGCCCTTATCAAGGCTCACTTAGAAGGATGTGAAGTTCCAGTGGGATGATGATTGTGAGCGCAGTTTTCAGACTTTAAAAGAAAAGTTGGTGACCGCTCCTGTTCTCACTATTCCTGAGCCAGGGAAGCGTTTTACGGTTTACTCCGACGCTTCTCAAGTTGGATTGGGTTGTGTCCTCATGCAAGATGGCAAGGTTATAGCTTATGCATTGAGACAACTGAAGAAACATGAGCAAAATTATCCAACCCACGATTTAGAGTTGGCCGCCGTAGCGTTTGCATTGAAACTTTGGAGACACTACCTGTATGGTGAGACTTGTGATGTGTTCACAGATCACAAGAGTCTTAAGTATATTTTTATTCAGAAGGAATTTAATTTGAGGCTGCGCAGGTGGCTGGAGTTGATTAAGGATTACGATCTCACAATTCAGTACCATCCAGGTAAGGCCAATGTGGTGGCCGATGCTCTTAGTCTCAAGGCGACGCCTGCTACTCTGGATTGCCTTATTGCTGATTTCGACCGTATGGGATATCTTATTGCTATGCGGGCACGGCACGGGCGGAGACACAGTTGATCTTAGAGTCAACCATTCCAGAGCGTGTGCGGGAAGCGCAGCAGTATGATCAGTTATTGCAGAGGGTCAGGAAGCGTATGGATAAGGGCAAGGAAGGAGACTTCAGTTTGGATGGGTCTGGCGCATTGCGATTTAAAGGTCGTCTTTGTGTGCCACAGAAAGCAGAGGTTAAAGATGATATTTTGAGGGAGGCACATCGCACCCCATATACTGTTCATCCAGGTGAGACAAAGATGTACCGTGATTTGAAGCAGAACTTCTAGTGGAAAAGAATGAAAGTGGATATAGCTAATTATGTAGCCTCTTGTGGCGTTTGTCAGCAAGTGAAGGCAGAACATAAACGACCTGTAGGGTTATTGCAGCCATTAGAGGTCCCTCAATGGCCTTGGGATGATATTTCTATGGACTTTGTGGTAGCGTTGCCTCGATCCCCGCGAGGCAAGGATGCAATTTGGGTAGGATGCAGCTAAGCATGGCGCTTAGATACAACTATAACTAGTATAATTACTAGTAAATTTCTAAAGTGACAAGGGTTAAGTATTCAATTATTACAAGGGATAGGGTACTATAAGAACAGAATGAGTAATAGGCTTTCTTTTTGGTTATTCTTCTAGTATCAAGGCTTATCGTGTCTTTAACAAAATCTCCGATTTAGTTGAAAAGACATGTTATGTCCAATTTGAAGAGACGAATGGCTCTCAAATGGAGTAAGAAAATTCGGATGATGTAGATGATAAATAATTCAGGCAAGCTTGTAATATCCCAAAAGTCTGTCGAGGAATACCCTATTCGGAAATTCGGATGATGTAGATGATGTAGAAAGTCTAAGAACACCCTATTCGGACTCCTGTACCAATAGATATGAATTTTTGAAGTTGACTGTCCACAGAGGGGGGCGGGATGACCTGTAGGATTTGGGAATAGGAACCAAGTTAGACGAATTTACTAGTTGTGATTGTTTTTATTTTGGCAAAGGTCCGCTACTGTTATCTAAGAAAATATTATAGTTATTATTCAGGTGGAGGATGGATCCCAGAGGCGGCACCTTCTGCACGTCCCCCGTTTTCTCGCGGTTAAGGCAAGTATAATGATGGTTTAAAAATTGATAGTGTGGAATGTCGATGTTTGATCTATAATATGATTATATGTGTTCATGGTTGTGGTAAGGATGTATTGGTGCTGTTTATGGGTGATTGCAATTTACAGTGTTCATGAGTATTTCTGGTGCATGGATAATGTGAATGCAAGATTTATTTTATTGAGACATTCACGCATATGCATCATGTTGATCTATTGAAGTCTTGGTCATGAGATGACTAAGCGCCAAGGTTCCCGTCATGTTGATGACATGACGGGCTAAAGGTCCCATACCTGTGGAGTATTGGCAATTGGTCCCTGTACCAGATGGTACAGGCATGGGTGTGCATCGGCGGATGCACACTTTGCATTACCGGTAAAATGCAAAAGAGAAAGAGACAAAGAGATTTTTGATCATCTTGCATAGCATGGCTTATTTATATGATTGATGGATTAATGTGTGAAGTGATGTTCATGAATGTTCTTGTTACTATCTATTATATTTGCAGAGTCGTTGGACTCACTCTTATTGTTGTTGTTTTTTAGGTACCGTTATGAGGTCGGCATGCATGGGGAAAAAGAAAGATTAGTCTTGTTGCACTTGCACGTTCCACCCATAGTGGAAATAAAGGAAGAAAAATTAAATATAAGACGCAAGGACTATTTAAGTACCATTTGATTATTACCCTTGGATTTTAATTGTAATAAGAGTTTAGAATATTTATGATGCTCATGGTCTTTCTCTAGGTATTATATCCATGAATGGTTTGGTAATCTTTATTCTAATTGCTTAGCATTGAACTTATTACTTGAGGATGTCTATTATAATTGATACTGCTTGTGAAATCTCTGATTTAGAAAGATAAACAAAGGAGACTTTGCCGAAATTTTGTATAACACAATTAGTTAACATTGCTTTACTTCTAGTTCAGTAGCATTCCAGGTCATTGTTTGGTTGGGGTGTTACAAAGCTTTGAAGAATATGCAAATTAGAGAGATCAAACCAAAGGAAGATGCAAATGAACCATCTTCTTCCATGAAAGTAGAAGACAAGGGATATGATCAACCGTCAAATATACCCCTAAAGATTCACAATGCAATTGCCAAAGATTATCCAATTGACCATATCTTGGGTGATATTGGTAAGGGTGTCCAAACTCGATCTCATGTTGCTTAGAATTGTGAACATATTCTCTTTTGTTTCTTCTTTTGAACCTAAACATTTAAATGAAACACTTGAAGACCCAGATTAGGTGAATTCCATGCATGAAGAATTAAATAACTTCGTCCGAAATGATATTTGGACTTTAGTGGAAAGACCGAAGGACCATAATATGATTAGTAAAAAGTGGGTCTTTCAGAACAAGCAAGATGAGAATGGAGTAGTTGTGAGAAACAAGGCGAGTTTGGCCACTCAAGGCTTCATTCAAGTTGGAGGTTTGGATTTCGGTAAACTTTCGCTCTTGTAGCTAGACTTGAATCCATTCATATATTGCTTGCATTTGCATCATATTTTGACATTAAATTATTTCAAATAGATACCAAAAGTGTATTTCTTAATGGTAGAATTACTGAACTTGTGTTTGTTGAGCAACCTCTCGATTTTGAGGATCCTAAGAAAATAAACCACATATATAAACTCTCAAAGGCACTATATGGTCTCAAACAAGCTCCTAGAGTATGGTACGAGCGTTTTAGAGATTTTTTACTCTCAAAAAGGTTCAAAATTGTAAAGGTTGATACAACCTTATTCACTAAAGCCATTGGTGATGATTTCTATGTTTGTCAAACATATGTTTATGATATTATTTTTTGGGTCTACTAATCAAGATTTTGCAAAGAGTTTGGTGAGATGATGTCTAGAGAATTTGATATCCATGATTAGAGAACTTAGATATTTTCTTGGACTCCAAACCAAACAACTAAAGGATGAGACATTCGTGAACCAAACAACTAAAGGACTCCAAGCCAAATACATGAAGGACAGTGACCGTTATGGGTCACCCCTAGAACACAACCGTCTATGGCCCTTCATGTTTAAGGAAATCCACATAAGGGCAATGACAAGCGTGGGTCACTCCTAGAATAATCACAATAGAAAATCCACCTACCAATCTACTGCTTGGAGTCCATACCAAACTAAGCAAATTAGTTGGCCAGATCAATCCTATACTTGACTTGTGGTTGCACGATTGAGTGTAGAAAAGAGCAGCACAAGATTTAGTCTTTAATCGACTCAAGAGAGACTACCAAACCTAGATCTCATGTGTTATGTTACTAGTCTCATCCCAACCACTCACCAGTGTCTCCACCAATTTATAAAACATATTCTTGTTTCCAATGGTAACCCACGTTACTATTCCCATTGTTACACAATGTCTCAAGTGTGCATTAGCAATGTTTGTGTTGTATTCCAATTTACAACTAATGCATTTCTAGCACAACCATTGTGTTGGATCGATACCGGCAATCAGAGGGGGGGGGTGAATGATTGCAAAAGCCTTTTCTTTACCCCAAGAATTCAAAATATTCCCTCAAATGACTACAAGAGTCACCAAGTTCAGATTACAAATTCTATACAAGATTCACAGAGATCTAGAACCAAAAAGAAGCTGAGAGACCATGTGGAGGTATCCCCATGTTTGTGATGAGTAATTGACGGTTGGATTAGAGAGTTTGAGTTTGTTTTAGGTATTCTAGGGTTGAGTACCTCTTACTTATGCTATTGTTGATAGGTTGTTTCGTGCGGTGCTATGTGACGGTTTGCTTGTCTGTGTGACTGTAGGACTTCGGAGCTAGGTCATGGTGAGGCGAGGAGGACCAGGACTAGGCACAGGAGGTGTTGAGGTCCAGACGTTCGGTGATTCCGCAGATGATTGAGGCTGCTAAGGTGGTTGCGAGTTGGGAGACGAGGAACCGGAGCTGGAGCTACCGGTGATGGACACGACGGGCGACGACGAGAGAACCGGGACTAGGCTCAGGGAGGAGTCGAAGGTCCAGACGGTTGGAGGTCGGTTGCAGTCGTGCGCGATGGAATAGACCAGGACTAGACTCAGGTGGAGTCGGGGGTCTCGGTCGGTGTCGGGTGGACACGACGGGCAGCGGCGAGTGGACCGGGACTAGGCACAGGGAGGAGTCGGTGGTCCAGACAGTCAGGATGCCGGGTGCGGTTGTGTGCAGCGAAGCGGACCGGACTAGACTCAGGGAGGAGTTGAGGTCCAGGCAGTCAAAGGTGCCGGTTGCGGGAAGCTTCCGGGAAGGTGCTTGAGGGGCAAATAGGAGATTTGACTCAAGCATGAGAGAAATGGCTAGTTTCCCTCCATTTCTAGTTGTGTTGACTTTTTGCCTCAAGTGTGTGTGAGGCACAGAGTGTGTTTGGTATGACACTTCTTGATTTCTCCTTTGGTGTGTGAGCTTGGAGATAAAAGGAGTGGTATATGCAGGCATTTGGGCAAGTAAGTGAGCTCAAAGTAGAGTACACATTCCAGTAGAGAGTGAATTCTAGAGAGGGCTGAGTAGTGGAGAGTCTCGTGTGAGGTATGTGTGTAAGCATGTAGTGATGTCCCTCAACTGCGTATGGAGACGTAGTGAGGAGTTGTAAACCATTTGTAATGATTCATCTTTCTTCCTCAATATCATTATGAGAAGGATTGTGTTGGGATGTTCTCATTTCTTGCTCCCTCAGTGATGGAGTTCATTTTCAGTTTATTCTATGTCATTCTCTGTTGGAAATGAACTTGAGTTGATTTTTTTGCTTGATTGGTTGGTTCTTGCTTGCTCGGTGATGGGAATATGCTTTAAGACCATTTGGTCAGATAAACTCCCAAGAGCCCAATGGAAGAATAAAAGAATCTCTCATTTTCATTCTTGCTGCACTTCCTCTGCTTTTCCCTGTAGCTAGGGTTTGGGTGCAGGGCTTGGTTGAAACTTGTGTTTCCCTTCAATAGGTTGTAACCTGGTGTGGGTTCCCAAGACCTCATATCATTGCTAAGATGTTTGCAAAAGCTCATGAGCAGAAGATGTGAGATTAGTGATCAATTTGGAAATCATCTCATTTTCTGTAGAAGTTTCAGATTTTTGTCAAAATCTTGATTTCTAGCTTTTCTGTTGTTATTTTTTGTCTCCTAAGGTCCTGCTGTTGTTTAGAACAGGTTCTTGCTCTGTTGGTTTGAGGAGAACAGAAGAGAATAAAAAATTTACTTGATTTGAGCAAGATTATGAAATTTAGGATTTTTAGTCTACTCTGTCTCCGCAAGACCGGTCAGACCACTAACCCTAGCGGTCAGACCGCTCAGACCATGCGGTCTGACCGGGCCCTAGTTGGCAGTCAGACCGGCCTGGTACCGGCGGTCAGACCGCCCTAGCCTATGCTGCTCTCTGTCTTGATTTGTTTTGCTGTTTTTCTCTGGCTTTCTCTTATGTGTTTCTTGTTTTTCCAGAGAGCTTGTCTATGCCTTCTTCATAGCTCTGTAGCTATCGGAGAAGGGTGTCTTTTTGGTGAATACTTTGGGGGCAATTTTAAAGAGGCACCATTCACCCCCCTCTGTTGACATATCCGATCCTACAATTGGTATCAGAGCCGGTTAGCTGTTCTTGATAAATCTTTAACCGGTCTGTGAGCTATGGCAATGGATAAGTATTCCACCAAGCCCCCGATCTTCGATGGGATCGACTATCCCTTTTGGAAGAGTCAGATGGAGACCTATATTCAGGCTCAGGGCTATGCGATCTGCCGCAAGGTCAAAATACGCTTTGTTGTTCCTGCCGATGAGAACATCAATGTGGCGAAAATGCCCGATGTTTAGGCGAATGTTCAGGCAAGGAACATCATCATCCAAGGTTTGAGACGAAATAAGTTTGATCACATTTCTCATCTTACGTCGGCCTTCGATATTTGGGTGACCCTCGATGCTTACCATGAGGGCACCACCCAAATAAAGACGGTACGACAGGACCAGTTCAAGCGAGATTACAACAAGTTTGAAATGCTCGCTGGCGAGTCCCTTGATGAGTGCTTCGCGAGGTTCCACAAGATTTTGAGCAACCTCCGAGCGGTCGGTCTCACATACCCCGACTCGGACAACGCTCGCCAAATGCTTTCGGCCTTGGACTTGCATGTTTGGGAGATGAAGGTGACCACCATCAAGGACACCACGGACCTTTCGACTTTGACTCTTGATGCGGTGTACTCACGCCTCAAGACTCACGAGATTGACATTGTCTCTCGTAAGTCGAAGTCTCAGTCGATGGCCTTGGTCACTGATCCCAGTTCGACTTCTGAGTTTCCCTCTGATGGTGTTTCTGGTTTTCTCTTGCTGCTGTTTGTGAGATGAGTGATGACCTACTAGAACAGCTTCCAGAGAACCAGCTAGCCCTCATACGACCAGCTTAATGATGCTTTTCTTAAGCTAGGTAAATTTCATGCTAGATCTAGAGCTAGGAGTAGTGAGTTGGAGAAGGAAGTAGATAGATTGTCACGGGAGCTTCCTTCAGTTATATCTGCTCCCTCCCGTGACGAATGTGATACATGCTGTGTTTTGCTTGGTGACATGGAGAAATTAAGGACCTCTCATGATAGTTTGTCTTCTGAGCTTGATATGCTTAAGGTGGAGAATGTTAGTCTTTCAGCTGAACTAGAGATGAGTAGGATTGTTGCTCTTTCATCTACTGTTGTTGAGACTACATCTTGCACCTCATGTGAGGATAAGGACAATGCATTTAGAGGTCTTTATACCATACTTCTCGATCTGCCCGAGACTTGTGAAAGTTGAAATAATTTGAAGATGAACTTAAAAAGGGCAGATCATAAAATTTTAGAATTACAAGCTTTTCTATTAGAGCCCATTGCTTCATGTATGAACTGTCCTAAATTAACTGCTGAACTTGAATTTATCTCAAAACAGTTTCAAGAAATGATTGATCACAGTAACAAAGTGGCTCAGTATGCTTCTAAGGACCCTGTTAGCTCACCATGTAATAATTGTGAAAAACTAAAATCTGACTTGATTGCATTGGATGACAAATGTGTGAAACTAATTAAGGACCTAGTAGAGAAGTCATCATCTGCTTGTAATGTGTGTGCTGTGGGGAAGAAGCATGAGGGTTTGGTAGAGACGCCTAGCGACGTGGACCAAATGGCTAGCAGTAGGACTGTCACTTCTGAGGCGGCTGTGCGTGCACATGCCTTCCGTTCTTCTGCTGTTGGTTCTTCTTTTACTCTCTTACCTTCTGTTGTCTCTTCTTGCCCTGCTCTTCTTGCACCTCTCTCTTTTGGGAGTGTTAGTATCTTATGAACACTCTTGAGAGATTTGTAGGAGGTAAGAAGAAGCTAAATTTTATTCTAGACCAATCCAAGATTTGCAAGTTCAATCAAGGTCTAGGATACGATTTTTCTGAGGATGTTAGGAAGCATCCACCTGCTGTTCTTAGACCCATAGCAGTAGGTGTGATCGAGGTTGAGCCCAGAACTAAGAAAGTTCAATTCAAGTCAGCGGGCTTTGTCCAAGGGATTTCTGACAGCAAGGTGGTCCCACCTGTTGCTTCGACCTCTCAGAAGGTGATGCCTCATCATGCTACTTCTACATCTCAGAAGGTGAAGTACCATTGTACCTTCTGTCAGAAGGATGGACACTTGGTTGAGAGATGCTTCAGGCGCGCCAATATCGCACGTAGAGACCGTGTTGACGCTCTTAGGCATATTCAGGTCAGCCCCAGACCTTGAGTGCACATAAGACCAACACGAGGTCAAGAGTTGCTTCAGTTGATGGGTTTGGGCAGCATCGAGGACTTGGTTTTTCTGAGTTTTCTGGTTTTCATCCTCGATATGCCTCTGGTCATGACTTCCGCCGTTCTGAGGGTAGGTCTCGTTTCCCCCGTCGAGATGGCTACCCGCGGCATGATCAGCATGTTGTTGGTGCTCCGACTCGCTCTCTCTAGCAGTCGGACCCAGCAATAACTTCAGGTCTGCACATAGACCTTCTGCTTCTTTCAGTGACAGAGAGCGTAGGGTAGCTAGAGGTCAGTCGTGTGTGGCTACTTCTTCTGCTCGACGTGTGACTCATTATTGGATTCTAAAATCTCTTTTGATTTATCTTAGTACTGAGCCTTTACTCTCTGTTTGACTCAGGTTTGTCGGGCTGGGAAGGGAGAGGTTTGGCTTGTAGATTCCGGTTGTTCTCGTCATATGATCGGAGACTCCCGTTGGTTCTCTTCCCTAGCCCGTGCTCCAGGTGATGAGACTGTCACCTTTGGAGACGCTTAGTCTGGGCGCGTCATCGTTAAAGGTACTGTGCGCGTTAATGATTCATTCATTTTGAAAGATGTTTCCTTAGTGAGCAAGCTGCAGTATAATTTGCTTTCAGTTTCTCAGCTTATCGATGACGGTTTCGAGGTGAGCTTCAAAAAAAACGCTTGCAAAATTCTTGATTCTTCGGGTAGTTTGGTTTGCGAGATTTCTCGTTATAGAAGGATCTTTCGTGCTGGTTTTGTTGAGTCTTCTGGTGATCCTCTCAGGTGTTTAGTTGCTTCTGAGTCCCGTGACCTTACTTTTTGGCATAGGAGACTTGGTCATATTGGATTTGACCATTTAACCCGAGTCAGCGGCCACGATCTCATTCATGGTCTGCCGAAACTCAAGATGGTCAAAGATCTAGTTTGTGCTCCATGTCGGCACGGCAAGATGGTTGCCACTTCTCATCCTCTGGTCACAGTGACTATAAGCGATGCACCAGGACAGCTGCTCCATATGGACACAGTTGGACTAGCTCGAGTGCAGTCAGCAGGAGGGAAGTGGTATGTTCTTGTCATGGTCGATGACTTCTCGAGGTTTTCTTGTGTGTTTTTCTTAGCCTCGAAGGATGAGACGTTTACCCATTTTCGGGGTTTGTTTAGTAGGCTTTCTGTTGAGCTCCCGGGTGCCTTACGAGCGATCCGCAGTGACAATGGTACGGAGTTTAAGAATTTCTACTTTGAGAGGTTTTGCGGTGAGACAGGTGTAGAGCACCAGTTCTTTTCTCCATACGTCCCTCAGCAGAATGGCGTTGTGGAGAGGAAGAACCGTACCCTGGTCGAGATGGCCAGGACGATGCTTGATGAGTACTCTACACCAAGGAAGTTTTGGGCTGAGGCTATAGCCACCGCGTGCCATGTTTCGAACAGAGTTTTTCTCAGGGCACACTTGCATCGCACCTCTTATGAGTTGAGATATGGGCGAAAGCCCAACGTCTTGCATTTTTGTGTGTTTGGTTGCAAGTGTTTTATCTTGAAGTCCGGGAACCTAGATAAGTTCGAGTCACGTTCTTATGATGGTATCTTTCAAGGTTACTCGACTTCTTCGCGGGCTTATAGGGTCTGGAACTGCGAGACTAGTAAAATGGTAGAGACCTGTGAGGTGACCTTTGACGAGGCCAGTCCGGGGATTAGGCCTGATATCTCAGGTTCTTTAGAGCAGTCCGAGACCATCTTTGTGGATGATGAGGAGGATGGGGATGAGAGTTGTCTACCTGATCCAATGCCTCCTCCTCCCCTTGAGGTGCCTGCTTCCACCACTGCACCTCGAGGAGATCAGTCCATGCCTTCTGCTTCTTCTGGAGCTAGTAGCTCTGTTCCTACCTCATCAGCTCATGAGGTAGAGGCCACTTCTTCATCTCATCCAGGACCTCCCCGAAATATCCAAAAAGACCATCCTTCCGAGTAGATGATTGGAGACCTTTTTGAGCGAGTCACTCGCTCAAAGTCTGGCATGTCACATTTCTGTCTCCACTCTGCCTTTGTTGCCACCTTGAGCCCAAGGATGTTAGTCATGCTCTTTCTGATGAGTCTTGGGTCAATACCATGCATGAGGAGTTAGAAAACTTTGAGAGAAACAAGGTCTGGTCGCTTGTTGAGCCCCCTCGAGGTCACAATGTCATTGGGACTAAGTGGGTGTTAAAAAACAGGCAGAGTGAGGATGGGGTAGTTATTCGAAACAAGGCTAGACTGGTAGCTCGGCTTCTACCAGGTTGAGGGTCTAGATTTTGAGAAGACCTTTGCCCTTGTAGCTAGACTTGAGGCCATTAGAATTCTGCTTGCTTTTGCAGCTTCTAAGGGTTTCAAGTTTTACCAAATGGATATCAAGAGTGCCTTCCTCAATGGGTTTATTGAGGAAGAGGTCTATGTTAGACAGCCTCCAGGTTTCGAGAACCCCAAATTCCCAAACCATGTCTACAAGCTTTTCAAAGCCTTGTATGGACTTAAGTAGGCCCCTAGAGCTTGGTATGAGAGGCTTAAGTCCTATTTGGTGAGTCATGGGTTTGAGATGGGTAAGGTAGACAAGACCTTATTCATTCGTAGGCATGACACTGACCTTTTGCTCGTCCAGATTTATGTGAATAACATCATCTTTGGCGGCTCTTCTCATGCTCTTGTTTCACAGTTCTCGGATGTCATGAGCACCGAGTTTGAGATGAGCATGATGGGTGAGTTGACCTTCTTTCTTGGCTTCCAGATCAAGCAGACTCAGGAGGGTACCTTCCTGCATCAAGGCAAGTACACTCGTGACCTCCTGAGACGCTTTGACATGAGTGTTGGTAAGCCGGTGTCAACTCCAATGGCATCCACAAGAATGGCGAACCAGTTGATCAAAAAGAGTACAGAAACATGATTGGCTCCCTCTTGTACCTCACTGCCTCGAAACCAGACATACATTTTTCTGTGTGTCTTTGCGCTCGATTTTAGGCTTCTCCTCGCGTATCGCACCGCTAGGCGGTGAAGCGCATTCTTCGGTACCTCCGAGCTACCATTGACTATGTTATTTGGTACTCTTCCTCTTCCTGTCTTTCCCTTAGAGCCTACTCGGATGCAGACTTTGCTGGTTGTAGGATAGATAGGAAGAGCACTTCTGGTACCTACCAATTTATTGACACTTCTCTTGTCTCTTGGTCTCCTAGGAAGCAGTCCAGAGTTGCACAATCCACCGTAGAGGCCGAGTACGTTGCTGCAGCCAGGTACTTTGGATGGCTTCGACCCTGCAGGACTTTTGGGTTAGTTATAGACAGTGTTCACTCTTTTGTGATAACACTTCTGCTATTAACATTGCTAAGAACCCAGTGCAGCACTCTCGGACCAAGCACATTGATATCTGATATCACTTCCTTCGAGACCATGTGGAGAAGGGTGACACAGTGCTCTAGTTTGTAGAGAGTGACCACCAGTTGGCTGATATCTTTACCAAGCCTTTGGATAGCTCTAGGTTTTCAGCCTTGCGGGGAGAGCTTGGGGTGGTTTGTCCTTATGGACTGTAGTGAGGGGAGCTTTGTGCTTTACTACTTTATTCTGTATATTATGCTCATGTTCTTATTTTGTTGCATTGCATTTGGGTGCATCTGGGTTAGTCTTCCTAGCATAGATTAGAGTGTCTCTCTTGTCTAGTTGCTTAAGATTTCTTCCTCTCATCTTGTGATCTAGGATGCTGCTTATTAGTTGTTCCTCTTCTCACTAGGTCGAGCTCACTCACTTCTTATAGGTTCTACCAAGGGTTGGGCCACCCTTGGGTTGACAGGGAACATGTTTGCTCCTTAGTGTGTTAGAAGAACAGCTGATAGTCCTAGTGTCATATGGGGTAGATGAGAGTCAGTCTGAGCCATAGTATCCTCTATATATTGTCTATGCTTTAAGGACTGCCTTTTCTGATTTCTTTGCCAGCTTCTCAGTTTCTAGCTTTGGTTCAGGGGGAGTTCTTTTGGGAGCTTCTGGAGCTTAATATTGACATAACTCAACTTGATCTAAAAGTGCATCACATGTTGAGGGGGAGCTGGATTTTCATGCATTTTATTTCAGCATTCTGCATTGTAATATAACTACATGGAGCCTTGACTATTATCCATATATGACATATTTACAATGCATTATATCTTGCCATGATTTGTGCTTTCTTACTAGATTTATCATATCTTTATATGTGTTGTCAAGCCTTTGCCATTGATAAGTTAATTAAAATTGCACAACTTGAATTAAGACATGTCATGTTAGCTCTTGAGAATAGTCTATCTTTAGTTATCCTTTTTATGATTCATGCCATGTCAAATAGGCTGAGTTGAGTCTTGAATCTTTAATTGAGCTTTAGATTGAGCTATGCTAGCTTCTTGATAGATCATGAGTTAGTACAACTGTTTAAAAAGCAAAAAGATCTCTTTTATGTGCGAAAGAACTGATCTCATGAATTCTTTCTCATGAGACTGCTTGCTATTGCACTAGGCATGAACTCAGAGGGAGTTTTGGATGACCAAGATCATATCCTTAAGCTTCTTGCTTGGAATGGTTGCATAAGGCTTGAGATCTAGCACATGACTAAATTTTGGTTGGAAACGACCATAAGTTTTTAAGAAAAAATACGTCCATTGTGCTAAATTTGCTTAACTTCAAAAAGAATCAAGTACTTGAACAAATGATTCATTCTTGAACTTGTAGCACTCTAAATTGACTCAATTCTAACTTCTTGGTTCCACTTAGACTATTGACATGACTTGCATCATCTTTGGATACCTTTCTCTAGAGTATAATCGTGAATGGCTTGACTTGCTAAAAGAATTCATCAAATATTCAGATTGTTACTTATGTGGCTTGGCTTGATTATGCATAACTTGTTATGATCTTGATAGCGTTTATATGCTTTATGGCTTGGTGTAATACTTAATGGTCATTTTGGATAATCTTCATGGCTCTAATTGCTTAGCATTGAATAAAATTCAGCCACACCATGTTTTATTTTCCTCCAAAGAACCTTGATGATTTTACTGCCAAAAGGGGGAGAATAGTTGGAGAAAAATCCATTTTGGGAGCTTTTGAGGAAAACTTACTCTTTCTTTTGCTCCTTGCGTTAACATGGTCATTAGTATCATTTTCTTTCTCTTGGATCATGTTTGACTTTCAAACAAACTCAATTCTTATGCTTTTTCTGTGTTTGTCAATATACTCATCAAGGGGGAGATTGAGAGACCATGTGGAGGTATCCCCATGTTTGTGATGAGTAATTGACGGTTGGATTAGAGAGTTTGAGTTTGTTTTGGGTATTCTAGGGTTGAGTACCTCTTACTTATGCTATTGTTGATATGCTGTTTTGTGCGGTGCTATGTGACGGTTTGCTTGTCTATGTGACTGCAGGACTTCGGAGCTAGGTCATGGTGAGGCGAGGAGGACCGAGACTAGGCACAGGAGGTGTTGAGGTCCAGACGGTCGGTGATGCCGCAGATGATCGAGGCTACTGAGGTGGTTGCGAGTCGGGAGACGAGGAACCGAAGCTGGAGCTACTGGTGACGGACACGACGGGCGACGACGAGAGAACTGGGACTAGGCTCAGGGAGGAGTCGGAGGTCCAGACGGTTGGAGGTCGGTTGTGGTCGTGCGCGACGGAACAGACCAGGACTATACTCAGGTGGAGTCGGAGGTCTCGAGAGTGGACCGGGACTAGGCTCAGGGAGAAGTCGGAGGTCCAGACGGTCAGGATGCGGGTGCGGTCGTGTGCAGTGAAGTGGACCGGACTAGACTCAGGGAGGAGTCGAGGTCCCGAAAGTCAAAGGTGCCGGTTACGGGAAGCTTCCGGGAAAGTGCTTGAGGGGCAAATTGGAGATTTGACTCAAGCATGTGAGAAATGGCTGGTTTCCCTCTATTTCTAGTTGTGTTGACTTTTTGCCTCAATTGTGTGTGAGGCATGGAGTGTGTTTGGTATGACACTTCTTGATTTTCTCCTTTGGTGTGTGAGCTTGGAGATAAAAGGAGTGGTGTATGCAGGCATTTGGGCAAGTAAGTGAGCTCAAAGTAGAGTATGCATTCCAGTAGAGAGTGAATTCTGGAGAGGGCTGAGTAGTGGAGAGTCTCGTGTGAGCTTTGTGTATAAGCATGTAGTGATGTCCCTCAACTGCGTATGGAGACATAGTGAGGAGTTGTAAACCATTTGTAATCATTCATCTCTCTTCCTCAATATCATTATGAGAAGGATTGTGTTGGGATGTTCTCATTTCTTGCTCACTCAGTGATGGAGTTCATTTTTAGTTTATTCTCTGTCATTCTCTGTTGGAAATGAACTTGAGTTGATTTTTTTGCTTGATTGGTTGGTTCTTGCTTGCTCTGTGATGGGAATATGCTTCAAGACCATTTGGTCAGATAAACTCCCAAGAGCCCAATGGAAGAATCAAAGAATCTCTCATTTTCATTCTTGCTGCACTTCCTCTGCTTTTCCCTGTAGCTAGGGTTTGGGTGCAGGGCTTGGTTGAAACTTGTGTTTCCCTTCAATAGGTTGTAACCTGGTGTGGGTTCCAAAGACGTCATATCATTGCTAAGATGTTTGCAAAAGCTCATGAGCAGAAGATGTGAGATTAGTGAGCCATTTGGAAATCATCTCATTTTCTGTAGAAGTTTCATATTTTTGTCAAAATCTTGATTTCTAGCTTTTCTGTTGTTATTTCTTGTCTCCTAAGGTCCTGCTGCTGTTTAGAACAGGTTCTTGCTTTGTTGGTTTGAGGAGAACAGAAGAGAATAAAAAATTTATTTGATTTGAGCAAGATTCTGAAATTTCAGGATTTTCAGTCTGCTCTATCTCCGCGAGACCGGTCAGACTGCTAACCCTAGTGGTCAGACCGCTCAGACCATGGCGGTCTGACCGGGCCCTAGTTGGCGGTCAGACCGGCCTGGTACCGGCGGTCAGACCGCCCCAGCCTGTGTTGCTCTCTGTCCTGATTTGTTTTGCTATTTTTCTCTGGCTTTCTCTTCTGTGTTTCTTGTTTTTCCAGAGAGCTTGTCTATGCCTTCTTCATAGCTCTGTAGCTATCGGAGAAGGGTGTCTTTTTGGTGAATACTTTGGGGGCAAATTTTAAAGAGGCACCATTCACTCCCCTCTGTTGCCATATCCGATCCTACAGAAGCAAACCCTTGGTTTTGTCTACAAGGCCGGTACTACTACCAAGAGTTGGCCGGTACTACCACTCGAGCTGTTATCACTGAGATAAAGCTGGTATGACTGCTAAGGTAATAGCACCATAGTAAGGCCGGTGTAACCGTTCGTCCTGTTTTCCAGATACAACCCCATGAGACAAAAACCAAATTTGAGGATCTTGATCAAATCTTGTCCAAATGCCACCAAAATTGGTATAGACCTAAGCAAGGATATCAAAAACTAAAGTACATCAAGAAAGAATGATTGTTGGACTTGATTCCTATCCAATTGAAGAAATTTAGTTCTAGATCATAATAACACACCAAACCCTAAAATACAAATTACTTCTTGCTCATGAGAATCTAACTCACGAGAACTTCTAGATCATCTCTCATATGTCGTAGCAAGGTAATCTATGCACAGGTTTGGACTAGAAGGGCCACAATCACAAAACACAAATATTGGTTAAGACAAAGCAAGAACTAGGTAAGATCTTGATTCTTTGCTATAGAGTGAACTAGATCTTGATAGGCTAAACTAGCCCCTTTAGTGGGTCTAGACCCACTAAGGGTTGGAAAAATCCATCAACCCCACAATAATGGGTTTTTCAATCACACGCACGCTTTTTAGCCAACCTAAACAACTTCCCTTGCATCTCCTGGTGCCATAGTTTTGGTGTAGGCCTCAAGTCTAGTTTTGGACATCTCTTCAAAATGCCCCTAATGAAGCTTCCTAGAGTTTTTCCTTGACTCTATCTTCATCTTGTCATGCAAGCCCTCCCAACAGCAAGTCTTTCCTATTTCTGACTCCCACTGGACCACATCTCACTTGAACTGATGAAGCTGCTTGATCCAACCTGTTGCTTGAATGCATTCATTGACTTTACCATGCACCATGCCTGAGCCCAACTATCCCACAAGACCTTCTTAACCACTCTAGACCTCGATCCATCCTAACTAGTCGTTGTCACTTATTATTGACCATACTTGTCTCCAAGCATCCCTGCATATTCAAAGATCAAAAAATTGTTTTCATGCACAAGTACTTCACAACTTGACCCATTTTAGCATAAACATGCAACACAATGCAATTATGACAGGAGTTCCAAGATCATCCCATGAACAAATATTCCAAATTCCCAATTTTCAGAACCAACTGCCTTAGTTGGTATGACCTCACCTTCAATGCTGGCCATACCAGCCTGGTCATACTGCCAACCACTGGCCGATCAGACTGGCTCCTCACCCTCTCCCCAATAACAGGGACTGGTATGACCACTTTCTAAGGTTGGTACTACCGCCCTGGTAGTACCACCATGCAAGTCCCAATCATACCGTTCTCCGGTAATACCATGGTTTTGCATCGGTACTACTAGACCTGGTGAAACCCAAAAATAACCCACTATAGAAAATAGCTACCGCTATCTAGAAATTGGTCATACCGTAGGTGCGGTAGTGATGTGACCATGCCACAAACACATATGACCATAGCTCCTAAGATTGAACAAAAGGTGAATTTATTTCTTTAGTGACAATTTATTTTAAATGAGAATATGATGCTCTCTAATAATAAAAATGTATATTTGTGCAGATATACAAGGAGGATTGTATCAACACTACGTGTTCGGGGTTAGGGTCCACCCAAAGGGAAGCTGACCTGTACATTAAGACTAAGTCGAAGCCTTCCCCAACTCTTTATCAAGATCATCACATCACTTTTGTCCAAGTCAAAGCAAGAGTTTAAGTTGGACACATTCTGGAATCCAATTCGGCCTCCGGAGACACTACTGACTTAAAATATGCATAGAATACGCATACGGACTCTGTTTGAGGTGTATGAGTATAGTATGGAAAGCTTATCTCATCCTCTTTCTAATAGATTTAGCTCCACCTCTAAATTCCTTCTAACCACTTTGCAATCACCAAAATAGTTAATTCTGAATCCAAGTCAAAAGATGTTGCGCCACCTCTACTTGGGCCCATGGACCTTGTTCCTCCTAGGGTTGCATGCCCACCTCTCTGGCCGCCACTCCCTATGCCTCTTTCTCTTATATATAGCCCTAGGCACCTCCTTCTTCTTCAAGTTTTGCTTAGATCAGTTTAGCCCCCTGTGCAAACTCCATATTGTCTCTTGTGTCGATTAGACTGACATATTCATGTTATGGATTCTGAACTATCCTTGTGTGTCTTTTATATATGTCAATTTTCAAATTGCTCTTTACTTGAATTCTTGCTTGTTCTTCGATTGCACACAAGAATTGATCTTCGTGATCAGATCAACCATTATTCTTGGCGAGGTTGATAACGATAAGAGTGTGGTGTAGTAATTGTTAGTTGGCTTGTTCGTGTTTCGGTTAAGTAGCCTCGTCATCAATGTCATTCTCTGCAATTCGAATTATCATCTACTAGAAGATCGGGACCAATCCTCATTAGTTGGTATCAGATCATAGGTTGCATGGTGAGATTTTAGTTTTTAATTTCCTTTTCGTACCTATAACCAGAACATTGCCCTACAAAAAGAGTTAAATTCCACTATCCAAACCCTGTTTGTGCCTTTCAATATGTTAGTTTTGGTTTGCTAAATTGAATTTGCATCCATTTTAGCTTTGTCTAGTTGTTGGTCATAACTTTGTTCCTAAAAATCTAAACAAAAAAAATCCGATATCCAAAGCCATAAATAACACATCAAACCCTAAATTCCAATTTTGAGCCAGAAAACTCTCCTTTTTTCTGCTGCCACCAAAAACACCATAACTTTTGGTTCCATGATCCTTTTTGAGTGAAACCACCACCATTAGATTCATAACTTCATTGTCCATCCGTTTGTAAAATTTTGCATCATTCCAATAAGTCAGTTAAAAGATATCTATGATGAAAGTTGACCCAACTTTCTATTTTGAATCTTCAACAGTCAACACTTGTGATTTTTGTGTGAATTTTTCGGTCAGTATTCAGAACATGGACCGAAAGCAAATTGTAGAAATTGACATCCGGAAACAAAGAAAGAAATAATAATTAAAAAAGAGGCATCTAAAAAGTTATGGCCAAAATACCAATGTACTATTCAGTGGACAGAAATTTTCAGCTATTAGATTTAGGTCAATCTTGTGCTTTTCAATTCCATATTGCGTTATATTGAATTATCTTGTGTCTACCACTCCTATAAATTGTTATACACATGTTTTAGCCTTCTTCCATCCTTAGTTGATCATCAAGATAGGCTAAGTGCTAGAACAAACTATAATTTAATTCTGTGTAATTTCTAAAATTAACTAATTGTTCTCCATTGCTACATACATAAAGCCTTCCAAGTTACACCTACTACTAACTGTTACAGGTCTCGACTACCAACAATTGCTATACTCATCGCTCAAGTCATGTTTATCACGAACCAGGCACCAGTTACATTACCTATATTTGCTTTGATAAGAATTTGGTAAGACCTTGAGTGTGTGTAATTTTTGTTAACCTCCAGCACCTAGTAGCGATAGGGAACTAACATTTTTCTTTTAAGTTTCTTGTTTCCTACTAATAATGGTAGGATCACACACATCTAGGCATGATAGCAGTGATGAAAAGTAATTTTCAAAGCTTGAGGGTGTAGGGCCTCTCACTCCTTGTACAAGAATGCTCATGCAACACTTTGATTATGTAGTCAACAAGAAATTTGAGGACATCTACAATGTGTTGGATCAGATCAACAACACCCTTACCATGATCAACACTCATATTGAGCACCTCGATACAGAACATGAGGGTTCTGATGATCGTGATCGCTCTCAACTCCTCCACAATCGATGAGGTATTGGTGGAGTTCAGCAAGAGGTACGTGATGATGATGCATTAACGAACATTAAGTTTACAATACCTCCATTTATTGATAAATATGATCTTGATGCATATCTTGATTGGAAATTAGTAGTTGATCAGAAATTTGTATGCTATGATTTTCCTAAAAATAAAATAATTAGGGCTACTACTAGTAAATTTACCGATTTTGTATCAATTTGGTGGAGGGAATATTGTAGACAACATCATTTACCTAGAACTTGGGATGACATGACATTAGTCATGAGATCTAGATTTGTTCCTTCATATTATTCACATGACTTGTTAAATAGATTGCACCATTTAAAACAAGATAGTAGAACTGTAAGAAAAATACTATCATGAATTGAAAACTCATTTGTTGCATTGTGGATTCAAAGAACACGCTGAAGTTACAGAGAATAGATTCTTAAGTGGGCTTAATCAAGAAATTCAGGACATGTTTATTCACAAAAAAATATAATTCTCTCTCTCATTTATTTATACTTGCTAGTAAGATTGAAAGTCAGATCGAGGAGAAATTGAGAATGCTTAATGATAGAAAACATGAGAACAATCCTGTGTTTGTGCCTTTTCTGTGACTAACAACTTGCGGGAAGTTGAGAACTATGCTGAAGAGGAGATTGGGCTGATTAAACCACCGACTCCATAGCTTAAGAAGGAAGATGAGGAGATAGATGCACCTATATTATCTGAGGAGTGCCAAAAAGGTAAAGATAATGGTGCTATCATCACTCAAGGTGAGTACGCTTGTGAAGAATTACAATTGTCCACTGTTCATGCTACTTTAGAGCAAAAATTAGTGGATATCAATTCTGATATGCACATGTTTCAAGTAGGGAATTCAGATTGCATTAACTTGAGTGTTGAGAATGAGTTGTGTGCTGATTCCTTGCATAACTCTTTGGCACAACCATAAATTAAACTTGATTCTTTTGTTTTAATTCCAAATCCATGTGCTGAAATAAATGCTTTTGATTCTGTTGATGTTCAAATGATCCATGCTAGAGATGAGCTGAATGAGGTTTCTTCTTCGAACAATTTAGGTTATATTGAGATTGATCATCCATGTAAACTGAGTTATTTAGAGAAGAAATTATTTGAGATTCCCAATTCACTTTCATTATTTCATTATAAATTTTGCCTAATAGGCGAGAATAATGAAAAAGAAAATTACATGGTCCATGGAATTTGCATAACTTCAGAACTGAAATTTCAACATTGTAGAAGGAACACTGTCGTGGAGAGAAAACTAATGGCGCTAACCTTAATATTTCTAGTTCATCTAGTGTTATTTATGAGCTATAGAAAAGCTTTCAGGAAGGGGAGCGTTGTGGGCTGCTTCCGTACACCACAACCTTTACTCTGTTTGCGTTGAAAAAGAATTTCCCTCTCATTGATATCATCAATATCAGGGAAGACTTCTCTAGAATTTCTTTTGATTCAGTTATTTACTCAGACATATTTGTTTCACCTCTGAATTTATCTACTGTCCAGCAAAGCATTGTTGATGAACATCCTTTCTAATTGTCGTTTAAAAGAAAGTATGATGAATACAAAGTCAATTTGCTGGGAGAATATGATGAGAATGAGTTTTATGTGTCTCATGTTTACATTAAAAGATCTGTAGTGCTGCCATACACTTGTTCTTATGTGAATAGGTCACAATCCAATACCCTATTTTCTAAAGAAGGGGAGTAGGACAAGACATATACATACATAGTTCAAACACCATCCAGTGAGAATACTTCCAATCAGGTATACTCATCTTAAAGAGATTTTACTTTATTTGATAAAAACTTATGATATTATATAATGAGTCTGTTGCATCATTTGTCATGTACTAAGATTTATGATCAAGATCATGCTATACATGAGACTACACATCTATTAAAACTGAGGACATTTTTGTGTCAAGAAGGGGAGGATGATATGACCATGCCACAAATGCATACGACCATAGCTCCCAAGATTGAACAGCAGGTGAATTCATTTCTTTAGTTGCAATTTATTTTAAATGAGAATATGATGCTACCTAATAATGAAAATGAGATTAGATAGTACAGATATATGGAGGATTGCATCAACACTACGCGTTCATGGTTGAGGTCCACCCAAAGGGAAGCTCACCTACACATCTAGGCTAAGTCAAAGCCTTTCCCAACTCTTTCTCAAGGTCATCACATCACTTTTATCCAAGTCAAAGCCAAAATTTAAGTTGGACATGTTCTGGAATCCAATTTGGTCTCCAGAGACAGCAATAACTTCAAATGTGTATAGAATTCGCATACAAATTCCATTTGAGGTGTATGAGTACAGTAAAGAAAGCTTATCTCGTCCTCTTTCCAATGGATCTTGCTCTACCTCCAATTCCTTTTGAGCGTGCTATAATTACCAAAACAAATTGGGGCTAATTCTAAATCTGAGTCAAAAGGTGCTGCGCTACCTCCACTTGGGCCCATGGGCCTTGTTCCTCTTAGGGTGGTTGCATGCCCACCTCCTTGGTCACACCCCCCGCCCCTCTTTCTCTTATAAATAGCTCTAGGCACCTCTTTCTTGCTCAGGTTTTATTTAAATCAGTTTAGCCCCTTGTGCAAACTCCATATTGTTTCTTGTGTCGATTAGACCAATAGATTTATGTTAAAGAGCCTCAACTATTCTTGTGTGGTTTTTATATCTAGCAATTTTTAGATTGCTCTTTACTTGAATTCTTGCTTGTTCTTTGATTGCATGTAGAAATTGATCTTCATGATCAGGTCAAACATCATTCTTGGCAAGGTTGATAACGATAAGAGTGTTGTGTAGCGATTGTTGGATGGCTTGATTGTGTTTTGGTTCAGTAGCCCGTCATCAACATCATTCTCTACCAATCGAATTATCATCCACCGGAAGATCAGGACCAATCCTCATCAGGTAGTACCACGGCTACCATGTTGGTACTACCACCCCGACTAGGCCGGTACTACTGCCTGATGCTGATAGCAACTTGACTTTTTTGGCAATTGCAAACTCTTTGCAAAATCTTAGATTCGACTCAATCTAACTACCACTTAATCATCACAAATTGACCTAGATCAAACCACATGGTCTCTCATATTGTTTATTAATATTTGACCAAGGTGGAGTATTATTATAATAAGTTTCCTAGGATGACATGGTAAACATGATATTAGCAATCAAGGAAGAGGATAATACACATCAACTGCAAGGTATAAATAAGCATCAACATTTAACATAACCTTTGATTGAATAATAATAATAAGCATGCAATTTTTAATTTAAAAAGCAAAGTAATTGTATTTGAAAACTAAGTACAATATGATCAATTATAAGAACTTGACTTGCTTAGCTGTGGATAAAGTAGGATCTTTCTCATTAGTAGTTGGAACGTCCGAAGCATCAAATCTATAAATGTACAAGTATCCATATTCAACATGAATTCAAATAAAAATCTAAATGAAATTCGAATGAATTCCAAAAATTATGATTTCAGTGTTGTGGGAAAGATTTTAAATTTAGAAACAAAAACCACATAATTTGGATTTAATACAATGGGGAACGAGCTCTCTAATGCTTCAACCGGGATTTTCTTTTCTTGTCTACTTATTTTTATTAATGGAAACCTAAGGCATTGACTGGTGGGGTCATGGTTCAAATGGACTTGGTCCACATGGCAGTTTGGCGGTTACCTGTATTATTTACTTTTATTTATATGACACTTGGAAAATAATTATTAGTAGCCTAGCGTCCCATGTCTGCTAAGCATTTATATACATATCTATACATAATTATGTTTCAATTGGATCTCTAGCTAAATGTGTGCTCCAACTTAAATACCAGCGATACCCTAATTAACCTCCATTAAAATGTAGCAATGAGTTGTTTTAAATCAACATTAAATCAACAGAGCTTATTAGTCCGAAGATACTTCGAAACAAATTGCATAACCAAAAGAATTACTAATGATCTCGGGTTTATGGTTGAGTGACATTGACTAAATTAATTATATTACCTTATCAATATTAATATGGGTCCATGGGTTAATGAAATATTACTAAATTATCTAAATTTTGTTACTGATGTGGGAGCTATTGTTAATGGTGCATTAGCTAGACTTAGTTAATCTAACTAAAAACTAATGGCACACTAGTTATATTTAGTTAGCACTTATCACTAATTAACTCTAATTATCATCTAACCCAGTTAACCTTTAATTAACAACTTAAGTATGTGGGCATCTGTCATTTGAGGGGAGGGAACAGTGGAGGAAGAGCAGAAGAAAATAGAGGAGGCGACATGCTCGACTCTAGAGATGGTGGCGATGGTGAGTGGGGATCTGAAAGTGGCGCAGGGACCAAAATGGGTTGCTTGGAGGGAGTGAGTGCTAAGGGAGGTGGTGTCGTGGCTCAGGCAGCACAGAGGCGGGATGGCGGTGGCACGTGGTGGCTGAAGGTGGAGAAGAATAGGGGGCGGCACTAGAGAGGAAGAGGGGAGAAAAGGAGACACACATGAGCACAAGATGAGTGAGGGGAGCTTACCAAAGTGGACAGGGGGATTGGAGATGACCCGAGGTGCCTGGGCGACGGGAGCCATGGTAGTGAGGTGATCTCCATGTGGTGGTAGTGAACTGACATGGGAAGCCCAAATTAGTGGTGGGAAAGGATTGAGTAAGGTGGGGGAGATGCTCTGGTCAGGAGGAATTGGAGGGAAGCTCACCAGGTGAGGGATGGCGTGGTGGCGATGGGTTCGGTTAGTTTTGGGGAAGACAACATCGACATGTTCCTAAGGAGGAATTCCAAAATTGGTTGAGGGGAACGATGCTAGGGGTCTGGAACATGCCATGATGTGAGTAGTTTTTCAAAGGAGCTTACTTGATAGACAGGAACAGCGTGGAGGATATTGGTGGTGCTCTACCAAGCTTAGAGGAGATGATGCAGTGTGGCGGCGTTCCTAGTGACTAAGCAGAGTAGAAGGTGGGGCACACGAGAGGAAATGAAGAGGTAGACAAGGTGAAGATTATGCCTTACTCAAGTTGCCTTAAAAGGTAGAGGGGCTTGGCATTTTCTCATAGGCTCGGTAGCTTCGAGTGTGATAACTCATGCACAAGCACAGGCGCGGCAGGGCACATGCTCTGGCCTACTTGACAAGGGCACGACGTCGGGAGAGAGGGCACATGGCTTGAGGTGGCAGTAGCTTGTGTCATATCTGCCATAGCATATACAGCGTAGGGCACATGCGTACAATGTGGAAGGGAGCGAGATAGAGAGTTGGCTTGAGGAAGAAGGAGAACTATACTCTCGCACTAAAAACTAGGGCAGGGGGAACCACTCATCAGTGAACGCGAGAGGAAGAGAGGGTGAGGTGGTGTAGGTTGGCTCGCTTGTAGGCTCAACTGGTGTGTGCGTAGGCCGGATGGGCCAGCAAGAGGGATAGAAAGGAAGCAAAGAAGGGAGTGGGCCGCGGCTGCGGGCTGGGCCATGAGAGGAGGAGAGAAGGAAAAGGGAAAGAGGGTTGGGTTGCTAGGAGGATTTGGCCCGAGAGTGGGAGAGGGAAAGAAAAAGAATTTGGCATTATGATTTGCATGTAAATTTTGATATCGAATTCAAATTTAAATTTGTATGTATGAATTTGTAATACCCTTATGATCCAACATATCTTCAACAACTAGTGGTGGCTCAAAGGTGTATGCTACGGTGGTGATATTACGTGGGAAATGTTTGATTCCTCCAACATGTAGTAATTTAAATTAGGCGTTTGATCATTATATGCAATGAGCTAGACTTATCCTAATGTAGTGGCATGAAAAACTACATAACCCAACAACTCATGGGTTATCCTAAACAACTAGTGTTTCTTTAAAATAAACCAAATTTTAATTCAATTTGCGCAAATAAACCATCATTTTTTATAAGAATAACTCTTAGTCGTGGGCCCACCGAGCGATTGGGCCAGTCACGTTGCAGCTACGCGATTGAGGCAAGTTACACTCTAGTTGTGTGACTGAGGCCCAGTCACGTGCTAGCTATGTGACTGAGGCCTAGTCGCACACGTGATCAAGCGACTGGCTCTGTCATGTGGCAAACGAGCGACTTAAGGTTGCCAACCCATTTTTTATAGTATGTTATTTAATAATATTACAAAATTAAATGCTCCATAAAAATCAGAAACAACCCTCTATCGCCATTTGAAATGCTCTCACACTGGCACTAACTTCATTTATTGAACACTTAAATGCTTGGAGTGCTAGATTGTGACCACTTTAGCCAACTTAAGATTTTGGTTGAGTTTAAAAACCAAATAACTTTTGTTTGCTTGGCCTTTTGGTAAAATCTTTGAAAACCAATAATGTTTAAAATAGACAACTCTAGGTTCTTGGTATTGGGTACTTTTTCAAATTTCTTGCCAAGGTACTCATTCAAGTTCTCTAGCATATCCATCAACTCATCATAAGTAGGTTTATCATTATCATTATTTACCTTTTTTAGTACCTTTAGCCATAAAACAATGAGTTGATGTGGAGGGGCTTGTGGATTCTTCATTGTCGGAGCTAGAGATTAAGCATTCTTCTCTCGACATTAATGCTTGTATGCAATCCTCCTTGGTTGATGTGGACTTTTCAAAATTATCTTGAATTTTTGTCCACATCTCATGAGCACTTTTGAGATTGCATACGGCATCGAACACCTCTATAGTCAAAGCACTAAATAAAGTGTTAGTTGCTTGAGAATCGAGATGTAAGCATTTATCTTCCTCAATAATTGGAGCAAGAGGATCCTTTGGAAGAGAAAAGCCTATAGCTATAATCCGCCAAATTTTAGGGCTTATAACCTTAAAGCAACATGGCATACATATTTTTCAATAAGCATA
Source organism: Dendrocalamus latiflorus (assembly GCA_017311315.1). Lineage (NCBI taxonomy): Eukaryota > Viridiplantae > Streptophyta > Magnoliopsida > Poales > Poaceae > Dendrocalamus > Dendrocalamus latiflorus. The sequence goes on from CM029677.1 coordinate 10,514,510, forward strand.
ATTTGTGCCATCAAATAGACGTGTCTCATTGAGGTGCACTATATCACTAGTCGCCATCCTTTACTCTCTAAGCGGTGAAGCCTAATAAAATGAGAGACTAAGCTCTGACACCACTTATTGGATTAAGGAGACTGACTACATGGGGTAAATAGGTGGTTTTAAAATTCCTTTGGCTAAAACCAAGTTTATACGTGGAAGAGTAAATCAAATTGGTTTTATACAATTAAGACCTAAATCAACAAGTTTCACCAAGTGCACCAACAATCTAAGTTTATGTCAAGGTTTACAACCCTAGGGTAACAAGGAATCAATTTAATTCTAGGAATATAAAATCCTTGAATATAAATTGAGTACAAGAAAGTAAACCACAATGACATGGTTTCTTTTTACCGTGGTGTTCGGAGACTTGCCGGACTCCCCTAGTCCACATTGAGGTAAGCACAAATAAATTGGACCGGCTCCATGAATTAAACCAAACACAACAATTCCACTAGTTGTAGCTCTCTCCTGTTCTAGGTAGTTTAGCTCCAACCTTCACAACACGCCGGGCCTCTTCACAATATTCTTTGAAGGGATCACCACACAAACACATCCAACGCTGTCTAGCAGTCGGTAACATCCAAGAGTAACAAATCAAGCCCCTTGTTTAACTCTCACCATGTGCAATGAATGCATGTCAGGACCCAGATTTTACAATCCGGATTCCTCTGTGATTCCACCACACTATTCCCTGGATCAGTAGATAGTGCTCACAGATTACAGTTCTGAATATCAAAGTACATATTATACGGAAGTGTAAATATAATAGTAGACTTACTCATGGGCCGATTTGGCCGAAATCATTAAATTGCAGCAGCGGAAGAATGAAGCACATAGGTGGGACCTTCAGGACATGCCCACAGGCAGCCAACTGGAGGTTCACGACCTAGCCCTTGATGACTTCATCTTCATCTTCGTCATAACCCAAAAGTATTGCTGAAGCATAGTGATCTGATTCCTGCTTCTGAAGTTGTTGTGAGAGCGAGTGTGAGCACACTAACCACCGTGCTCCACAAGCCAATACACAGGATGCAAATAAATAATATGCATGGCTTATCAAAGGAGAGGCTCGGGTTATTTTATTTGCCAAAAATCGCTCTTAGTAGCATTATTATTATTAAATCGTAGTGCTATTAATTCTACCTAAACCCCACACGGCGAATGCCATAATTGACTTAATCCACCAAAGACACACTGTCCTTACTGATTGCTGTCTAAGACTCCAAACAGCGAGTGTCATCATTACTTAATCCACCGAATATACTCTTTCCAAATTGATTGCTGTCTAAGACTCCAAACAGCGAGTGACATCATTTAATTAATCCACCGATCATATACTTTCTATATTGACAGCTGTCTAAAACTCCGAACAGCGGATGATATCAACTATACAATCCACCAATCAATTGCTGCCTAAATCCCCAAACAGCGAGTATCATAATTTATATAATCCACCGATCAATTGCTGCCCAAAACTCCAACTAGCGATATCATTTATCTAACATCATTTAATTTATTCACCAATACCTTTTGTATTCTAAATTCCTAATAATCCAATCCTTTTGTTATTGATCCACAACCATGATTTGCTCTTCCCATAATCAACCTTATTTTTCATTATCTATCCCTATCTAAATTCCCTAGTATACCTCCACCAAGAATACCATTGATCAAGTTTACGATTCACTAGTATATATCCACCAAGAATATCATTGATCAAGTCTATACTCCAATTATCATGTCTCTAAATTCCCAAAAGTTCAATTGACCCATCTAGTAATCAATCAAATCCTATAAATTCCATTACCGCCAATATCTTCCAAGCATTTATATTAGTTAACAGTATCATAATCCAGCAAGTACCTTTGCACTCCCTAATCCCCCAAAATCATTCAAATCATCCATCTAGCCTATGTATTTATTTAGACTCCACTAATTTATTTCTCTCAGAATTCGCACCATCGTTTCCTTTTTATGATCAACATGAATCCACCTACAACTTTATGTGTTCACCACCAACAGCCATCTTCTTTACTCACGACTCTATTTATTCTTCTTGACATTTGATTTTGTGAGAAGTGTCATCATTATTTCAAAATATAATACATACAAATTTCCTGAGACCTAGCAGTTTTGCACAAAAACATAATGTGTAAGGAAATGCAATAATAATAGTGATCCAGATTCCATCTGCCATTACATGGCATCCGCACCATTTGCTAACATTTCAGCGTTATAACCGCTTACATTACCACTGGGACGACACCCAGGACAACTCAAATCAGGGCTTTCCGCCGCCCTTCACTTTTCCAAACCCATCCATAAAGCATTTCGAAATAGAACTATATCTAGTTAAGTTTCCATGTCCGCCCTTGGCCGTGGGCACGGCTATTCGAATAGTTTTGACTCTGCAGAGTTTGTACACTTTCACCACAAGAGACAATCAACTCGTTGCCCCACACAATTCCTTAGTCATGTGGTTGAGCAGACCATCACAGTGACTTTTCAAAGTCTCTAGTCCATTTTGTCATCTCACTTTATGGGCTTCTCCCACTTGCGGTGGGTCCCATCTATGCACGGGATGTTCCCCACAGTTACTAACGCAGCCGAGCTTCTCAACTCCCCGCAACGCTTAGAACAGCTGGGAAACTTCACCCTCCACTGGTGTCCCTTAAGGCCCCCTTGCCCTTGCGTATCCACTTCTATCCACTACCGGTGAGATGAGTCTGGGGATTTCGATAAATTTACTTAGCCAAGTTGTACTTTACAGACTTGTGGTTGTACTGTTTTACACAGGAGGTCATGACAAGATTCAGTCCTTAGTGGTATCTGGGCGGTTCTACCACTAACCCACTTTGTGCATCCACTGCACCACACACACACCCTCGAACCATCCGCCCAGATATTTAAGCAAGTTGTGGTTTTTGGGAATATAAAATAATCATACCAACATATACCAGTCATTACCACCATGACTTCCAAAACCAATTTCTCATGATTGAAAATGATAATGATGCTTGGGGCATTTCAGCGCCCCCGAGTATCTATGCAGTACTAAGCATAGCGTATAATTAGGGACTTATTTTCGAAAGGTTACTATTATAATTTTACTAGGGCGACAAGGTTCACACATTCAAATATTCCAAAGGAGATGTAATATTAATCAAGTTAAATAATGGGCATATAACTAGAATCGTAAATTAAACATGTATTTGCATATAAACTAACAGCATGCAATTTGATAATTTAAATCAAAATAATTTGCAGAAAATGTAGGTTCAACATGATCAAAGTATTGACTTGCCTTGAGCGGTTTACCGCGGTCTTGAGCTCACACAATACTTTATCTTGATCTTTTGGTCTCTATCTTCACTTTGAGCTTGATCCGCTTGATCCGTTGAATCTTCACGACTTCCAATTTCTAATTACGCTACGAACGATTGAATCCAAATAAAAGCAAATAACTCAAAAGATCCAAATAATTCCGAATAACTCAGTTTAGTTTTATTGTGAGTTAATGGGTAATTTGGGTGATTTGAGACAAGGTCGGAGGTAGAATACGATGACTCGATCTTTTGTTATTAGCTTCTTTTATTATTATTATATTTGGTATTTATCAAGGAAGTCCATGAGTTAGGTTAAACCTATGAATTGGTGTATTTTGTTGAGTGCTAATATTCAAGGCATACCTTATATACGTGATGTATAAATTATTTAGCTTGCCAATTTTAATCTTAGAGTCTGAGTTTATAGCATCTTGTGGTATAATATTTTATGTACCTTTTTAATTTGAGTGCCCTCGGAAATTACTGATACTGATATTTTATCCTTTTGCAAATCGAGTCTCCTACACCTGATTATATTTTGTTATTATTATTATTAATTAAAGCTACCATTTAAAACTTCATGGTTGGCAGTATGATAGTGTCTATGTTATTAATAGGGCATATATTAAGTACAAAAGTTTTACTAATATTACATATCATCCCCATTTTCTTAGTTATTTTAATATATAAATATATATTATGAAAGCATTCTAATTTAGGTGGGCACTTTATCCACACACTCTTAATATTTTGTTTAATTCATGCCCCTTGATTGGATAGTTTTCGCCGTGGAAGCCTTTGATTGTTGTTTTGTAAATTTGGAATTATGTTTCAGCCACTACTTCTAATTAATCCTCTGTTTTAGCTTTCATTCCATTTAATTATTTAAACTTTCCTCACTTATTTCCCTTAATCTCATGTTTGTTCAAAGTATTGTAATTCTATGTTTGTTATATAAATTTCTAGTGACCCCAAATTAACTATCTTAGCTCCCTTAAACCCTTAAACTTAACTTGGATGTGTGTGTGTGTATATACATACATACATACATACATACATACATACATACATACATACATACATACATACATACATACATACATACATACATACATACATACATACATACATACATACATACATACGTTATTTGGGATCCTTATTAAATTTGGACATTACACAAAGACCACATTTTATAAAATGCCTCTAATTGATAATTGGGTCTCATTAAATATTCAAGCTATGGCAATTGCTCATAAAATAAATAACCAGATATTACATCTTATTTTATTCTGATTTTATATCCAAATAAACTTTATTAGTGTTCCTAGATTATTCCCCAAATTTTTCCTGATTTTTATTAGTTACCATGAGCTACAGAAAATGAAATAAATAAAAATGAAAAGGGAGCAGGCTCACAGGTCGAACCGGGGACCTGATGGCTCTCTGTGCTCAGCGCTGGTTCGGCTAGCCAGTTGGGCTGTGGGTGTTTCCTGATGGAAACGAACGAGCGAAGCAAATGAGTGAGTACCCAGGGGGGCAGAACAGAGGAGGTCGGGGCGGCTTGCGGGCGGCGGTGCCGGCGGTGGGGGTGGCCGGAGAGGTACGGGGAAGTGTTGAAATGGAACGCCGGAGTTGAGGGGGTGCCGAAGGTGGTGGCGTCGGAGACTGGAAAGAACCGAGGCGGACTGGCGGCGAGCGGCGGCGGCGACTCGGGAGGAGCTTCGGCGCCAGCGAAGTACAACCCACGGGAAGCACGGGTAAGGCCGGGAATAGGATTGCGATGTCCCGAAGATGGTGTGGCGAGAGGGAATTGGGTTTTTATGGCAGGAATCGGCGGGACTCGATGTGGCCGGAGTTGGGGGAGATGGGGGCGCCGGTGAGCTACGCGTGGTGAGCGTCCAATCGAGCTACAGGAGAGAGGGCGGAGAGCTTGGGGAAGCTTTTGGAGTGCCAGTGGCTTTTATAGGTGCGCGGGCGATGCTAGCATCGGGAGGTCGTCCGATTGGTCACGTCGGCAAGCGGCAGGAGCAGGCGCGTGGCAGGCGGCGTTGCAGGCGGTGGAGGATCGGGAAGAGATCCTGAGCTTGATGGCCTACAGCTGGCGGCAGCTTTGGCGCTGCACGCGCCGCGCGATAGAGAGGATGCCGCGAGATGCGACGGAGCGAAGCGGTCAGGGAAAAGGTGTTGTCGGAATGGTGGCCTAGCTGTTGCGGTCAAAGGCGGCGGCGACCTTCGGTCCGTGCCCAGGCGCCTGCTGGTCCGAGCGTGAGGAGGCGGGCTGGGCTGCGGACGGGGCGAGGGCGCGAGCTACGGCCCGGGGAAGAGAGAGCGGAGAGCGGGGGAGGAAGAGGAACAGTGGGCAGGGGAGCGGGGCTGCTCGGGTAGGGAGAGGCGGGGCTAGGCAGGCCGTTAAGGTGGAGTGGGGTTGGGCCGACTGGTGGCTGGGCCATTCGGCCGGTCTGACCCCTTCCCTTTGGTTTTTTTTATTATTAGTTTTATTACTATTGCTACTATTTTGTTTATTACTATGCATATATATATATATATATATATATATATATATATATATATATATATATAGATACACATATATTTTTGCTCTTATTTAATTGTGTATTTACGTGTGTATAATTCCATTTAAGTCCATTTTGCACATATACATTTTTCCTTGTTTTTGCCCATTCTACTAAGCCTTTTGTGTATGATTCCTTTATATATTTTTGTGGCCCATTGTAATACTTTGTCATTATCAAAATTTCTATATCTTAATTCAAGTTTCTCTTTCCCTTTTAGATTTGAACTTAGAATTTTTGGGTTTCCATTATTTCCACATTTCCTTTTATGGCATTATTAATATTAGTTTTATTTTTTGAAACTTTTCTTCAAAATTTTTGGATCCTCCACCAAAATTCAGAAAATCACCATAAAATCCAAGTTTCAACAGAACATAATGCAAAATAATTTAAAAACTTTATATTTTCAAATTCAAATTTTTCAGGATGTTACAATGCATAAACTCAAGTGGATTCAAAATCTACATCTAGATGCAACACATGCAACTAGAGACATCTCTCCTTGCTTACAAGGTGCAACATATGCACAAGTAAGTGTAGAAGCTCACACTAACTCAAGAGAATGAGATGGAGTGTCAAATGATGGTATCCCAACCATCCAAAGGGGTATTTATAGCCCTCACCACAAAAACTAGCTGTGGGAGCAAAAACGCCAAAAATTCGGTATTTGTGGTACTACCTCCATGTATGGTTGGTATTACCGCACCTACTATTCAATGGCTATTTAGGGTTCAAAAAAGTAACTGTTGGAGTTTAGTGCAGTACTATCTCCATGTAAGATTGGTACTACTGCACGGTGGTAGTACCGCTGGCTAAAATCGGTACTACCGATTTTAGATTTCAGCACAGACTATACTCGGAGAAATGGTCATAACTTTTAACTCTGATGTCAGGACTCTATGGAAAGTTTATTCAGAGGGCTACATAACCCACCTATTTGAATGATCTCAAACACATTAGATCAATGTAAAAAGTATAATAAATCTAAGGAGTTACAACCATGATCTAGGTCTAAGAAAATAGAAACAAACAATCTTAGATCATATCAAGGGATAATGTATGACCTCCAACAATTTGCAAAATATATTTACAAACTTAGATCATACCACAAGGAGTAGGTACATGAACTTTAACCATTTGCAAAGTATAGTCGCATGTTACAAGAATTAGATGCATGAGCCTCAACAATTTGCAAAACATATTCACAAACAATACTATCAGGCAACAGAGAGCTAGAGCAAGTGGGATTGAACTGCCAACACATGATGAGACTCAAGCTGCTAAACAAGACCCCTATTAATAGTACGGCAAACTTATATTAGCAATATGGTTTTCCAACTAAACACCAAGACTAGTAGAAAACCGGGAACACGGCTTTAGCCCTAGCTAGTTATATTTTTGCCTTGAGCATCCACTTGAAGTTTGATGACCCACATCTTCACTTCAAGTCTAGATCATTGTCTTGATATGCATTTGTAGTACTGGACAGGCAACAGAGGGGGAGTGAATGGTGCCTAAAGATTTTTCCTCCAAATATTCACATATTCCTTTTTTTTCCAATAGCTACAAAGCTATGAAGATTAGGATATGAGGTCTATTGGAAAACAGAGAAACATAGAGCTCAGTACGACCAGATCAGAGCACAATGTGGTTGAGAGACATCGGTCAGCCAAACTGAACACCACTGGACATCAGAGAAAACAACGTGGTTGAAAGACAGACAACGTGGTCGAAGCAGACAATATGGTCAAAGCCAACAATGTAGTCGAAGCCAACATGGTCATAACCAGCGTGGTTGAAACCAATGTGGTCGTAACCAACGTGGTCACTTTGTTGCTCCTTGCTTGAGTGCATCGCGTTCCTGCATGTGACGATCTTCTTCTCACGAGTAGGCCTACGTGTTCCTTCATGTGACGATCTTCTTCTCACGAGTAGGCCTACTTTGGTTCATCTGCATTCTTTGATTGCATCGATTGGCGCTAATATATGAGAATGTTGATGAACTGAAGGAGGCCTATTTATGAGAATAAGTCAAAACTTGTTGTAGACCAACAATCGCGCTCCCCGATTGTGGGGAGCGCAGGCGGTTGGACCCGCACTGGTCAGGGTTGTGAGGTTGTCGCGCAGACTTTGAAGTTGCGGTAGCTTCTGGCGTCACTGCGCGGGTTCGGTCGGAGCAGACTTCGGAGTCTTCGCACGGACCAGAGGTCAGAGGGCCACATGGTATCCTACGGCTCGAGGACGGTGCTTAGACGTCGTTGTAGGTTAGACCGGCACCTGCTCGTCTCCGTACTCCGCCCGCCGGGGACGTCCTATCAAGAGGAAGCCAGATCTGCGCGAGACCTCACTATATGGACATTATCTTTGAGAGGTTAAGTGCGTAAAGTAAAATATTTAGAATCTTAGGAGCAGGGTAAGAAGCTGCCCCCGGTGTGTGAGGCCGAGTCGGAGGCCCGGCTGGACCCCAGAAATATAGGCCGAAGTAGGCGCTGGGCCGTCCCGAGCCCTTAGAGTCGAGGTGGTCTTCGGGCTTGCCGCACGGACCTATGGCGGCGTAGCGAGGTGTCCCTTCACGGGGGCAGGGCCGAAGTCAGAGCCGGAGTCTCCCTGCTGAAGCGGAGACCCCGTCGAAGCTGCTGTTGAGGTTGACTGGCCCATTGCCTGCCGCTGCTGCATTGATGGCCCCAAGAATCACGCCGACACGTGCCGGAGGATGCGCCACATCATGCGACCTGTATTTATTCCTAAGGGAGCAGACGCGTGGCGGGATGCTATTGACGCGTCGTGTGCTGTTAGGCCCTTGCACGACTGCAGTCGTGCCGCACGCATCGGTGGCTACGGTGCTTCGGCTTCGATTGTGGGGGAGGTGAGCGGTTCGTCTCCTGTCGGTTACGCTTACCGGCGGTGCAGGAGATGAAGGGGCTTTAAATACCCCCTGTGGCACCACGTCTGCATCTCCTCTGCATGCCTTTTGGTCCCTCTTCCTGCGCCCTGCTCTCTTGTCTTCCTTACCGCCGCACTGCCCCCGTCGTCGTCTAGTTCCTAGAGAGCGATGGCACACAGTGAAGAACACGCTTAGAAGGTCGGCGATGACGGCATCTCCCGGCGGTCATCGCTGCTCGAGGTGGAGTGCAGACTCGAGAGGCGCGATTCAACGCTGGTAGACAAATGGTGGGTGGCGACAGAGAAGATGGAAGGTCCATGCTCCGGTGTCTTGGGCTGCACGCTTGCGACGGAGGAGACGATCCGCACGCTGCTGCGCTAGGGGAAGCTGTCGGACCACCGGGAGGTACGATTGCCTACCAGCGATGAGACAGAATCGCGCCCTGAGAAGTCAGAGGCGATCGTCTTCGTCGCTTACTTTGAGGCCAGGCTTCGTATCCCAGCCGCCATGATTGTCGGCGACGTCTTGCGGACCGTCGGACTAAAGCTGGCACAGCTGACTCCGAACGCTCTGGCCCACCTTGCTGTGTACAGCTGGGCCTTGCGCACGGAGGCATGCTGGCCTAGTGCCTCGATCTTCGCATTTCTCCATGACGCATGATGCCAGCCAAAAGGGCGGAAAGACGGGACGTACTCCTCGAAGGCGAAGCGGCTGCGCCTACAATCACCTCCTCGCCCGAAGAGGAGGCTCGCTGTGGCGACCAGAGTCAGGAGCCTGTTGGACTCCGATTCTAACACTGAGGCCCCCCGGCCTCACACCCCCGCGGCTTCTTCCAAGGCTGCGGCGGCTGGGGCCCGGGGCCTGCTGGTATTGGAGTTCGACGTGGAGGCCCCCCGGCTCGGAGGGCCGGCTTTGTCATGCCTCCTGGAGCACAGACAATCTGCGATACGCAGGGACATTCCTTTGGGAGGGTGCCCGATGTTCCCGAAACTGCCGTCGCGGATGCCATGCGCCCGTGCTTGGCAGATTTTGTCCCTCGACCAGAGGTGCTGGGAGCATGGCGGGGGGTTGCAGACAATGTGGCCGCGAACATGGATGACTAGGTGCTGCTAGCCTACGGGTCAGAGCGCCTTGGGAGCGCACTGGAGGTCTCGGGAATGAGTGTGAGTATCTTACGTTTTAGCGATGTGTGGTCCTTTGAAAGTTTATTAACCGTTTTGTCGTATAGACCCTCATCCTTGGCCGAGTGCTACAGGTGGCTCACGCCCGTGAGCAGGGGGCGCTAGAGGACCAGTTGCGCATCGCCGAAGAGGTGCTTCGCGCAGCCGAGGGGGCACATTCTGCCAAGGACAACCGCATCCAACGCCTAGTGGCAGAGCGTGCGGAAGTGACTTCGCACACCGAGGCGCTCGTGGCAGCGGCGCGGTTGGAGGCCACGGAGGCTACGCGGCGAGCGACCACGGAGGAGCGGGACGACCTGCTCCAGCAGATCGCTACGCTGGAGGAGGAGAGAGTCCGCCTCATTACGTCGCTCGGAGAGCAGGACCGTGCTCTAGGCAATGCCTCAGTGGCGGCGTGGGACGCCATGCTGGCACTTGAAGGCTCCCTCGAAGATCTTGTCGCCGAGGTGCCACCTCGTTCCTTTGGCCTTGAGGATTTGCCGCGGATGCTCCGTCGAATCACGGACGCGTCCAACCTTGTGCTTAGCGCTGCCAAGTCCTTCGGCAACCACTGCTCCTTCGTGACGTCGTGCCTGGCCTTTGCGCTGCTACACCACTGGGGCTGCCGGCATGTCAGCGAGCTTGCTGACCCCGAGCTGGAGATGGCCGCTGGAGTCAGGGTGATGTCGAGCGCCGTACGCTCCATTCTTTGAGCTTCCCGGGCCTTCCATGAGCGAATCTGGGAGTATATCAGGGAGGCCACGGCGAAGCTAGAGCTGCGACAGACCATGGGCAGCGAGGAGGACTTCGCTCAATGGATTGACGAAGTACCTCGACGCGGTGGAGGTGGTGCTGCCCCCGCGGGGCAGGGCGCGGACCCACACGTGTGACGCCAGGGTTCCGGTGTGTAGGTGTGCGTTGCCATGTGTATACCCCCTTTGCTTTCGTGAATAAAGTGGAGATTGCCCCGGTATTCTGACCGCGTGTGTCACTATGCTTGAGCAGCTGCTTGATAGGGACCGGCCGCTTGTTTCTGACCTCGTCGCCCAGCGACGTCTTCGACGCTGGTGGTGGGCCGAAGAATCGCTGGATTTCTGGGCGGCCCGGGCCTCCTCGAGCAGGACTTCAGCGTGGACACATGCTAAGGATAAGCCAGCCAAGTAGCGGCGCTGAGCATCCAAGGACGCTTGTACATTTGATTCCTGATATACCCATTTGTATGCAACCGCTGACTGATGCATAGAAGGCTTCGGTTGAAGTATGTGTCTCCATCATTTTACGCGACCGCGCTGATCTCCGGTAGGCCCGTAGAGCCCTGTTTCGCCAATGCTTCTACGCTTGGTAGGCCGCCGTGTGCTCCGTTCTCTATCCCTCGAAGGGGTGGCAGCGGAGTTGGCGCCTAGTCGAGGTAGACACGTGAGCGCTCCGTTCCCTACTCTTCGAAGTGGTGGCAGTGGAGCAGGCGCCTAGTGGAGGTAGACTTGCGAGCGCTCCGTCCCTACCCTTCGAAGTGGTGGCAGCGGAGCAGGCGCCTAGTCGAGGTAGACGCGCGAGCGCTCCATCCCCTACCCTTCGAAGTGGTGGCAGCGGAGTTTGCACCTAGTCAGCGTAGACACGTGAGCGCTCCATCCCCTACCCTTCGAAGTGGTGGTAGTGGAGCTGGCGCCTAGTCGGTGTAGACGTGAGAGCGCTCCATCACCTACCCTTCGAAGTGGTGGCAGCGGAGCTGGCGCCTAGTCGAGGTAGACACGCGAGCGCTTCGTCCCCTACCCTTCGAAGTGGTGGCAGCAGAGCAGGCGCCTAATCAAGGTAGACGCGCGAGCGCTGTCCCCTACCCTTCGAAGTGGTGACAGTGGAGCAGGCGCTTAGTCGAGGTAGACGCGCGAGCGCTCCATCCCCTACCCTTCGAAGTGGTGGCAACGGAGCTGGCGCCTAGTCGAGGTACACGCGCGAGCGCTCTGTCCCCTACCCTTCAAAGTGGTGGCAGCGGAGCTGGCGCCTAGTCGAGGTAGACGCGCGAGCACTCCCTCATTTATGAAGGCTGACTCGCGGGTAGGGCTGCTTCCCGACGCTGATGACTCCCATACTCGCTGTCAGGGGGCGTGTGCGGGGACAACGGCCATGCATCCAAGTCGTGCTCTACGGGGTGCGCGTGGGGGCAAGCCTCTGCTGCACCCTATCGGCGCCTCGTGGAGTGTGCACGGAGGCAAGCCTCTTGTGCGTCTTATGCGTACTCCGCGGGGTGCGCGCGGAGGCAAGCCTCTTGTGCATCTTGTTTATACTCCGTGGAGTGCGTGGGACCATCAACCACGTCTCATTTATACTCCGGAGAGTACGCACAGGGGTAGAGATGGCAACGGGTAAATACCCATCGGGTATTGTCATTCCATACCCGTACCCGCTAGGTGTAAATTTACCCGTCGGGTTACCCGTATCCGCACGCGGGTAGGAAAATTTACCCATACCCGTACCCGCGCGGGTATTACTACCCGACGGGTAACCCGTACCCGCAAGCATACCCGGTTCAACACATAAGAATATCATCAATTTAGACATTCATTAATCATACATGCCAAGCACAAAAGCGTCTAATGATCAAAATTAGTACATCACATAAACATACTTGACATGACCATATCAACATATGACAAACAAATAAACAATCAACAACAAGTAGATAATAAAATTAACATTTGAGTGGGATGTCTAGTTGTCTAATGCGGGTATTCATTACCCACGGGTAGACGGGTATGGGTAGTATATACCCACACCCGCACCCGCCTACCCGGCGGGTAGAGGATTTCGCCCAATAACGTACCCATGGGTACATAAAATTTTCCATACCCGTCTCTTTATCGGGTAAAACCCATCGGGTATTCGGGTATCGGGTACCCATTGCCATCTCTACACAGGGGTAACATTTGTGCGTGCACGGGAACAACCATGTCTTGTTTATACTTAGTAGAGTGCACAGGGACAAGATCCACGTCTTATTTATACTCCGTAGAGTGCGTGGGACCATCAACCACGTCTCATTTATACTCCGGAGAGTACGCACAGGGGTAACGCCCGTGCGTGCGCGGGAACAACCACGTCTTGTTTATACTCAGTAGAGTGCACAAAGACAACATCCGCGTCTTATTTATACTCCGTAGAGTGCGTGTGGAGGCGGACCTTGACGCTACGTCTTATTTATACTCCGTAGAGTGCGTGCGGAGGTGAACCTCGACGCTACGTCTTATTTATACTCCGTAGAGTGCGTGCGGAGGCGGATCTCGACGCTACGTCTTATTTATACTTCGTAGAGTGCGTGCAAAGGCGTCCCCCCGCACGTCTCCGCGCGTTTTTGCAAGTAGCAAGACGAGTTTCGCAAACGGTGAACTTTATTGAATTCCCATTTGCGCGGGTGAGCGATTAGAAAAGACAAAGTACTAACCACTAATCGCTCCATGGCGGGAATGGTAGCGGCTGTTGTTGCCGTGGCGACGAGGTGGGGCACGGCGGGAGCCTCTACTGCCGGAGCAATCCACGTGGGAGCTTGGCGGGGTGCTTCCTAAGGCCACCGAGGATCCTTGCGCTGGCATGCCCGGCCTAGGCGTCCCGTTGAGCCTCGTGGTGCGGACCTCTGGTGCCGAGTTCTATGTGTCGGGCCACATCCTGGTCACCGTGGGCGGTGATGATGCCCTGCAGGCCGGGGAGCTTCATGCATAGGAAGCCGTGGTGTAGAACTGCCCCAAAGGAATTGAGGGTTGGTCGCCCCAATATGGCGTTGTAAGGGTACAGGATATCGACGACGTCGAAGGTGACGTCTTCACTCACATTGTCGTCTCGGCCGAAGGAGACCTGCAGGCATATTTGGCCCAGCGCCCTCAGGGGCTGACCTCCGAAGCCCTGTAGCGGGATTCCCGAGGGGCCTAGGCGACTTCGGGGGATCCCCATCTGGTCGAAGGCCGCTGCGAACAAAATGTTCACTAAGCTTCCTCCATCGACTAGGACACGCTTGACGTCACATCCTGTGATGGCGACCTGGATGACCAAGGGATCTTGGTGGGGGAACTCCACGCCTTCGGCGTCGGCAGGCGTGAAGGTAATTTCGTGTTGCGCCCAGTCCAGCGATGCCGGTGCCGGGTATGCCGCCACGTGGTGTAGTCTCTGCGCGTAGGCCTTTCGTTGCCGCGCCGAAGCAAACTCCAGCGAGGAGCCCCCGGAGATGACGTTCATGACTTTGCGCTGGCCTCCCTCGGAGGCTTGGATCCGTAAGGGACCCTCCTGGGGTTGCTGCACGTGGGCTTGGATCCACAGAGGGCCCTCCTGAGGCTGCAACCCCTGATTCTGGATCCGCATGGGGCCTTCCAAGGGATGCTGGACGTGGGCTACGACGGGCGGCCGCACCTCGGGGTTTCTATCCTTGGCGACGCTCTGCCAAAGTGCCGCGATGGTGGTGCATGTGCGCGTGTCGTGGCTGCCTCGACCATGTACCACGCACTATAGGCCATGATGCTGGTCATCGTATTCTGCACGGGTCCTATCGTCACGACCCCGATCGCGCCCCGGCCCCGGCCCCGGCGAGCTCTGCCACCACGGTCAGCAGAGGCGTTGTCTTCGAAATCACCCTCGATGTCGAAGACATAGCAGGCTCTCCGAGACTTTTGTTGGCCGCACTTGGGCTTGTCGCCCGATGAGTCCTTGTGCTGGGCATCGCTGCAGTCGGAGGTGTCCTCCGCTGGCTCCTACTTGCGCTTGCCCTTCGAGGAGCCTTCCTTCGACGAATCTTCGTTCTTCATCGCGCCTTCCGCTTGATTGGTGTCCAAGTCGTCACCTTGGCGCCGCCGTGCATCTTCCTCCGCTCTAGCGTACTCTTCCATCTTGTCAAAGAGCTTCGCACCATCTTGATTGGCTTTCGCGCGTTGTATTCGGCCAGCGGCCCCAGGCGAAGGTCCTGTACCGCTGCGTTGATGATGGTTGTCTCGTTGATGTCCTTGACTTGGCAGCGGAGCTTCGTGAAGCGCTTGAAGTACTCCCAGAGCTTCTCTGAGGGTTTTTGCTTGACCGCGAAGAGCTGATCCGCGTCGACGCGCTCGACGTAGTTCCCCTGGAAGTTGTTGTAGAGTCGATCGCGGATCTGCTCCCATGCGTATATGGAGTTTGGCTCGATGGTGAAGAACCGAGGGTCCGTGTAACCTTTGTACGACTCGATGGCGCTGGGGAACTTGAAGTCCTCCGGCTATGCCGACTGCTGCAGACCTGCAGAGAGTGGGGACTCCGGGTCCACACGTCGCAACGGGACGCGACTGGATGTGGGGGCGTCGCGGCTGTCCGCCCGTTCTGGTGTGGGCTCCGGTGCGACCACCGGTAGGGTCTACTGACTCCGAGCCTCTTGCATGTCCCGCACGGCTCCGCGGAGATCCACCAACTCCCGCTGAAGCGTGCCGATGGTCGTCAGCAGGGCGCTCTCCATCGCTGGCGTGACCGAGGCAGTTGGCACACCTGGTCGCGTTGCTGGGACAACGGCGACCACGGCCTGCGCTCCCAGGTTGCCCGGTGCGCCGACGCAGTAGACTCCGGTGTCGATGACGAGGCCAGTGTTGCCGCCTGGACCGCCCGGCTCTCCCGCGCTGGGTATAGGGACGGCGGCCACGCCTACACGGGCGCTGGCGCTACCGCCCCCGACTACCCTATCGACGCTGCCAATGTCGACCGTCGCGCCGGCGGTGGCGAGGTCGATCGTCGCGCGCGGGGCAGTGTCGGCCGTCGCGCCAGCGGTGGCGAGGTCGATCGTCGCGCCAGCGGTGGCGGGGTCGATCGTCATGCCCTGGGCGTCGACGTTCGTGGCTGTCGCACCCGTGTCGCCCGTCCATGCCCACGACTGCCGACGCCGAAGCCCTGGTGGTGACGCGGGACTCCGTTGTGCTCCCCTTCTTCTTCTTCGCCGCCGACGATGGAGCTTTCTTCGGTGCCATCCTTCTTTGGATCTTGAGGCTTGCTCTTGTCCTCCCCACGGACGGCGCCAACTGTTGTGGCTACAGACCAAACAAAGAGAGAGGTATGGTAGTGGAGAGTTAGGTGAGCAATGCTTAGGGTTTCCCCCATGGCCTGGATGGTATATATATAGCTCCATGGGGAGTGTTTTACATCTTTACCCTTACACTCACGTATCCCCCTCAGGGGCATTTATGTCATCATACATATCCCATTTTGGGCCTTACAGCCTTCTAACAGGCCTACTGGGCTTAGGTGGGGGCCACCCCTACAACAGGTAGCATCCAATTCTCACCAAGAACTAAAGGAAACTCATTCAGAAACAAAAACACTTGTTGATTTTAGAAGCTTAGTTTTTAATCTAGTCATTGGACCTTGTGGTGCTTCATGAATAGCCTCTTGAACATCTTTATCTTCAGAACACTTGGAAAGTTGGAAGATGTGGTAGTAGGGATGCTCTCATCAAGAATGGTTTTTTTACCTATGTCACATGATATTAGTCTTAGCAAGACTTAGTGTCCTTCAACACCTGATGAACAAGATCGAATGAGTAAGATTCTATATGCTTCTGCCATTGGGTCTATTTGTATGCCATACTTTGCAGTACCTAGATGTGTCATATGCTCTAAGTGTTACGATCAGATATCAGTCAGATCTAGGTAAAGATTACTGGATAGCTGTAAAGAGTATCCTGAAATACTTGAGAAGGACTAGGGATGCGTTCCTTGTTTATGGAGGTGGGGAAGAGCTAGTCGTAAATGGTTATACTGATGCTAGCTTTCAAACCAACAAAAATGATTTTAGATCATAATCTGGGTTTGTGTTTTGTCTTAATGGAGGAGTAGTGTGCTGGAAAACTTTCAAACAATAGACGCTAGTGATTCTATAATGGAGGCTAAGTATATTGTGGCTTTTAAAGTTGCAAAGGTGGCTGCTTAGATAAAGAAGTTCTTCTTTGAGCTGAGTGTGGTCTCTAGTACTTCTAGTCTAATAAATATCTATTGTAATAATTATGGAGCCATTGCGCAAGCCAAAGATCCTAAATCGCATAAAAAATCCAAGCACATATTTTAACGTTTTCAACTCATTTGCGAGATTGTTGATAGAGGTGATGTGAAGATATGCAAAGTGCACAAGGATATAAATATTACTCATCTGTTGATAAAGCTTATCCCGCAATTAAAGCATGAGGCACACATAAGAGTTTTGAGTATTAGATATTTGCATGATCGGCCCTAGTGTAAGTAGGAGATTGTTAGTGATATGTCCTCGAGGCGACCATAGAGATGATTGTATCACTTCTATTTTTATGATCTCTTAAATAATATGTTATTTTGTCTCTCGAATAAATGTCTTTCATATTGATCATCAATTATATATGTGGGATAATTATGATTTGTAGATCAGTACATTTATTGATTGATGATCATGTTTTCACAAATCATGAATATGGAGATATCAAATCAACAATATAGACATATGTTTAACATCGTCTTGCGTTGACCTACCATGAGACATTGCAGAAATTGTTATACTTTTAAGTGTCATCAGTTTCTCATACATAGTGTATATATGATCTTTAGACCTAAGATCGTCATAGTTTTCTACATATACAATAGTTTACTTAGGGGTTGCCAAATATTGCTCCGTAACTGGGTGGTTACAAAGATAACTTTTGGGTTTACTATGAAATATACCGAGAAATATGATCGATCGAGATGAAATTTGCCCCTATGTAACAAGAGATATATCTTTGGGCCTCTCGATATGATTAGACTAAGGAAGTGCATGACCACATTAAACATGGTTGAGGAGTCAATCATAATTGAGTAATCCACAACAGATTTGAGTGAAGAATTGAGTTATAAGAGGTTAATACATTTTTTGCCTTGAGTTAATTATAATATACCTACTGCCGCCCTATCTTTCAGGCACAGTCGTGATTAAAAAACTATATGTAGATATAGACTGACACACATGCACAGCAAAAAATTCTTACTCTAGAGCCAAAGGTCTTTTGCTGCAGCCGCAAATTATCGGCGGTACCCGAATAAACCCCACCCATATACTCGCACTGATGCACAGGTCGTGGCGACATGCCACAGTCGTCAGTGCTGCCTACTTTTGGTGAGTACCTGCCTCTTCACGCGGGGACAACACTACACACGCCGTGACCGCATCAATTTCAGGTAGAAGCTTCTGAAATGCTGAATTAACGGTGACGTGTCGGATTCTACTTTGGTACTGATGCAAAGCAAATCAACTGGTCAACAGCAGTGGCAGGCAGTGGCGGACCGACCGGTGGATCAAGGGGGGCTGGCGCCCACCCTACCTCCGGCCGGACCGTGGGTACCCCCCATAGCCCTCCCTACCGGCGCCACGCCGCCAGCGGCCAGCAGGCAGCAGCCACCGCCCACCACCGGCGCCATGCTGCTGCGGCCTGCGGCCTCTCTCTGGACATTACAACCAAGGCAAAAAGATTTGGGCCAATTCAAGTATACGACATTACAAGTTTACAACAAAGTGTCGATTTGGGCCAAAAACATCATTGCAAATCGGTAAAGCCCACCAAAAAATGCATTGCAAAATCGACCCAGAATCCAGATCCAAATTCGGACACCACAGTCCACAAAAACAGCAAAGCAATTTCATCCCCTTTCGGCTTCTCAGTCCTTGCGGTTGGCGGCGCGGACGGGGGCACGGGGCAACGGGCGTCGGGCGGCGTTGGAGCAGCCGAGCAGGGAGGCCAGGAGCAGCTGACCAGCCGGCGGCCGCCTAGCGCCAGATCCGCCGCTCTCCTAGTCCCCGGCGGCCGGCCCGCTCCTCCTCGACCGCTCCCACCTCGTCTCCGTCACGCCGAGCAGAGAGGGCGCCAGATCCAGACCGGTCGGCGGTCGGCCGGAGGGCGGAGGGAGAGGCCGAGAGGGCGGCGAGACCGCGCGAGAGAGAGGGCGTCAGATCCATACCGGTCGGCCGGAGGGGCGGAGTGCGGAGGAAGAGGTCGGCCGGCGGCGAGACCGCAAGAGGAAGAAGGCACCAGATCTCGCGGAGGGCGGAGGGAGTGGCGCCGAGGCGGAGAAGGCGAGACGCCGAGTGGAGTGGAAGTGGATCTGGGCTGCAGGCCGAGTGGAGACAGTGTCTAAGTGCGTTTTTATTCCTCGGTGTCGCCGTTTCAGGGGATTGCTGGTAGCAGTTGACTGCCGACAGTTGTCAGGGCAACTGGGCAATCCGATTCAGAGAAAGGAGGACACAAAGATTAATCCATTACAATTTTTAGGGCATTGGAAGGCACATTATCCATTACTAAGGTATAATTTTTGTTGTATTTTGTATTTTTACTATGTTCCTATTCTAATTATGTGTGATTTTGGATTACAAAATATAGTTCGCTTTATATTTAGTATGTTTATCTTTTATATATTATGTCCCGCTAGCCCCCCTTAAAATTTGATCCTGAGTCTGGCAGGCGCTCTCTTTTCGTATGCATGTCTCCTGGCACGACGGAGAGGAGAAATTTATAGACGCCGTCAAGGAGGTATCACAGGCTCACAGCCTCACTCACAGGTGTCACTTTTTGTTTAAAAAAAAATCCTCACGGGCATCTCTTGATTAATCTTGATTGAATTTATTAGTGCGACTGATTGATGAGCAAGTCTTGTGTTGGCTGATTGAGGTGATTGATCATCTGTATTACATCTTTGTAGAAACCCCACGTTGCGGCAGGAATTTCTATAAAGAAATTTGTTGTAGAGCTTTTAGTTGGAAATATACTTTCATATCGGGGCAAAAAGGGAAACTAATATATGCAACAATGCTGGAGAGATGCATACATTAGAGCTACAACTAACAATTTTGTTTATGCTAGTATACATTGAATGTGAGGTTCCACAAAGCAGGGCATAACATCAAAAAGTTCTTCACCATTAGCCATAAAAATGGATACCTCATTCACCAATATTTTTTGTAGATACACGCTGTGCATGCACGTTTAGTGGGACCAAGGTACTAAATAGCGAATAGCGGGGTAGCAATGAATTGGCGTCTGTATAGCAGATAGCGGGCAATATTGCGGATGATATATTCTAATAACAGAATCTAAAAAAAACACTCACAATTTTGATATATTCATGTATATATATATCATGATTCATAACTTATTCAAATTACATGATCATTTCCCATGCTTAATTACTTGACTACCTATGCAAATGGAGCCATGGAGGTAGTTGTTTCATGCTCAACAGGGGCGAAGCCAAGGGGTAGGCTTGGTAAGGCTCGAGCCTACCCTCCCTGGTGGCAAGAAACATCCCCCGGCACACGGCACACCCCGCCAGGCACCGGCCGACGAGCACATCAGGCATCACCACATCAGGGCAGAGAGACCGGCGCCCCAGTGCCAAGCTGCAAAGAAGGAAAGCAAAATTAAAAATGTCTGGTATCAAGAGCAGACAGCCTACTACCATAAAGAGGCCCAACAAATCCATCTTACCGCCCATCAAAACACCAACTCCAACTCACAAACCCTACCACCAAGTACAAAATTAGCAATGGGAAGAAGCCACTGATTTCCAGAGAGCTAACGGCGCACATCGCAGCCTCGCAGGGGCGACTGAGGTGTAGGGGCGACGAGGGCTGGCCTGCCAACCAAGCCGCTGTGGGGAGGCAGATTCGGCCATCCAGGGGCAGGAGGAGCTAGACCGGGGGGAGGGGAAGGCGAGGTGGAGCTCCACCAAGGCAGGGCAGGCGAGGGGAGCCGGAGTCGGGCAGACTGGTGGGGGAGCCTGACCGCGGCGCGCGACGGTGAGAGGGAAAGGGGAGCCGGAGTTGAGCAGGCCAGCGGGGGAGCTTGACCGCGGTGCGCGGTGGTGAGTGCCAAGCCGTCGCCGGTAGGAGCACCGTGGCAGGGCCAAGGGCGGAGGGCGCCAATCGCTAGTCACCAGTCGACCGCACCACTGAGACGAGAGAGAGAGGTAGAGCTAAGAGTGGAGGAGAGAGAGAGAGAGAAATGCTTAAAGAGAGGAACTGAGGAAGTGCTGATTAGGAACTCCAAAGCAAGGACTTGAGTCTTGTCAGGTTGGTTGGTTTCAAGTTTCAACAGTTCAACTGATAAATTAAGACATCGAGTGAGTAATATTCTTCGTTAGTTCTTTACTTCTTACTCAATTTAGTATTTTAGAGTCCAGAGTTTAGACTTTTAGTGTATACAGATAGTTATTATAGTTTAGTCTTTATAATTTATTCATATATTTATAGTTTTGTATTGAACAAAATGAATAATTTATTTATAGATTTTTCTATAATGGAGAAACAAACTTTGTGTAACTATTTCGTAAGCAATTCAAGTAGTTCTCGTCCAACTGATGAGAGTACAAATCAACCAAAGAAACTTCGAGTAGAATTAATCCAAATAAAATTATTGCCAATCCGGCGCTTCGCATACCAATTGAAGATTATGCTAATGAAATTAGAGATCAAGTGAGAAGGTCATATTTATTGAATAGTCCTACTTGAGTAATTGGACATTCATTTCCACAGACTTTGGATGGCAAAGAGTCACAATCCTTTCAAGAATCATGGTATAAGAAGTCGCGTAGAATGCATTTATCCTGTGATTCAAATTTGTCTCATGATTCAAATTAGCATATTTGTGTTATGTTTTATATGATCTAAATTTTTATTGTCATTCACAATTTTCTATTATATCACTAATTTTCATATATTTCATAGACAGGTGACTTATCGCTACTCCGCAATCATGGCAGAATAATTATATATCTTTGGATATGCGCTTTCTATTCTTGAGGTACATCCTTTGTATTTCTCTGCTTTTTGTTATTTCTCTCCAATTGTGTAATTTTTGTATAAATTTGAAATTCTATAGGAGTAAAGACTATATTTATGTCAACTTACTTTAGTCCTATAGATAATTCAGCCCACCCTCAATTTTATTCCTAGCTTCACCACTGGTGCTCAACATGGATCTCTCTATTGCAATATAATCTACCAGTATCAAAACGTTGGTCATACAAACAATATCACACAAAAATAAAAGAAATGCCATGCAGAAATGTTGGCCACAACCCACACAAACAAGAATGTGTCTCTCTCTACTACTCCCATCCAAAAAAGTGCAGACTGCTATTTACTATAATTAATGACAGGATGTTGAAATGTAATAGATGTGCTACATCATAAGATTCCAAAATAGATCAATAGAAATAAATGAAACTGACCATCACTATATCATCTTGAAATCTGCAATTGCAGCCGCTATTTTGATCTGAAATCCACAGTTACGGCTGCTATATCGGTCTGACTTCCACAATGGCGGATGCAAAATTCGTGAGCACTGTTTTCCATCACTACTTCTCCTCAATAGCGCTAGCCCGCTGCTACTGCAATTGCGGGACAACATGTTTTCGTACTTCAGAGATCGTTGAGGTCTCTGATTAATTTCCTAGTATGTATTGAAGACGTGCACATGGGTGTGTGCTGCGTGTGATTTACGTGAGTTATGTGCGTCTTTCTTATACCTCTCAAAAAACTTACATCACTGTGCTTCCAATTTGGGAACAATATATAGAGTCCATTAGCATCGCATGGCAAGAGATGCAATTATGCCGGGGTAGGGGGCAAGACCAGTTAAAAGAAATGTCTTAAAAGCCTACATAGTAAGGTATTACGTAAGCGATAGGGCCTAGGTACTTTTTGTGATTCATTTTCCGTATCGAAGAAGCATGGGCAATCTCAAGCTGCAGGAGACATGCAAAAAATATGTGTGTCAATCACTAAGCTTTATGCCCATGAAATTAAACTAATAGCGATATGATTGTTTATTTGGCATACTTTTTTTCCTACATTCTTGGAGAGCTATATGCTCATAGCCAATCCTTGTTTTTACTGTATGGATATGAACAACTCGGTTGGCTAAAATTTCCGATCACAATCCAAACCTAAGAAGGCAAATTTCTGACTGAAAATCATAAATTTTGCTCTACTGATTACATGGCCCAAATAAGATTATTGACCAAGGAATTTGCCGAACATGATCCAACAAAAAACACTCGAAATCGACATACTGTTATGAGCGTATGGCCTGAACGATTCCTGGAGGCTGTTGTCCTTGGCTGACTTGGCCATGCATAATTACCGCATGGTGGGGCGCTGAGCAATTAAGAAAGCGAAGTAAAGGGTGCTCAAAATGGTTTTTTTAGTAGCTTATGGCTGCAAAGTATTGTAGCTGGCTGAAATTGCACTGTAGCTAATGGTGGCTTATTTGGCGTAATTAAATTAAAAAATAGAAAAAACAGATTAGCCCATTACAGACAGTACAAACGAATACGAGAAAAAAACCGACAAAAAACTCAAAAAAACCAAAAACCAGAAAAAGATGAAATTGTTGAATAGTAAAAAAATAAGCCAAAAGGCATCAGCCTAAGCTATTTTTCGAAGTGGCGGCCGCCTAAAGCTGCGGCAAAATTTCGTCTCGACAAAACAAAATTGTAACTTTTGGACTAGTATGACATTAGAAAAGGGTGAATAATGCTATCAAATTTTTTTAAGTATTTGCCTATCTTCACTCCAATAGCTATAAAAAGCTATGAAGACCAGAGACCAACCACCAAATAAAAAAATCTAAACAAAAAAATGAGCAAAACAACCCTTGATGTGCCCGGTAGTCAAACTGGATGAACGGTATTTCAGTCAAACCGGCAAACAGTAGCTAGTTAGAGTGGTACAATAAACTCAGTGCATAGATAGTAAAAACAGTACTATTTCAAAATCAAAAATTCCTAAAACTTTTGATCCGCGTGTCCAAATGACAAGAAACTTGGCATATACCTTCTCTAGGATGTCACGAATCTATTCCAACCATGATCGAGAAAATCATTGTCAAAGTTGTGAAAATTTTTAATTAGATGAAGGTTGAACCAAAACCAAGCAAAAACAAAAAAAAATGGTGATATGACTTGCTTGTAGATGGATGATAGCCAAGATGCCTCTAGATGTGTTCTCACATATCACAGCAAGTAAGAACAATAAAGAAATCAAGGCAAAAACACTTGGATTAAGAAATCACTCGGAGAGTCCAATCCAATTGAAAACTGGGCAACTTCATGAACTTGAAACCTGATGTCTAGATGGATAGGGATTGATTTCCAGGAGTAATCTCTATTACTAATACATCCTTGGTATAGGAAGATCAAGAATGAGAGGAAGAAGAGCAAAACCAACCAAATCAAGTACAAATCAATCAACACAAAAGGGATCCATGGGAGATGAACAAAGCTGATGTATTGCTATTTCAAGATGAATGTTTTACAACAACTCCACCTGAAGGATAAGGGATCACATCACAACACTCAACTTCCCAAACCATAACCCTACAACACTTGTCTTCCGTGAGCAAAGTTGGGTGATTAGATGGTTTTGATCCAAAATAGTTTTTGGTATTTTAATCAACTTACCAAAATGCCTTTTCTTGACTCGGTCTTTATCTTCTATTGCAAGCAATCACCATGCTTGCCACGTGTAGGTGCACTACTAGCTTGCCACTCATCGGTAAGTCTCTCCCATTCAAGTTTCACCAGATAACGCTTTACTTAGACTGACCAAGCCACATGATGCAACCTATCGCTCAAAATTCCCTTCAATATTTTCCACCTTTCTCGTGTCATGCTTGATCTCAGCCATTTCACTCGGTATCCTTGATCGTTCTAGGCCTTAGCTCCACTATGAGCTTAGCCCTGATCCTCATTGTTGACCATAGTTGACTTCAAGTGACCTTATGCACCCAAAGACAAAGAAATCAATTTTGGGCATAAGTTTAATACAACTTGATCTACGTTAGCTGTAACATGCATCATACAACTCATATGCACTGACCTAGGTTAAACAAAATCATCCTATGACTTAATTCCCCAAATTCCAAAAAATAGCTGAAGGCAACACAGCACAGCCGGATAGACCGCCAGCCTCGGCCGGTCTGACCGCTGACGGTGGCTAGTCAAACCACTAGGGGTGCCGATCTCACCAATAGAGGTGGCCGATTAGACTGCTAGGGACAACTGGTCTAATCGATATGACTTGAGAATTTTTAGAAATTTGGCAAATTTGTAAAATCCAAATTCACACTCCTCTCAAATGGCAATGGTTCATCACAACATAATTCTGAGCCTTCTCACATGGTCCTTCAGTAACTCTCCACTAAAAATAGTAGAACGACAAGGAATTGCTCCAAACTGAAGGGAAAAGACCTGTTACTTAGTGAGAAATAGAGTGATACAACTATAGCAGCACAAGTTGTAGAAGACAACCAAAACCATAAAGGAGTTAGCAATGCACATAACAAAGATTGGATCCAATACCTTGGTGATGCAACATAAACAACCGAATTTTCAGCAAATGATCAATCGATCCAACCTGCACCAACAAAGCAATGACAGGAAGGGATAGGTGAGCAAAGAAAAGGAATACATGTAAAATCAAGCAAGAACCCTGGGCTTGGCTAGACAAATGCAAAATATTAGCAGCATTGGCAGCGAGTTCGAATTGGGACTAAGGGCAAGACCACCTATCCCATGACTCAATTCCCCAAAATTCTAAAAACCAATCGAAAGCAATACATCACAACCGATTAGACCGCCTGCCCCAGTCGATCTAACTAATGACCGCCAGGACTGGAGAACTTCTAGAAATTCAACAAATTTGCAAAATCCAAATTCACATACCTCTCAGATGACAATGGTTCATCACAACATAATCTAGACTTCACACATGCTCGTTCAATTTCCCCTTGATGAATTGGAAATTTCTAAAAAACGCAAATAGAACGTGGTTTTACAATTTAGAGAGGGAATTTTGCAAATAAAGCTCCAAATGGTAAAACAAGCATTGCAAGGACTGAAAATGACCATATAAGCCAAAAATAGATTGAAACTACTGAAAATGGTAAGTTTTTCACAAAAAGCTTCAAATCCATCAAATGAATTAGGAAATCTCACTCTATATCCATATGAAAGAACAATTGTTATATTTCACCTTGGTCATGTTAAGAAGATATAAGATCAAGAGAATTGCAACAAAATGGTAAAGATCCAACTTAGCAAAATTTTGCATAAAAACTGCAAATCATGTTTTAGATATGCATTTTTATCAATATTTCTCTCCTTTTGACAATGGAGTCATTAATATATATGGAAGAAGATAGAGCATGAATGAAATGAAGTGGTTGCAATTTATTTATTTATTGTATAAGGAGCCATGGAAACTATCCAAATTGACTCTACAAGTATTACACCAAGCCATATTATATAAAGTGGCTATTGTAGATCATCGGAAATCATATCTAAGATCGCAAAGTCAAATAAGCAATAATATGAAATTAAATGAATTTTTAGTATGTTAAGTTGCTCTAGATCATAATTTAGTCAAAGATATCCAAAAATAAGCTAAGCTATGTCAATAAACTAAATGAAATCAAGAAGCTACAATTGAGTTGATTTAGTGTGCTACAAGTTCAATGTTGAATCATTTTTTAAGCACATGGAATTTGAGCATAATTAGCACAATTGGCAATTTTCAAAACATATTTTGGATTTATCTTAGTAAAGCAAGTTTTAGACTAGGAGTCATCCACAACTGCCTCTTAAGCTTTAACCATGTTTCACATGTGACTTTTTTAGCTATGTGCTGATCTCAAGCCTTACTACGACTATTCCAAGCAAGAAATTTAAAAGAATGATCTTGGTCATCCAAAACTCCCCTGAGTTTATACCTAGTGCAATGGCAAGCGTCTTATGAGTTAGAGAGATCAGCTTTTTCGCACATAAAGGAGAACATTTTTTATTTTTTTAGTTCAAGAGCAATAAGTTACTTCTTAGTCCGTAAGCTATACTCGACCTAAGCCACAAAAGCGTAGGAGAAGTAAACACATGCTTCAATAAATAACTAACATAGTTCAATCTAAAGCTCAATTTAGGTCCAAGACTTAATTTAGGCTATTTAACATGGTATGAATCACAAGAGAATCACTAGAGCAAGACTAGTCACAAGATCCAACAAGATATAATTTAGTTTAATTTTCTTACATTTAATAGAGCTAGCATAGTAAATGCTAATCTACATATAGAAAGACATGATCATTCTGGCAAACTAGCATAAGACATGACAAGATGTAAAGCAAAATATCATGTCACACAAGGATAATAGTCAAAACTCTATATAGTTATGTTACAATGCAAGTTGCTGAAATTGAAGATGCCATATGATACAATGGATGCAAAAGAGTCAAACACCTCCTCAAAACAAGCCAAAAGAACCAATAACTCCCAACTCCCCATGCAAACAAGCAAAACAAGAAGAATCAAGAATCTTAGTGAAAATATCTACAACCTGCTATTCTGACTCTACAAAGTGAAGCACAACAACCATTCTTTATATGGTCTCTAAGGAAATGATATCTAATATCTACGTGCTTGGTCCTAGAGTGTTGTACTGCGTTTTGGCAATATTTATGACACTAGCTAGTGTTGTCATAGAAAAAAGAAACACTATCTATGGCCAAACTACAGTTCCACCTAGTAGATAAGATCCAGAGAACTAAAGAGCAACTACTAGCAGTAGCCACATACTCCGCCTCAATAGTGGACTATGCAAAAGGTAAAAGATGTGTCTAATAAATGATAAGTGCTAGAAGTACTCTTCCTATCTATTCTGTACTCCATAAAATCAGCATCAGAAAAATTGCGAAGAGAGAGTATAGAATCAAAAAAATACCAGAGTTCAAATCAATAGTGCCATGAAGGTACCTGAAGATGCAATGAATTGCTTAACGATATGAGGCATGAGGGGAAGCCTGAAATCGAGCACAAAGATACATAACAAATTGTGTGTCCAGTTTTGACGCCGTGAGGTAGAGGAGGGAGCTTATCATGTTGTGGTACTCCTTCTGGTCCATGGGCTCTCCGTCCTCATAGGATCAAGCACAATAAAAGTGGTAATTAGAGTAGACATTGGTTGTTGCTTCCCACGTTGCATCAAAGAAGGTCTTTTGTGTACTTACTTTGATGAATGAAGGTCCCTTGTTTTAGTTGCTTGACTTGAAGTCCAGGGGATAAAGTTAGGTCACCCATCATACTTATTTTGAATTCCCTATTCATAGAATCTAAAAATCTAGATATCAAAGTATGAGACGAACCGCCAAATATGATGTCATCCAAATAAATCTGAACAAGTAAGAAGTCACTGCCATGCCTGAGAGTAAATAAAGTTTCATCTACCATTCCTATTTTGAAATTAATTTAAACATACAACTTTTAAGCCTATCATACCAAACTCTAGGGAATTGCTTTAATCCATACAAGACTTTGGAGAGCTTACACATATGGTTTGGGAACATAAAATTTTGAAACTAAGAGGTTGCCTGACATAGATATCTTCTTCTATAAAACCATTTAGAAAAGTATACTTGACATCCATTTGAAAAAGCTTAAATCCCTTAGATGCCACGAATGCTAGCAATATACGAATAGCTTTTAACATAGCTACAGGTGCAAAGACCTCTTCAAAATCTAAGCCTTCTATCTAGGAAAAACGTGGAGCTACAAGTCTAGTCTTGTTGCAAATTACTAACCCATCCTCACTTTACTTATTTTTGAAAACCCATTTTGTACCAATTACATTATGATTAGGAGGAAGTTCAACTAAGATCCAAACTTAGTTTCTTTTAGAGTTCTTAAACTCTTCATGCATTGCATTGACCCAAAAGGAATCAAACAAAGTACGGGTGACATCTTGGGGTTCAAAAGATGTAACAAAGACAGAATGTGCATGAGAATCTGAAGAGATAAACCTAGAGCGAGTAACTCACTTATGGAGATCTCCAATCATCTGCTTCTTAGGGTGTCATTACTGAATATGAAGAGGAGGTCCTAGTGTAGACGTGGCCTCTACCTCATAGGATATGGAGGCAGGAGCAGAGCCACTCGAAGCATCGGTGAAGGTGGGAGGAGGCTGCTCTGCTGAAGCTAGAGTAATGAAAGCAGATTCTCCAACCAAGGAGTGACTAGAGAAGGAATTGGGTCCTTATTCTCTAAGTCGGAGTTGTCTTCCATAAAGATGCTCTCCTGATCACCTTTTACCTATGTACCTGCATTGTTAGATCTAGCACTAGGACTAGCCTCATTAAAAGTGATTTCATAAGTCTTAATGATTCTGTTAGTATCCAAATTAAAAACACAAAAGCCATGAGAATGAGCAGGATATCCAATGAAAATGACATCATAACATCTAGATTCAAATTTATATAAATTGCTATGTTTAAGAATAAAGCACTTATAAATAAATATATTAAAATGAAAGATGCTAAGCCTATGACTAAATCTAAGCTTATAAGAAGTCTTACCACGAAATTAAGAAAACCCTATTGGATATATAGCAAGTAGAAGAAATCACTTTAGCCCAAAACTTCCTATAGGTACTATCCTCATCTAGTATTGTCCTAGCCATCTACAACCCCACTCTACTGAGGGACCTTAGGTCAGGAGAACTAGTGTTCTAACCCTCTCTCGATGTAGAAAGTGATAAAGGATGAGTTCTTAAATTCTACACCACTGTCACTCCTAATGGCTCTCAAGGCTCTTAGGAGGTTAACTGTTAGTCTAAGGGCCAACTCTCTAAAGCAGCCAAAGGCTTCATCCTTAGAAAGCAAAAAATACACCCAATAATACCTAGAGAAGTCATCTACAATGATAAGCACATATCCCTTTCTTCTTGCAGACTAGACTCTAGAAGGGCCAACTCTGTCTAAGAACAAGAGTTGTCTATGGCCATTAGTCATCGTTAAAGTAAGAGGTGGATCAGAAGTACAAACCATCTTACTATGTCTACAGGGTGTGCACACTAGGTCTCCAAAACTCTTAAGCCTAGGCAATCCTCTGATAAAGTTCTTGCTATTGACTCTAGTCAAGTGATCGAAGCATATATGTCTAAGCCTAGGATACCACAACACTAAGCCATGAGAGTCAGGAGCCACAAGACACCTAGGGCTAGAGATAGAAGAGACACTAAATTCAGCACTAAAGATTCTCTCAAACCTAAAAATCGCAAAGACATACTCACTCGAGTAGTCTAGAACTCTACACTCGTGAATCTCACTTCTAGCCCTCAACACAAAGCTGGGAAACAGATAGCAGATTATATCTCAACTTACTTATCAAAGTGACATTCTTGAGCATGAAATTGTTATTAATGTGTACTGAGCCCTTTGCTTTCACGATCCCTATAGAAGCATCCCCAAACATTATCAACTCATTGCTGAATGCACGAGTGAAGGAGAACCATCGAGAATCTCTAGTCATGTGTTGAGAACACTTGGAGTCAACAAGGCACACGTCCTCTTTTCTCGCTCGATGGACCTATAGGTGTAGGATCGGAAATAAAAAAACAACTGCAGCCAAAACAAAAACAAAACAACACAACCTTTGCTGTCGTTTGCCGAATAGGAAGAAATGCAGAGAATTTAGACCAGAGGCAACAAGAAAACAGAAAACAGAGTTCAAATGCTACAAGATAAAACTGAAAGAAGCAGACCGCTGAAAACAGAGATTGCTGATTTTTACGATTCTTTTCAGGCTGCGGAAAACAGAATTAAAACTGAAAACAGCAAGGGACTGCAAAAAGGACAGACACTAGATGCAGCAGCAAACCGAAAAACACCAAAACAACAAGCTGCCAACTGACTGTAGTTGGTAGAGAAAACTAAAGAAAGGATAGACACTAGATGCAGCAGCAAACCAAAAAACACAAAAACAGCAAGCTGCTACCTGACTACAGTCGGTAGAGAAAACTGAAGAAAGGACAGACATTAGATGCAGAAGGAAACACAAAAACAGCAAGCTGCTAACTGACTGCAGTTGGCAGAGAAAACTGAAATAGAGAAAAACTGAAAAAGGAATTCAGGTAGCAGTTGGCATGCAGAGAGCAGCCGACAGGGAGCAGAAAAACAAGAAAGCAAAACCAAAAAGAGTAAACCAACAGCCGACTGAAAACTGAAGGCTGAAAATACTGAAAACAACTGAAAAACACATAAATTGCTGCAAGCTAGCTGTTCTTCTTTGATCAAATGGACAGGACTTCAAACCAAATAGCAAGAGGACCTCAAGAGAAGAAAATGCAGACTCAGATTGATTGAAAAATAGTGAATGCTATTTTTGTCAAGAAGATTCAGTAGGAAAGCACAAAATCTAAAATATCTCATGATTCTTTGATTCTTTGCTCAAGGAACTTTGAAAACAGCAGGGAAATAATCTCAGAAGTAAGAACCACACTCCAAAAACAAGATTCCATCTAGAAAACCAAAATTGCAAGGGTCCCCTAACTTCAAACCCTAGAGAATCAAAAACAGAGGAAATGTGCGCATGAGAGAGAAAGGAGTACACATGGATTTTGAGTTTTGCTCTTAGGAATAGATTGGTCAAATGACCTTGGGGCTAATTTCCTGCACAGAGCTAAAAGGATTCATCTCCTCAAGCAAAAGAATCAACCCAAACACTTAAAACACAGAGAAGAACAGAGAGCTTCAAACTGACAGAACTGAAACACATGCACAAGAAAAGGGATAGCTCAAACTCAATCCATTTCATATTGATTCAGAGACATGGGCTATTACAAAGGGTTCATCTCACAGCCATCTCACTACATGCTTGCTCACTGAGATGATCACACGCACACTCACTTGTCTGAGTTCTCACACACGCAGAGAAGAAGGAACACCACTCTACTGCTTTGAGCTCACAATGCTTGCCTCCCCTGCACTGCCAACTCCCCTTCACTAAATAGAAGAGCTCACACTCTCAAATAGCAAATCAAGAAGTGGCAGCCCTCTCACACTACCAACTTCACACACATATGAGGCTAAACCCACTCACATCCTGGGTAATCTACAAGAGGAAAATCAAGAAGTGCAATCCTACACCCACTACATGCCTCTTGCACGAAAGAGAAAGAGGGAACCAGGTTGGAGGGAAACCAAGCATACCACTCCAAACACTAACCTCCTCCTTCTACTACCGGGTCTCCAACCCATCAGCTTCAACTAAACCCGCTTCCTCAGGCTTGAGTCAATTTTCCGAATTGCCCCTCAAGCACCTTCCCGGAAGCTTCCTGTCCTCACACGACCACACCCGGCATCCTGACTGTCTGGACCTCAGCTCCTTCCTGAGCCTAGACCCGGTCCACCTCGTCGTTGCCCTTCGTGTCCACCTCCGGCAGCTCCAGCTCCGATTCCTTGTCTCCCTGGCTTGCAACCACCTTACCAGCCTCGATCAACTTCGGCGTCTCCGACCGTCTGGACCTCAACACCTCCTGTGCCTAGTCCCGGTCCTCCCACGCCTCGCCATGAACTCGCCTCAAAGTCCTGCAGCCATCACAGATAAGAAACCTTCACATAGCACCGCTCGAAACAGTATAATCAACATTAGCATCAAAAGAGGATACTCAAGCATGAAATGCCCAAATCGACCGATCGAGAAAAAGAACAAACATCCTAAGCACGTCCGACCGCGTTCGACCAGGTCCAACTGAACAAAACTGCGCCATGCACCGACTTGGCGTGAACCAACCAAATCAAACTCAAACTTCCCAGAACACGAGTCAATTACTCATCACAAACATGGGGACACCTCCACATGGTCTCTCAATAGGGCATAAGCAGGAAACATATGTGCTTCAGTACTAGGGTTAGTAATAAAAGACTTAAATCCAATACCAAGCCACACGATGTCTAGAACAATAGTAGAAGCGGGAATAAAATGGTTAGCAAGATAATCATGAGAATACACATAAAAACCACCTAGACCTCTCCGAATCGGCCTACCAAAAGGCTAGTACTCCCCCTGTTTAGATGTTACCTTTGGTCAACCCTCATGATTTCTAACCCAAAGCACTACTTAGAGTCACCAAAGGAGTCAAATAAGTCATCTACAAATCGAGACTCATATCTAGAAGGAAAGACAGGTTGCCTTGCTCTAGAGACACTCACAGGTGAAGGAACTCCTCTAATGCAAAGCAGCATCCTCTATTTCCTCTCAACCTTTGCTCTATGAAAGCAGAACTCAACAATGTAGTCATTCTTCTTGCAGAAGGTACAATAATGCATGACCTTTTCAGGGGTCTGACCTGTGGAAATAGAAGCACCTGACTTGGTAGAAGAGGTTGTGTAAAACCTGTTAACCTAAACACAGTCTTGGATATCTCATGGGGTTTTACTAAAAGTGGACACTCTCAATAACTCTCACAACATTATGCAAGTGGTTCTTAGAATGCTCTAAGGAATTAAATTGTAAGCCTCTCTTCTTCACATTTACCTTAGATTGGTCAACGATCATGTTAAGGTTTTTCTTCCCTGTAGAGTATCTTTCAAGGGTCCTTTTGAGGTAGTCATTTTCTTGGGCTAGGTTCTCACATGTGGCACACTCATTGGTTTTGGTAACACTAGCATATTTCTTTTTATAGACAGCTACCTCTAGTTTCAAAACCTCACCAGACACACATGGGAATTTCTAGCCCAAGCCAAGTTCTCCTTATATTTTATTCTGAAAGCCTCATGCATCTCGTTGATCGTGCAAAACTGCACACCCGCAAGTGAACGGGCTGCCGCTAAGATAGCAGCGAATGTCGTGTCCTCCACAGGGACTAGAGTACCGGTGACAGGACACTAAACTAAAGCTAAATCGCACAAACTGGGAGTCTAAGACTGATTGCTAATCCTATAGAAGCTGAAGGCTAGCGATCAAATCTGCCTAGGAGAAGGAGAAAGGAAGAGCTAAAGGAGCTACGACCTAAGGAATACTGGATCGAGAGGAGGAAAGAGAAGAGTAACCTGAGAAAATGACTCTACTGCGAGAAGGAAGAGCTAAGGAAAATGAGAATAAGAGAGAGAAGAAAGAATTAGGCTAAAAGTAGACTAGACTTGCTGCAGGAAGGGAAGGGAAAAGAGAGAAGACAGAGATAAGAAAAGAGAGAGAGAGACTAGAAGACTAGAGAAGAGATTGATCTGCTAGAGAAGGACTTGAGGTGAGAAAGAGACTAGAGAAGAGAAGAGAAGAGATGGTAGAAAAGGTGAAAGAAGAGAAAGAGATGAAACAGAGGTTAGAGGAGTACTCAGGAAACTAATAGGACAGAATACCTACAGAGGACTAAGATCCAACTAGATAAGAAGGGTAAAGCACAGACTGGGTAAGAGAAGCTAGGAAAGAATGGGGAATAAGAAAACGGAATGCTAGATGAGAGGAGAACAAGACTAATTTAGTACTGCAGACTGAAAGAGGAAAGAAACTGAGAAAGAAGGGGTTGGCTAGAGGTAGGTGAAGTAGCTAACGAAGAATACCGCAGAGCTAATGAAGCGCCTGGCATAAGATAAGAAAGATCTGAGAGAAGAGAGTGAGGAATTGCAGAGAGGAATCGCAGGGAACTATCGCAAGGAAGCTATAGCTAAACCAATAATCCGACCCTTCACAACAAGCAAGACAAGACGAAAAGCAAACTTGCAAGCTTAACTACTGCAAGAAACAAGGAAATAAACCCTGACTCAAGATCTTAGATATAACAGGACAGAACATAACATAAGCATCAAAGCATGGAATGTAAATTACTCACAGAATTAAGAACTTAGTAGATCTACCAAAGCATCAATTAAAAACCATGAATCTAACGGTAAATAGCATCCACACAAATATCTTACGTGCGCAAGAACATGGAAAGTACTTTGTAATACCAGATCTGAAATATATAGCACATGAACTTAACAGATCTAACACATAAACATCTCTGATAAACAAGAACAGCACTACAAGCATACAGATCTGCAAAATATATTACTGAAACATCACAAATCTACGCATAAGCATCTCAGGCATAGCAAAAATAAAACAAACACATCCAAGCAACCACTTCTTAGTAGCCAGATCCACACAGACACATGCACATAAACAGATCTAACATGTAATCATCCCAAGCATGCCATCACAGTGCTAAATATTAGATCGGGAATGAAACAACCCATAGAGATGCAGATCTGTTGTAGAAGAAAATCTGAAGAGGAAGCAGGCAGCAGGAAGCAGATTCGGTGCAGAAGCCGAAGAGGTGGCGGTGTAGAGGAAGCAGATCCGTGTACAGACGCCGTAGATGAGGCAGATCCAAGAGCCTGGTGGTTGATCCGGCCGAAGAAGTACTGCTGGAGTAGAGGACGCAGAGCAGAAGTAGCAGATCCACCCGTGAATGTTGCAGATCCGGCCGAAGTGGTTGAAGAAGTAGCAGATCCGAGCTAAAACCCCGTAGAGGTACCAGCCCCGGTCATGGAAAGAGCAGATCTGGTCGGCAGCAAAGGGGATTCAGCAGAGGGAGCTGGGAGGTTGCATGGTGAAGATGAGGAAATGGGTGAGCTCAGGTGAGGCGTATGGGAGACGGCAGGGAAATCCATGGGGCTCTGGAGGTGTGGTCTCGGTGCTGGTTCTGGTGGAGTGGAGATGCTGGTGGATGGCTAGGGTTAAAGGGGAGATTAGGCTAGGGTTCTTGGAGCTGGCCGGCGAACAGAGGTGATGGTGGAGGTGCGGTTTCGGTGGAGGCGTTGGGGATCTGGCTCGGAGTGGGGCTACTGGGTGTGGGAGATGGGAGCGCGTTCGCGAAGGAGGATGGGTGGCGGCTCTGGTTCTGGTGGAGTGGAGATGCTCCCCCCCCGGTGGTGAATGCTGCTTATATACTTGCGGCGGCTGGCTAGGGTTTCAGTTCACGGGCGCCCGGAGGGGTTAGGGTTTGCTGGCATTTTTGCACTCTAGTCCTCCTCCTTCTGCTGATTTGCAACCATTGCTCATCCCATGCTGATATCTGTGAAGTTTGCGCCTATTTCGCGCCGACCTGCAAGGATATTACAAACCACTGTAAATTGTCCAAAATGAGAGCAAAATGTGTATAATTAATGAATTTATGGCTAATTTGAGCTACTAACAACAGGGTTATGGTGTGAAAATTTGGTGTTAATATGGTGCATATCATATACCCCCAAGCTTAAACATTTGATTGTCCTCAAGCAAATGATATAATGATATCGAATCCAGGGAATCCAGAAAAACATGAGAGGATATAAATGAATGCTTGCAGCTAGACAATTGTACTCAATATTTCAAATAAGACTGTCTGACTTAATGTTTACAAGCTGTCCAGATTTTTAACCAATATTCCAGCAAAGATATCAAAGTGATACTAGAGTTTTTGACCAGATCAAGTTACCCAAAAGTGCCAAATTGCACTAAATGTTTGCATGGATCCCACCAGAATTGAAAAGTATCAAAACCAGATATCACAGTCAAGAATAAGGATATCCTAGAGTCATATTTAGGCATTTACTATTCTAGATGAAGAGACTAATGTTTGCATGAAGTTTATGAAAAAGCCTACACTTGAGCCATGATACTTTACTTTTGCTGGTTTTTTAACAGGTTTAAAACACACCATGGGCACAAGTGCCACTTATTCCACTTTTGGGCATGCTTGCCACTTATTCAGACATTAACACTTCAATTGGGCAGAACTGCCACTTATTCAACCAATGTGACAAAGTCACTTATTCAACTCACACTTTGCAACCCAAAACAGAAATAAAGATCTTTTCTTTCTTTTCTTTTTCCCTTTTTTTTTATCATTAACCGGTTTTCATTATCCATAAGATCTAGATAATTCAACCATGTTATTGGCTCAAGATAAGACTACCACTTTCACAAACTTTTCATTCAAGCAAAAGCATCAACGTCTAAAATAAAATACTATGCCCAAACATGAATCCTAGGATATGAACTTTCTAGAAGTGATAACTAGAATCAATACAATCCGCAAAAGGTAAAGATACATGTGTAACTTGCAATGAATCAACAACCAAAGGATCACAAGATTTCTAAGCAATCACAAGATTTCAATGTATTCAAGAGTAACCCAATTGGATATCCAAAGAATTGATGCCATTACTAGATCACTTAAACAAATTTCAGTTTGATAACTCTGGATTACACAAGACAGTCACATATTACAGTCAAGTATTCAATTAGTAGTCTAAAACAGCTCATACTAATGATCAGGGCAGTCACATTTAATCATTAGAAATCTAGCATGAGAATGATACTAGCCATAAATCATCAATTACACATCATCAATTTCAGTGCCCATGAGTATGACAAGAAGAATATGCAAATCATCCACATAAGACAGGTCCTCCCCCAAGCTTAAGTCAAACAAACACTCTGAAATAAAAATTCAGTATTGGAAACAGCTCACCGGGTGCAAAAGTTGAATCAGACAGTATCACATCACCCCAAAAGCTTCCTGCCATGCTTGGATGATGGATCAGCATGTACCTGCAATGGAAAAATAAAAAGGGAAAGGATAAAACGACAAAAGATAAGGTAAAAGAGGAAAACTGCAGTAAAACGGAAAGAATAAACAGCTCAGGTTGCCTCCTGAGAAGCGCTTGTTTTAGGTCTTTAGCTTGACCAACAAATGATAATCAAGGTGGCTCAAAAGAAATTGGAGAATCACAGTCAGGACTGACTTGATCTCCAGCAATGTATTCCTCATTAAGCTCAGAAATAGGTTCCCCAACAAAATAGTGTTTCAATCTTTGCCCATTAACTTTGAAGACACCCCCAGATTGACTCTCAACCTCAAAAGCACCACTACCAAGCACTTTCTTGACTACACAAGGCCCAAACCATCTAGATTTGAACTTTCCAGGAAACAAATGGAACCTAGAGTCAAAAACTAAGACCAGCTGTCCAGGGTGGAAATCACGCCTCAAAATGTGACGATCATGAATCTTTTTAGCTCTCTCTTTGTAAATCCTTGAGCTTTCATAAGCATCAAGTCTCAATTCATCTAATTCACACAGCTGCAGCTTCCTATGTTTTCCTGCTAGACCCATGTCCATGTTGAGCTTTCTAATTGCCCAATGTGCCCTATGTTCAAGCTCAACAGGAAGATGACATGCTTTTCCATAAACCAACCTAAATGGGGACATTCCAATAGGAGTTTTGAATGCTGTCCTATAAGCCCACAATGCATCATAAAGCTTAAGAGACCAATCTGTCCTGGATTTGGAAACAACCTTTTCAAGGATTTGCTTTATCTCTCTATTAGAAACTTCAACTTGCCCATTAGCTTGAGGATGATAAGGAGTGGTGACTCTATGATTATGGACTCCATATTTGGCTAGAAGAGCTTCAAACTGCTTGTGATTAAAGTGAGACCCTCCATCACTAATCACAACTCTAGGAATCCCAAACCTAGGAAAGATGACTTGCCTAAACAACCTACAAACAGATTTTGAATCAGCATGAACAGTGGGTATAGCCTCAACCCATTTGGACACATAATCCACTGCAACCAGAATGTGTTTGTACCCTTGAGAAGAGGGCAAAGGTCCTATGTAATCTATTCCCCAAACATCAAAGAGTTCTACTTCAAGAATACCATGCTGAGGCATTTCATGTCGTCTTGACATGTTCCCTGCATGCTAACAGGGATCACAAGACTGAATATATGCATGAATATCCTTGAACATGGTAGGCCAATAAAATCCAGCTTGGAGCACCTTAGCTTGGGTCTTAGCAGTTCCAGAATGACCACCAAAAGGTGCAGAATGACAGTGAAAAATCACGTTTTGAACCTCCTCAAGAGGTAGGCAACGTCTAATAACCCCATCTGCACAATGTCTATACAGATATGGGTTATCCCAAAAGAATTTTCATGCCTCATGAATAAACTTCCTACGCTGCTGATAAGAGAGAATAGATGGGACTGCATTGCAAACCAAGTAGTTCACAATGTCTGCATACCAAGGAGTTTTAGATTGAACAAGAGAAACTTCTGAAAGCTGGTCTCCAGGAAGAGAATCTTCAATTGGAAGAGTAGAGACTGGACCAGAATGGGGTAATCTAGAAAGATGGTCAGCTACCAAGTTCTCAGCCGCCTTTTTATCCCTAATTTCCACATCAAATTCTTGCAGCAAAAAATCCAATGAATGAGACGAGGTTTTGCATCCTTTTTACTCAAAAGATACCTAATGGCTGCATGATCTGTGTATACTATGCATCTTGAGCCAACTAGGTAAGATCTGAATTTGTCAAAGGCAAATACTACAGCTAGCAGTTCTTTTTCAGTGGTTGTGTAATTGATCTGGGTGTCATCTAAAGTCCTGCTAGCATAGTAAATGACATGCAAAGCCTTGTCATGCCGCTGCCCCAAAACAGCCCCCACAGCAAAATCACTAGCATCACACATAAGCTCAAAAGGAAGATCCCAATCAGGAGATTGCACAATGGGTGCAGAAATGAGGGCAGCTTTGATCTTGCTAAAAGCATCCCTGCAAGACTCATCAAAAACAAAAGGGACATCGCAGCCCAAAAGATGAGTGAGAGGACGAGCAATTTTTGAAAAGTCCTTTATAAATCTGCGATAAAAACCAGCAGGCCCCAAAAAACTGCGAACACCCTTCACATTTAAAGGAGGGGGCAAGCGCTCAATCACCTCAACTTTTGCTCTATCCACCTCTATGCCTCTAGAAGACACTAAGTGACCAAGAACTATCCCCTCTCTAACAAGAAAATGACATTTTTCCCAATTAAGAACCAGATTTGCCACAAGACAGCGCTGGAGGACAGTTTCAAGATTGGCCAAACAGCTCTCAAAGGTCTGCCCATAAACAGTGAAATCATCCATGAAAACCTCCATGATTTTCTCAATAAGATCTGAAAAAATAGACATTACACAGTGCTGGAAGGTCCCTGGGGCATTGCAGAGTCCAAATGGCAGCCTACGGTATGCAAAGGTACCATAGGGGCAAGTGAAAGTGGTCTTTTCCTGATCTGATGGATGTATAGGAATCTGCAAGAATCCTGAATATCCATCAAGATAACAGAAATAAGAATGACGGGCAAGTCTCTCTAACATTTGGTCAATGAAAGGCAAAGGAAAATGGTCCTTGCGAGTGGCCTTGTTAAGCTTCCTATAGTCAGTGCACATGCGCCGGCCTGTGGTTGTTCTTGTGGGAATTAGATCACCTTTTTCATTGGCAACCACTGTTATGCCCCCTTTCTTAGGCACAACATGAATGGGACTGACCCACTGACTATCTGAAATAGGATAGATGATGTTAGCTCCTAGAAGCTTAAGGATTTCTTTCTTGACAACCTCCTGCAAGTGAGGATTAAGCCTACGCTGGTGCTCACGTGTTGGCTTAGCATCATCCTCAAGGTGAATGCGGTGCATGCAGGTGGCTGGATCAATGCCCTTCATATCATCTATAGAGTACCCAATGACAGCTCTATATTTACGAAGGATCTCAAGAAGTTGATCAGCCTCTAAAGGTGTCAAATGGGCACTAACAATAACAGGACAGGTCTGATCTGGTCCCAGAAATTCATATCTAAGATGATTAGGAAGTGGTTTCAGCTCTACCTTTGGGGCTGTGGGCTGCTTAAGGTCTGGGATGGGAGAAGGCTCTACAGGAGCATCAATGAGTGCAACATGATGAGAATTAACAGCAGTGCACTCATCCTCAATTGATGTCACTTCTTCAACATTTTCATATGCTTCAACAACACATTTGTCAACCAAATCAAGTGAGAAACACTGATCTGGACAGTGAGGAAGATGAGTGGGATGCCTCATATCAAATGTTAGCTTCTCTTGACCAAATTGGAGAGTAAGCTTAGCATCCTTGACATCAATTACAGCACCTGCAGTAGCAAGGAATGGTCTCCCAAGGATGACAGGTTCACTTCTATCCTCCATCTCTAAGACAACAAAATCCACAGGGAATGCAAAGGTGCCTATTACCACAGGGACATCCACTAAAATTCCAGCAGGGTGACGATATGTGCGATCAGCCAACTGCAATGTCATGGTTGTTGGCTGCAGATCGCCCAAAGGAAGCGCGTCACAGACTGAAAGAGGAAGGACACTAACACTAGAGCCTAAGTCACAAAGAGCTCTAAAGTTCTTGGGGCCTAAAATGCAAGGTATGCAAAATCTACCAGGGTCATCTAACTTAGGAGGTAGCTTATTCTGTATGATAGCGCTACACTCCTTAGTTAGAGTGACCACCTCAAGCTCATCCATACTCCGCTTCTTGGTAAGCAACTCCTTGAAGAATTTGGCATACATAGGCACATGTAGGACAGCCTCTAGAATGGGAATGGTGATCTGAACATCCTTCATCCTCTCTAGGAATTTAGCAAACTGCTTGTCCTCATTGGATTTTTCTAACCGCTCAGGGAATGGCAATTTGGGTTTTGTGGAGGGGACAGCTGCTGTAGTGGATGATGAGGGGATATCATGTGTTTTGGCTGGTGTTATGGAGCTGGGTTGGTGCAGATTCTGCTGCTGTGAGTCAGGATTTGCTTGCTGGACAGACCTAAAGACAGGTGGCACATACAAGGGTGGTGTGGGAAGAAGTGGTTCAGATGTTGTCTTGCCACTCCTAGTGGTAATTGCTCCACAATGACCACGAGGATTTGCCTCAGGCTGTGCAGGAAGTCTCCCAGGTGTGCTGGATGAAGCCTGTGATGCTTGCAAACTCTCCACACGACTAGCCAAATCAGTCAATTGAGTCTTTGCATCATTGTATTGAGCTTCCATCTTAGCTACATGTGATGCAAGGAGCTGTTCAATTCTGGTCAACTGATCTGATTGAGAAGTAGTAGGTGGAGGGTTTGGAACATGCATCATAGGTTGCTGAAATGAGGCATGTGAAGGGGCTTGCTACTGTCTAAAGCCTTGTGCTGATGTTCCCACAGGGAAGGATGACACACTAGGGTTGGTGTTCTTGTAAGACAAGTTTGGATGACGCCACCCTGGGTTGTAGGTTTGAGAAAACTGCCCATGTGATTGAGCATAGTTCACTTCAGATGATTCAGCTGTGGAAGTTAAGGGGCACTCAGCTGGAGTATGCCCTTGAGATCCACAAATATGACATCCAGTGGCTATATGGGCTGAAGATGAGGGCATGAGCTGCGCCATTTGACGTGTGAGAACTTGAATCTGAGCTGATAAGGCATCATTAGAGCTCACCTCATAGATACCAGGACGTGGAGGAGCAGAAGCTCTCTCACTGGACCATTGAAAGTGGTGGGAGGACATACTCTCAATCAAGCTGAAAGCT
This sequence comes from Dendrocalamus latiflorus, assembly GCA_017311315.1. Classification (NCBI taxonomy): domain Eukaryota; kingdom Viridiplantae; phylum Streptophyta; class Magnoliopsida; order Poales; family Poaceae; genus Dendrocalamus; species Dendrocalamus latiflorus. The sequence goes on from CM029677.1 coordinate 10,556,680, forward strand.
TCATCAAGAGTTTTGTTCATTATGCCTTCTCCTGCTGCAGAATCTACAAAGGCTCTTGTGTATCTGCAACACCAACCATCTTTCAAGGCCATGGTGAGGACACATCCTAAGCAAGGTTTGATAGCTCTGCCAAGCATCATATAAACTCTCACCCTCAGATTGTGAAAATCTAGTAATCTGGTCACGCACTTCTGCTGCCTTGGAGGGAGGAAAATACCTCTCAAAAAAGGCCTGCAGTAGGTGTTCCCATGTGTCCTTAAGGTGCAGGGGCAGAGAGTGCAACCAAGTCTTAGCACCATCTCTAAGAGAGAAAGGGAACAATGAGAGCCTAATGGCATCAGTTGTGACTCCATTGCACTTCAAAGTGTTGCAATATTCTAAGAAGGTGCGAATGTGTTCATTGGGATCCTCAGTGGGAGAACCTCCAAATCTGGTCTGCTGGACCATGGTAATGAGTGCAGGTTTTAGCTCAAAGTTGTTTGCCTGAATGGCAGGTTGGACAATTCCAGGGGCTATACCTTGGTCTCTAGGAATCCAAAGGTCACGAAGAAGAGGTTGGGGGTTCTGATCTCCCATTTCTTCTGGATGGGGAAGTTGATTTTCTATCTTCAGCTTATGAAAAGTGCGCTCAATCTCAGGATCAAAAGGAGCCAACGAATGGTCTCCACTCCTGCGCATAAGCTGAGAAGTAGGGCCAAAAAGGGAGGAAGGAAACTAAAGAAATGACTTAGTCTATGGTCTAGCGCGATCACCAATATCTAGTCCCCAGCAACGGCGCCAATTTCTTGATCGCGCAAAACTGCACACCCGCAAGTGAACGGGCTGCCGCTAAGATAGCAGCGAATGTCATGTCCTCCACAGGGACTAGAGTACCGGTGACAGGACACTAAACTAAAGCTAAATCGCACAAACTGGGAGTCTAAGACTGATTGCTAATCCTATAGAAGCTGAAGGCTAGCGATCAAATCTACCTAGGAGAAGGAGAAAGGAAGAGCTAAAGGAGCTACGACCTAAGGAATACTGGACCGAGAGGAGGAAAGAGAAGAGTAACCTGAGAAAATGACTCTACTGCGAGAAGGAAGAGCTAAGGAAAATGAGAATAAGAGAGAGAAGAAAGAATTAGGCTAAAAGTAGACTAGACTTGCTGCAGGAAGGGAAGGGAAAAGAGAGAAGACAGAGATAAGAAAAGAGAGAGAGAGACTAGAAGACTAGAGAAGAGATTGATCTGCTAGAGAAGGACTTGAGGTGAGAAAGAGACTAGAGAAGAGAAGAGAAGAGATGGTAGAAAAGGTGAAAGAAGAGAAAGAGATGAAACAGAGGTTAGAGGAGTACTCAGGAAACTAATAGGACAGAATACCTACAGAGGACTAAGATCCAACTAGATAAGAAGGGTAAAGCACAGACTGGGTAAGAGAAGCTAGGAAAGAATGGGGAATAAGAAAACGGAATGCTAGATGAGAGGAGAACAAGACTAATTTAGTACTGCAGACTGAAAGAGGAAAGAAACTGAGAAAGAAGGGGTTGGCTAGAGGTAGGTGAAGTAGCTAACGAAGAATACCGCAGAGCTAATGAAGCGCCTGGCATAAGATAAGAAAGATCTGAGAGAAGAGAGTGAGGAATTGCAGAGAGGAATCGCAGGGAACTATCGCAAGGAAGCTATAGCTAAACCAATAATCCGACCCTTCACAACAAGCAAGACAAGACGAAAAGCAAACTTGCAAGCTTAACTACTGCAAGAAACAAGGAAATAAACCCTGACTCAAGATCTTAGATATAACAGGACAGAACATAACATAAGCATCAAAGCATGGAATGTAAATTACTCACAGAATTAAGAACTTAGTAGATCTACCAAAGCATCAATTAAAAACCATGAATCTAACGGTAAATAGCATCCACACAAATATCTTACGTGCGCAAGAACATGGAAAGTACTTTGTAATACCAGATCTGAAATATATAGCACATGAACTTAACAGATCTAACACATAAACATCTCTGATAAACAAGAACAGCACTACAAGCATACAGATCTGCAAAATATATTACTGAAACATCACAAATCTACGCATAAGCATCTCAGGCATAGCAAAAATAAAACAAACACATCCAAGCAACCACTTCTTAGTAGCCAGATCCACACAGACACATGCACATAAACAGATCTAACATGTAATCATCCCAAGCATGCCATCACAGTGCTAAATATTAGATCGGGAATGAAACAACCCATAGAGATGCAGATCTGTTGTAGAAGAAAATCTGAAGAGGAAGCAGGCAGCAGGAAGCAGATTCGGTGCAGAAGCCGAAGAGGTGGCGGTGTAGAGGAAGCAGATCCGTGTACAGACGCCGTAGATGAGGCAGATCCAAGAGCCTGGTGGTTGATCCGGCCGAAGAAGTACTGCTGGAGTAGAGGACGCAGAGCAAAAGTAGCAGATCCACCCGTGAATGTTGCAGATCCGGCCGAAGTGGTTGAAGAAGTAGCAGATCCGAGCTAAAACCCCGTAGAGGTACCAGCCCCGGTCATGGAAAGAGCAGATCTGGTCGGCAGCAAAGGGGATTCAGCAGAGGGAGCTGGGAGGTTGCATGGTGAAGATGAGGAAATGGGTGAGCTCAGGTGAGGCGTATGGGAGACGGCAGGGAAATCCATGGGGCTCTGGAGGTGTGGTCTCGGTGCTGGTTCTGGTGGAGTGAAGATGCTGGTGGATGGCTAGGGTTAAAGGGGAGATTAGGCTAGGGTTCTTGGAGCTGGCCGGCGAACAGAGGTGATGGTGGAGGTGCGGTTTCGGTGGAGGCGTTGGGGATCTGGCTCGGAGTGGGGCTGCTGGGTGTGGGAGATGGGAGCGCGTTCGCGAAGGAGGATGGGTGGCGGCTCTGGTTCTGGTGGAGTGGAGATGCTCCCCCCCCCCCCCGTGGTGAATGCTGCTTATATACTTGCGGCGGCTGGCTAGGGTTTCAGTTCACGGGCGCCCGGAGGGGTTAGGGTTTGCTGGCATTTTTGCACTCTAGTCCTCCTCCTTCTGCTGATTTGCAACCATTGCTCATCCCATGCTGATATCTGTGAAGTTTGCGCCTATTTCGCGCCGACCTGCAAGGATATTACAAACCACTGTAAATTGTCCAAAATGAGAGCAAAATGTGTATAATTAATGAATTTATGGCTAATTTGAGCTACTAACAACAGGGTTATGGTGTGAAAATTTGGTGTTAATATGGTGCATATCACTCGTCTAAATCAATCCCACTTTCAGCATAAAATGAATAAGAGATAGAATTAATAACTTTCTTAGATGCAATTATGGACATGGATTTTTCAATTTTATATTTCTCCTCAAGTGTTTTATTAAGAGCATCAATCTCAATTGTGAGCTTAGGACAATTTTGCAAGATTAAGTCCTAGAATGAAGAAGCATTTCAATTATTTCTTTCATTTTAACTTTACTATGCTCATCAAAATTAAATTTAAGCAATTCCTTTGTAACACTATACAAGTTCAATTCAAACAAATCACAATTTGAGCAACATGAAGGCATAGCATATAAAGGAACCACATCTAAAGAAATAGCATTCAAGCACTTATGATCATCACTGGACCTGAGAGATTTTAGTTCATCTATAGTATCCTTAAGTTGATGAACAACAGAGGAATGAGTAATTTTCAGATCAACCATTTGATCATGCAAGCACAAACAAGATCACAATTATCATCAGAATTTATGGATTTAAGCCTAACAACTTCTAGGTTCAAATTATCAATTATAATGTCTTGATTCTTAACCATTCTAGCTTGTTTCTTTACTTTTTTTTTCAGTAGCAACAAGAGCATATTTCATCTCTTTGGAGGAGGGGCATACCTTGTCGGAATCATTATAGGACTCATTATTGAATTAGGAGTCAACGTCGGTGCTGCCCTTAGCCATGAAGCATATACTGGTGAAGTCCTAGGCCTTCTTCTTGCTACGGAAATCGCCCTCGTCATTCTCCATTCCCGAGTCCACATTACTCATGTCAACATTCTCAAGAGCAGCAAGGACCCGGTTACTGTCGAATCCCAGAGCAACAACTCCAGAACTCTCTGTGTAAATCGCACTAGTCCAGGATCAGCTAGTGCACACAGTGATAACAGGGATATATATCAAGCACAATGACAAACTTTATTTAACTGAATATGGGCCTGATGGCCAAAGTTTATATCAATGGCACATAAACCAAAATTAAATATAAGCAACGGAAGGAAAAACCAAAGCGGAAGAAGCCCACTGAGCCTGCCCACAGGCAAATGACAATAAGACATGGCCTACTCGTCCAAGTCTTCACCGTAGTCGAAGTCGTCTTCCTCTGTGTGGAGATAGCAAGGTAAGTACAAACTTGTACTCCACAAGTCACACGGAGAAATGCAACATAATGATAAAGGAAACAAAGGAAGGCATATAGGGTTATTTGAGCATAAAACAACATTTAAAGAAATACAATAAATAGATTGAAATTGCTGAATTTAATACAGTAAGTAAAACCAGTAATTGTAAATGAAATTAGTACCGTTAGTGCAGGCTCCGACCAGACACTAACCTAACCACAGGCATCCCACCCGGACCATCTTTTCCAAAGGATCTCACATAAATTCCATCCATCTATACTCTTTAAATCACTCATGGATTCCATCCATCCATAAGCTTTTCATAAACTATTTTGAAAAAGAAAGTCTAATCCGAGAAAAACTTTACTCAGCTCGCCCATGACCGTGGGCACGGCTATCCAAGATAGATTATACACTCTGCAGAGGTTGTACAGCTTTACTCACAAAATATGATCATCCTATATTGCCACCGTATTAACACACTTTCTTATGTGTGCGGTGAGGAGATCATGACAAGGCTTTTACAATGCAAAGCTTTCAACCTGGCCAAGCTAACACTAAGGTTTCACCCCAGTAAGGAATCCACCAGACCGGGACCCCCTCTTGAGCCGAGTGAGACTTCTCATGGCCTACACCATGCTCACTTTTAACCTATGACATGACTCAGGTTGGGACCCACAAATTGATTAGCCTGGATTGTCTCATACTAGCCTTATGGTAGTACGACAGGGAATTGTAATAGTAGCTCACAGAGAGATCCTTAATTGACTTAGGCCCGACAATCAACACTGTGTCACTGAACAACAGTGCATGCCTACACCCACTACCTAACCATTTGCCTAAGTCTAAACCAGATTGCATATTTTATTTCAAAATATGTCTTAATCCTTCTTTACTCACCGAAGTCAAGAATACACTTGAAAAGCTTATCATTTTATGTGAAAAAGTTATCCCAAAATAAGATTATGTCTAAGCAGGTCAAAGCATTTGATGTAAAAAACTCTCAAGCCAATACTAGTGTACTAACTAGAGTTTGATTCTAGAGTGACAAGGTATAATGTTACACAAGGTCAAAAGTGTCAATAACAATTGGGAATTAACTATGTTCAAAACTAGAATTGAAATACTTGAATAAATATATGTATGCAATATAATTTAAATCAACATAATTTTATTTGCAAACTAGGATCAAGTGTGTAACTTGCCTTGCTCTTCAGTTGCGTGCAAATCGTTGTCAAAGAATTCTTTCGAATCGTCATACACTACATGCGAAGAACCAAAGCGAATAAATCCAAATAAAATCTAAAAATTATAAAATATATATTGAGGGATATATTATGATTTTATATGAATTTAGGAGAAAGAATCAATGAATTCGGAGTTCGTATGAGGGAGAACAAATATCTGGAATTTTGGATATCACATCAAATGATGAAAAATCCAAGAATTACGGTTGGAATTTGCGTGTGATGAGCAGAGCAGCGAAGTGGCCGGCGAACGGGCAAAAAGGAACCCCGACGACAAGGCGAAGGTGGTGACGCGGGTACGGCGGCAATCACCAGCGGTGAGAGAAAAACGGCAGTGACGACGTGGTAGCGACGACGACAGGTTAGAGAGAGATAGTACCCAGGTATGGAACATGGAGATGTAAGGTGAGCACGGGGTAGAACACGGTATGGTGAAGCTAGAAAAATTATTGACTAAGCTGAAAATTCATTGGAGACGATACAATCGACGTTGAACAACGACGGTAGAGAAAAAGGAAAAACTTGATATCTTGGTGTTTGGTGAAGTGAATCTAAAACCATTTGGAAGATAGCTAGCTAGGATGGTTTGGCACATTTTGACGTGAAAGAATTGGAGAAAGCATCATTGGATAGATGGCAACGCGAGATGCCCTAGGCGGTTATGGCTAGGTGTCGGAGGCAAAAATTTGTGGATGGTTATTGGAGGAAAGGAGGCAAGCACAGCGTAGAACGTGATGAGACAAGTCTGACAGAGGTGACGGCATAGGCTAAAACTCAACAGAGGCGGCGAATCGACGTCAGGAAGTCAAAAACGGCCGTTTCCATGGAAAGCTCAATTTCTAACGGTTGGCTCCACGAAAAATTAAGTAAAAATGGTAGATAAATTTCATAGGGGCTAGGACACGATATGACATGAGCAAAAATCAAATAGCTCGCCGAAAATGTGGTGTGCATGAAGAGACAGTTTTAGTGTCGTGGCTCGACAAGGTCAGTGAGGACTCGGGAATCTTCAGGTGATGGCGATGGAAGCATGACGTAGAACGTGTCGAGGCGAACTCAATGCTATAGACGGCTCGGCCAAAGGACATCGGATGGTGGAGGAACATGGTGGAGAAGACCTTCGGCGACCGGTGGGTTGACGTCGGCATTCCAGGCAAACGGAGAGGAGATAGCGGGTAGGGTTTGTGGCAAAACGAAGAGGAGAACACGGGGAACACAATGCTCACCTCAGTTGTGGTAGAACATGCATGGTCAGCCAACAACGATGAGAGACAAGATGGCGTGATTTGGCCACGGTTCTCCGACTATGCTCTGGCGAAGCTCTAGTGAAGGCAAGGGAAGTGCCATGTAGAACGCACGAAGGTGAAGCCGGTGATGTGGTCAAAGGTGGTGGAACTCCACTGTAGGCGGTGCAAACAGCCGAGGAACGATGTTCGATTGGCGAGAGAAATATGCTGATTGCGACGAGGAGGAAGGAAGGGAGGACGTGAAATTTTCGGTGATGGATGAGGATGAGAAGGGGCACCCGGTTCTCCCTTTTATAGGGGCAGAGTTGGACGGGAGAGGGAGATCAAACGACGATGTCAATTCGGAGCAACGGTTCATTTTCGCGTAAATGCTCATAAAGGAGGGGGGAAATGGCTAGGAATGGAGGAGTCTTGGAGATAGGGAATGAATGCACTGGATCGCAATGAATCATGAAGAAATTCATGGGTTTTGAAGAGCTTCGAAGGGCTCTAATGGCGGTTGCGTTCGGGCAGAGGAGATGCGTGCATTGGAGAAGAAAGGGAGGAGAAAGAAAAAGATAAGGAAGGAATAAAACAAATCTAGAAAAATTTGAAAAATAAAATAAATTTGAAAATTCAAGAAAATTCTACAAAAATCCTTGGAATCTAATAAGATCAAACAAAATAATTTTGGATTTAATGGAAATTTATTTTAATCATTTAAAATATTTTTTATTTTCTAAGCTTTAATTTAATCCAAATAAATTCAAACAAGCTCCAAAAAATTGAAAAGACGATATAAATGGATAGATTAAGATTTTAGAAGAATATAAAAATTTGAATGGGTTCAATCGGAGTTAAAATGAAGAAATACAGGCTTCTGAAAGTTTGAAAAGAGTGAAAAAGAATAAATCGGATTTTCTGGAATTATTTTAGTACTAAAAAAGAAAGATTATGATGTCAGCAAGGAATTGAATTATTTTTCTTCAGGAAAAGGGATTTATGATGTCAGGGTGACGTCAGCTAGGAAATTGATTTTTCAGCCGAATTATTTTTGAACAGAAAAATGGTTTTATACACTCACAGGTGGGACTAGAGATGGCAACGGGTAAATACCCATCGGGTATTGCCATTCCATACCCGTACCCGCTAGGTGTAAATTTACCCGTCGGGTTACCCGTATCCGCACGCGGGTAGGAAAATTTACCCATACCCGTACCCGCGCGGGTATTACTACCCGACGGGTAACCCGTACCCGCAAGCATACCCGGTTCAACACAAAAGAATATCATCAATTTAGACATTCATTAATCATACATGCCAAGCACAAAGGCGTCTAATGATCAAAATTAGTACATCACATAAACATACTTGATATGACCATATCAACATATGACAAACAAATAAACAATCAACAACAAGTAGATAATAAAATTAACATTTGAGTGGGATATCTAGTTGTCTAATGCGGGTATTCATTACCCGCGGGTAGGCGGGTATGGGTAGTATATACCCACACCCGCACCCGCCTACCCGGCGGGTAGAGGATTTCGCCCAATAACATACCCATGGGTACATAAAATTTTCCATACCCGTCTCTTTATCGGGTAAAACCCGTCGGGTATTCAGGTATCGGGTACCCATTGCCATCTCTAGGTGGGACCAGCTTTTGGTGGACTGGGTTCATGGACCGTGTGGGATCGAAAACGGCAACAGAGGGGGTGAATGGTGCCTTTTAAAAATCGCCCCAAGTATCCACAATATCTTCTTCTTCGATAGCTATAGAAGCTATGAAGAAGACATGTTCATGCTTACTCGAAAAAGGACACAGAAGAGGAACAAAGCGAGACAGAGCACATAAAACACATCAGAGAGCAGGGCCGGTCTGACCGCTATAGTGGAAGCGGTCTGACCGCCCGAGCCATGCCGGTCTGACCGCCCGAGCCACACCGGTCTGACCGCTGGTCAGTGGCCGGTCTGACCACCCGAGGGCCACCGGTCTGACCGCCATGTAGTGGCCGGTCTGACCACCATGCACAGACTGGTCTGACCGGCCCCCTGAAAACAGAGCAAAGCAGCCGGCTGCAACTCGACTGCACAGTAAATACTGGAAATGCAGAGCCAGGGAAATTTGATGAAATGATGTTGTTCTTCTCAAGCCAAAGGATCAAGACTTCAATCTAAACAGTAGCTAGTCCTCAGGAACAAAAGAATGCATACCAAAAGAGCAAGAAACCGAAACCTGAGCAGAAATCTGAAAACTGACGGGAGATGAGACTGATTTCCAAATTGCTTGCCATTCTTGAATCTTTTGCTTATGAGACTTTCAATTCAGCTAAGCAATGACCTCATGACTTGAAAACTCACATCTAGGCACATTCTTTTGAAGGGAAAACAAAAGAAATCACAGTGCCCTGCCTTCAAACCCTAGGCACTTTGAGACAGAGAAAATCTTGTGAAACCAAATTTCTGAAAGAAAACTGCAATAAGAGATGGTTTGCTCTCAAGAATGACTAGCCAAATGGCTTTGAGGTGTTTCCCAGTTCAGAGCAACTCATTTTGCATCTCCTCAAACAGAAATCAAATCAAAGCCACAGGAGCAAAGAACAACATCCAGAGAAAAACAGAGAGAGGAAAACATCAGATCATCTCGAACAAAGAACATCTCAGATTGATACAAGGAGATGAATGATTACAAGAAATGTTCTACAGCCATTCCACTACAGCCCCATACGCAATTGGGAATTAGGAAATGACTACCACTCACTACATGCTTCTCTCCTGAACACACGCAAGAACACCACACAACTGAGCTCTCAACTGCATAGAGCTACCTGCTACCAGGCTCTCTACTCCATATAAAGAATGAGCTCACCCTCTCAATTAGCAAATCAAGAAGTGACAGCTACATTCCACTCCCAAACTCACACACAAAAGAAGCAAAGAGTCAACACAGGAAATGGAGGGAAAACAGCCACTCCACTCCAAAACCTAACCTCTCTTCTGCCATCCACTAACGGGTCTCCAACCCGTTATCTTCAACCGAATCCGCTTCCATTCTGTAGCCTTGCGTATTTTACCAAAATGCCCCTGCTGCACCTTTTTGGAAGCTTCCTGTCCTCGCACGACCGCACCCGGCATCCTGACCATCTGGACCTCAGCTCCTCCCTGAGCCTAGTCCCAGTCCGCCTCGCCGTTGCCCGTCGTGTCCACCTCCGGTAGCTCCAGCTCCAGTTCCTCGTCTCCCGACTTGCAACCACCTCAGCAGCCTCGATCATCTTCGACGTCTCTGACCGTCTGGACCTCAACACCTCCTGTGCCTAGTCCCGGTCCTCCCACGCCTCACCATGACCTAGCTCCGAAGTCCTGCAGTCACACAGACAAGCAAACTGTCACATAGCACCGCTCAAAATAGCACAACCAACATTAGCATCAATGAAACATACTCAAACACAAAATAGCCCGAACGACCGATCGAGAAAAAGAACAAGCATCCTAAGCATGTCCGACCGCGTTCGACCAAGTCCAACCGAACTAGACTGCGCCGTGCACCGACTTGGCACGATCCAACCAAATCAAACTCAAACTTTCCGGAACTCGAATTAATTACTCATCACAAACATGGGGACACCTCCACATGGTCTCTCAAACCGGGGAGGAGGCTGAGATGGCACACAGCTGGTGTGGTGCTCGCGTGGCTCACAGCCGCTAAGGTGGCGCACACGCAGCTGCCATCTGGCTGCCACGTCACCGAAGCGACTGACATGGCGGCGCGGCGAGCGGTGGCGCTCGAGGCCTAAGGGTCATCGGAGATCCGGTGGACGGCGGCGGCGTGGCATGAGGCAAACCGAGGCGATTGGAATTCCTTGCTGGAGTTCTTGCCACAACTCGGAGAGGAGGCGAGCGATGATGGGGAGAGGAGCCTGAGAATGGGGTTAAGTGACATCGGATGGCCGAGATTAGATCGAGGGCGGTGGATTTAATCCATACCATCAGATGAAGAGTGAAGGGGTAATTGAGATCGAGCGGTTGGCAATAGATCGGTTGAGGGCGAATTGAACCTGAGTTTGACACATGTCAGCCTAGGGAGAGTTTGGGTTTTAAAATAGATTTAGATTTTCAAGAACTTTCAAAAAACTTAGAAAATAGTAAATAACTCTAAAAACTCCAGAAAAATTCACTGAAATTCCTGGTGATGTTTTAGACTTGGGAAAAATATTTTCAACTTAAAGTTGGTCTTTTAATTTTCATAAAAATACGTTTTAGATTTAAAATTGATTTTTTAAAAACCAGAAAAGCGCAAAAAACCAGGTAAAAGCCAAATGCTTTTGAAATAATTAATTTTAAATAGGATTTTTATAGAAATCCAAAATATCTTTTACTTAATAATATTTGCATGTTTTCAATTAAATTACTTTTAAGAAAAGCCTTTTTAAAATCTGAAAACCGGCAAAATAAAATCTCAGAAGTTCAAGCAACCAATAACACTTGATTTTATTTTAAATTAAATTAATTTTTATTTTTTTGAAAATTTTGAAATAAATAGTTGGGCTGTTACAAATTACCCCACGTAAAAAAAATCTCGTCCTCAAGATTCAGACGGGATAGCTAAGAAATAGGTTTAGATCTTACCCTGTGTGGCTTGAGTTGAGATTTGGTTCAAACATCCCTTCACAAAGGTTGTTGGTAGTTGGTGCTCTAGCTTGATACTTCCAATGATTAGAAGAGAGGAGACTCAAAGCAAAGGAGGAACAGCGGACGTTTTTCGCAAATGAAATACCAACCTAGCAAAACCTTTATTAAGCAAATAACAAGTAATAGTTATGGCTACTGAAAAAAGAGAAAACTGACAGCTTATAACTTCGTCTACTTTCTAGCTTAACAACTTAACCTAAAGAGGTAAGGGTTGTCTTGGTGTAATCCTTTGCAGCTGTCGAGGTACAAAGCGTGATCCTTCTATGCAAAGACTGAAGTAGCGACAGAGTCGAAGAATTCCAGCTGTTGCCATCTATAGTTGTTTTGGAACAAGGGAAGAGATAGAATTAGGTTTTTCAAAAATGACATAAAGATGAGAAAGGAATGATAGATAAGAGTAAGCGAAGATTAAGAGATAAGAATGAGCAAAAATTTTTAAAATTACTGATTATTAAAAATAAGCCCTTAGGGTCTAACCATTCTATTCTACCTACGGTCACGTCTTAGAGTCGTCATAGCTTTGATACCATCTCTGTCGGATACTGGAGCACAAATCTAGAACCCTCTATGTAAATCGCACTAGTCCAGGATCAGCTAGTGCACATAGTGATAATAGGAATACATATCAAGCACAACGACAAACTCTATTTAATTGAATATGGGCCTGATGGCCAAAGTTTACATCAATGGCACATAAGCCAAAATTAAATATAAGCAGCGGAAAGAAAATCAAAGTGGAAGAAGCCCACTGAGCCTGCCCACAGGCAAACGACAGTAAGACGCGACCTACTCGTCCAAGTCTTCACCGTAGTTGAAGTCGTCCTCCTCTGTGTGGAGATAGGAAGGTGAGTACAAACTTGTACTTCTCAAGTCACACGGAGAAATGCAACATATTGATAAAGACAACAAAGGAAGGCATATAGGGTTATTTGAGCATAAAACAACATTTAAAGAAATACAATTAATAGATTGAAATTGCTAAATTTAATACAGTAAGTAAAAATAGTAATTTTTCCTCCAAATATTCACATATTCCTTTTCTCCAATAGCTACAAAGCTATAAAGATTAGAATATGTGGTCTACATGAAAACAGAGGAACTCAGAGCTCTGTACGACCAAAACAGAGCTTAATGTAGTCAAATTACAACCACTTGGCGGAAACACAATCTGGTCGATAACGACTACTAGACGGAAGGCACAAGTCAGCCAAACTGAATGCAACCAGTTAGCAAAGAAAAGCAGCGTAGTCGAAATTCAGACAACGTGGTCGAAGGGTAGACAATGTGGTCGAAACAGACAACGTAGTCGAAACAGACAAGTGGTCAAAACCAACATGGTCAAAACCAACGTGGTCGTAACCAACGTGATCGAAACCAACGTGGTCGTAACCAACATGGTTGTAGCCAACGTGGTCAAAACCAACATGGTCGTAACCACCATGGTCGAAACCAATGTGGTCATAACCATCTAGCCAAGAACACCTTCAGATCAAGAAGAGAGAGGGATGGAATGAAGAACGCAGAGGAAGAACCAAATCGAAGCTGAGAAAACTCAAACTGAGAAGAGACACACAAAACACATAGTCGAAGATTGATGTATTACTCAAATGATTGGTTGCACAGCCACTCCCCGTGGGAGGACCATGCTCTAAGTCTAGAGCCAACTCACTTTCTAACCTAACTCCCATGGAAGGGAGAGGCGCTAGCCACCAAGGCCCACCGTCTCAACCCTAACTCTTGCCTCCTATTCCTTTTTTATAGTCTCACAAGTGAACCCTAGACCTAATGAATCCAGCCATTAGTCCAAACCAGGAATAACCCATTATCCCCACCTAACACCAGGTTTTACTCACACACACTTCTCAAAGCAGCTTACATGTGGCCCCAATGACTTGTTAAGCCTCTCACACGTCCGGATCCCACCGAATCATCCTCGCTTGCAAATGACCCAAGTCACATGGTGCACCACGTCCTTTTCCTCGCGCATGATGGCACCCAGCATCCTTGACGACTCCTCCCTGAGCCTAGTCCCGGTCCACCTCGCCGTTGCCCATCATGTCCACCTCAGGTAGCTCCCGCTCCAATTCCTTGTCGTTCGCTTGCAACCACCTCACCAGCCTCAATCATCTTCGGCATCACCCTAACCGTTCTGGACCTCAACACCTCCCTGTGCCTAATCCCGGTCCTTCCACACCTCACCATGACTTAACTCCGAAGTCCTGCAACCAACACCAATAAGCAAACTATCACGTAGCACCGCACCATACATAAAGATCATCCATTAGCACCAAAAAAATGAATGCACCCAAAATACTAATTCTAATAGTAGAACCAAGCAGTAACCTCATGTGCACAAGGCAGTAAACACCCCGGTCAACCCTGACCAAAACACCAAAAATTCCAATGAACAAACTCAGCACAAAAACTGGTCTAATATGACTTACAAGTACTTGAATGCACAAGAAAAGAAGTACTCGTAGCCCACGAGATCCTTCCAGCAGCAGACGTTATGACCACCGCTTACAGGACGATATGACTATCACAACGGTCGCTACGACTATCGCTTACTTCAGCTACGATTTACCCATCTAGGTTGCTGCGACCTACGATTACCACAACCGATAGCCATGATCACCGATCACATAGGCTTCGACTTCTGCACCTGATCGCTATGACTATCGAGCACCATATCCTACGATCATCGATCGCAAGCTACGACTATTGACCAGAGCAACGACCATCAATCACCAAGCTTTACGACTACCAATCACGACTAGCAGAAGCTACGACTATCAAGTCGTAAGAACTCGTGCCGACCACCAAGTCATAAAAGCACCTGCGACCACAAAGTCGTAAGGGCACCTGCGACCACCAAGTCATAAAAGCATCTATGACCACCAAGTCGTAAAAACACCTACGATCACCAAGTCACAAAAGCACCTACGACCACAAAGTCGTAAGGGTACTACGACCACCAAGTCAAAAAACAGAAGTTGTAGAGCCGAAAGTCATTGAGAGCAAAGTCGTAGAAAGCAGACTTCTTCACAAACCTCAAAAACCAAACTCAATCTCTACACAAACTCAAATGCAAAGGTCAGTTACTCATCACAACCATAGGGTGATCTCCACATGGTCTCCCAATCTCCCCCTTGATGAGTATATTGACAAACACAAAAAAGGCGTGAAGATGAGCTTGTTTTTAAAAAGAAAAGCAAAAATTTGCAAAAACCAGACATGGTCTAAAAGAAGTGAAGAAGGAGCTCACGACCATGTTGACAAAGTGTGAAGCGGAGCAAATAGTAAGAAAGAGCAAGTTTTCTACAAAAACTCCAAATCACACCTAAAACCTCACAAAAGTCCAACTTGCTCATGGTCCAAAGAAAAGAGCAATTGCTCACCATGACCATTCTTATAGCAAGATGACCAAGCATTCTCCCCCCTTTAATGCCTTTTGCACCCCTAAATGCCTTTTTCTCTATCATTCTCCCCCTTTTGGCAATAGAGTCAACAAGATGCATGGAAGAAAATAGAGTATGAATGAAATGGAGTGACTGCATTTGATTCATTTTTAAGCATTAGGAGCCATGAAGATTATCCAAAGTGACTTTCCAAATATTACACTAAGCCATAGAAGGTGAAAGTGTTATCTAGACCATGACAAATCATGTATTGCCAAGCTAAAGCCAAATAAGTCGTAATCTAAAATTAAATGGATTGTTTAGCATGTCAAGTCACTCAAGATCATATTCTAGCTAAAGGTATCCAAAAATAAGTCAAGTCATATCAATATTGTAAGTGGAACCAAGAAGCTATAATTGAGTCAATTTAGTGTGGTACAAGTTCAAAAATGAAACATTTGTTCAAGTTCTTGATATCACTTATAATTAAGCAAATTCAGCACATTTGGCATTTTTAGAAATTTATGGTTGGTTTCAACCATTTTTAACAAGATTTTGTTTTCTTAGCCATGTGTTAGATCTCAAGCCTTATGCGACCACTCCAAGCAAGAAGCTTAAGGAAATGATCTTAGTCATCCAAAACTCCTCCTGAGTTCATGCCTAGTGCAATGGCAAGCCATCTCATGAGAAATGATTGGTGATATCAGTTTTTTCGCACAAAAGAGATCTTTTTGTATTTTCTTGACTTAGTTCAAGAACAAAGAGTTAATACTAACTCATGCTTCACTAATGAACTAACATAGCTCAATCTAAAGCTCAATGGAAATTCAAGACTCAACTCAGTTTATTTGACATGGCATGAATCATAAGAGGATCACTAGAGCCAAACTAGTCACAAGATCGAACAAGACGTGATTTAATTCAAGTTGTTCACATTTAATTAAGCTAACATGGTAAATGCTAAGCAACACATAGAAGGACATGATAAATCTAGCAAGATATCATAAGACATGGTAAGATGTAAACCATGATATCATGTTACATAAGGATAATAGTCAAGGCTCCATGATTTGTACAAGCATTCATGTATATACAGTGCAATATAACACAAATGAATGCACAACAAGTAAGCTCCTGAAAAGCAACCCGAAAAGAAAGAGAAGCTCCAACTCCCCCTAAAGAAGGCAAATTGAGAAGAACCAAGAAATTAGGCGTAAAATTCAGAAAAGAGGGTTCAAACTCAACGAGATGACTCCCAAACACACCCGTCCCTCATGGTCTCTAGCCTATAACGTCATACCACAGAGCAAAAAGCACACTAGTTATCAAAGCACAAGACATTAGTGGCCAAGAAGAAAGTTCAAACTAAGTATCAGATAATCCTAGAGAACTAAAGCTTAAACTAGGTAGTAAATAATCCTAGAGAACCATTTGGATGAGAGGTATGACTGAGACAACATCACCTAGAGTTGGCTCCTATTTATCCAATCAGACCCTTCCTACCACTAGAACAAGAATATTATATGAAACCAAGTGGTGGAAGGCAAGAAACTAAAGATCACAAGGGAGCAAACATTTGTCACATCGCTCAGTGGTGTGGTGTAGTTGATGTGATGAAGGCTAACTGAAGTTGCATCGTGAAATCAAGAAGCTCAAGGGAGGTGAGAGACCCATAGCATCAATCATAACCCACATGGTCTCCCCCTCATATCCACAATCTGTAACTTAAACACAGGAACAACTGGTGTCCTATTACTAGGGTAAATGATATACAAGCATGGATCTAGTACTAAGACATATGACAACAAAAGTAGCATCACAAGTACTAATGACAAAAAACACATGAGAACACACCCCCACACAAGCTCAATCTAACCCTCATCAAAGCATCTAGGACAACAAGCCTAGTGCAACCCAATTCTAGAAGAAGCTTGTGAACTAACCACAGTTCTCATGATATCTAAGCATAAGCACAATCTAAAACTACCAAGATGTCATACAGACTATTTCATGCCAGAACAGAAATGAATAAGATTAAGATATACATGCATCTCAATAAATCACAACCATACATACATAGCAGGTGACAAGGAAAACTCACAAAAGCATATGCTAGCATGGATACAAGTATAAGCATGTACACATGAACCAAAAAAGGATAAGAAGGCATGAATAAACATAGCATCATGACATATACAACTATCAAAGATATAATCAAACTCAAAATGTCCATAAACAAGCATACATCATGTAGGCATATATCATGTCAAACCAAAATCATGGATAAGTATGCTAATATGTATAAATAATGATTAATGGATATAAGGAGCAAGATGTAAGCAATAAACCATGATAGATACAACAAGGCACAAAGTCATGATGATATTTGACTTTTAATAGACACATTCTACAAGACACTTATACTCATGAAGTCAAGTCAAAACTTAAGCATCCAATAAACTAACATATATAATCATGATGCATGGATACCTAAGCAATATACACATAAAGGCATGACAAGAAGGTATTAAGAGTAAAACATGCCAATATGGTACAAGTGAGCACATAGACAAGCACAACATGCCAATTATGATTAATACATGATATAAGATCATGAGGATATAGAATAGCTTACAAAGTAGGTGGAAACACCAAATGTGAAAGCATATGCCTCTATGAGGCCATCAAAGGAAGTGGAGAACCACCAAATGTTCTAATCACGTAATGAAGGAAAAGGCTAGAACTCAATTAAGTACATATTCTCCATTCCACGTATTGACACCTACAAATGACAAGAACAAAGCACCCGAGTCTTGGATCCTGAAGGGTTAGTAAGCATGTACATGGGAACCCAAGACTTTGACACACTCACAATAGAAGTATGCAAGTTAGTATGATGTAATGGATGGTTCATGCAAGGAAATACGATCCTGGAGGCATACCGTAAGTGGACAACTCAACAAGTAAAACGAGTGCCATCTCTGAAAAAGCGGCGAATGCCTTACTTGAGAGCACCAAGATGAGAACCAACCGATGCAACAAAAGAACTCACAACTCCTCCTCGTCGTAGGTGCATACCTCGATTGGGCGAACGAGGTTCACCATTTGAGAAACGGCGAAAATTCTTCCTCGGGACAGCACATGGACAAAAATAAAAATCATAAGAATCAAGTCCACGACGCCGATGATATCCACCCTTCTCACAAAATGAGCAATGGTGCAAATATCTACTATGAGACATGGTCCGAAAGGACAAAGCACCATCCTTACTCAAAAAGAGAAGTCCCTTGGACAACACTAGAAGAGCCAACAAGAATTGCACTAGCCAAAATAGGAGCATTAAAGATATGGCACAAACGCCAATAATGAAAGAACTATGCTCACTACAAGAAAGATCCAACTCCAAATAAAGGAGGTGACTAAGTCACAAGATTCAGCGCTCGTATCATTGCGCTCTCTCCTCAAAGCATTTACACCATCTCTGAAAGAACGACAATATATGCTAGAGATGAAAATGCAAGCAACCAATGAATTGGACCAAAATAAGGAACAAATCTAGTACAAACATAAACAAGAGAAGCTAGACTATCAACATAAGAATCATGAACAGAAGCACTAGCGTCACTAATCTCAACCCTAGTAAACTCAAACTCCTCTATACATGTGCAGTGAGTCAATTTTAATTTCTCATTTTCAGATTTTTAGCATGCAAAAAGAGAAATCAAAATTTCAACATCTACAAGAAAAAGACTCACAACCTACACATGATAAATGAGATTCTAACCTAGCATGAACAATTTAGCAATTTTATCATTTAGGCACTCACATTATCCCTAAGAGCAAGCATATTCATCTTGGACAGGGCCAAGGTCACATTGAGGTTTTACCTTGCTCATGATGAGTCGACGCTCGTCCTCCTTAGCATCATCATCCGTGCACTCCAAATCCTTCTTCTCCCTAGCACTTGAACAACCAAAGGTAAATAATGTACCACAAAGCTCACATTTGTGGTTTCTTGCAAATAAAATTACTCTCTAGTTGATTTCAAGCCTCTTGACACAAAAGACATCATGGCAAAAACACCCCGACAAGATGCAAAAAAAAGCTCACAAGGTTCCCTACTAGTTGCCATGCTCAAGATTAATTAAGATCAAACATAGAGCCAACATGGCTCTGATACCACTTGTAGGACCAGACTGGCAACAGAGGGGGTGAATGGTGCCTAGAAATTTTTCCTCCAAATATTCACGTATTCCTTTTCTCAAATAGCTAAAAAGCTATAAAGATTAGAATATGTGGTCTACTTGAAAACAGATGAACTCAGAGCTCCGGACGACCAGAACAGAGCTCAACGTAGTCGAATTACGACCACTCGGCGGAAACACAACCTGGTTGATAATGACTACTGGACGGAAGGCACAAGTCCGACAAACTGAACGCAACCAGTCAGCAGAGAAAAACAACGTAATCAAAATTTAGACAACGTGGTCTAAGGGCAGACAACGTTGTCGAAATAGACAACGTGGTCGAAACCAACATGGTCAAAACCAACATGGTCGTAACCAATGTGATCGAAACCAACATGTTCGTAACCAACGTGGTCGTAGCCAACGTGGTTGAAACCAATATGGTCGTAACCACCGTGGTTGAAACCAATGTGGTCATAATCACCGTGGTCGTAACCAACATGGCTATAACCAACGTGGTCAAAACCATAGTGGTCCAAACCAGCATGGTCGAAACCAGCGTGGTCGTAACCAATGTGGTTGAACTCCAACATTGTCGAAGACCGACGTGGTTGATACCAACGTTGTCGATGTCCAATGTGCAGTCGAAAGACCAGCGTAGTTCAGGACCAATGAGTGGTCGGAAACTAGCGCTGTCGAAGACCGACGTGATCGCAAACTACGTGGTCGAAGACCAATGTGTGGTTGACACCACCGTAGTCGATGACTAAAGTACAGATAGAAAATACATGCAGTCGAAAACTAGTACATGGTCATAACAGATCAGATTGTGACTGAGAGATCTACGACCATTGAGTGAACGAAAACAGACATGGTCATAAACGACTATAAGTACCAGAGGAGGCACACGACCACCAGATTTGAAAACAAGAACGATGCGCATATCTTTGCTCGTGGGAAGAGAATAGCGAAAATGGCTTTGAGCACGATCCCGCATGTCACAGCAAGCAGCAGCATTGGAGAAATCAAATCAAGAACGACAACGTGATCAAAACTTACAACGTGGTCGTAAGTCCAACAATGTGGTCGATAGCTTGCACAGTGGTCGTAAATTCGACTACTCGACTGAAGTACAGCTTAGTCGGAAATCGACTACTGAACAGAAGTCACTGTAGTCGATAACCACCAATACCAAAACCATCGTGATAGAAAGATGGGTACAGTCGGAACCGACGGGTTGTAAGCCAATGGAATGGTTGAACAATCAACGTGGTTGAAACCAGACTACAACCAAAAGATCAACGAAGTTGGAACCAACGTGGTCATAAACCAACAGGTGGTTAAACAACCGACGTGGTCGAAAACACGCAAAGTAGTCGAAAGACCAAATGCAGTCAAATATAGAGTGATACGAGCTGGAACTCGATCATGGACTAAGCCAACGTGATCGTAAAGGCGATCGAGACTTCGAACCGTAAACATGGCGTCTGTTTTAGTTTAGAACAAAAAGTCAACAATCACACAGTGATCGAAACTTGAGTGTGGCGTTATGCACAGAGAGGCGGTCGGAAACTTGAACATGGTCGTAACAGACTCGGAAGAACAGAGGAAGCCAATGAGGCGCAGGACCGCAAGATCCATAATCCAAATAACTTTTGATTAAGAGTTCAACTAGCCATGAAACTTTACACACAACATGGTTAGGGTTCAGGAGGTTGCTCTGATCTTTAATTGAAAACTTAGCAACCAAAATGAGAGCTTCACGAGATTTTACCGAGAACGCACAAAATCGAATCCGAGAGAATAAGAAAAAATCAGAACCACTCGTGGGTCAAGGGTAGCCAAGATGGCTTGGAGTACAATCCCACATGTCACTATGACTCAGAACAACATCAACATCTAGCCAAGAACACCTTCAAATCAAGAAGAGAGAGGAAGGGAATGAAGAACGCAGAGGAAAACCAAATCGAAGCCGAGAGCAAACTTAAACAGAGAAGAGACACACGAAACACGTAGTCGAAGATTGATGTATTTCTCAGATGATTGGTTTCACAACCACTCCCCTTGGGAGGACCAAGCTCTAAGCCTAGAGCCAACTCACTCTCTAACCTAACTCCCATGGGAGGGAGAGGCGCCAGCCACCAAGGCTAAGCCCACCGTCTTAAACCTAACTCTTACTTCCCCTCCCCTTTTAATAGCCTCACAAGTGAACCCTAGACCTAATGGATCCAACCATTATCCAACCAGGGATAACCCGTTAACCCCACCAAACACCGGGTTTTACTCATGCACACTTCTCAAAGCGGCTTAGATGTGGCCCCAATGACTTGTCAAGCCTCTCACGCGTCTGGATCCCACCGAACCGTCCTCGCTTGCAAACGACCCAAGTCACTTGGCTCACCACGTCCTTTTCCTCGCGCATGACGGCACCCAACATCTTTGACCGTCTAGACCTGCACTCCTCCCTAAGCCTAATCCCAGTCCACCTCGCCGTTGCCTGTCATCTCCACCTCAGGTAGCTCTCGCTCTGGTTCCTCGTCATTCGCTTGCAACCACCTCTCCAGCCTCGATCATCTTCGACATCTCCTTGATCATTCTAGACCTCAACACCTCCCTATGCCTAGTCCTGGTCCTTCCCCGCCTCACCATAAACTAGCTCTGAAGTCCTACAACCAACACCAACAAACAAACCATCACGTAGCACCGCACCATACATAAAGATCATCCATTAGCACAAACAAAATGAATGCACCCAAAATACTGATTCTAATCGTAGAACCAAGCAGTAACCTCATGTGCACAAGGCAACAAAGACCCTGGTCAACCCTGACCAAAACACTCAAAATTCCAGCGAACAAACTCAGCACAAAGACTGGTCTGATATGACTTACAAATACTCGAATGCACAAGAAAAGAAGTACTCGTAGCCCACGAGATCCTTCCAGTAGTCTACGACCACACAGTAAACTGCTAAGACCATCACACAGGTCGCTACAACCATGCAGCAGATGCTACGACCATCGCTTACAGAATGATACGACTATCGCAACGGTCGCTACGACTATCGTTTACTTCGGCTACGACTTACCCAACTATGTCGCTATGACCTATGATTATCATAATCGATAGCCACGATCACCGATCGCACAGGCTTCGACTTCTACACCCGATCGCTATGACTATCGAGCACCACAGCCTATGACCATCAAGCATATTGTCATTTACTAAAGACTAAATATATACCTAAAATTGCTCATCACTCCATAAGTTATCAAATTGACCACTTCCAGTCTTTTGGATCGAAATGAGTTGGGCACCTTTTTATT
This sequence comes from Dendrocalamus latiflorus, assembly GCA_017311315.1. Classification (NCBI taxonomy): domain Eukaryota; kingdom Viridiplantae; phylum Streptophyta; class Magnoliopsida; order Poales; family Poaceae; genus Dendrocalamus; species Dendrocalamus latiflorus. The sequence continues at coordinate 10,579,116 of CM029677.1, forward strand.
GTGCAATAGGTCTTGTAAAGATTGAAGCATCTTACATTATACTACCACACTACTTGTTCCATGAACATCCATAATCTTGTGCTAAAATCTTAGGAAAACTTCTCCTACATCATAATAGAAGGAAAAATGCATGCTTTTCTTGTCATACCAAAACTATATGGGACATCTTCGCTTCTTGCCAACAAGACATTCATGGAGGACCAATGCCTTTTTTATGGCCAAAAGGAACGGTGATGTGCTCCAAAATCTCTGTAAGGGGATGAAATTATTGTGTGGTATGGGAAGTACAGTCAAGTAACCTTCAACTAAAATATTTTAGTGTTGTAGCTTGATCCCTGTCAATTGAGGTTAACACATAAATGTGTGTTTTCAACTCCCTTGATAATTGCGCTTAATAAACAAATGTTTTAGTTCACATTGCTTATTGGTTAGTCAATGTGTCCTTTATGTGATCATGCACTTATTTGGGATTCTTTTAAACAACTTGGGAAAGGTGATTTAGAATGGGATTGTTGCTGACATTTTGCTTTACTCAGGTGCATTTTGGAAATTATATCAAGAAGAGAAAAATGCTCAAGCACACTGTATGGAATTTGGAAGAAAAAGAGTATTTGTTTTTAGCTGCCATGTTGGAAGAGGTTGATAGTATGACATAATTTAGATTCGATGCACATTGAAAAAGAATGTATGTGACAATGTTATGGGTACCTTGCTAAATCTGGAAGGCAAGACATAGGATAACATTAAACATCTCTTTGATTTGGACCTCATGAAAATTAGGCCTTAACTTCATGCACACTAATTGGTGATGGCAAGTATCTATTTCATCATACATGCTACAAAATGACTTTAGTAGAGAAAAAAAAATTTATAAGCTCCTTACACAAACAAAAAGTCCCAGATGGGTACACTTCAAAAGTATCACACTATGTGGACACAAAAATACTAATATAACAGGGATGAAGTGCCATGATTGTCATGGATTTTTACACATTTTTGTGAGGCTATAATTGAGTTATGTAACTTTTTAGAGAAATTTCCTTAAAGAAATTAGATATTAATATTATTAAGAAGTTTGAATCCTCTGTTGCTGTGATTGTTTGTATGTTAGTGAAGATATTCCTCCCTCATCCTCTGCATCAATCAATCCATTTAGTTTAGGAAGCTATGGCTGGTGGACCTATGCAACATCGGTGAATGTATCTGATACGCCTCATGAGCATATCATAGAGGCAATGCTAGTATTTACTCTTTTTTAAAAAACAGTTTGTATTATGGGGCACAATTGCCTTCACTGGCATAGTGAGAACCAACATGTCTTCAAGCTTGTCCTCATGAGAAACAATGTGATGACCCCATTGAGGCCATTGGATTTTCTTGCAACTGCCAAGGAAGATCAGTTGCGAAGTGAAAATGAGTGTACATAAAACTTGCTCAAACTTTAATCATAAAAGTCAAACTTTATGATAAGAGAGTACGGCTTAGCAGTTGAGTTCTACACAAATAAGGGCATCTAAGCCCAAACTTTATCGTTCCTAGGTTGCTTTAGCCTTGGATAAGTAGTGACATGAAAATATACTTCCGCTTCATACACAGCTAAGGATAAGTAGTGACATAAAAATATACTTCTGCTTCATACACAGCTACGGAGAAAGGTTGTAGATACATAGATTCACGGATTAAGTGTTATATCGACGCTCAAGTTACTGAAGGGATTCATTCCGTCTGTACTCAAACCAAACCTTATATTCCTCAGTTTCGCACCAAAATCTACAACATATTATCAAAGTTCCTCCACTGGGCAGAATCAACAGGCAGATACCAGAGCATCTTACTAGGAGGTCCTTGCTTCACCTCGATGCCCTCACTATCAACATAGTGATTCTTATGCTTGTATCAGGATGCTTTGTACACCAGACATATATGCATATTTGTATACTCTTTACAGCACATGATACAGTCTTTCAAACATGCATGAATTCTTTCTACTTCCATTCTCAAGGGACAAAGAACCTTCTTGGCTTGGTATGTGGTTTTGAGCAACATGTTTCTCTTTGAAAGCATATTCACTAAGAGACAAAACAATGCCGTCAAACTCTTGTCAGATCAATCATTACTTGCCTTCAACTTCAGTAGTTTAAACACGGATGATAACCTTATGTATTTCGGCTTGCAGCTCGGGAACAATGGTTTCTCGGAGTCCTCCATCAAGCCCTTCAATTTACCAATCTCTCTTTCACTATAGTTCTCTTCTGCATCGTGCGACATCTGATCTAGATTATCATCATGCAACCTATTTTTATCAAAAGAACAATGTTACCACCTTCATGTATAATCTGCTCTTCACCGTGACTGCTCCACATGTATACCCCTTTTTGAAACCTGTTGGATCGAAATCGGCGACAGAGGGGGGGTGAATGTCGTCTTTTGAAAATTACCCCCAAAGTATCTACATGCGTGTCTCTCCTCCTATAGCTATGAAAATCTATGAAGTAGATGAAATAAGCTCTCTGGAAGTTCAGCTAGACGCAAGCAAGAAGGGTCTGCAAATGGAGCAAACAGAAGAAAACAGGCATCAAGAAAATGGCCAGTTCAGATCTAGAGGGGCCGGTCAGACCACTGCATATGGGCTGGTCAGACCGCACCCTGGCCGCCGGTCTGACCGCCCTTATGTGGCCGGTCTGACCGCCTGGGTCCGGTCTGACCGCCTGGGTCCGGTCTGACCGCTCTGAGTTCTCCGGTCTGACCGCCATCTGATCTCCGGTCAGACCGCCAAGGAACATCCAGTTTGACCGCCCCTCGATTTCCAGAGTAGACAGCAAGCAGAAATTTCAGACTAAAACTCAAGAACTTCACACAACAGAGAAATTTGTGATTTGACCCTAATCATTTTAGCCCAGAGCAGTGAGAAAACAACCACAATAGCCAGGGGAACCTAAGAATCCAAGAGAATCCATCTCTAGAACAAGAGTTCAAGATTTGCACTAAAATCTGAAAATAGAGTAGTGAAGAGGTGAAAACCCAAATTACTCATCATTCACAAGTCCTTTGACCCTGAGCTTTTGCAATCAGACTAGCAATGTTCTCAAGACTTGAAAACCCAAATATCATGCCATCTTTTGAAGAACATCAAAGAGGGCCAGAGATCCCCTGCTTGAGAAACCGTAGAAATGGAGGAACAGAGGAGTTTGGGAGCAGAAATCTGGAATTAAAATTGGTTCGCTCTCAGGAGTGACTAGCCAAATGGCTTTGAAGCATCTCCTAGTTCAAAGCAACCCATTTTGCCACTCCTTGCTCAAAGAAACAACACAAACAACAAAAGAAGAAAAATGGCAGTGAGAGGCTAAAAACAAGAACGAAGGTAAGCACGAGAGATAAACTTCAGAGATTTCATTCCCAATCAACCAAGGATTACAAAGGAGTCCCCATACATGATTGAATACAGAGGAATGATTACATGGAGTATCAACTCATCTTCTCCCTCTCATGAGCTCAAGAAAAACCAAGAACACACACAGAGAAGAGGATGAACAACAGAGAACCTACGGGAGACAAGCAAAACAACCCTCTGCCATCTCCTACCAACTCCAAAACTGAAAGCACAAAGCAAACACCAACTCCTCTAAAGCCTCTAACCTTTCTCTCAAAATCATATCTCCACCAGGACATGCATCCTATTTATACCCTTCTCATAATGGGTTCACAACATGCTTTGCCCATTAAGCTTTACACTTTACCCACTAACTCTAGTGCTTTGTCCACAATCCACTTCATTTAGTGCAGCTTTGCGTATTCACCAAAACGCCCCTCCTGCACCTTCCGGGAAGGTTCCTCATTCCTTGCTTTCCAAGTCTCGCAGCTACCTCGAGCCCTCGCCGTCTTCGGCACACCTCGACCGCTTTGACCTCGGCACCACCTGCGCCTAGTCCGGTCCTCCCGTGCCTCGCCACGACTTCGCCTCAATGTCCTGCAGCCAACACAGATAAGAAATACATTACATAGCACCGCTCGAAATATGTAATCACGATTAGCATCAGAAAATCGTACTCATGCATGAAATGGCCCAAATGACCAATCGGGAAGAAAAATATGCCTCAAGTCCATTTAACCAAACCCGACTACGCCAAGTGCCGACTTGGCACGAAATCACAAACCAAACTCAAACTTTCCAAAACCCTTGTCAATTACTCATCACAATCATGGGGTGACATCCACAAAAGAGATCTTTTTGCTTTCTTAAAAGGTTGTAATAACTCATGCTCCATCAAGAAACTAGTATAGCTCAATCTAAAGCTCAATAAAGATTCAAGACTCAACTCTGCCTATTTGACATGGCATGAATCATAAAAGGATAACTAAAGATAAACTAGTCTTAAGAGCTAACATGATATGAATTAGTTCAAGTTGAACATTTTAATCAACCTATTATGGCAAAGACTAAACTACACACATAACGTCATGATAAATCAAGCAAGTAAGCACAGATCATGGCAAGATGTAATTCATTGTAAACATGTCATAACATGATAATAATCAAGGCTCCATGTAGTTATATTACAATGCATAATGATATGCAAGAAAATCCAGCTCCCCCTCAACATGTGATGCAGCTTTTAGTTCAAGTTGAGTTATGTCAACATTAAGATCTAGAAGCTCCAAAATGAACTCCCCCTGAACCAAAGCAATAAACTCGAGAAGCTGGCAAGAAAAACAGAAAAGACAGTCCTTAAAGCATAGATAAGACATAGAAGAAACTATGGCTCAGACTGACTCTCATCTACCCCATATGATTTTAGGACTATTTGCTGATCATCTAACATACTAATGAGCAAACACGTACCCTGTCTACCCGAAGGTGGCCCAACCCTCGCTAGAACCTATAAGAAGTGAGTGAGCTCAACCTAGTGAGAAGTGACCCAACTAATAAGCAGCATCCTAGAATCACAAGATGAGAGGAAAAAGTCTAAACAACTAGACAAGAGAAACACTCTAATCCATGTTAGAAGGACTAGCCCCAATGCACCCATATGCAATACAACAGAAAGGAGTAACAGCATAATAAACAAGATAAAACATGAAGCGCAAAAACTCCCCCTCACAACAGTCCATAAGGACAGACCACCCCAAGCTCTCCCTGCAGAGCTAAAACCTAGAGCTATCCAAAGGCTTGGTAAAGATATCAGCCAACTGGTGATCACTCTCCACAAACTGGAGCACTATTCACCCTTCTCCACATATTCTCTAAGGAAGTGATATCTAATATCAATGTGCTTAGTCCGAGAATGCTGCACTGGGTTCTTGGCAATGTTAATGGCAGAAGTGTTATCATACAAGAGTGGAACACTGTCTATAACTAACCCAAAGTCCCGCAGGGTCGAGACCATCCAAAGCACCTGGCTGCAGCAACTGGCAGCAACAACGTACTCGGCCTCTGCGGTGGACTGTGCAACACCGGACTACTTCCTCGAAGACCAGGAAACAAGAGAAGTGCCAATGAATTGGCAGGTGCCAGAAGTGCTCTTCCTATCTATCCTACAGCTAGCAAAGTCTGCATCCGAGTAGGCTCTCAAGGAAAGACAGGACGAGGAAGAGTACCAGATACCATAGTCAATGGTGGCTCGAAGGTACCGAAGGATGCGTTTCACCGCTTGGCGGTGAGATACACGAGAGGAAGCCTAAAAGCGAGCGCACAGACACACTGAGAAGTGTATGTCCGGCCTCGAGGCAGTGAGGTACAAGAGGGAGTCAATCATACTTCGATACTCCTTATGATCAACTGGCTCGTTGTCCTCATCTGGGTCAAAAGAAGCTGTGGATGCCATGGGAGTTGACACTGGCTTGTCATCACTCATGTCAAAGCGTCTCAGGAGGTCACGAGTGTATTTGCCCTGATGCAAGAAAGTACCCTCCGAGTCTGCTTGATCTTGAAGCCAAGAAAGAAGGTCAATTCACCCATCATACTCATCTCAAACTCGGTGCTCATGACATCTGAGAACTGTGAAACAAGAGTATGAGAAGAGCCGCCAAAGATGATGTCATCCACATAAATCTAGACGAGCAGAAGGTCATTGCCATGTCTACGAATGAACAGGGTCTTATCTACCTTACCCATCTCAAAACCATGACTCAACAGATAGGACTTAAGCCTCTCATACCAAGCTCTAGGGGCCTGCTTAAGTCCATACAAGGCTTTGGAAAGCTTGTAGACATGGTTTGGGTATTTGGGGTTCTCGAAACCTGGAGGCTGTCTCACATAGACCTCTTCCTCAATAAACCCATCGAGGAAGGCACTCTTCACATCCATCTGGTAAAGCTTGAAACCCTTAGAAGCTGCGAAAGCAAGCAGGATTCTAATGGCCTCAAGTCTAGCTACAGGGGCAAAGGTCTCCTCAAAATCTAGACCCTCAACCTGAGAGAAGCCTTGAGCTACCAGTCTAGCCTTATTCGGAATGACAACCCCATCCTCACTCTGTTTGTTCTTGAACATCCACTTAGTCCCAATGACATTGTGACCTTGAGGGGGCTCAACAAGCGACCAGACCTTGTTTCTCTCGAAATTTTTTAACTCCTCATGCATGGCATTGACCCAAGACTCATCAAAAAGAGCATGACTAACATCCTTGGGCTCAAAGTTGGCAACAAAGGCAGAATGGAGACAGAAATGTGACTTGCTAGACTTTGAGCGTGTGATGCGCTCAAAGAGATCTCCAATCATCTGCTCGGAAGGATGGTCTTTCTGGATATGTCGAGAAGGTCCTTGGTGAGATGAAGAAGTGACCTCTACCTCATGAGCTGACGAGGTAGGAACAGAACCACTAGCTCCAGAGGAAGCAGAAGGCATGGGCTGATCGCCTAGAGGTGCAGTGGAAGAAGGCACCTCAAGGGGAGGATGGGGAACTGGATCGGGTAGGCAACCCTCATCTCCATCCTCCTCATCGTCCACAAAGATGGGATCGGACTGCTCTAAAGAACCTGAGATATCGGGCCTAGTCCCCGGACTGGCCTCGTCGAAGGTCACCTCACAGGTCTCTACCATCTTACTAGACTCGTAGTTCCAGACCCTATACACCTGTGAGGAAGTCGAGTAACCCAGAAAGATCCCATCACAAGATCGTGACTTGAACTTATCTAGGTTCCCAGACTTCAGAATGAAGCACTTGCAACCAAACACACGAAAATGAGAGACACTGGGCTTTCGCCCGTATCTCAACTCATAACAAGTGCGATGCAAGTGTGCCCTCAGAAAAACTCTGTTCGAAACATGGCACGCGGTCACTATAGCCTCAGCCCAAACTTCCTAGGTGTGGAATACTCATCAAGTATCGTCCTGACCATCTCGACCAAGGTACGGTTCTTCCTTTCCACGACGCTATTCTGCTGTGGGACGTGCGGAGAAGAGAACTGGTGCTTTACACCTGTCTCATCGCAGAACCTCTCAAAGTAGGAAATTCTTGAACTCCGTGCCATTGTCACTGCGGATCGCTCGTAAGGCACTTGGAAGCTCAATAGAAAGCCTACTGAAAAGACCTCGAAAATGTGTAAACGTCTCATCCTTCGAGGCTAAGAAAAACACCCAAGAGTACCACGACAAGAACATACCAATTCCCTCCTGCTGACTGCACTCGGGCTGGTCCAACTCTGTCCATATGGAGCAGCTGTCCTGGTGCATCGGTCATAGTCACTGTGACCGGAGGGTGAGAAGTGGCAACCATCTTGCCGTGCCGGCATGGAGCGCAAACAAGATCTTTGACCATTTTGAGTTTAGGCAGACCACGAATAAGATCATGGCCACTAACTCGGGTCAAATGGTCAAATCCAATATGACCAAGTCTCCTATGCCAGAAGGTAAGGTCACGAGACTCAGAAGCAACTAAACACCGGAGAGGATCACCAGAAGACTCAGAAAAATCAGCATGGAAGATCGTCCCATAACGAGAAATCTTGCAAACCAGACTACCCGAAGAATCAAGAATTTTGCAAGCATTTTTCTTAAAGGTCACCTCAAAACCGTCATCAGTAAGCTGAGAAACAGAAAGCAAATTATACTGCAGCTTACTAACCAAGGTAACATCTTTCAAAATAAAAAACTCATTAACGCGCACTGTACCTTTGACGATGACGCGCCCAGACGAAGCGTCCCCGAAGGTGATCGTCTCATCACCTGGAGCACGAGCTAGGGAAGAGAACCAATGAGAATCTCCAATCATGTGTCGAGAACACCTGGAGTCAACGAGCCAAACCTCTCTCTTCCCTGTCCGGCGAACCTGAGTCAACGAGAGAGTAAAGTCTCAGTACTAGGGTAAATCAAGAGTGATTTTGGCACCCAATACTGAGTAACACGTCGAGTAGAAGAAGTAGCCACACATGACTGACCTCTAGCTACCCTACGCTCTCTGTCGCTCAACAAGCCAGAAAGTCTGTGTGCAGATCTGAAGCTGTTGTTGGGTCCGACCGCTATGGGAGAGCGAGTCGGAGCACCGGTAACATGTTGATCACGCCGCGGGTAGCCATCTCGACGGGGGAAATGAGATCTACCCTCAGAACGGCGGAAGTCATGACCGAAGGCATATCGAGGACGAAAATCAGTAAAACCAGAAAAACCAAGTCCTCGATGATACCCAAACCCATCAGCTGAAGCAAACCTAGACCTCGTGTTGGTCTTAGGTGCACTCAAGGTCTGGGGCTGATCTTGAATACACCTAAGAGCATCAACACAATCTCTACGCGTGATCTTGGCGCGCCTGAAGCATCGCTCGACCAAGTGTCCATCCTTCTGACAGAAGGTGCAATGATACTTCACCTTCTGAGAGATAGAAGTAGCACGATGAGGCTTCGCCTTCTGAGAGGCCAAAACAGCAGGTGGAATCACCTTACTGTCAGAAATCTCTTGGACAAAGCCCGCTGACCTGAATTGAACTTTCTCAGTTCTGGGCTTGACCTTGATCACACTTGCGGCTATGGGTCTGAGCACGGCAGGTGGATGCTTCCTAACATCCTCAAGAAAATCATATCATAGACCTTGATTGAATTTACAAATCTTGGACTGGTCTAGAATAAG